>JAQQTP010000075.1:5270000-6470000 GCA_029884605.1 Ormosia emarginata | reverse complement strand
ATAGAAGGACTAATGCCAGGAAGGTCAGCCAAGGTCCAGCCAATAGCTTTCTTATGCTTCCTCAGTATTTGCAGCAGCCTTCTCCTCCTGGTCAGCATGGAGGGCAGTGGAAATGATAACCGGAAGCTTCGATCCTCCTCTAAGTATGCATACTTAAGGTGCTCTGGGAGTGGCTTAAGCTCCAGTGTAGGTGGCTGCACTACGTATGGGAGTATTCTCGTGGAAGTAGCCGTGTTTACACTGAAATTCAACGAAATCTGAGTCAGAGGTATTTGTCAGTAATCAAACCGCTACATTCGACTTCCTCAAATTTTCACCGCAACACCATTTAACTATTCGGACTCCACACAATCAGTATCGAATCACCATGTAAACAAGATGCAATCTCAAAGACAAACACTACACATTTCGTAACAAGACAAGCATCACATGTGTAGGTATCAACAAAATCGAAAAGAATGGAAGATGTTCAGCAAAGAGCTTAGAAAAGCTATCATCAACTATATCAGCCAGCAAATCTATATGGAAGACTGAATGTTCTTCCATGGGGTGCTTCATGGCATCCAAGATATTAAATCGAACCACATTATCTCCAAACTCCATGGAAAGAGTGCCTGCATGGACATCAATTTTGGTTCTCGCGCTTTGAGGAATGGTCTCCCAAGAATGATGGGGGCTCTACAGATTCGGATTCTCCATCCATATCCGAATGTAGAAGTCTCGCAGGGAAGATCGTGTCATTAACTCTAACAAGAACATCCTCAATGAGTCCAAATAGGTATGCATTACTCCTATTTGCCAACCGAATGATGACTCCACGTATTCTCAGTAGAGGTCCAAGGGCAAGAGATTGAAACACGTACATAGGCATAACATTGATTGAAGCACCTAAATCCAACATGGCATTTTCGAATTTGCTACGCCTATGGTGCATGGAATAGTAAAAATTCTGGATCCTTGCATTTTTGAGGCATTGTAGGCCGAATAAGTGCACACATTTCTTCCCATGCTGATCTTCTCATTTCCCTTGAGTCTCCTTCTATGAGTACACAAATCCTTAAGAAACTTGGCATATCTTGGAATTTGCTTGATTGCTTCAATGAGAGGAATGTTCACCTCAACCTTCCTAAATGTCTCCAAGATCTCCCTATCTCGTATCAGTCTCATGAGTCTTCTTAAGCTGCACAACTCTCTCGAGGGAATGGTAGTGGGATGGACTGCTCAGCAGCAACTACAGGAATGGGAGCAGGATCAGTTTTCTGATCTTTGCTGCTACATGGAATTTCTGGTATGGCTTGCTTCTCCTTATCTAATTCTTCAACAGTCTTACCAGATCTTAGAGTGATTGCACTCACATTTCTTGGATTCACCACAGTTTGTGCAGGAAGCTTATCAGAATCTTGGGACTGTAATTGGTTCATAGAACTTGCAAGTTGTCCAATCTGATTCTCCAAATTCTCGAATGGTAGCTTCGTCCTCTCACTGGAACTGCAGGTTGTTCACTGCCATCTGTTTCATCAATTCCTCCAAGGTTGGCTCGGATTTAGGAGGAGGGGCATTATTTTGCTGCTGCATGAAAGGTGGCTGGTATGGTCTGCTGGGTCCTGTAGTGGACTGGAAGGGAGGCTGCTGCTGCTGGAAGGGAAACTGCTGCTATTTCTTCCGCGTCGCCTAAATTGAGTAAAGGTGGGCGTGTAGAGTTATTCCCCCACCTCGCATTTGGATGATTTCTCCACTGGGTTATATCCGTTGGAAGACAGATCATAACTCTGTTGTTGTTGTTCTTGAGGCCTATTATTGTAGATGTTTGCTGCATAGGCCTGGGGGTGCCATCGCATCAACCTCTTGCAAGTAGGACAGAATCAGTGGAATGATCGCCAGAAATACAAATGCCACACACTCGGCGGAGCTACCGCAGCAGGGTTGTTGATGTTGAGTCACGCCAATTGCCTCACCAAGGAAGCAAGGTCATCAATTTTGCTTTCCAATTTCGTGATCTGCATAAGTTGCCTCAATTTTGTGGACACCTCTACTTAATGCCACCGAGTTACTTCGGTACCAAACCGTTGGGAGTTAGTGGCCATATTCTCAATCGGTGCCCTTGCACCACAGGAGTCTTGTCTACCAATGCTCCTCCACTAGCAAAGATCAATCATGCTCCTATCCATGGGCAAAGAAACCTTCATAAAAATACTTGGATTAGTAGGCGATCACTAATCCGATGGTGAGGACAAACTAGCACACATCTTCTTGAATCTTTCCCAAAGTATTCGGACAATGGTTCTCTGTCAAACCGCTCGATGCCACATATCTCTTTTCGGATTGAGGCAGCCCTTGATGCAGAAAGAATTTCTCCAAAAATGCCTCTTAAGATCATTCCAACTATTCACAGATCTCGGATGCAGGTAGTACAACCAATCCTTAGCAGCATCCTGTAATGAGAAAGGGAATGCTCTAAGTTTGATATGATCCTCTGAAATGCCTTGAGGCTTCATGGTAGAACACACAATGTGGAACTCCTTGAGGTGCTTATGAGGATCTTCTCCTGCATGACCACTGAACTTAGGCAACAAATGAATCAATCCAGATTTAAGTTCAAATGGAACATCAACATCAGGATATTGAATGCATAAAGACTGGTATGTAACATCAGGAGCAGCTAGCTCCTTCAAGGTTCTGTTATCCATAATCTCAGTATGATCAGCAGAATCAGAATTGAAAGATGGATCAGAATCAGAAAATTCAGAAGCAGAATCACTAGTATGGTAACTAAGTGAAGAACCTCTACTTCCTATATGCTCAGCAGTTACAGAATCAACTCTATTGAACCTATGCAAGGTATGAAAAGTCCTATCTATCTCAGGATCAAATTGATGCAAAGAACCGTGGATTGGACCTAGTCATATAACATGCAAAACTCAAAAATAGCAAAACAGCAAAATGGAGTATCCAACACTAGAAATACACCAAAATAAATCTATTTGACCTACCAAATGATTTTTAAAAAATATGGGACCACCACACACTTAAAACTACACTAAAATGGAACTCAAAAATGCAATGAAAAATCTTCAAAAAATGAAAAAGTGGCCTAAATGAAGGAATTAGGGCAGGAGAGGGTGTTGCTCACAGCATAGCTGTGAGCCTTGTGGAGAAGGCCATTTTCCTTCAACCCACCAATTTTCAGCTCATTCTGAGCATGTTTGGTCACCAAAAAATTACAAAAATGCCATTGTCTCACCTAAATTTGCTCAAAACCCTTACCAAACGATGGAATTTGGCCAAATTATGCTTGCTTAGAATGATGGTTTACCTTTGCCGGCCAAGTTTCAGGTCAAGACTCCATTGCAAGTACAATTCCTGTCTACTAGTGCCTTTTTGGATTCACAAAAATGAGAGCAAAGTGAAACTCAAAAGTGAAAGTGGAGGTGAAACTCAAAAATGAAAATCAAAACTTCCAATTATCAATAATGAAATATATGGATGGTCAAATGCAGCAAGATTACATGCAAAAGCTGAATGTGGTGCAAGGAAACCAATGGAACAAGAATCATGCAGCCAATTGTGCGTAAATCAGGCTATCACTCAATTAGATTATGCAGAATTTTTGCAAAGAAATGAATGTGTTATTTGTGCAACGAAGTATCAACTGTGTTGAGTGAAGCAATGCACATTCACAGGGACTCATCAATTGCAGCAAAAAACTCAATGGAACAAGAATGAATCCAATGGAACAAAGTGAAAACGAAAAGTCCAATGAACTGCAGAATGGAGAGCACATTTATACCGGAATTGATCAATGATATATTGCGGTGGAAAAACACAATGGAACAACAAAGCAAAGATTTGTGCATCACAACCGGATCTGCAGTGCAATTTGCAATTATGCGAAGAATGAAATGAAATGTCATGAAAGACAGACCCGCCAGGTGCGGTGAAGTGAAGTGAATTATGTAGCCAATGGAACAAGAATCGTGTAATGCAACAACCAGAATGAAGCGTAATTCAAGCAACCGTAATGAAGCGTAATTCAAGAACCGAATGAAGCGAATTCAAAGAACCAGAATGCAAAGCAAGATCGATGCGCGAATCAGACATTAGCGTAAAAAAAATAGCAAAATGCACTTAAGGACTTTCAAAGAAAGTTGATCACGAAAATAGGAACTCCTAATAAACTTAAGAAACCGAAAATAGTTCCCCGGCAACGGCGCCAAATTTTGATCAGCGATGTCGCACTCGCCTCAAAATAGACTAGGATTCATGGAATGTAGCATAATGCATAACCTAGGTCATCTCCCAAGGACCAATTCGGATTTCTCAAGCATATTAGAAATTATCAATAAGTAGGGGGTTTTGTTCATTGCAATAACAAAACTAATTTAAATTGAGAAAATTCAATTAAGGAAACACCAATCCAAGGTCTTCAATTCAAGTGGCGAGAATCAATCATTGTTCAAGAGAATTTCATGTTGTTTACACCTCTTGTTAATCCGAAATCAACTAGATAATCACCCAAAGAATTTATCAATTCAAACAGAATCACAATCGCAATTCTTGATTAAGATTGATTTAGGAACAAATTTAGATTAACATAGATTATCAATCGATGATCTATTCTCCCTTAGATTCAGATTAATCAACCCTAATACTAACTTCAATTTCGAAATTCCAATCGAATTCAATTGAAGAAGGAGAAGAGGGAAGAACACAACGAATTTATAATCAAACAAGAGAACTCAAAATTCTAACCACCATCATTGAATTCCTTGGATTGATTGGAGCTTTAGCCTTCCATGGCCATCACGAAAATTGCAGAGAAGAAAGTAAAACGAAAAATAGAGAGAAGATGAAAAGAGAAAGGGGTTTCTGTAAATCTGTTAAAACTGAATCACACACAAAAAGCTGAATTCGAAATCTGCCTAAACCTATTTGTAACTGAAAGTTCTTCTGTAATTCCTAACCTACCCCTAGCCCAAACTGTAGCCCTCTGAATAAGCTTTTCAGAGACATATCATTTGCCTTAATTGGGCTTAAATTGAGAGAGATAGGCCCAAATCATTGAGGAAAGGTCCAAGCATTGTGACAGCAACAGCATCCTGACTTTGAGGCCCAATTTCGCCTTGAATCCAGCTGAATTAGAAAAATTGCATTAGACACCAGATTGTAGATCTTCATCTCAGCTTTCAGGGGACTCCAAGATCATCCAAATACGATATTTGTAGCCCAAGTTATGGCCTGTACAAGACAGAAAGGTCAAAATGAGTTAAAATCCGAAAATTAATGAAGTTTTTACAATTAAGCTCAATGAAGACCAATCATCTAAAACTCATCTACAAACATAATATTGGACACAATTAACATCAATTAGGCCAAATATGAAGCAATAATGAATGGCTCAAAATTGATTGATCATGGGGGAACACATTTTTGTAATAAACCATTTGAATCTTTAATGAAAAAATATGGCATTACACACAAAATTGTCACCCCTTATCACCCTTGGACAAGTAGACAAGTTGAATTAGCAAATTAGGAGATTAAACAAATTTTGGAAAAAATGGTTAACCCAAATTGTAATGATTGGTCTTAAGACTAAACGATGCACTTTAGGCTTACCATATTGCTTTCAAAACATCTTTGGGCAAGTCACTCTATCGGTTAGTTTATGGAAAACTTTGTCACTTACCCGCAGAATTGGAACATAAAACATTTTGGGTCATTAAAGCTTTCAACCTAAATCTTGATGATGCTTACAAGTTACACAAAATGCAATTAAATAAACTTGAGGAATTAAGAAATGATGCATATGAAAACTCAAAGATTTCTAAAGCTAGAGTAAAAGCTTTTCATGACAAGTCAATTTTAAGAAAATCTTTTGAAATTAATCAAAAAGTTTTGCTTTATAATTTTCATCTGCACCTATTCCCTAGCAAATTAAGATCTAGGTGGAGTGGTCTTTTTTTTTTCAAACATGTGTATCCTCATAGGGCCATAGACATTGAGAATCTTAGGAATGGTAATATGTTTAAAGTCAATGGACAAAGACTTAAACCATTTCTGGAAAACCAAGTTGATGAGGTAGAATTCATCTCTCTTTCTAATCCTTGTTATGAATAGAATTTATTCTAATTTTGTTGCCTTCTTTTTACAGTTCTTTGTGTTCCTAATTAAGTGGCGGATAACAGTACTATGTGGCTCTTAAGTCGGTTTATTTTTTAGTTTCCCATAATTATTGAATCCTTCTCCTTTAAAATGGATGTCATTCTTTCAAATTTAACAAAGCATTTTCCTTCTTTTCCTCAAAATGCTCTAACGAAAATCTATAAAGCTAGATGTGAAAGATTGAGATTGTTAATGCACAAGGGTATGCTGGAAGATGTACACTAGATAATTGAAGCAAAGGTCCAACTAACAAGTGAATCTTCAATTTTATTTGACTTATACATGTCAGGTCTTGGAAGAAGTTCGTATTCTAAAAGGAGAAGAGCAAAAAGGTTACAAGTCTGTCACAAATATGCACGATGAAATTGTAATAAGTGATGTCGTTCTTTGGGGATGATTTCCACAAACAGAAAAGATAAAATTTTCTTCATTAAGAATGGAATGAGTAAGGAGTCATTAGATGATTTCTTATTGACTCTTGAGACGCATTCTTATGGAGTTGTGCATCGTGAACTTCTTAATTTGTGAAATATCTTCAAAGACGAACAAAAGCATTACAGTCTTGGGAATCTGACACTAAAAGACCCTGTTTTCCAATTTATAAGAAAATTAGATTGGAAGTTTATTTCCGACTCATAGAAAGTGTTTAAGCCATTACTGGACGTAAAACTAGAGGAAGATGTGAGCCACAATCATAACATGCATATATTATCGTGTTCTTCTTTTAAAAAAACACAAAATAGGAGGGCGATTGAAAGAGTACCATGCTCTTAATTGAGAGTGGAGCCCCTGCTAGTGGCAGACCCGTCATTCACTCAGGTTGACCTTCGCACGCTAGTTCGTAAATAAGGTTCGTGTGCCATGTTCTGTAGAGAGCCACGTGCTACATTTCCAGTTCTTGGAACCAAGACTCCGTAGCATTGTTGGACAGATAGAAGTGTCACGTCTTTATAATGCATGTGAAATTGTCATTGAGCCATATACTTACTTTAATTAGTAGGCCTTTATAGCGAGTTCTGACTGGCTACGACCAGGTACCATCTTCTTAGAATACAGGCCTTTAATTAGGTTTACAGGAAGATAGAGGGTTGTTATTCTGTAAGCAGGACGGAAAGGGCTCAAAGGTTTTTGTGGTCAGTTTCGGCAATCCTTTGAAGTTCTTATGTTGCACTGATGACACACAGCTCAAAGATATGCCACTACTGCACTCATGACGCGCAATATAAAGATACGCCATGAAAACTGTATATAAAGGTATGCCATCAATTGTTATTATATTTCTTTTATCTTTGTATGATTTTGTTATATTTTGGTTTTGAACAGATGATCCTTTGAGTAGGGTCCTTCGTGGGTTTCTAGACTTCTTTACCCTGATGATTTTCTTGAAGTCTAAATTAAATAAATAAATAAAATAAAAAAATATGCGTTTCTTAATTTCAAACTTTTTTTACAACAACCAACCTACCCTTATAGGTGCTATCATTACCTTTTCTATTCTTTTCCCTATTTAAACACTTTATTTTCTCCACTTTTCTCTAACTTATAATCATTCAAAGGGAAAGTGAGTATAGAAATGGAAGGAGTTTCTGTTTGTCGACTTAAAAATATATGTGTATTTTATGGGTCTAGATATGGGAAGGGTTTAGAGTTTGTAAATGTAGCAAGCACTCTTGGTCGAATACTTGCTGTGAGAAATATTCATGTTGTATATAGGGGAGGTGGCTGTAGGTTAATGAGGGTTGTATCACTCTCTGCATTTCTAGGAGGCAATCAGGTTTTAGGTATCATTCCTAGAACTTTGACTCAAAAGAACATCATTGGAAAGACAATTGGAGAGGAACTTCAAGTATTATCTATGCATGAACGAACGAAGACAATGCTTGAAAACTCTGATGTATTCATTGCCTTACCAGGTGATTTTGGTACTTTGGAAGAAGTTTTTCAAATTGTCTCTTAGGTCCAACTAAACATCCACCATAAACACATAGGTTTGTTGAATGTTAATGACTTTTTTTCTAGTTTGTTATCTTTTCTTGACCATGTTGTGGAACACAAATTTATCACACCTTTGACAAGACTACTTTTTATCTCTATTTCCACTGTTGATGAGTTGATTGGTAAATTAGAAGCTTTTATTTATAAACTTGATCTAGCAATAACTCAGATAGATTAGTCAGAAGGAAACAGTGAGGGAAGTAGCATGAAATGCAATCCAGATCTGATACTTCATCTACAACTTTCCTTTACCTTTGGTTTTATTTATTGTACTTTGTTTCTGTTTAAATTTGTGTTAGATTTTTCTTTTTAATAATTACAGCAACAGGTAATATCTTCTATGCTTTACTCATTTATATTTTAACATTGCGGACAATGTTGTGATCTGGTTGGGGGGAAGGATAGTTGACATAAAAAAAAATTGGGAAGTATGATATGATTGTCAGCAACTTACTAAACCAATTAAGGATGATAGAGTAAGGAGTAGATTTTACTCTTTAGATGCATCTAAATTGGGAAAATATATTTATTGATATGATTGTCAGAAACCTATAACAAAACCAATTAGGGATGATAGAGTAAAGAGTAATTTTACTCTTGAAGTAAATTACTCCTGAGACACATTTAGATTAGGAAAGTAACTATTTTGTGTTGATTTGTGGAAGTAACAAAGTTTTATCGTTTGATTTCCTTTGAATGATTCAAGTGAATGAACTTTCATATCCTTTAAAGCAATTGAATTCAAAGATCATAACATAGTTGAATAAATTATTTTCTTTCTTAAATTTCACATGCTTGTTTATGGATGTTGAATTGATAGATTGAGAATGATAGATATATGCCTTATGATATTTTGAGCCTATTGATGAACGGATTGAATATCTGTAGCATTCTCTTCTTTCTTGTATGATTTTTCACTCATGGAATTGTTACTCTAGAACTTGCTTTGATTCTTTTTTAGGCTACATTTTCACATACATACATAAACATGATTGAGGCATTTTGAAATAGCTACTTTGACCAAATAGCAAACCTTTCATATTTTCCCTTGTGTAACCTCTTTGAGCTTATTTGATCATTCCTTGTTTTTAGCTCATTACGTGCCTTAAAAAAACATGTTTTTACCTAACTTTAGGGAATAAAAGAGCATTGACTTTGTTATTGGATGAAGTCTTGAACAAATATAGGGATGTGCATGCAAAATGTTAAAAAAGAAAAAAAGAAAAAAAAGAGTTGACAATCGCTGTAATCAAAGGATTATCAAAATCTCCTGATACACTATATGACATATCCATACCTAGAATGAAAGTTGTTGCTTGGAAACAACAAGAAAAGAAGGAGAAGGTTCACGCCTAACAATGAATTCAATCCACCAATTTGGGATTAATCTTCAACAAACATTAGTCAAATATTGGTCATTGTTCTTTATGAGATTTAAACTGAATGTTCTCAAACATCTTCTCCACTCTAACTGTACCCTATGCTCTTCTATTCTCTTTGAACTTGTCATATCCATATTACCTCCTCTCCTTTACCATGGCCCTATTACAACCTTGAATAAAGTCATCTTGATTTTTGTGTGCATGTGTTTTTGAGTAGCGGAGAAGTAGAAGATAAGCAAGCTTATGATAGTACAATTGTTCATGGGTTGAATAGAGTGAAATACTTAACTTTTAAACACTTAGAGATTGAGAGTGAATTCTGTGAAGATCTATCATTCTTGATTCATGTTTTTTAACTAAAGTTTCCTTGCTTGTTGATTTGAGATGTGAAGAAATGTTATCTCATGAATGTTTTGATCCCCTGAATTTTTAGTTGTTCTTCTTGTTTATAAACTTTTGCATTCTTAAATATCATTAGAAATTGAGTCTTTTAGTATTTTTAGCTTTTTGAGTATGTGTTATTTTTCTTTGTTTCATAACTTTGGTCTTATGTGTTTTGCCCAAGAGTGCAAAAAGCTAAGTGTGGAAGAATTTGATAATAACATATTTTATACATTAATAAACTCTCATTTTTAATCATTTACACTCTCCATGTACTTAATTGATTGAGCTTGGTCATGTTTTGTAACTTTGGGTTCGAAATAGGCTTAATTGATATTTTTTAGCATTGTTGAGATTTTACACTGTTTCTGTATTTTAGTCATATCTTGAGTTATAGATGTCTAGAAATTATGAATTTTATCTTTTATAAAATTTAAAAGAAAGTTCTACAACTTTCATGAAGAACATGAAGTCTTAATTAGACATCTAATGGAGCTAATTGGGTCTGAAAATCAGAAAATGAGTTCTGTCACTAGAACCCGAGCAATGTGTACTAATCAAGGCATGACTTGGGCTGTAGGAGTTGCATTGAGTTGAAATAGTGGCATTGAAAAGATAAGACAAAACCCTTCAACTCTCATGAAGACCACTTTTCCATAAAATGACGTTTTAACAGAGTTATAATCGTGTGAAGATAGTTGAATTAGTTAGTACAAATGGAGAGACAAGCATGATAATCATCTACTCACTCATTAATCATCAACCCACTCATTAATCATCCACCCACTCATTAAATAACTTCATTATCATTTTTCACTCATTCACTCATCATCTACCCACTTATTAAATAATTTCATTGTCATTTTGTACTCCTCAAGCTCTATAAAAGGGAGCATTGGTTGATCATCTTGGGTATCTTGTTTTAGATCGAGATCATGTTATTATTCTATTTGATTTTCTTATTGTAATTTTCTTTTGTTTTGAATAGAAGTTATATTTACCTTCTTCTTCTTCTCTCTTTCTCTCTTCTTGCTCATGAATAACTAATTTTTATCTTGCTTAGGTGAAGTGGTGAAGCTTTTTGTAATAAAATAGGGTTAAATTAATTTCTTTATTGTGCTTATATGATATATTATCAAGTGGTCATTATATGTGTTGTATTTTGTTTCTAATCAATTTAGAAACCCTCCTTGTAAAGTGGAGTTCTTGATTCATTGTAGGCAAGTGGTTGGCACAATGAATGCTTGAACCCATTTACAAGTGTTGGTGTTGGTAAATAATTAAAGGAACTATAATATAACTATGTATATAATTCTAAATGGACTTTGAATGTTTTATTTTCCTATTGGAACCTTCGTTGTGCATGTATTTCAATTAAGTTATAAAAAAAATTTTATCCTTAATTTATTACCAAAAGTGGATCTCCTAACCCAAGCAATTTTTTTTTAATTGTAAATAAGTTTTATTATTTTTATTATTGTGACAAATCTTTTCCTTACCTCAAAGAATTTTTCTTCATCAATTCCCTATGGATCGACCTCGGACTCCTGAGAAATTTATTACTTGAGACAACCTGCACTTGAGCTTGTATCTCTTAATTCGCATCATGGACTCTCAAAGTGAGTTATTCGAATAACTCATAAGTTATTCGAATAAAACACAAGACTCTGTTTTAAATAGCCAACGTCTCTTTGCATTTAATTGAAGAATTAATTACCCAATAGCTAGTTTCTCAAAAGTCTCTATAAATACATACCTTGGATCATCTTTGAGACATCCCAACAATTTGAATCAATATTTGCTTGCTTTAACATGTGATTTATAATTTTTTTACATATTTAATATGCTCTTTTCACCAAAAACTTTGAGATATCATTAAAGAGCTTTTAGTGCTTCAAGTTATATTATTTACTCTTTGTGAAAGTTTCATCTTCTTTTATATTATGCTCTATTGTAAAAAGGGCTAGATATCCCTCAAAGGTTTATGTAAGGGTGAGGTATCCCTAAAAGTTGAGGCTTTAACACAAGGGTAAAGTTTCCTTGCGTGTGAAAAGTGCTCTAGTTTGTAATGATAGCAAGCATCTGTTCAAGCTTCCATTGATAGTGAAAAATCTTAGATAGTTTTTCAAGGACTGGATGTAGGCTACAAGTGGTTTGGTGGCTGAACTAGGATAAATATTGTGTCTGCTCTTCTCATCATAACCTCTTTATTTACTACAATTTATTTATTATTGCTTACCTGTTTATTTTTTGTGCCTAAGGCTTTTTATCTTCTCTTTGTATTCACATCTTTTAAGGAATAACTTCAATGAAATTTGTTTTATAAACGTTTGTGAAAAGTTTTTTAAATACTTAATTCACTCCCCTCTTGAGTACTGGAGCCACTTGGTAACAGGCCGAACATGCCTACAATTATGGATGAGAAAAATGAAATCTACTATCAAAATAAATAGAGCATGCACGCTTACAAGACAATCTCTCTCACACTTTCAATCTTATTTTTATTTTGATAACTCTTGCAATTCTCTAATACAAGTATTTATAGCCTACAACCCTAACTCTCCAAACAAGCGGACATTTATTCCTTGATATAATATATTATATCATTTTCAATTAATTAGAATCAATCTTCATGAGTAGGGACATTTATTCCTTGACTTTATTATATTTTTACGTTTTCTTTGTTAATTTTTCAATCAATTAGTTTTTTTTTTCTTTTTCTACAATGAATAAAGCGTTCATTCATATCTAAGTTCATTTTCCTTTTTTACGATGGAGTTGGCTTGTCTTAGATCAAACATCACAAAAGTAGTACTACAACTACTATTATTTGAAACTTTAACATGGATTACATATTAATAGGATATTAAATAAGTTAGTATCAAGCAGTGATTTTAGCAAATTAAGCATTCAAATAAAAGAATCTACCTAAGAACAACTAGGCAAATAATTTCAGGCTTAACCTTCTTAGATCATATTAGACAATCGAGATAGTACCATCCATGAGATAGTTCTATTATTGTAGCCAAACAAATACAAATACCTTCCTTCACGATTTAATTAAGGAAAGATAAGCAAATATTTATACTTTGTAAATAAAGAAGACACCTTTTAATTTTGTGAATAAACTAAATCAATGAGATGTATAAATCTCTAATATTATAATTTTATCAATTGTCTTCCTTTCAAAAAAAGTGAGAAAGTCTTCCTCTTTAGGGTAATTTATTTTGGTATACATTTGACTAATAATATGAGTTTAAGTTATAAAATATGGATTTTAAATTTTCTTTTTGATGATAACATAAATTTACCGAAAATGTAAATAATACAGAAAATAGATTGAACTGATTAATACACATATTATTTATGCCACATAATATTCAACAACATTTAAAACATAAAACTTACAGACTCAAAAAAAAAAAACAGTAGCAAACCCATTGTCAGGTCCTACTTAATAGCACGATAAAACACTAATGAGAAAACTCAACATACTTATTTCTTCTTATATTCATCTTGATGCGTCATATATTTGTTCCTCCTCACAACTACACACCATCGAATCTGGGATGGCCACTCCTCAATGTTGTCACCAAACTTAGAATATTTGCCTCCAGACAAGTCTAAGAAAACTTGTTCCATCTACTATACAAATTTTAATAATACATGCACAACAAAATAATACAACAAAGAGGTGAGATCCCCTTTCATCAATACTAGTATAGTCGCAAAGAATGATATGAATGACAAAGTCATTCGATACACATAGATATCACAAGTATAATCATGTTATTAATTTATCATTATATTCAGAAAACATATATCACCATAACATAAACATTAATAGTATTTCAACAACAAATATCAATAATATATATATAATGATTATGCCACCATGATATGTACCTTGACAATGCCACAACAATATGTATATCGACTATGCATATGCAGCATGCATCATATTCCTACTCCATGGAGCTAAACCCAAACATTAGAGAGAATGATCCGGAAGACCTGTCCGTACCACAGGCTACCCCAACCAACTATTACATAGTCAAACGTCATGTAAATAGTACACAATCAATACGTCGTGTAAGTAGTACACAGTCAATACGTTGTGTAAAGAGTACACAGTCAATACGTCATGGAAATAGTACACAGTCAATACATCGTGTACAACAGGCATTGTACCGAACAGTCCCAACAAGATCCTGATTAAGAATAGTGCTTGTCGAGATCGCTAGTGCGTTGCCCGTTACCACGGCTCAGAGGAGCTACCAACTGTCCACATATGGAATCCTCCACACACTAACGCCTCCAAGTTCATTCAATGAACCACACTACGCCTATCGCACCCGCACCACGGTATAATTCATCTCGTCAGTCAATCGTCAATTTTAACCAAATTGACACATTTCTCAATGCATGTACATGAGCCAAAATTACACAAATAACCTCATCATCAATATTTCCAATATAGTACGTCTCCACTTGACAATACTATTTCTCAACATGTCCGGGTCTACCACTTTGGCCCGACAGTAAACTACTGTTCCTTTCAGTTGCGTAAATATTTTATCGCATTTTCACAATCGCGTTACCTTTTTCCAACGTTTTCAAATGGCGTAAGTATTTTCTAACGTTTTTCCAATCGCGTAAAAATATTTCATCGTTTTTCAATCACGTAGTAATTTTTCAACATTTTCAAATTGGCGCAGCTTAAAAATCATATTTTTAAGTCGCGTAAACTATTTTTCATCATTTTTCAACTACATAAAATATTTCTCCATATTCCAAACATCATTTTGGACTTTCCAAAAATTAATACAATTTCTAACTTCAAATCACAAACTTTCTCACTTAAAAATCCTCTACGTAATATTTTTCATGATTTCCCCAAAGTCAACATTTCCTTCAAATTAATTATTCCAACTTAAAATTTTCTAACGCGCCTCAAAACCCAACGGGTAAGCTATACATCAATAGCCTTCAAGTCATCCATCTATTTCTCTTTATAAACTGATCCCACCAATTTCATAAATCCTAAAAATGATTCTCACTTACTTGAAAAATCTCAAAATTCATCACTTTAAATTCTTTGCAAATAATCATCTAAGATTACTTTTTAAAATCACTTAATTTACCAATCCTTGGCATATGAGCTGAAAATCACAAATAATTTCATCATAAAATCTTTATTCATTTTCATGTCCACTTTCTTTGCAAATCCTTAAAATCATTAACTTATTACCATTTTTATCTAAAACTCATGATTAGTAAAATACTTAGAATCTTTTGCTCCCAAAATAACTTTGAGGTCGTGTGCTTCCATGGCTCTTTGGAACCAAAACAGTTTTCCTTTCCACATAATTATCATCCTATCCCACACTTCAAGTCAATAAGCATACTATAAAAATTCATGCATCATAAATACATACTCAAACATATTATCAAAGCAATAAACATATCAATCACCAAACAATCATAAATATGGAAAGCTCTTAAACAAACAAGTGAAATAATCCTTATGGATTTTTCACCACACATACATTCATTCCTCACCACCAACACATGGTTGATGAGGGTAATCTCCCTCTTACCTTTTGGAGAAACCTTCAAAGCTTCTTGCTTTGCTTCTTGTACAAGTCCTTCAACAACACCACAAGATTCTTACAAATAAAATCAAACATAGCATATTAGTACCTAAAACTTGAATAAGAAAGACCATGGATCAATATATGGTCTTAGAAACTTACCAAAGGAAAGAAAGATGACGAACACAAATCTTCACCTAAAGGCTCTTGATCTTGAACTTGAAGATCAAGGTTAAAGATGGATGATTTAGAGAAAGTCTCTAACATAAAAGTTTCTTAGAATATCATGTAGATCTAGGAAACTAGGTTAGATGAAATTAAAAGAGATTGGAGAGTGGATGTAGGGGTGTTGACTGTGAGCTTTGTGAGAAGGAAAGGTAAGAGTTTTTGTGTTTGACTTTGAAAGAACTCCTTGAAAATGGATGATCTAGCCTTTGCTTTCAACTAGAAATAGTCTTAGAATGATGAGAAGGTTCGAGAAGTAAGGTTGATAGAAATTATTGAAGATGGGAAGGTGATTTTCTCCACCTTGGCTGTGAGCTATGTTGAGAGGAAAGGAGAGAAAATTTCTTTGTGAAGCTTTGCTTTAGGAAATGGTAAAGAAGAGTAATAGAAATGAAATGAACACTTTCCTATAGCATTATAGTCTTCAAAACCGTGACCTCCCCCCCTCTTGAACACCAAAGGATTGTCTAAATACATTAGCCACCATTTTAGGCATCCATAGCCATTGATTAAATCAACGGTTGATCTTTGGTAGAAGCTTCCAAGTGATAGAATTGAATTTGAGCCATTAGATCTCTCCCCCATGAAATCCTAACCATAAGATGCATCTTCAAAAATGGAGGGTTAAGATCTTCTCTACATACTTTTCATCCAATGGTCACAAATGGTACTAGCCACTTTGTGAGACCAATCTCCACCATAGATTAAATCAAGGGTGGATATCCTAAACTTCCTTATTAAGCTTGTCTTTACAACTATTGATTAGATCAATGGTGAACATCCAAAGCTTCCTAACTAAGCTTATTCTCACACCATTGATTAAATCAAGGGTGATCATCC
Source organism: Ormosia emarginata (assembly GCA_029884605.1). Classification (NCBI taxonomy): domain Eukaryota; kingdom Viridiplantae; phylum Streptophyta; class Magnoliopsida; order Fabales; family Fabaceae; genus Ormosia; species Ormosia emarginata. Next base: position 6,453,421 of record JAQQTP010000075.1, on the reverse strand, counting down.
AAGGCTTCTTCATTAAGTTTGTTTCTTAACCGTTGATTAGATCAATGGTTAATGCTCAAAACTTCTCCACTAAGTCTTGTCATCCAAGGGTGCAAATCAAAGTCAAGCCCTCTTTGTTGACTAGCATTTACATTGGTTAGGTGATTACTAGTTTCCTATTGGTTGTCACTTTTGTTGACCAATTTCTATTGGTTTACTCTTCAAAAGTCTTTGCCACCAATGTTGACTTAATCTTATTGGTTGATCTTATTTCTATAGGTCTCTTATTGGTTCATCAAAGATGACTACTTCTAATTAGTTTATCAAATGAAGATTAGATTCTAATTGGTTTAACAATGAAGACTAAATTCCTGTTAGTTCAATATATAACCATCAAACTTGACCAATTCTTATTGGTTCATTTCAAAGAGACTAGTTTTCTATTAGTTTAGAGAATTCAAGCCGCTATCGTTGACTTTTGCAAAACTTAGCAAGCAAGCTACGCTCTCCCATTAGTTCACAGAAAATATTTCCCAAATAATTGCTACATAAATTATTACTTAATGAACAAAACATTACTACTTACAAAATAGTAAATATTTGTCCACTGTAAAATAAAAATATAGTATATTTTTATTTCACAGATAATTTTTAAAAATTAAAAGATTATGACACGTATCTCTCGGAATTGGGTTTAGAAAGATTTCCTAGTTCCGAATAAATACGTAAAGATTTTCCTCGGTCCAAAAATTATTATTTTTCTGACTCGGAGCAAATCAGACAAAACGATCAAATAAAGTCACGAAACAGTCAAAATATTTTTACAGCAGAAATAAATTGCAAAACAGTACAATTTTATCATTACTATCAAATAATAAAATTTTGGGGTGTTACACTATCAATACTTATCAAATCAAGAATTAATTTGGGTCAAACCCTACATACATAGCATGCATCATGTGTTAGAATAAGGAACATATCTTTTCATCTTAATTGCACAATCATCTCAAACTATTCATGCAATCCAAATCTTGATCTTCCAATCAAGTTTATTTCAATATAACTTATCATTGGTGTCATTATTAAAATAAAACAATCCTAACACCACTCGTAGTTCTCAATCATGTTTTTGTAATTTGTTTTGGACAATTTATATCTCTAACAGATTAGCTTTCTAATCTCAATTGAAATCTCAAATTGATTTTTTAGTTTATTTATTGGCATATTATTATATATTATATTATTGATTATTTATTTTGCTTATTATTTTCTAAAATCAAGAAACAATGCAAAAATATATACTAAATTAAGTTTAATAATATTGATTGATTTTAATAATATTGTTTCATTATTTCCCTTATTCATGGGATATTATTATTTCTTGATTATATGAGACACTAACTAGCCTTGTTTCTTAACTATGTTGGATATTAGCTATGATTATTTTCCTAAATTAAGTCAGATTTAATAGAATAATTGATCTCATCCATTCACTTGATTACTTGATGGATGTAAGGGATTACAAGCTTCAAATTTTCATTAAAGTATTGATATGCATAATAATAAGCTTTAATTGTATGAAATTTCAATGTCATCGTATATAAAATTTATACCCACGCATCATATTTATGGATGGTTAAGGAGCTCGTGGACAACTATAATAATATCATAAGTTGTTCTTTGATTAAGGCTAATAAATATTAACAACAGTTGACGACCTAGTTAAAAGACCTCCCACAAAGGTAGAAGATTTAGGTCCAAATCCTAATTTTTCATATCTCTAATTAGAAAATTTATCTTTGACTATCTCCAAGAAAACAACGGTTGATAGAACTGGTAAGCATAAATTGCGTTATCCTGTTCGCCTACCCTGATCATATGAGTAAATATTGAAAAGTGCTAGTTAGCTCAACTGGTAAAATCTTTTATAGATGGATGGAAGATTTTGCAAGGACATGTGATTAAACCTTGCCTTAGCCCACCTTCACCCCTACCCCTCCTCCTTCCTAGGTGTAACGTGTTTGTTTGTTGGTTTGTGTGTGTTCTTGAGTGACTGTGGGTGGTGTGTTAATTGTGTGAGTCAATTACTGGTTAAAATCTCTAAGGGTCCATTTGGATTATGAAATTAGAATTACAGCTTAGAATTTTAATTTCAATTTTGTTAGAATTGGAATTAACTTAGAATCTTAATTTTTATGTTTTGAGCAAATAAAGAATTGACATATAAAATTGCAATTCTGAATTAAATTAGAGGGCGCTACCGACGATCCTGGTTAAAAGATGCCACCGTCAAAGGTGGTCGATGGACGCCGTCGATGACGGTGGTCGGTGGACTCCACTGGCAAAAGTGGTCAAAGGGTGCCCACGACGATGGTGGCTGAAGGCCACTGTAGCGACGATGGTTTGAGGACACCACCAGGGACGATGGTTGAAGAACACAACCGACAACGATGATCGGATGAGACTGACGGTGGTCAAAGGGCGTCGTCGACAATGGTGGCCGAAGGGCACCATTGACAATAGTAGTCAGAGGATGCCACTGACGACTTGGCCGGGATCGGTAACAATGGTTGCTTGAGTATGTAACAAAAATAACAAATAATAATTATAACATAATGTTTTTAACTTTTGTACCTGAAATTGTAATTCTTAGAGTCTAGACTAAGAATTAAAAATAGTATAAAATAGTTATTTTCTAATTTCATGAAATTGGACTTAGAATTGAAATTTCCAATTCTAACGGATAATTAGAATTAGGGGTCCAATTTCAATTCTAAACCTAATTCTATGCCCCAAACAACACCAAGTTTCATATCAACTATTTATGAAAAAAATTGTGAGTAAATATCACTTGACTATGGTAAAACAAAAAATTCATCTTATAATAGTAATTTAGCTTCGTGTTTTGTTTTGCTTTTCTTTCACTATGTACTAACAATTAGTCAATGCAGACGGAAAACCTAGTACCTCTGCCATGGCTGAAAAGTCATTGAAGCTAAAGGATGCAAAAGCACAGTCAAGCGTAGAAGATACCTTATGTGGTTGTTTCAGAGGACTTCGAGGGAGTCGGTCACATCAAGGACAAGAACCAAACAAGAAGGGAAATGATTTGTCAGAAATTATGGGAGGGATGAAGATAAGTCATGGCTCGAACAAGAAAAGTAGAATGCAATTCCAATATGATTCAACTAGTTATGCGCTAAATTTTGATGATGGGATAGAGAAGGATGATGATGTTGCTTTTCCAAGTTTCTCGACTCAATACGCAAACCCACGGGGAATGGGAGTGGGACAAGGGTCAACAAAGAAACAAAGTTAACTTATGATTGGGGTTATAGTGAACTTAAACAGAATTATTAAAATTGTTAGGAATCCTTAAACTTTAGGATTTTTTTGTTGTTGCTATTTTTATTTAATTACGTAATCTTCATTTTAATTAGAATATTCTTTTAATTTTGTTATTTTCTTTTTTAATTAAGATTTAGGACTATATATTGTAAATGTCGTATGACTATTTTCTGAAGAATTAATTTAATAACCAAATGCTTTTTATTAAAGGATAAGACCCCTTGAAGAGGTTACTCCATAGAACTCTAAGGTTTTCATCATTAATTTGTTATTTTTCAAGCTAATAATTTTCCATATATATATTTTTTAATTTTTCCACAAGATGTTTAAATTGTTTTTATCTGGTATATATTAGTTTAGTAACGAACATTATTATGCAAGACTTCGATAAAAAATTTACGAAATAGGCTAATTACTTCTTAGGCTTTGAAAAAATAAAATAAAATAAAATATTATTTTACTAAGCAGGTCAATTGCGTGCCTTTTAAAAAAGACTTGTTTGATTTAAATGATTTATTTATTATAATTAAAAATTATAACAGCTTACATAATTTATTAATTAAAAGTTTAAATAATGTATTTGTAACATCCCCATTTTAATAATGTTACAAATACATTATTTAAACTTTTAATTAATAAATTATGTATATATATATATATATATATATATATATATAGTTTTAGTGATTTAAATAAAATTAGAATTTTAGCCTAATTATTTGAGAATACGAAGCTTAACTATTTTTATAATTATATCATAGGTGTTGTCAAGTTATTTCCTATTTACAAAAATATATTGGCAATAAAAAAATAAAGAGTTGGTAACGTATACTTTCAAGAGAAAAAATGATTAAACACATGACTCATAGTTAAGTCTAAATCCAGCTAGAGAAAACACCGACACCCCACTCATTAGCCTACGGTAACTCACTCCTCTTATAACCCTCACCACACTCTAACACAAATCACACACTCAAAGTTAAGAAAAAGAAATAGAGAGGGGGAGAGAGTGCAACGATTTAGAGGAAGATAGAAAGGAGTTGAAGCTCTACATGTCTTAGGAGGGTTGGGAATTTCGTTTAGCTGAAGAAGGGAAAGTTGTTCTTCATTTTCTTAACTGCGCAACATTGTACAAAACTTTACCATCAACTAATTCTCAATCCGCTTTCATCTCTCTATTTTCGACCTAGAGGTAGGGAAGCACAACCATCACTTTCCTTGCATAATCTCTTAGTTACTCTTCTATCCTATTGATTCTTTTGCAGGGATGATTCTTGAAAATAGTTGCTCTCGATTGATTTGTATACTGCTATTGCATGTGGTTGTTCCTAAGAATGGTGGATTTGATTTTGTGGGGTAAATGGTGTTGATGGAACGATACATGCATCTTTGGGTGGCATTTTGATGGAACGATGCATGAAGTTTGAATGAAATTTATATTTTTCTACCACATAGTGTTCATAGAGTATTGAACAATGCATGCAATTTTAGGTGGCATTTCGATGGATAACAAGATATGATTCTCCCATTACATGCATGTTATTCATCCCATTACTTTTACTATTTTGATTTTTATAGAATTAGAACATGATATAAGTCTCATGCAGTGTTGAAAATCTGAAGGAAATTGAGTGATGATGGAGTATGTTGTTATGCATGTGTAAAGGATTCCTGTTTTAGCTTCAATAACATGTTAGTAGTTGACATTTGAGTTTGATTTTGCTAGTAATATGCATGTTTGCATACATGGTGTTACTTTGAATGTATGGATTCGAGTCAGGATTAGGGAACAGAGGTAGGAAACGGTTTCTGCCTTGTTGATTCTCAATTGGTATTTAAAGGCTTTGAAAATGTAACTGTTGGATGATTCAAACGGTAATTGTACTTGCTTATTGCAGGTAACTATTATTTTGTCATTTTCTTATTTAATTAGCGCGTCAGCTTAAAGTGAGAAGGTTGAGCAATCTTCTCATGGTCAACCTTCTCATGAACAAGCCCGAGTTTCTCACTGACTTTCTCATCCAACCTTATCAAGTTTGAAAGGTTTCAATCTTCTCATCTTTGCATTCACCTTCTTCTTGTTGATTCTTCATGAGGATTCTAATGGTAAACACTTCTCTTACTGGTTTGAAATCCTCTCATGATTAATCATTATGGAGGTTCTTCATTTCTTGAACTTTCTCAAAGTCTTCTCAAGACTTTCTCATGCTTAACTTTTTCATATTCTTCAGGAGCTTTCTCATATTCTGCTTTGAACTTTCTCAAGTCAAAAATTGATATTTTCAACCCCTTTTAACCATCCAGAAAGCTTTCTTGATCCTTGTTTAGTCCTAAAAAAAGTTTAATAATAACAAGAACTGTAACGTCTTACTCAAATTTTAATTTTTTATTTACAGTATTATAGTGTTTTAACTCGAATTAGAATAACACATTACAAACATCTTCTAACATTATCATAATCCTGAAAAAATAGTAAAATTACATAATATTGAGGATTACACCCTTAGGTAAAACATACAAATACTTCTTATTTAGACACTTATTTTCTACATATTGAGGCTAACAAAAGCCTTATTCACTATTTACAAATATTAATAAAATCTTCCAACATGACTACATAACATATTCTTCTAATTCTTGCACAAGAAAACCAATAAGAATCCTGTTTGTCAGCATCATCTAAAATATTAAACCACAAAGAGTGAGATACAAATCTCAGTAGGAAAATAACAAAAACAATTATATAGATAACCACTCTTTTCAATTCTTTATTTCTAAAACCATATTTGAGAATCCTTGAAAAACATTATTTGAGAAGTAAACATAAAATTCATAAAAATAATATAAGAGTAAGCAATTTAATAATAACTCCTAATAGTTTGAATATTTAATAAAATAACTCAATATGGAAAAAGTGAATAATTTATAAATAACTGATTATATAAATAATAATAAATAATTGATCATTCTTTTCTAAAAAAACCTTCTTTTATCATTTATTTGTCATTATTATTATCAGCATTAAAGTCATTTTTATCAATATCATTATCTTTCTATTCTCATCCCATTTCAATACTTTCAATAAAATGTGTATCTTTCTCTTTGACAATGAGGCATCCTCCAAAGTCTTCTGATTATGACTACAATAAACTTTAATCAATGTGTCCCCTAATAAACTCTAATCATGGTCATAATATTCTCTAATTGAGGAATTCCTTGCATATCTCTCTTTAATAATGAGGCATCCCTCAAAGTCCTATGATCATGACCATAATAAACTCTAATCAGGGCGTCCCCCAATAAACTCTAATCATGGTCATAATATTCTCTGATTTAGGAATTCCTTGCATATCACTCTTTGACAGTGAGGCGTCTCTCAAAGTCCTCTGATCATGACTATAATAAACTCTAATCAAGGCGTCCCCCAGTAAACTCTAATCATGGTCATGACATCTCTTTGCATATTGATTCATTTCTATCCATGGGATGCTTTCTCAAAATACTTTCTTTATATAGATACATTTTCTATAAACATTTATTTATAAATAAAATAGATCTTCATAAAATACTCATGAAAATCAAAGGTGAACTCATCTCAATATATAGAATAATTATCACACTTAAAAGAAAACATAATATGAAATAATACAAAATAAGTATAATTATTACAACACATAAAATGAGAAGTAAATAATCCAAGTATTAGGAACATCATATAATAACTGGGGAAATAATTTGAATTGATAAAAGAAATTATTCACATTCAAAATCTCAATTTTAGCATTCCGATGTTTGTTATTTGAATAACCAATTGGTTTATTTGAATAACACCATAATTTCAATATTATGAAATAGGTCTATTTGAATAGACTATTGTCTTATTCAAATAGAGTCTTTTAAAACCTTCATGCTGCAACGTTTTATATAGGTTTATTCGACTAACTTAGGATTTATTCAAATAAACATGTCACGAATGCAATTCTGAAAGTGTTTTTAGCTTGATTTATTCGAATAAACAGTTTATTCAAATAAATCATCGAATTACAGCAACTTTCATTCTTCTCCTGTTACTGTTTCATTGAATCAAAATTCATAAAAAGGAATTTAAAGAAAGCAAATGAGTGATTTGAGAGAAATGGGTAAAGAAATAAAGAGGAAATGGGTGGTGTTTTTACTAGTTCCTACCTATTTTTAGAATTAAAATGAGTGAGAGAGTGAATGAAGATAGTAAAAGAGTATTGTAGTAAACCAAAGCTTGGTTTGTAGCTTGGATAGGTGTGACAAACTAGGGAGGATGGTGAGATATTTATAGAGCTTGTGACGTAGATATTGTAAACCAAATATCTCCCCCCTTAATCATGGCTTTTGCCACTTGTTCTTGATGATCTCATTGCTTATCTCACCTCCAATCATTGCTTGGACACTTGTTCATTCTTTATCATCATTCACCATTTGATTTTAACACTTGTCCCCCCTTATCATTTCATGGAGAAGCTTATGGATCAAGCCTTGCTACTCCTCCATCCATTTCTTAACACATGTCCATATTCTAGATCTCTCTTAATTATTCTTAATTCTATGAGTTCCATTGATGACACTTGTCCTTGCTTACCTCATCTTGCTTGTGTTTTGTTCTAATTTGGTTCCATGAGTTGAAGAGGAAGCCACATTTTCTTCACTCTGTTACCCTATAATGTGTTCCTAATCTTTTTTATTTCTGCTAGGTTATTCGAATAACAAAATTGTTATTCGAATAACTCACTCTATATACGCTTTCTCTAGAGCTTATTTATTTGAATAAAATGTCATGTTTTATCTTTTAAATTTGCATAGTAGCACTTTATTCGAATAATCATTTGGTTATTCGAATAATATGACTGATTTTCATTTTTATGCACCTTTTATTTTTCAAGGATGTTTCATGTGGCTTATTCAACAAGCTTCAAGATTTTTGTTAGCCTCAAGCCCGTCACTTGTCAACATACTTATCTCACCTTGCTTAACTTATGACGACTTCTTCAAGAAGCTTTAAGATTTTTCTTTCAATGGCTTCTTCAAGAAGCTTCAATTAGCTTCTTCAAGAAACCTTCAATAGTTTCTACAAAAAGCTTCCAATTAGCTTATTCAAGAAGCCTCTCATTAGCTTCTTCAAGAAGCCTCCACTTAGCTTGTTCAAGAAGTCTCCCATTAGCTTCTTCAAGAAGCTTTGAGGTTTTCTATTCCAATGGCTTCTTCAAGAAGCCTCTAATAGTTTCTTCAAGAAGCGTTTAAATATTTATCTCATTTTTTACTATTTTGAGGGTTGTCACAAGAACCATTCCACAAATATTATGTTTAAACATTTAAGCATTAAGAAGATTCAAACATAATTTTTAATATAGTTGTTATCATCAAAACATAATATGCATTATAAAATACAAAAGAGTTTTGGAGCTTTCAATCAAAACATATTATTCAATCATAAGCACAAAAGTGCTTTAGAGCTTACAACCCTTGCCACCAAGTGGTGCTTAGTTCTAGCTGGGGTACTTCACTAATTTGCTAAATATTGACGCACATAAGAGAACTATAAAGATGCATATAGATGACTCTGTAAACCCATATAGGGATCTATACGAACCTGTAGTATTGTGATGTGTGTGTGTCTATATATATATATATATATATATATATATATACTGTGTGTGTGTGTCTCTCTCTCTCTCTCTCTCTATATATATATATATATATATATATATATATATATGAGGCAGGATCAACTTACACCAGTGTAAGTCTTTTTTGACTTATACTCATTTTCAGTTGTTAGATTCACTTTCATCTAATGGTTACTTTTAAATATATATATATGAGACAAGATCAACTTACAGATTATTTTCAGTTGTTAGATTACTTTCATCTAATGGTTACTTTTAATTCATTAAAAGTAACCATTAGATGAAAGTGAATCTAACAACAATGAAATGACTGTAAGTCAAAAAAGACTTACACTGATATAAACCGATCCTCCTATATATATATATATATATAGAGACACACACACGTATATATATATATATATATATATATATATATATATATATATGTGTGTGTGTGTGTCTCTCTATATATATATATATTATGTTTAATTTTGCAAATTCTCTTTGTATTCCTATAGTTAAGGTAACATAATTTAATAATGAGACGAGAAAAGCTCTGACCCAAGAAAAATAAATTAGTCATAAAGACCAGCCAAAATGATCTATCAGCTTGGGTAGGATAAAATAGAAACAAGAGACTAACTATTCTCAAGAGATTTGTCTCACAATTTGATTTAAATAAAATAGAATTCAAGTTCTGCATGTGACGACAAAGTCAAATATTTATTACAACTTAGGTTGTTTCAAAGTACATGTACCCAATAAGATTAAAAAAAAAAAAACTCAATTGTATACTTGTTGGCTAGCGCATTGTCTCATAATTCATCTTCTCTAAATGGTTTGCAATACATCAATGAAATAAAAATGTTTCCGATTAGTTAAAAAAAAATTGTGAAAGATAATGACAAAGCAAAAGGAAAATCTCACATGCTAAAAACTAATGATAAAATAATGATGTTAGAAGAAGTCCTACTTTGGACAATTTTATAACCCAAGTATACCATATATTGGTCTGTCTCATTCTCACTCTCTTAGCATAACTTTAAGTGCTATCCAATATACCATATAATCAGGAAACATTATAACATTGTAATGTTATGTCACATAATCAGGAAACAATACAACAAATTATTCTATATTTATTTTATTTGATTATGTTTTCCTTGATTGTCCTGAGTCCATTTAAAATATTCTTATTTAATTTTGTCCAAAATTAAATCATAAATTGATTTTCTAACCAGTTTAAATGAATATTCATTAATTATAGACACACACACACATTGTGATATTATTTTCTTAATATTATTGAAACATAATTTTCCTTACATAAGGCTAAGCATTGTGCCAACTGGTGTCACTTTCCTCTCCTTCTAATCAATTAGTGTTTGAATTTTTAGTTTTTTCATTTATTATCACTTGATTTTGTCATGTTATTATATTATTCTTTTCTTGGTTAATTTTATAAATAGTTAGTATTTGTAATTTTCTTATTTTTTATATTCTTTTCTTAGTTTCTAGTATCGACATATGTTGCATTTCATTTAGATTTTTCAATTAATTTGTATTAATATTTTCCAAATTGATAAGATTTTTGTGTGTTAAGATTAATGAGAATCTAATTCTAATATATCCTAAATTGATTTTATTACATTATATATTTTTAGTGTTTTTTTTTTTTTTTTTGTACATAGTGGGGCGAACGCCAAGTATTTATTCTTTTTATTTTACTTAATTTCTCATGACAATATAAATCGAAAAACGATATAAAACTATATCCTAAACTGATTTTAATATATTATTATACTTTTATTTTGGTATTAATTCTCAATATATTTTTTTGTTCATTTAGGATTTTCTTGTTTAGTTTTGTTATAAATTAAATTGTAAATTGATTTTTCGTTATTTAGAATCGATCTTCATTTATGGGAACATTTATTTCTTAATTTTCTTATATTATATTATATTATTTTTAATCAATTAGAATCAATTAAGATTTGATAAATCAAAATCAATTTTTATTAATAAGGAAATTTATTCTTTACTTTTATTATATTATAATTATATTCGTTTTAATCAATCCTAACATACGACATTTATTTCTTTATTATATTATATTATTCTATTTTGTTTCTAATTTTCAATCAATAGTGTTTTTTACGCTTAATTTATTGTGTCAACATGTATTGTATTCCTCACTTAGACTTTTGAATTAATCAACATCAATCTATCCTAAATTGATTCAATATTCATTATTAATAGGAGATTTAAATGCTTAAAATATATGTTTTCATACTTAATTGTTAAACAATGGCATATTTTCTAAGACAAAGCAAGAATATTGAAAAAAGTTAAAAATTAATTAGAAAACCTAATAACATGAAAAAATTGTGTTTATAAGCTTGTGACAATCGTATTACTCCACAACTCAACTTTGCTAAACGACTTGCAATAATATATTCTAAATTTATTTTATTTTATTTTTTTGGTATAAACCAAATGGTGTCCCTCAGCCAACAATCACAGACTAATTTCTTCTTAGACGTAGAGATCATTGAAGTGAGTATTATCTCTTCCAACAAAGTCTTTTACATACGCACGACCTGGTTCAAACCTAAAACAATGTGTTTAAGGAATTTAATTATTTACCAATTGTGTCGGACCTTGTTGGTTAAATCTAGGATTATATTTTTCTTGATTGTCCAGGGTTCTTTCAAAACATTCTTTCATAATTTTGTGCTACTTAAATCCTATATTGATTTTCTACTCACTCGGATTTAGTATTCATTAATTGCACATTAATTGGTTAATCACTCAGAATATATATTTTACTTATGTTAATTGATTTAATTAATTATTGACTTTGACTCATGTGTAATGAAAAGGAAATAAAATTGACTAGAATAAAATCATAAATGTAGGACATAATATAATAAGGATTTAATTATGATGTATTGTTAATGTAAACGTTTTTAATACAATCAACAAATCATATATTGTCATATTATCAAAAATATTTAACTCTCATAATAATTATCTTAAAAATCACACATGTTATAATGTATGATTGATTAATTGTGTAAAAAAATTTATACTATATGTGTATCAAAATTAAACTCATAAAATTATGTGTGACGAAATAACAAATGTTTAAAACATGGATGTAAGATGGCTCTTTTTTTCTTCTTCTTCTTCTTTTTTACATTATCACAACGTCCTTCTCGGCACAATGCAACGTAGAGCCAAAAATTCTTGCAAATAAATGCAAGAATAAAAAGGAGTCACGACCAACTGATTTATCTATTACAAATGGAAAGGTTCAATCGGATACCAAAAAGATAGTTTACATTTTAGAGTTAAGATTCGGAGGTTGATTACTGTAACACCCACCGTAGGGTACCACATTTAAATGTTATTATTACCGAATTATCCCCAAGTTCATAAATTGTGATGTTATAAAAATACGAGTTGTAAAATTTCTTAATGTCAATAAAATAAGTTTAGCAGAAAATAAAAATATTACAACATCATCACAAATAATTTACATCATTTATACATTACAAAAGTACTGTCAAGATTATTTAGATACAGACATAGTTCTCAAAGTATTTGAACATAATTTAAAACTCACATATTGCCCAAGTATAAACTAGACAGCAGAATCCTCAGACGGGTCCTCCTCAGATTCCTCAGCAGGTAGGAATCCAACTCGATGCGATGTCCTACGGACAGGTGTCCGACCAGATGACACGATGCTAATCTCACTAGGAGTACGGTAGTAAGCTCCCCAGTACTACCTAATAGATAACGTAAACTCTAAGTGTACATAAATATTTATACCGAAATAAGGGTTCCCTTGATAAAGCCTACTCAAGGTAACATTCAAGTCTCCTATATAGAAAATACATCCTCTATCAAGATGGACATGCCATGCCTTTGAACCTCCTCGAAACTGCAACGTCATATATCCTAGGAAACTGGGTATCGCCATCTTCTCAAAACTCTGCTTCTTCAAGAGGAATCTGCTCTTCTTCACCCTCTTGTTCAATTCCTTAATCAATGTCTTTATAAATATAAATATAGTACAAAATAGACATACAAAGAGGTGAGATCACCTACGCCAATAGCATTATGGCAGCACAGAGATAACACAAACAACATACCATAAAGATATATCACACCATAATTATAATAATACCCTTAACATTATTTATCATAACAGATACAATAATTACAATCATGCCCTCAATTATTATTTATCACAACAAATATAATAACTAATAATTACCATCATGTCATTAACATTATTCAAATCACACGATAATTATAATAATGCCATCAACATTATTTATCATCATCATCATCTAATATTCCTCAATATTTATATCACACATATATAAATATTCAATATTTATGATAATGCCCTTAACATTATCCAAGTATTCAACAGTTCAATTATCATAACCAATACTCAATAATTATGCAAGTGCACACAGACTCAATTTCCTACTCCATGGAGCTAATACTCAAGTCAGAGAAATTGATCCAAAAGATCTGTCTGTACCAACATACCGCAGACCACGTGCCACAATTCTCATATGTGTTTGCACATCTAGTCCATCGGACTTTTCCAATGCATGTAAAATGCATCAAATGCCAATCACAGGCAAAATTCATCATTTTCTCATACAGTGTCCATACACTAGTTCAATATTAATCATACTGTATATTCAATCGCGAAATCATATTATCGCGTTTTCATAGTCGCGCAACACTTTTGTCACATTTTTCACAATTACACAACATTTCTGTTACGTTTTCACAATTTCGCAATATTTCTGTCGCATTTTCAAATCGCGTAGCGATTTTCCATCGTTTTCTCAATCACGTACAAATATTTCATCATTTTTCAATCACGTAGTGATTTTTCAACAATATTTCAATCGCGTAAAAATATTTAAACGCTTTTCAAATCGCGTAGAAATATTTAAACGTTTTTCAAATCGCATACCTTAAAAATCACTTTTTTAAATTACGTAAATCATTTTTCTCCACTTTTCAACTTCGTAAATTATTTCTCAACCATCCAAAATTCCATTTCAATCTTTCTCAAAATAATATGACTTCTCACATTATTTTACACATTTTCTTCCTCAAGAAAAATCATTTTCACAATATATTCCACAAATTCATCATTTCATTGAATTAAATCAATGTTCCTAACTTAAAATTTCCTAACGCTCTCACAAACCCAAAGGATGAGTTATACGTTAGAAATTTTCAAGTTACCAACGTATTTTCCATAATTCATGAATCAATTCTAAAACTTAGTTCTCTTTAAAATAAATTGAGGTTCAAACACTTTCAACCTCTCTTTTTCTCTTATAACCGAAATTTCTATTTTTCAAGTGATAAAACACTTTGTTTCCATTTGAAAATTCTTATTCTTACTTTCTTTAAAATTCATTACTTTCTCTTTTTAAATCATAATTTCATACAAAATTCTTCTCACTTTCAAGCCTTCAAAACCGTGTGGTACTTGGCCATCGAGACCATCATTTCTTCCTTCTAAATCAACTACGTTCCATTCATGTTTTTACATAAACAAAACCATTAAAAATTTCATCAAAAACCGTGAACACTTGGTCTTCGAAATCAAAACATTTGTTCATTTTTCTTGCTTTTCTAAACATCCAATTTTACCATTCATGAAAATATTAATTTGTGAACCCCTATTTTGAGGTGTCTTGGCCGAAATCCTCTTGGTCTTTGGAACCAAAAATTCATTTTCCTTTCCAATAATTTTTATGGCATACATAACATATAATCAACATATTATATTTCAAGCATACCATAAAAATCATACTAAACATGCAAGCACAAATAAATCATGCAAAGCACATCAAGCATAAGCAAATAATCAAAGCACATAAACACTCCCAAATAATTACATCACCATGGATATGAATCCTCACATGGATTCAACATCCATCAAATACAAAAATCATCTCTCACCACCATGCTTGGTTGGTGAGATGGATCTCTCTCTTACCTCTTGAAGAACCTCAAAAGTTCCTTGCTTTGCTTTTTTTTCCAAGTCCTTCACCACTAAAGGTTTCTTAAACACAAAACAAAACATATATTTATTAGCATATCAAGCTTGAACAAGGTAAACTATGGATCAAACATAGTTTAGAACATGAAAATAAGACAAGTAGTGAAGCTTTCTTACACTTCACCTTAAAACCCTAGAACTTTGCTCTTGAAGAAAGTCCTTGAAGATGATGAATTTAGAACTTGGTCTAAACTACAAAGTGTCTTGGATTGAGGTATAGATTCAAGAAGTAAGGTTGTTTGAAATTTTTGAGTGATGGAAGATGGTCTTGGGTGCCTTGGCCGAAACTAGCATGAAGAGAAATGAAGAGAAAAGTTTGAAATTAAGCTTTTGGAATGTTCAAGAATGATCAAGAATGGTCTTCAAACCTTGCTATAGCCTTAAGGCCATCACAAAACCGTCCCCCCTTCTTGCACTTTCAAAGAGTGACCAATCTCACTAGCCACCATTTTAAACATTCTTCGTCATTGATTAGATCAATGGTTATGATTAATGTAGCTTCTAGGTTCTAAGTATAGCTTCTATATTGATAAGACTAAATCTAGGTCATTGGATCTTTCTTCCTTGAAATCCTAGCCATTAGATGTATCTCCAAAATGAAGGGTCAAGATCACTCCTTCATACTTTCTATCCAATGGTCATAAATGGTCCTAGCCACTTTGTAAGACCAAATCTTCACCCTTGATTAAATCAATGCTGGATATCCAAACCACCAATGTTGACTAAGCAGTATAATATTTTTTTTTATCTGCTATTACCCTACAAACAATATTTTTACTGTATTTTTATTGCCCGATAATTAAATACAGTACAAAACATAGTAAAAGAAAATTTCAAAAACTATTTCTGGATTCAGGTTTAGCAAGATCCCCCGTCTCTGTCTTAACAGTGCAAAATTTTTTGGCTGTAGAAAAATTTTTACTTTTTAGGACCCACTTACAGCCCCCATAGGCCCATAGACAGCTCATGGATAATATTAAAATAATAAGAGAAATATAAAAAATTTCATAATCATCCACAAAATCATAAAAATTATAAAACTTATGAAAATCAAATCAGATTACGTAAAATAATTAAGACTTAACGGTAATAATTAAAATACGTAAGATTTTTCCCTGTCCAAAAAGTATTATTTTCCTGACATGGAGTAAATCACACAAAACGATCAAATGTATTCACAGAATACTCAAAATAATTTTACAGTATACAGAAATCACTAAACAGTAGAATTCTGTTAACTGTCAAATAGTTAAGAAATTTGAGGTGTTACAACTCTCCCCCTCTAAAAGAAGTTTCGTCCTTGAAACTTGATAAACTTGATTTCACATCCTCAGAATAAATATGGGTATTGCTCTTTTATCTTTTCTTTCAGTTCCCATGTAGCTTCACCGCTTACGTCGTTCCAAACTACTTTAACAAATGAAATTTCCTTACCTCGAAGCTGTTTCGACCTTTGATCCTTAATCTTGATTGGAAACGTTTCATAGGTTAAATTCTCCTTCAACTATACCGCATCCGGTTCAATAACATGAGTGGGATCAGGAATATATTTTTGTAGTTGTGATACGTGAAATACATTGTGAAGATTCGATAGCAAAGGTGGTAATGCAATCTGATAAGCTACCGGACCTATCCAACGTAAAATCTGATACGGCCCGATAAACTTTGGAGTGAGTTTCTTGGACTTAAGCACTTGTCCAACTCCAGTCATATGTGTCACTCGCAGAAATATATGGTCACCTTCCTCAAACTCAAGCTATCTTCTTCTTTTATCAGCATAACTCTTTTGTCAAGTCTAAGTTATCTTCATCTTGTCTTGAATCATCTTCACTTTCTCAGTTATCTGTTGTACAAATTCTGGTCCTACCATAGCACTTTCACCATCATGATACCAACATAACGGTGTTCTGCATCATCTCCCATACAATGCCTCATAGGGTGCCATCCCTACGCTCGAATGAAAACTGTTGTTGTAGGTGAACTCTATCAATGGCAAAAATTCATCCCAACAACCAGTTTGTTCTAGAACACAAGCTCTCAACAAGTCCTCTAATGAATGAATCGTCCTTTTTGACTGACCATCAGTCTGTGTATGGTAAGAAGAACTCAGACGTAGCTTTGTTCCCATCGCTTCTTGTAAACTATTCCAAAATCTTGACGTAAACCTCAGATCTCGATCCGAAATAATACTGGATGGTACACCATAAAGTCTAACAATTTCATTGATGTACACTTGGGCCAACTTCTCCATTGAGTACTTAATATTAATCGGTAAAAAGTGCGCCGACTTAGTAAGCCAATCAACAATTACCCAAATAGAATCATGACCTTTTTGAGTTTTTGGTAGTCCTGTCACAAAATCCATTGCTATATCATCCAATTTCCATTCAAGAATAGGCAAAGGTTATAACATTCCAGATGGTTTTTGATGTTCCACCTTAGCTTTCTGACAAACTAAATAGGATGATACATATTTTGCAACATCGTTCTTCATTCCCTGCCACCAATATAACTGCTTCAAATCTTGATACATCTTTGTGGTTCCTGGATACATACTCAACTTACTCTTGTGAGCTTCATCCAAAATCAATTTCCTAAGTTCTGAATCATTTGGCACACAAACTTTTCCTTTAAACTTCAGAATTCCATTAGCACCTTCGCTAAATTCCAACACCTCTCCTTGGCTCCTTGCTTCCTTAGCTTCTTGCAAATACTAGTCACTATTTTGTCCTTCTCGTATTCTATCCATTAAATCATTTGAAATGGTGATCATGTTTAAACGCATTCTCCCTGGCGTCAATTTCATAAACAAACGCATATCCCGAAATTCTTCTATTATTTCCTTCTCCTTAATCATCATAACAGAAGAACTAAGCATTTTCATACTCAACGCATCTGCTACAACATTCACCTTTCCGGGATGATACTGTAACTGAAAGTCATAATCCTTCAGAAACTCTAGCCAACACCTTTGTCTCATGTTCAACTCTTTTTGGTCAAACAGATATTTTAAAGTTTTATGATCACTAAAAATAGTGAATGTTGCTCCATAAAGAAAATGTCTCCATACTTTCAACGCAAACACCACAGCTGCCAATTCCATATCATGAGTCGGATAATTCCTCTCATGCACTTTCAACTGCCTTGAAGCATATGCCACAACCTTACAGTTCTGCCTAAGTACACAACCCAATCCTTGATACGAAGCATCACAATATACTTCGAAAGGTTCGATCGGATCAAGTAGAATTAATACCGGTGAAGTAGTCAGTCGTCTTTTCAACTCTTGAAAACTTTTTTCACATGCATCAGT
Source organism: Ormosia emarginata (assembly GCA_029884605.1). NCBI lineage: Eukaryota > Viridiplantae > Streptophyta > Magnoliopsida > Fabales > Fabaceae > Ormosia > Ormosia emarginata. The sequence continues at coordinate 6,435,030 of JAQQTP010000075.1, read as the reverse complement.
CCATACAAACGGTTGATTCTTTCGTGTAAATTGAGTAAGAGGTCCTGCTATCTTCAAAAACCCCTCAATAAACCGTCGATAGTAACCTGCTAATCTGACAAAACTACGGATTTTCGATACAGTCTTCGGCCTTTCCCATTCAATAATCGTCTCCACCTTTGAAGAATCAACTTCAATTCCTTCCTTCGATATCACGTGTCCTAAAAATTGAACTTCACTTAACCAAAATTCACATTTGGACAACTTGGCATACAACTTATTCTCCTTAAAAATCTGGAGAACCACTCTACGATGTTCAACATGTTCCTCTTGACTTTGAGAATAAATCAAAATGTCATTTATAAAGACAACAACAAACTTGTCCAAGTACGAATAAAAAATTCTGTTCATAATGTCCATGAATATGGCAGGTGTATTTGTCACACCAAACGACATCACTAGATATTCATAATGCCTATAACGTGTCCGAAATGTAATTTTGGGAATATCTTTCGCCTTTACAAGAATCTGGTGATAACTAGAGCGTAAATCAAACTTGGAAAATATTGCGGCTCCTCGCAATTGATCCATCAGATCATCTATCCTTGGAAGTGGATATTTATTCTTAATCGTAATCTTGTTCAAATGTCGGTAGTCTACACATAGACGAGAAGTTCTATCATTCTTCTTTACCAACAATACTGGAGCTCCCCATGGTAACACACTTGGTCTCTCGAATTATTTCTCCAACAAATCCTCCAGCTGTTTCTTAAGCTCTGCCAATTCTACTGGTGACATCCGATAGGGCGCTATAAATATAGGTCCAGCTCCAGGTACTAAATGAATAGCAAACTCAATTTCCTTTACTGGCGATAGTCTAGGTATATCTTCAGGAAATACTTCAGGAAATTCATTAACAACAAAAATATCCTTCAAGACATTTTCACCTTGAACCTCCAAAGAAAACATCAATAAATATCTCTAATCTCCTTCCTTCAAACAAGCTTCTACTTGAGTAGCCGTTAGGAATCTAGGATCCTTAGCCTCAGGAAATACTAGTGTCTTATTCAAACAATCAATTAGGATATGGTTAAAAGATAACCAATCCATTCCTAAGATTACATTAATCTTGGAAAGAGGCAAACATATCAAATCCACATAAAAGATTCTATCCCTAACACATACAGGACAATTCAAACATACTTTTGTAGTTATCACAGGCTTATCAGTAGGAGTAGCAACACTCAAATCATAAGGCAATGTAGTCACAGTCAATCCCAAATGCTCCACACAATCACATGAAATGAAAGAATGTGTTGCTCCTGAATCATAGAGTACGGTTAAAGGATTACCTTTAATCGCACACTCCTTCATAATTAAGTCCTCAGATTTTGTGGCTTTTTCCCTGCTCATGGAATACACTCGACCACCCGCCTGTGGCCTCGCGGTACGAACATTCCCCACCGATGGTTCTGCCTTCAACTGATCACAGTCCCTAGAGAAATGTCTAGGTTTCCCACATCTGTAACATATAACTCCCTTATGCTGACAATCCTTGGTCAAATGGTCCTTCCCACACTTGAAACATTTATACGTAGAAGTTCCAGCTTAACTTGCCTTACTGCCACCAGAACTTCCTCCAATAGATTGCTTCCAGTTTTGACTTCCTGCCGGTTTGGTATACGATTTCTGTTGAAAACGGTTTCCTCTGCTACCCTTTCCTCTTTGGAATCTTGTAGGTCCAAAGTTCTTATTTCTCACCGAACGCTGTTGATCAATCTCCTTAATCTTGCGACACTTGTCCAACAATTCTGGAAACTATTCAATTCCCAAGGTTGCTACAGCTTGCTTAATGTCAAGCTTCAATCCTTCCTCAAATTTTTTACACTTTTAATCCTTATTCGAGTGCATATGAAAATACCTCGAAAACTTAGACAAGCTCTCGAATTTTGCAGCATACTCACTTATAGACATCACCCCTTTGCTTAAACTAAGGAATTCCATCTCCTTAGCATGACGAACACTTACTGGAAAATACTTTCCCAGAAACTTCTACCTAAAGAGCTGTCATGTCACAACTCTTCCTTCAACTTGTAACAATCTTCGGGCTCCTGCCCACCAGTCTTCTCCATCTCCCACTAATACAAAAGTTGCAAAGGTAAGCTTCCATTCATCAGTACAACCCATACCTTCAAATATCTTCTCTAATTCTTTGATCCATAGATCAGCTTTCTCAGGGTCAAATTCTCCATGAAACTTTGGTGGATTGTTTCTACGGAATTTTGATAAACTGTGAGCATCCTCAGTCGCCTTTTGGTTTTGTTGTACAACAACATCAGCCATTCATTGCATTGCTATTATAGTTGCAGCCATGTTCTGGTTATCATCACCAACATTTCCCATTCCTGCTCTATTATTATAGCGTCCTCTTCCTCGTCCTGTCATTTTGTTCTTTCTAATTCAAACTGGACAGCACAAAGAAAGCAAGGTCAATCTTCAAACAAAGAAACTAATCACAAAGAATCATATAACACAAACAAGACAGACCTAACCACAAACCCAAAAGACTCTAAGTTGGGCTTTGATACCAACTAATGTAACACCCACTATAGGGTGCTACATTTAAACGTTATTATTATCGAATTACCCCTAAGTTCATAAATTGTGATGTTATAAAAATATGAGTTGTAAAATTTCTTAATGTCGATAAAATAAACTTAGCGAAAAATAAAAATATTATAACATCATCACAAATAATTTACATCATTTATACATTACAAAAGTACTATCAAGATTATTTAGATACAGACATAGTTCTCAAAGTATTTGAACATAATTTAAAACTCACATACTGCCCAAGTATAAACTAGACAGCAGAGCCCTCAGACGAGTCCTCCTCAGATTCCTTAGCGGGTAGGAATCTAGCTCGATGTGAAGTCCTACGGACAGGTGTCCGAGTAGATGACACGAGGCTAATCTCACTAGGAGTACGGTAGTAAGCTCCCCAGTACTGCCTAATGGATAACAAAAACTCTAAGTGTACATAAATATTTACACCGAAATAAGGGTTCCCTTGATAAAGCCTACTCAAGATAACATTCAAGTCTCCTATATAGAAAATACATTCTCTATCAATATGGACATGCCATGCCTCCGGACCTCCTCGAAACTACAACGTCATATATCCTAGGAAACTGGGTATCGCCATCTTCTCAAAACTCTGCTTCTTCAGGAGGAATCTGCTCTTCTTCACCCTCTTATTCAATTCCTTGATCAGCGTCTTTACAAATATAAATACAGTACAAAATAGGCATACAAAGAGGTGAGATCACCTATACCAATACCATTATAGTAGCACAAAGATAACACAAACAACATACCATATAGATATATCACACCATAATTACAATAATGCCCTCAACATTATTTATCATAACAGATACAATAATTACAATCATGCCCTCAATTATTATTTATCACAATAAATATAATAAATAATAATTACCATCATGCTATTAACATTATTCAAATCACACGATAATTACAATAATGCCATTACAATAATGCCATCAACATTATTTATCATCATCATCATCATCTAATATTCATCAATTATTATATCACATAGATATAAATATTCAATATTTATGATAATGCCCTCAACATTATCCAACTATTCAACAGTTCAATTATCATAACCAATACTTAATAATTATGCATGTGCACATAGACTCAATTTCCTACTCCATGGAGCTAATACTCAAGTCGGAGAAATTGATCCAAAAGATCTGTCTATACCAACATGCCTCAGACCACGTGCCACAATTTTCATATGTGTTTGCACATCTAGCATATACACGACAGTCTTTACTAGATCTTGAGTAAGAATAGTGTCTTGGTCAAGATCATCGGTGTATTGCATCGGTCTAACCCACGGTACAGAAGAGCTACCAACTGCCCACTGTAGGCAACCCGCACCCCGATGCCCCCAATGTCAACAAGTGACTTACACTACGCATATCGCACCCACTCAAGAGGTGTACGTCTCTCCTAGGCAAATAGCCTTATCCAGTCCATCAGACTTTTTCAATGCATGTAAAATGCACTAAATGCCAATTACAGGCAAAATTCATCATTTTCTCATACAATGTCCATACACTAGTTCAATAGTAATTATACTATATATTCAATCATGAAATCATATTATCACATTTTCATAGTCGCGCAACACTTTTGTCTCATTTTTCACAATCGTGCAATATTTCTGTTACGTTTTCACAATTTCGAAACATTTCTGTAGCATTTTCAAATCACGTAGCGATTTTTCATTGTTTTCTTAATCACGTACAAATATTTCATCATTTTTCAATCATGTAGTGATTTTTCAACAATATTTCAATCGCATAAAAATATATAAATGCTTTCCAAATCGCGTAAAAATATTTAAACGTTTTTCAAATCGCATAGCTTAAAAATCATATTTTTAAGTTATGTAAATCATTTTTCTCCACTTTTCAACTTCGTAAAATATTTCTCAACCTTCCAAAATTTCATTTCAACCTTTCTCAAAATAATATGACTTCTCACATTATTTTCCACATTTTCTTACTCAAGAAATGTTCCTAACTTTTCAACTTCGCAATATATTCCACAAATTCACCATTTCATTGAATTAAATTAATATTCCTAACTTAAAATTTTCTAACGCTCTCACAAACCCAAAGGATGAGTTATACGTTAGAAATTTTCAAGTTACCAACGTATTTTTCATAATTCATGAATCAATTCTAAAACTTAGTTCTCTTTAAAATAAATTGAGGTTCAAACACTTTCAACCTCTTTTTTTCTCTTATAACCGAAATTTCTATTTTTCAAGTGATAAAACACTTTGTTTCCATTTCAAAATCCTTATTCTCACTTTCTTTAAAATTCATTACTTTCTCTTTTTAAATCATAATTTCATACAAAATTCTTCTCATTTTCAAGCCTTCAAAACTGTGTGGTACTTGGCCATTGAGACCATCATTTCTTCCTTCTAAATCAACTAAGTTCCATTCATGTTTTTATACAAACAAAACCATTAAAAATTTCATTAAAAACCGTGAACACTTGGTCTTTGAAATCAAAACATTTGTTCATTTTTCTTACTTTTCTAAACATCTAATTTTACCATTCATGAAAATATTAATTTGTGAACACCTATTTTGAGGTGTCTTGGCCGAAATCCTCTTGGTATTTGGAACCAAAAATTCATTTTCCTTTCCAACAATTTTTATGGCATACATAACATATAATCAACATATTATATTTCAAGCATAACATAAAAGCCATAAAAATCATACTAAACATGCAAACACAAATAAATCATGCAAAGCACATCAAACATAAGCAAATAATCAAAACACATAAACACTCCCAAATAATTACATCACCATGGATATGAATCCTCACATGGATTCACCATCCATCAAATACAAAAATCAGCTCTCACCTCCATACTTGGTTGGTGAGATGGATCTCCCTCTTACCTCTTGAAGAACCTCCAAAGCTCCTTGCTTTGCTTCTTTTTCCAAGTCCTTCACCACTAAAGGTTTCTTAAACACAAAAAAAAAACATATATTTATTAGTATATCAAGCTTGAACAAGGTAAACCCTGGATCAAACATGGTTTAGAACATGAAAATAAGATAAGTAGTGAAGCTTTCTTACACTTCACCTTTAAACCCTAGAACTTTGCTCTTGAAGAAAGTCCTCGAAGATGATGGATTTAGAACTTGACCTAAACTACAAAGTGTCTTGGATTGAGGTATAGATTTAAGAAGTAAGGTTGTTTGAAATTTTTGAGTGATGGAAGGTGGTCTTGGGTGCCTTGGCCGAAACTAGCATGAAGAGAAATGGAGAGAAAAGTTTGAAGAGCTTAAGCTTTTGGAATGTTCAAGAATGATCAAGATTGAACAATAATGGTCTTCAAACCTTGCTATAGCCTTAAGGCCATCACAAAACCGTTCCCCCCCTTCTTGCACTTTCAAAGAGTGACCAATTTCACTAGCCACCATTTTAGGCATTCTTAGCCATTGATTAGATTAATGGTTAGGATTAATGTAGCTTCTAGGTTCTAAGTATAGCTTCTATATTGATAAGACTAAATCTAGGCCATTGGATCTTTCCTCCTTGATATCCTAGCCATTAGATGTATCTTCAAAATGAAGGGTCAAGATCACTCATTCATACTTTCCATCCAGTGGTCATAAATGGTCCTAGCCACTTTGTAAGACCAAATCTCCACCCTTGATTTAATCAATGGTGGATATCCAAACCACCAATGTTGACTAAGCAGTATAATTCTTATTTTTATCTGCTATTACCTTACAAATAATATTTTTACTATATTTTTATTGCTCGATAATTAAATACAGTATAAAACACAATAAAAAAAATTTTGAAAACTGTTTTCAGATTCAGGTTTAGTAAGATCTCTCGTTTCCGTCTTAACAAGACAAAATTTTTTGGCTGCAGAAAATTTTGCACTTTTTAGGACCCACTTGGACCCACGTACAGCCCCTCTAGGCCCACAGACAGCCTATGGATAATATTAAAATAATCAAATAAATATAAAAAATTTCATAATCATCCACAAAATCAAAAAAAATTATAAAACTTACGAAAATCAAATCAGATTATGTAAAATAATTAAGACTTAACAGTAATAATTAAAATACGTAAGATTTTTCCCAGCCCAAAAATTATTATTTTCCTGACATGGAGTAAATCACACAAAACAATCAAATGTACTTACGGAATACTCAAAATAATTTTACAGTATACAGAAATCACTAAACAGCAGAATTCCGTTAACTGTCAAAATTACTATCAAATAGTTAGAAAATTTGGAGTGTTACAATTATGGGTAGGGAAGATATTAGCACCCTACGCTGTCTGTTCCAAGAATGGTTACCTATTTAATCTAATGTTATCTTTTAAAATTAATTAAATTTGTTCTTTATCGTTTCTTTGCAAAAATATTTTTATTTTTATTTTATTTTAACATGTCCCACTTTGTCAAGCATATTATCAAGAGTGATAAATGACTTTGACAGGGAATGGTTGACTAAATAGCCTTTTTTGTACAAAATAAATTTTAATCCCACAACATGTGATATGAAAGTGGTTAATCAAAATATTATTTTTTTAAGAAAAATAATTTTCAAAATAAATGGCCAAATAAAATATTATTTTTAGAAAATAAGATTTTAATTCAAAAAAATATGTTTAAGTCAAGAAAATATCTTTTGAAAATTAAATGGCCAAATAAAATCTCATTCAACAAGAAATTAAAATATTTTTGGGTATAATGAGATTCTTGTAATGATTTCCAAAATTTTTATTCGTAAAAAGTAAAATTTTAACTCATCACAATAAAAAAATTCAAGATGTGTAAATTTATTCACATTCATTTTTATTTTGTTTTATTTAAAAAATATTAAAAAATTAGATTAAGACAGCTCACTTAATGAGATTCAGGAAAGATAAGTCTCAAAATTTTTGGAAAGAGTTTAAATAATTGACATCTCGATCTTCTCCCAAATTTTCTATCATTGATTTTATTTTGATATTTTATTTTTTTATTTAAATGTGATTATTTAAATTTTTATCATAAAAAATATGGAAAATGTAATCAAGAAAAAAGAAGAAATAAGTAAGAAAATAAAAAAAGGGCTAAAATCGTCTTTCAAATGGCAATTGAAGTACGGTCTCCATTTGTCAAAAACAAGGACAACAATTTGTAAATGGCAAATCAAAAAGTAACGTAGCAGATGAATAACAAAAGTAAGGATTGATTTGTTGAACCCAATAAATGGCCATCACGTAAAATTCTTAGGAAATGAGAAAAAAAATGTACACAATATTAACCAAAACGATTTGAATGTGTCAATGACCAAACAAAGATGAGGCTATTTGTTTGCTCTTTTGTTTATCGTAAGTGTATGGATCGCACTTATAATATAATTAGGAGTCGGATATCATTCCTACGAGAACTATAGTTAAGTTCAGTACTAACTATTAACCAATAATTTACGAACTTATATTCAAGAACATATAAATTGAGAAAAGAATATGTGAATTAATTAAAAGAACTTAGAAACTATAAAATTGAATTAAGTTGTTGATTAGGGAATAGGAAATCCTTTTTCACCTCCTACTTCAATTGATAACAAGTAATCCTTATGAGTTATATAAACGAAATGATTAGGTTAGCTTGAGAATTTAATATAGTTAAAAGCATATGTCTAGGCCAATCAACCATGCTTCAGTTACCTAATTTATTATGTTTCCATGAGAACTAGAGTAAATCCACTCATTAAGATCTATTCCCAATCAATTACTATGCATAGCTAATAGGTATATTTCTATCCTATTAACGAATCATCACATCCAAACCAATTGAATGAAATAGAATATGCATCAAGCATATATATGATCTCAAATCCAAATTCCTATGTCAGTTTCATTAGATTTTATCAAATCACTTAAAAGCTAGTCAAACATTCAAGAGCATTAAGCATTATATGATTGAACAAAACCAAATCATGTATATAAACTCAAAGGATTACAATATTATTCAATATCCAGAGGAGGATCCAAAGAAAAACCCTACAAACAGCTTAGCCACTCATTACAAATGAAAATATATCACAAATACTCATTGTCATGATAAGGAAAGAGAGGAAGATGAAGGAAAGAGAAGAGAAAGCTCAATGGAATGATCCGTCAAGCTTCAATCCTCCTCCAAGGTGAAGATCACCTTTAATCTTGGTCACTTTTGCTTCCTTCCAATCTAAAGTACGAAAATCTAGTAGCTGCTCTTTAAAAATGACCTAACTCCCATCAGAAAATTAATGTAACAGTATTTACAGAGCCCAAAAAATAGAGTCACGCCGCGACATTCAACTTCCGACGCCACGGCGGGTATACAATTTAGGTCACCACGCCGCGGCATTCAAATGCCACGTCGCGGCATGCAAATTTCGTACCTCTCTGTCTGAAACAAAGGATGCACCATGTTGCGACATTGATATGTCTACGCTGCGATGTGATAAGCTGATCCTTGCACTTGGCTTTCTCTTTCAATGTTGGTCCAAATCTTCTAAGTTTCACTTGGTTGGAACCCTACCTGCCATAGAGAAATTACCAATTCAACAAGTGCAAATGTACTCAATCTATCAAAGAATAGGAAACATTTTCTCAGAATCATGATGGAAGATATCGAAATTGAATTACATGAATATGAAGCTAAAGTCTTCCAATTATGCATCAAAACAAGGACTAAGCCATTAATATAGCACAAATATGGGAGTTATCACACCCCCAAACCTAGATTTTTGCTAGTCCTCGAGCAAAATAAAGTACATTTATATAGATCAACTTGTTCACTTGCATTCAATAACTTTGAACTTTCCACTTTCACTTAAACTGAACTAGTGTATGATGACTACATAAAATCTCATAGAATGTACCTGCCTCACAATCAATTTCACACATACTCAATCCTCATCATGCTAACATTCACAGTTTCTTTTTATACAAGACATATTTCCCACAATCATGCAAACAAAACTCCTTCTATTCAATTAGGACTTACCCTGATAAGTTTATGAATATACAAGTGAAAATGCATCAAGGAATCCATAAAATTGTAATTTAACTCTCTCTCCACTAATGTAACTCACACATAATTGAGGATCAAAAGGGTCTTTCACAACTTATAATGTAAGACTAATGGTGTGGGTTAAAGAGCAAAGGAAAATGGATTTAACACAAACATTGAGAAACATACACATACAATTTCAAGACTTGAGCTCAATTGAAACAATCAGGGCATTCCAAAAAGAACTTTGAAAGATCAGAACTCATAAGAACCATTCAATGCTTTTTGTATTTAACTTTTCTTCTTCTTTTCTTTTGTTTTGCTTTTCTCTTTTCTCATATTTTTTTCTTTCTTTTCACTTTTACAAAGCAATGCTTTTCTAATTGCAGATGGTTCTTATAAGTTCATGTTTGAATTTGACTTACATAATACCCCTAGTTACTGGACTCACTTCAAGAAATCATATGGCATGAACTCAACCAACAATGATGGTAAGATAATAAATGCAATGTTCTCACATGCAATTAGAATGGTTACATGGTATGGAGTATGTAGGTGATGAACAACATAAGGCCAGACATATTTCAAACTTCAAAGGGGACCTAAGGATATGATCGTGTCAAGGTAAGCTTTTTAAGGCTCAATCGGTCTAAACAATGCCTTGATCACTTCCTTAATCATGCACAAATTAGGATTTTGCCTCAAGAGAGTTCAAAAACAATCTTACGGATTACTGAAACTTCCACATGTATAATCCATAAACTTTCTCTAGGCAATTTTTTTTATCATTTCCAAAGTTAAACAAGCATACAAATGGAAAATGTACCAAGCATAAAAAGAAACTAGATTGCTTCAGCATGCCTCAAAGATCGTATATGGATTCACAGAAATGTTGAGGTCAATTTACATCCATATCTATCATTGATAATCATCGCACACTAGTTATTAACAACATGATATCCTTTTGTGAAAGGGAACGACAATTGTATCTTGAATGAGATTTTCATGAAATTTTCATCAAGATACAAGCTTTTATGGATACTATCAAACATATAATTATAAACATACCAAAATATCATATCAAAGATAAGCAATATAACATAATAATAATGACAATAATTACCATATATATAAGTTTAAGACACCCCACAAACCTGAGGGAAACAATGTCTTCACTGTACATGAAAAACATACAATATACTAACAAAAATGAAATACAATGAAAGGAATGTGCCCTGATTGCCACAAGGGCTAGATGGAGGCCTCCTCAGAGTCTGTTGCCTTGTCATTTGCATCATTATCCTCGCCCATGGCCTCGTCCTCATTATCATCTCCAGCTGCTGGCTGGTGAGAGGGCCTAGGACCTTGTGGTGGTGGTGGTGGGTCAGCAACTGCAACGGGCGGGAAGTCAGGGATTGGGTAATCCTCCATAGTCAGGTGTAAGCGCTCCGCTGTCCAGCACTGAGTCTGTATGATATATGACAACATGTTTGTCGTCTAAGCTACCTAGGCCTCCAAGTGCGTCACTGGGGCATCCATCTGTGTCCTCCAGGCGGTAACATCAACCAATGCAGCTCTAGGCTCTGCTAGCACATGCCTCTAAGCTCACCTTGCTGGTGGAGGGACTGGAGCTACTCTAATCCGCTTAATAAAATAATCATTTAGTGGTTGTTTAACCTCTGAACACTCCTCATGGTCGTGCCACTAGAGCATCTACCTCCGGCACAACTGATGGATAAGGGAAGGAAAGAACAAGCTCCTGCACTCCCTGGCAGCTCTCCTAATCTACTAGTGAATGATATGAGCGACATTGATGGCCCGGTGATCTAGAATAGCATAAGTCAGGATCGCCCAATCTCGAGTCACCTCTGATAAGCTCGAGGAAAGAATTGGGGTCTGGCAGTCTGGACGCTCAATACCCACTGCACTGGCTGTGATGCAGGCGTGCAGATCCTGGCCGTCACAGTGTCGAGATCAATGCTGTCAGGGTCGACTGTGAGAAAATGCATATACTCACAGACCATGGGAGGAGCCGACAAGTTCAGTGCTGCCCTCATGACTGCAGAGAGTAGGAGACCTGTCGCCCCCGCACAATAACCGTAGTGGTGTTGGCATCTTTGGTGTTAATGTTCACGTAGAATTCACGAACCACAGGAAGTACTGCCTTCTCTGGGTGCTGGGCAAATTGACCCCATCGATAATGGCAAATGGTTCTATCTATATCCTTAGGGATAGCCTCCTTGAAGGAGAATCCTTGCTTAACTATCACTAGTTTAGAAACTAGTGTGACATACCACTGAGCGGCATCGGCTGAATTGAATCTCCCCACGTCAAATGGTAGAGGGGGAGCTGGCTCCCTATTTCTCTGGCTGCAGGATCCACGTTGTCTCTTTGGGCCCATTGCACCTGAAAGGAATTGCAAACAATCAATATCAAGTAATTGGCAGTATTAAGTATAAGAAAAATTTATAATTTCTGGAAAATTCTAGAAAATTATATGTCCCACGCCACGACATTTACACATGCGCTGCGACATTCAATATGTTCATGTTTATGCCACGACATTCAAGCAAATTCATCTTTACACTGCGACACTCAAAGTACACGTCGCGGTGCGTGCTTACCGTGAACCCAAAAATACCCCAAATTAGGTAAAATCTCTTCCCCTAGGCAGAATAACTACACCTAAACTACATAAAAACTATAAAAACACCTATCCTACCACACATATTGCTCCTAAAAATAATAAAATATACATTTAAAAACAAGAAACTTAAAAAAATGAAATAACAAGATATAAAATAAAAATAAACAAAATGAAAGAGCTTCATACCTTGTATTGAAGCAAGAAATGAACCTAGAAAGGAAGATAAAACAAAAATGAGAGGGAGAATTTGAGAGAAAATAGAGAAGGTGTATAACAGAAAGGGGGAAACTGAGGGATGTATGAACCGTAGGGTGTTTAACCCTAAAAGACGCATCACACCGCGATGTCATGCTTACACACTACAAAAAATGGCCATTTAGTGGCGATTCAAGAGGCCATTAGTGGCGGTTTTTACCGTCGTTAAATTCTGCTCATGGCAGTTTGTTAACCACCACGATTTACACTGCCACGAGGTTAATTTGTGGTGGTTAAGACCAATCGTAGGAACAATCGCTGCTAAATGTTTGAATTTTTAGTGACGGTTTGTAACCGCTGCAAAAGACTCACAAGGACTGACAATTAATATATTAATGGCAGTTAACAACCGCCACTATAATTTTGAACTATGGAATGCCATAACTTAGTGGCGGTTGTGAACCGCCACTAAATGCAAAGAATAATAAAACTTTACTTAATTTAGTGGCAGTTGTGAACTGCCACAAAATGCAAAGAATACTAAAATTTTACTGAATTTAGTGGCGGTTTTGAACCGCCGCTATTTGACTAAAATACACAGATACCATTTATTTTTTTGTATTTAGCTCGTTTTTACATTTGATATTTAACCTGTCCAAAACTAGTATTCAACAACACATAAAAAATACACTCCAAATACTTTAAATACCAAATTAAATATAATACGAAGCAAATGGCATTGTAGTAAGTTAAGTAGCACAATGACTACTATCAAATTAGCACATTAACTAGTGCCAAATTAAGTAGCACAATTACTATTACAAGTATTGAAATATCCAAATGTTCATGAGATTATCAAATAGTTATAGAAACTACTACCCTAAACAAACAAGTAGTTGTCGATAGGCTAAATACAAAAGGTATCATTGATGTGAACGTGGTTCATGGCTAGCTTATGAATAGCGTCTTGCACCCTTTGCTAGTGAACCTTCACCACTGGCTTGATCAGGAAACTGAAATAAAAAATACATAATCAACAATAAAACTAAAACTTGTTGGCAGCAATTAAAAACCAAATTGACAAACACTTATACTTTTAAATCAAGATAAATATTTTTTTTGTACACTTATAGTAATTAATCATTAAAGTTGCTTATTATATGTATATTTCTTGAATGAATACCTGTGAACCTATGATATTGCCAAGGTTTAGCTTGAACCTATAGCTTGAGTGAAGAAACAATTATTTAGGTGATGGTTTTATCCTCTATGGTGGTTGGTTCTATTTTGGTGAGTTGAGATATGAGGAATTGGGTTTCAAGTGACCGAACACTCTCAAGAGAAGGAGCAAATGGCTAGTTTTTCTTGTGATAAAAAAAATATCACCAAGAAATACTCATCCAAAGTCAAACAACATCAGAACACATATTCCATGTATTATATTCACATGATCATAGGTAGAAATAAACAACACTTAGAACTTAAAATAAAAGAGCAAAATAAAGCTTACATCCCTAGAGCCAAGAACGCAACAGTCCAGCAGCCAAAAGTGCTTGAAAACCCAGCTACCCACCACACCTATGAAAGGTTTTGCTCCAGCTAGTATCATAAAATAAAAAAAAAATGGTTTCAAAAAAGTTGTATTCTAAAGATGTATTCAGTTTCAAAACAATAAAAAAATTTAGAAAGTATATTCATTTCTATACCGTTAGTCCACTTTGTTCTTTTCTAGTAAATAAATAATTTAGAAACATAAACTAAGGTAAATTTAAAATACAAAAGCTGCGGGCATATATGTAATGAAAAAAAAAGTTGATGCCCTTTTTATAAGTACATTAGTTAATTTATTCTTATAAATCACGTAGCATATAATAAGGGCATTGGACATTAGTTATTCTCAAATAGACTAATAGTGAACATTCTACTAACAAAAATTGGTGTACTCTCAACAAATTTCAATTAGATAATTGTTTTATTCAACTGACATATGCAACAAAAAGAAAGTAGACAACAATTATTGCTAGACTTACTCATCACTTCAAATGCCACAATAGACATGATTGTAAGGCCAGCAAAGAATATTTATGAAACCATCAGGCTTCAATTCTTAAAGAATCCTAGTAAGAGAACAACAGATAATGCATTAAGAGAGTCTACAAGTATCAATAAAAAGGCATATAATTACCTCATATATTGCTTGGATACATAAACACTCTTACTCTTGCTCCCTGCAAATAGATCAAAACTCAAATAAAAAAATGATAAACAAAGTTATCTAACAAAAATTATTGATTCCTAAGTCCATGCAATTACCATCAATCTGGGTGGTAGGTTTGACTTGAACTTGGCGCGTATAATACCACTGTTACCACGAGGCCTGGTAACCTTACCCCAAATGCAACGATAGTGGCTTCCATTCTTTTTTACCTTGGCTTTGTAAATGTATGCCATGCGCTTGGCATGGTACCATGCAACCTCTTCCTTAGAATTTGCTCTTTCAATTTCGATAACAAAGGTGTTTGGGTATTGATTTGACTTGGAGCTGAACAACACTACCATTTCATTAGCACATTAAACCAAATTATCTGTTTCCATATCCATTATATGCATTAAATTGAAATGAAGATATAAACATAAACCCAAAACAGTTATTATACACACTTCAGGAAGTCTTCACAGCCACAAAACACAAAATATAAAGTTGGGAGCAAAAAACAAAAAAATCTGTGAAATTAGTCCAAAGTTAAAACATTTACCTCTTGTATCCAAGGATTAAACCCCTGACATAAAGTCTGACATACAAGAAAAGGAAATGACAACATTAGCAAACTTTATGCAAAATCTCCTATATAAATGAATAATAGGATGCTGGTATTGATAATAAAAATTAAAGAGAATTAGACGAACATATTGAGATCACAAAACATCATATGCATTAGGTAATTAAACACGTAAACAACCAAGCTCTGGAGCATACATAAGTCAAACTCAAAATCAGTTAATTTGCAAACACACATGGAGACATTCTTATGTACTTTGATAGTAATACACTCAATCTAATAAAAACATAACATGAAATAAAGAATTCTTGTCCATCAGTGGAAAGCCTGAAAATTTAATTTGCAAGGCATCAAATTACATGAAAGGTACATGAATAAAGAATTCAAGCATTGAATATAGGGAAGAATATGAAGTACAGGAACTTAAAATTTATTCATCTTAGCATCATATTGACAAGCATCAACTTGTGTTCCTTCTGGAGCCAAACCTACCATCACTGCAAAAAGCCAAACTTCTTTGAAAAATAAGTATTTAACAAGCAAACCCATACATTTAAATACTCCAGCAAAATCGAAACATGAAATAACAAAGGGAAGTCCATTAACACAAATAATAGAAATAAATGGGCCTCCATTATAAGTTTCCAGGAACATCATTAGCTTGGGAGAAATATTATTCTCATCCATGTATAAGAAAAACACATCCTCCATGAGACACATGTAACAAAAGAGCCAAACTTGCAATCCACACAGGAAGAAGTGTAAACATTATTGTGAAATGTACTGTGGTTACTTTGGGAAATAAAAGGGTCTTTATTATACCTACTTATATAATAACGTGGAGGAGGAGCCACGACCACGAGGGCCGTAAAAAATTCACAATAATTTGAATGCATGTATTTTCTTGTTTTAAGGTTTTGATTTGTAAAGCAAAATAGAGGAGAAAGAGCAATAATAGGTAGAAGCAAGGGCTTTGTGGCTAATGTTTTTTTTCATTGATTTAATGCATTACTTTCAAATTTAAACAAGTGCAGCATAATTACAAAGACAACTTTTGATAAAATCAAAATGCTAAAAACAACGATGACCACAAAAGCTAGAAATATCTCAAATAAACTTAACTACTACAGACAGTCTACAGTGACTGTTTTGACTCAAAAGACTAACATCCTTAACTTCAGCAGACCAAATCACCCAACTAACACTTAACTTTTTTACATTTAAAATCCTAATTAAACTTTTGATAAAGATTCAACTGCTTATAATACAATAAGGTCCCCCTTTGTACTTACCATTTGGAGCTGTCAAAAGTGTTTCGCTACAAGCATATTTCAATGTAAACTTAGCAGCCTAGAAAGCCTAGTATCCAAGCAAGTTTTAAAATAGAATATAAGTTCAAACAAAATCCTTTCTTATTCAAAAGTTACAGAACAGAGCCTAGAAAGCCTAGTATCCAAGCAAGTTTTAAAAGAAAATATAAGTTCAAACAAAATCCTTTCTTATTCAAAAGTTACAGAACAGAACCTAATAACGAAGAAAATCTTGCATCTATATTTTCATTTTGGCTCTAAGCGGCAGTCATGTGGCCATTGAATAAGCCCTTGTTGTTGACTTTATTATAGAGCCTCCCCTCATTCAAACTCATTTTCTTCCCCTATTATTATTATAATTCTTATTACTACTTCCATAACAAAATACTTACATAAACACAAAATTGACTCAACTATACAACAAATAAATAAACTTGGAGGAGGAAGCAGATAATCACCCCACCAACAACTACAGTAAAAACAATGCATTGCAATTACTAAGGCTAAAAACAATGCATTGCTATCACAAACCCCATTTAGATTGACTAAACTTGTAGGGCCATTTTTATGGTTTTTCTTCACCAAAATAGTATATAGGACAAAGACAAATTTGTTCTCTTATTTGACATTTTTGTGCAATGGTTGTAACACCTCCCGTAGGGCATCACATTTCTGACTACCAACGCATAATCTGAAAATCAGTTTATAAAAGGTTTAAGTTATAAAAGGTGGGTTTCAAAATTTCTTCTTGCAGTAATATAAACTTACTGGTATTTATAAGTAATACTAAAAAATATATTTAAACTGATTAATATACATTACAGATACCACATAATATTTAACAATTATTCAAGAAATATAAAACTTACAGACTCACTTTTTAAACAGTAACAAACGCCATCATGGGTCCTACTTAATAGTACGGTAAAACACTAACGAGAAAACTCAACATACTTATTCCGTCTTGTATTCATCTTGGTGCATCATGTATTTGTTCCTCATCAATACTGCACACCAACGAGTCCTCAATGACCACTCCTCCATATTGTCACCAATCTCAGAATATCTACCACCCGTTATGTCTAAGAAAACTCGTTCCTTCTACTATATAATTTTAACAATACAGACATAGCAAAACAATATAACAAAGAGGTGACATCACCTACGCCAATACCAACATGGTAGCACAGAGATAACACAAACAACATACCATACAGATATATCATATCATAATTACTATCACGTCATCGTCATTATTGTCATCACACAGATACAATAATTACAATCATGCCATCAATATTATTATTATCATCATCATCCAATATTCCTCAATTATTATATCACACAGATATAAATATTCAATATTTACGATAATGCTCTCAACATTATCCAGGTATTCAACAGTTCAATTATCATAATCAATATTCAATAATGATGCATATGTTATGCATGTGCACATAGACTCAATGTCCTACTCCATAGAGGTTTTCACAATTTCGAGAAGAATGCTCTGGTTAATTGCCCAGCATAAACCCACAGACAATTGCCCAGCCTTAGCCCACATACAATGCCCAGCTTAGCCCACAGACAATCTCCCAGTCGTTGAAAAAAATGGTGTTATTATCGGGTATCGTCAATGCGTTGCAACGAACTGCATCACCAAGTGGCATATGGTCCAGCCTTAGCGCACAGACAGATATCCACTGGTCGACCGCTGCGCCTTGACGCCCCCAAGATCCATCATAGACCTCACTATCAATCTTATTCCCTCTTCAACCACTAGGGTCACAATAGCATCAACTATTAATTTTTGTTCAATGCACGAATATCTCAATGTAATTTTGTTCAATTTCATCATATGCTTCACTCCAGATTTTTCCAATGCATAATCAATGCACCAATGTTAATCACAGGCAAAATTCATTATTTCTAATGCATGTTCAATGCACCAAATGCCAATCACAGGCAAAACTCGTCATTTTCTCATACAGTGTCCATACACTTGTTCAACAGTAATCATACTGTATATTCATTAGTGAAATCATGTTATCGCATTTTCATAGTCACAAAACACTTTTGTCGTGTTTTCACAATCGCGCAACATTTCTGTTACGTTTTCACAATTCCGCAACACTTCTGTTGTATTTTCAAATCACATATTGATTTTTTTAACATTTTCTCAAACACGTAAAAATATTCCACTATTTTTAAATCGCGTAGCGATTTCTCAACAATATTTCAAACACGTAAAAATATTTAAACGCTTTCCAAACTGCATAAAAATATTTCAACATTTTTCAAATCGCGTGGAAATATTTAAACGTTTTTCAAATCGCGTAGCTTAAAATCACGTTTTTAAGTTACGTAAAACATTTTTCACCATTTTACAACCACGTAAAATATTCCTCAAGATTCCAAACTTTATTTTGGACTTTCAAACAAGTCAATATCATTTCCAACATCATTTTTTATCTTTCTCCTTTAAGAAAACCTTTTCTCAAAATAATATGATTTCTCATATTATTTTCCACATTTTCTTACTCAATAAAATCCTTTTCACAATAATTTCCACAAATTCACAATTCCATTGAATTTAAATCAATGTTTCCATCTTAAAATTTACTAATGTGCTCCAAAATCCAAAGAATGAGTTACACGTTAGAAAATCTCAAGTCACCAACGTATTATTTGTAATTTCAAATCAATTCTAAAAATCAATCCTCTTTAAAATAAATTGAAGTTCATATACTTTCAACCTCTCTTTTCTATTCATATACAAAAATCTCATTTTCTCAAGTGATAAAACACTCTGATTCCCTTTCCAAATTCCTTATACTAAACCAAATTGTATTTCCACTTTGAAAATCACTCTGTTTCATAAAATCAAGGCATTCACAAGCCTTCAAAACCGTGGTACTTGACCATTTGAAACTATCAAATATTTTTCTTTCTAAATTGATATGGTTTTACACAAACAAAATCATTAAAAATTCTTTAACAAAATCGTGAGACTCATAGTCTTAAAAACCAATTCATTTGTTCATTTTCATTTTTCACTTTCTTTACAAATCCTTAAAATTAACAACTTATTGCTCTTTTCATTTAAAACTCATGATTAATAAAATACTTAGAATATTTTTATTCAAAAATGTCCTTGAGTTCCATTAAACTCCATTCTTGTTTTTTATCAATAAAAATTCTTCTCAAAACCGTGAACACTAATTCTTGAAAAACAAACCCTTTGTTTATTTTCCTTGCTTTTCTAATCATCCAATTTCATCATTCATAAAAATATTAATTTGTGAACACTTATTTTGAGGTGTCTTGGCCGAAATTCCTCTTGGTCTTTGGAACCAAAAATCAATTTCCTTTCCATCATCAAATCATGACATACATATACATATTCAAATATATATCACAAGCATGCCATAATCAAAGCAATAAATCATGCAAATCATACCAAGCATAGGCAAATAATCAAAGCACATAAACACCCACAAATTATTACATGACCATGGATATGAATCCTCACATGGATTCACCATTCATCAAATACACAAACCATCTCTCACCACCATACTTGGTTGGTGAGATAGATCTCCCTCTTTGGTTGGTGAGATGGATCTCTCTCTTACCTCTTGAAGATCCTCAAAAGCTCATTGGTTTGCTTCTTTTTCCAAGTTCTTCACCACCAAAGGTTTCTTAAACACATAACAAAACATATATTAATTAGTAAATCAAGCTTGAACAAGATAAACCATGGATCAAACATGGCTTAGAACATGAAAAAGAAGAGAAGAAATGATGGCTTAGAACATGAAAAAGAAGAGAAGAAATGAAGTTTCCTTACACTTCACCACAAATACCCTATAACTTTGCTCTTGGAAAAACTCCTTGAAGATGAAATATTTATAGAAAGTCTCCAACATGAAAGTTGCTTAGAATAAGGTAAGGATTCAAGATATGTAGTTGGATAAAATTATTGAGTGATGGAAGGCATTCTTGGGTGTCATGGCCGAAACTTGCTTGGAGGAGAAAGAGAGAAAATTTTCTAAGAGCTTAGGCTTTTTGGAATGATCAAGAATCATCAATAATGTGTAATAATGGTCATAGACTTTTTGCTATGGCCTTAAGCTTGCACCAAAATCGTCCCCGCCTTCATATGCATTCAATTAGTGACCATTATTGCTAGCCACCATTTAGAGCATTCTAGGCCATTGATTAGATCAATGGTTAGGATTAAGGTAGACTTTAGGTTTAGCTTTAGGTAGAAGAATTAATTTAGGCCATTGGATCTTTCCTCCTTGAAATCCTAGCCATTAGATGCATCTCCAAATTGAAGGGTCAAGATTACACCTTTAAACTTTTAATCCAAGGGTCATAATTAGTCATAGCCATTTTAGAAGACTAAATCTCCACCATTGATTAAATCCAAATCCAACGGTCATAATTGATCCATCTCCACCATTGATTAAATCCAAATCCAATGGTCACAAATGGTCCTAGCCACTTTGTAAGACCAAATCTCAACCCTTGATCTAAATCTAAATCCAATGGTTATAAATGGTCATAGCCATTTTCTTAGACTAATTCTACACCGTTGATTAAATCAACGGTTGATATCAAAGTCTTCAATATTAGACTTGCTTCCTATTGGTCCATCAAAAGTTGTCATAACCACTAATGTTGACTTAACAGTATAATTTCTATTTTTATCTGCTATAACCCCACGAAAGAATATATTTACTGTATTGTTATCGCTTGATAATTAAATATAATACAAAACACAGTACAATAAATTTTCTAAAACTGTTTCTGGATTCAGATTTAGTAAGATCCCCTGTCTCCGTCTAAATAGTATGAATTTTTCTGGTTACAGAAAAATTTTCACCTTTTTGGACTCATGCGGGGCCCACATATGACCTCCCTGGGCCCACAGATGTAATATAACGCTAAAATAATCCGCGTAATATAAAAATTTCATAATCACACACAAAATCACAAAAATTAGAAAATCC
This sequence comes from Ormosia emarginata, assembly GCA_029884605.1. NCBI lineage: Eukaryota > Viridiplantae > Streptophyta > Magnoliopsida > Fabales > Fabaceae > Ormosia > Ormosia emarginata. The sequence continues at coordinate 6,413,455 of JAQQTP010000075.1, read as the reverse complement.
ACAAATATTAAACCTGATTACGTAAAATAATTAAGATTTAACAGTAATAATTAAATTACGTAAGATTTTTCCCGGCCCGAAAATTATTATTTTCTTGACACGGAGTAAATCACACAAAACGATCAAATATGCTGACGGAATAATCAAAATAATTTTACAGCACACAGAAATCACTAAACAGAAGAATTCTGTTAACTGTCAAAATTACTATCAAATATTTAGGAAATTTGGGGTGTTGCAATGGTGATGGAAATGAAAGAGTGAAATGGAGAATTAGGGATGGAACCTGGAAGCAGGGAGGGAAAAACGGCGGGACTGGATGCGAGGGGTGACGAGTGACGGCGGGTGAATGCAGGAAAGGGGCAAGAGCTCTGCCGCGTGGATTGAAGCCCTAGCTTTGGAGAAGGGAAGGGCTGAGACACTAGTTCGCTTAGCGTGTTTCATAGGCAGAGAGGGAGGGAAAGAGAAAGGAGGAAGGGGAAAAGGTGGGAAAGGGAAAAAGATGGAGGGGGAAAGAGGAAACGCGTGTGGTCGTCGTAGTTAATTACTTTATATATATATATATATATATATATATATATATATATATATATATATATATATATCGCAACAAAATTACTTTAAATCGCCACTATTTAACTATGTTTTGTAGTGACAAGTGCCACAACATCCATTAATTCCTTCCTAATTTATTTATTTAAATAAATACTATTTATTATTTATTTATTTATTTTGAACAAGACGTCACGACATTGACATGTTTCACACCGCGGCATAGACAAGTTTCACGTCACGACATAAGAGGTCAAACTGCAGAATTCTGCAGCAAATTGATTTCTACCAAGAATCTTGGCCAAAATGGGTCACCAACACCTATAAAACATGTCCAAAAGGTCAAATAACAGTTTGTATAACGAAAACTAGTTAAACCATAAAATTAACATAAAAACATACTAATGACTTAAAAACTAAAATATGAACAATTGAGTTTCCTCCCCAAAAGGGCCTTATTTATAGTCCCAGTAGGAGTTTATGGACATCAAGTTGGAGCTATTAAAGTGAGGGAGGTCTTCCCCCTGATGAATTTCTCCTCCAAAATAAGATTTTAGGCGCTGGCTGTTAACCTTAAAGCTTAATGATCTATTCGGTGGAGCTATCTCCATGGCTCTATGGGGAAACACCTTTATCACAACAAAAGGTCCTGACTACCTTGATTTGAGTTTTCCAGGAAAGAGCTTAAGAATGGAATTATAAAGGAGAACTTGCTGGCCTTTGCAAATATTTTCTGCACGATCTTCTTATCATGCCAGTATTTAATCTTCTCCTTGTACACTTTTGCATTATCATAGGCTTGCAGCCTGAATTCGTCAAGTTCATTGAGTTGCAAAAGTCTTTTCTCACCGGTAGCTTGTAAATCGAAATTGAGTTGCTTTATTGCCCAATAAGCACTATACTCAAGCTCAACCGGCAAGTGGCATGCTTTCCCGAATACTAACTTGTACAGAGACATACCAATGGGGCCCTTGTAAGCCCATAGTGCATCATCTAGTTTCCTTGACCAATCCTTTCTGGTTGGACACATTGTCTTCTCCAAGATTCGCTTTATTTCACAGTTGGATACCTTTATCTGCCCACTTGTCTGTGGGTGATAAACAGGGGTTATCCGATGTGTCACTCCATACTTGGCTAGGAGGGCTTCAAAGTACTTATTACAGAAATGTGACCCTCCATAACTGATTATGGCCCTAGGTCTTCCAAACCTGGTGAAGATTTGTTTTCTCATGAAGCCAATCACTACCTTTAAATCATTGGTAGGAAATGCACATGCCTCTACCCATTTGGACATATAGTCCACTGCCACGAGTATGTACTAATTCCCAAAGGAGGGAATAAAGGGGCCCATGAAGTCAATGCCCCACACATAAAAAATCTCAACTTCCAGAATGGAGTTAAGGGGCATCTCATTCCTTCTTGAGATGTTTCCAGATTTCTGGCACCGATCACATCTTTGCACATGAAAATGTGCATCCTTAAATACCGATGGCCAATAAAAGCCAGATTGGAGCACCTTTGCAGCCGTCCTCTCACCATTGTAGTGTCCACCATATGGAGAAGCATGACATTGGTTCTGAATCTTCTCCACTTCCTCGATAGGTACACACCTCCTCAACATCTGGTCAGAACACTGTTTATACAAAAATGGCTCATCCTAGATATAATGCCTGACTTTAAACAAGAATTTCTTCTTCTGGTGAGAAGTTAGATCTGGCGGCAACACACCACCCACAATATAATTAACCATGTCTGCATACCATGGCCATGATTAAGTGGTGGTTGCAAGAAGCTGCTCATCAGGAAATGTTTCTTTAATTATGATCAGTTCAGCTTGGCATTCTTCATTTTCAAGTCTTGAAAAGTGGTCTGCCACTTGATTTTCCACACCTTTGTTATCTCTGATCTCCATATCAATCTCGTGTAGAAGCAAAACCCACCTAATCAATCACGGTTTTGTATCTTTCTTGCTTACTAAGTACTTGATTGCAGAGTGATCTGTATACACAATCACCTTAGTCCCTACCAAGTAAGCCTGAAACTTATCAAACACAAATACAATTGCTAGCAGCTCTTTTTTTGTTGTTGTGTAGTTCAGTTGGGCGTCGTTAGGTGTTTTGCTCGCATAATAAACAGAGCGAAACACCTTGTCTTTCCTTTGCCTCAACACTGCACCAACAACATAATCGCTGGCATTGCACATGAGCTCGAAAGGTAAGTTTCAATCTGGAGTAATAATTACTGGTGTTGAGACCAGTTTCTTCTTTAGCGCCTCAAATGCAACCTAATACGAATCATCAAAGGTAAACTGGATGTCTTTCTCTAGAAGGTTACAGAGAGGCTTGGCTATCTTCGAAAAGTCTTTTATAAACCTCCGATAGAAACCCACATGGCCAAGAAAACTGCGGATTCCTTTTACAGAGTTAGGCGGAGGAAGCCTGTCAATTACCTCAATCTTTGCCTTGTCCAGCTCCATCCCTTTAATAGAAACCTTGTGGCCAAGAACTATGCCTTCTTGGACCATAAAGTGGCATTTTCCCAATTCATGATGAGGTTGGTCTCTTTACACCATTTCAGCATGGATGAAAGAGTTTGCAAACAACTATTATAATCATCCCCAAATACTGAAAAGTCATCCATGAACAATTCTAGGCCATGTTCAATCATATCCGCAAAGATGGCCATCAAACAACGTTGAAAGGTTGTAGGCACATTGCATAACCCAAATGACATTCTTCTGAAGGCAAATGTATCATAGGGACAAGTAAATATTGTCTTTTCTTGGTCCTCAAGTGCTATGGCAATTTGGTTATATCCAGAATAACCATCTAAGAATCAGTAATAGGCCTTTCCTGCCAATCTGTCCAACATCTAGTCTATGAAAGGAAGTGAGAAATGGTCATTTCGAGTGGCCTTATTTAGTTTGTGGTAGTCTATGCACACCCTCCATCCAGTGACCTTACGAGAAGGGATTAACTCATTGTTTTCATTTGTGACTATTGTCTGCCACCTTTCTTTGGCACGTATTGAATTGGGGATACCCAAGGGCTGTCAGAAATAGGATAGATTATACCGGCGTCGAGCCACTTGATTATCTCCTTCTTCACCATTTCTTTCATAATTGGATTTATCCTTCTTTGATGTTCCACAACACCACTTCAATTCTCCTCTAACAGAATCTTATGCATGCAGATGGAGGGACTAATGCCTTGAATATCGGCAATAGTACATCCGATAACATGTTTGTATTTCCTAAGCGCACGGAGAAGTTTCTCCGCTTGATCATCTGAAAAGGATGATGATATGATTACCAGCAGGGTGAAAGTTGCTCCTAAATAAGCATACTGCAAGTGATTAGGCAAAGGCTTTAGTTCAAGCCTTAGAAGTTCCTCAATAGAAGGCTTAGATGCCTCTTTTATTGCATCGAACTCCAAAGTTTCAAACTTGGGAGACCGATATTAACTAGGAACTGCATCAAGGTGCTTAATGTAATCCGATACATTGTCCCTATTATCTTTATCATAATCAGTTGATGAAGCTAACAACAAAGCAAGGGAGTCTTCAGGATTATTGGCTTGGAATGCATCATTAATGATATTATCCAATAAATCTACATAAGAACACTCTTCTTGATCTTAAGAAAACTTAATTACTTTAAAGATGTTTAAAGTGACCTCTTGATCTTGAACTCTCATAGTTAGTTCACTTTTTTAGACGTCTATGAGAGTTCTCCTCGTGGCTAGGAGCAGTCTACCTGGGATCAATGCGATCCTATGATCCTCTTCCATATCCAAAATAACAAAGTTCGTAGGGAATATGAACTTGTCCAATTTGACTAGGATATCTTCCACAATTTCCTTCGGGTATGTATATGAACGATCGACAAGATGGAGGGTTACGGATGTGGACTTGCATTCTCCCAAATGGAATATGGATAGGGGCATGAGATTGATGATTGCCTCTATATCATACAATGCTTGGCCTAGGAAGTTATCTCCTATGGTACAAGGGACTGTAAAGCTCCCCGGATCCTTCAACTTTGGGGGGAAGCTTTTGTTGCAAAACGACACTATATTCTTCAGACAATGCTACCGTTTCAAACTCGTCCAGCTTACGTTTCTTGGATAATATATCCTTCATGAACTTAACGTAACTGGGCATCTGTTCCAATGCTTCAGCAAAAGGGATGTTTATATGAAGTTTCTTGAAAACTTTCAAAAACTTTTTAAACTACTCATCCATCTTATGCTTGATTTGCCTACTTAGAAAAGGTAAAGGATGTATGTAAGGCCTATTGTCCACCTTCTTGTTCTCGACCTTCTTTTGGACTATTTCTTCATCCTTTTCACTTTCCTCACCTTTCTTGTTGTCCACCTTCTTGTGGACCACTTCATCTTGGTCTTGGCTCTTGTCTACCTTATCTGCCAGCAATTTTGTCTTCAAATTTCCCTCAATATCCTTCTCACTCCTCAGTGAAATGACCTTATAGTACTCATTTAAGGCACCCTTAGGATTATTAACTGTATCACTAAGAAGGTGCCTGTGGGCCTGTTGTTGATGGCGTTAGCCAACTGCCCTACTTGGGTTTCCAACGATCTCATCGAAGCCGTTTGACTTTGAATAATCAAATCGTTCTTAGCTAAATGAGCATCCGTCTTTGTCATGTAAGAATCAGTCTTAACCATAAGCTGCAAAACATCTCCTCCAAAGAGGGCTTCTTATCTTGCATTGGTTGTCTTGACTGAGAAGGAAATCTAGGAGGATTATAAGGTCGTTCATTCCCAAGAGCTGAGGAGGAAGCTCCTTGATTATTTCTCCAAGATAAATTTGGATGATTCCTCTATCCAGGGTTATACTAGTTGGTGTATGAGTTATTTTGCTGGGAACGATATTTGCTAACATAATGTGCACTTTCTGATATAAAAGGGCACCTATCACTCGCGTGGTTATCTCCACATTTATTGCACAACACAAATGGACTTTGGTGTGAATTTTGTCCCATATTATCCATCTTATTTGCTAATGCTGCTACCTATGTAGATAGCGAGGTTAATGCATCTACTTCATGCACTCTAGTTACCTTCTGCGGAGTGTTTCTTGCTGAGGGCCATTGGTAGCTGTTAGCAGCTAATTCCTCCAATAGCTGGAAGGCATCATCAAAAGATTTGCTTAACAAGGAGCATCCAGCTGCAACATCAACAGTTGGACGGTGGTGCGGTAGCAGGCCCTTATGAAATAAGTAGATTTGGTGCCAATGTGGTATCTCATGATGTGAGCACCTTCTCAGTAGATCCTTGTACCTTTCCCGGCTTCGTGCAAGGATTCTAATTCAATCTGAGTGAATGATGTAATATCATTCACCATTTCCACAGTCTTGGCAAGGGAGAAATATTTATTAAAAAATTTAGTACATACCTCTGCCCAAGTTGTAATTGATCTCGCTGGAAGAGAGTGCAACTAACTTTTGGCTCTATCCCTTAAAGAGAAAGGGAAAAACCTTAGGCGAATAGCATCATTGGATACTTCATTGTGCTTAAATGTATCGCAAATCTTCAGGAAGTTTGAGAGATGCGCATTGGGATCCTCATTAGATAAGCCACCAAACTGTACAGAAGTTTGGATCATTTGGATGATGACCGAATTTATCTCAAAGTTGTTTGCCCGGATGGCAGGACGTCTAATACTGGACTACAAATTATCCATATAAGGAGTTGCAAACTCTCTCAATGGCCTTGTGCGACTATCGTCCTCCACCTCGTGCATAGCATTTTCTTTCGCCATCTTCTAGTTACCTGAAATAATGTAAGAATAAGAAAAATAATTAAATCAATATGCACAAAAAGAAACTTGAACTAGAGCTACTTAAACTCATTGTTAATATTAGCTCTACTGAATTTAATCTTTTGTCTCCGGCAACGGTGCCAAAAACTTGTTCGCTCTTTTACTTACCGTAAGTGCACGGATCACACTTGTAATATAGCTAGGAGTCAAATATCATTCCCATGAGGACTATGGTTAAGTTTAGTACTAACTATTAACTAATAGTTTATGAACTTATATTCAAGAACATATAAATCAAGAAAATGATATGTGAATTAATTAAAAGAACATAGAAACTATAAAATTGAATTAAATTGATGATTATGGAATAAGGAATCCTTTCTCACCTCCTACTTCAATTGATAACAAGTAATCCTTATGAGCTATATAAACGAAATGATTAGGTTAGCTTGAGAATCTAATATAGTTAAAAGCCTATGTCTAGGTCAATCAACTTTGCTTCAATTACATAATTCACAATGTTTCCATGAGAACTAGTGTAAATCCACTCATTAAGATCTATTCTCAATCAATTACTATGCATGGCCAATAGGTATATTTCTATCCTATTAACGAATCATCGCATCCAAACCAATTGAATCAAATAGAACATGCATCAAGCATACATATGTTCTCAAATCCAAATTCCTATGTCTAGGTTCATTAGATTTTATCAAATCACTTAAAAGTTGATCAAACATTCAAGAGTATTAAGCATTATTTGATTGAACAAAATCAAATCATGTATATAAACTCAAAGGATTACAATATTATTCAATATCCATAGGAGGATCTAAAAAAAACCTGTGATTAAACATGAAGATTGGTTTTGATGATTATAAACATGAAGTGATAAGAAGACCAAATTCAAGATTAGCTCTAGGACTTAGGATCTCTTGTACGGAGACTTTTCAGATATCTCATTAACTTTGCATGAAAAGATAAAAATGTTTTCAAGTTAATATTTTAAACCCAAAGAATGATCTTAAAGTTTTTTAAAACCATTTCTGGAAACATCAAAGTGTTCAAAACTGTTTTGAACTCAGGGGTATTTGAATAACCCCCAGAGGTATTCAAATAAACTAGTTTAAATTCTTTATACGTCTCTATTTTCAAGCTTTCCAAAATCTGGTTTTCTAAATGATCTATTCGAATAACCCTCAAGGTATTCGAATAGACCTATTTATAGAATAACTTCTTTTTAAATAAGCTATTAGAATAACTTAATGGTTATTCGAATAGACTTGATTCTCAGAAAAAGTTTTAAAATAGAGTTATTCGAATAACTCATCTTGTTATTCAAATAACCCATATCTTGCTTGTTTTCCATGAAGCTTCTATATCAGTGTTATTTGAATAACACTAATGGTTATTTGAATAAACACGAATCTGTTTTCAAAAATGGCCAACATTAATTCTGTATTTAATTGAGAATTAATTGTTCAAACGGTCTTTTTCTTCCAAGTCTCTATAAATAGTGACTGTAGGACATCTTTGCAAACTACCAAAAACTCTGAATCAATTTTCTGCTTGCTTTTATACATGATTTACATTCTCTCTTATATTTCGTGTGCTTTTTTTGCCAAAACTTTGAGATATCCTTAAAGAGCTCTATAGTGCTTCAATTTGTGACATTTACTCTTTGTGAGAGTTTCTCTTCATCTATTTTCTATTGTATTTCTGAGAGAGTGAGGTATCTCTCAAAGGTTTGTAACGAGGGTGAGGTATCCTTTGAAGGTTTGTGTAAGGGTGAGGTATCCCTGATAGTTTGAGGCTTTAGCACAAGGGTAGAGTTTCCCTGTGTGTGAAAAGTGCTCTTGTTTGTAATGGTTGCAAGCACCTGTTTTAAGCTTGTATTGAATAGTAAAAAATCTTGAATTGTGTTTCGAAGACTGAACGTAGGCCACAAGTGGTTTAGTGGCTGAACCAGGATAAATATCATGCTTGCTCTTCTCATCTTTATCTGTTTATTTATTGCAATTTCATTATCATTGCTTATCTGTTAATTTGTTGTGCTTAAATCTTTCAATTATTTTATTTATCTTTATATCCTTCTTAATATTTAGCTTCGAAGAAATTTGGTTTATAAGTATTTTCGAAAAGTTTTAAAACTCAATTCACTCCCTCCCTTGAGTATTGGAGCCACTTGGTAACAAGTAGTATCAGAGCTAGACTCTTGTTTAAAGAGCTTAACAGCTTCAAGAGAATATGACTTCTTCAAATGGTTTTTTATAGGGATCTTCTATAAATCGACCACCCTTTTTCAATAGGAATAGGTACGCATATTGGAAGGAAAGAGTGAAAATCTTCATCGAAGTTATTGATCTAGATGTGTGCGATGCTGTAAAAAATGGCGCATTTATACCTACATGGGTGATCGATGGTGTAAAAATCGAGACACCTAGAAGTGATTGGTCTGATGAGGATAAAAGAAAAGTTCAATATAATTTGAAAGCTAAAAACATCATTGCCACTGCTTTGGAGTATGATGAATTTTTTAGAATTTAAAACTGCAAAACTGCTAAAGAAATGTGGGACACTTTACAAGTCACTCATGAGGGTACTAGTGAAGTTAAGAGATTGAGAATTAATTCACTTACTCATGAATATGAATTATTTATAATAAACTAAGGAGAAAGCATTCAGGAAATGCAAAAGAGGTTCACCCACATCATAAATCATCTTGTATCATTAGGAAAGAATTTTTCTAATGAAGATTTGATTAACAATGTGTTAAGATGTTTGAGCAGGATTTAGCAACCCAAGGTGACAGCCATATCAAAATCAAGGGACTTGTGGACAATGACACTAGCTACCCTTTTTGGAAAACTCCATGAACATGAACTGGAGCTGAACAGAATAAGCCAAAGTGAAGATAATGATAAGAAGAAAAAAGGCATAGCTCTCAAAGCCACCGTCTCATCAATTGATGATTATGATGAGGAGGAGGAGGATGGAGAAAGCATGGAGAATCTTAAGCTAAATGAAGAAAACCTTAGCCTTATGGTTAAGAAATTCGGTAAGTTTCTCAGAAAGAAGGGAAACCAAAGAAGACCACATTTTACTCCAAAGAAAACTCATCATAAGGGGGAAGGAACAACTTCAACTCCAACTTGCTACGAGTGTAGAAAATTAGGACACATGAAGACGGAGTGTCTAATTTACCAAAAGACAATGGAGAAATTTGAAAAGAAACCCTTCAAGTAAAGAAAGGGAAGAAGAGCCTACATATCATGGGATGACAACAACATGGACTCAATTGATAGTTCAGATAGCAATGAAGCTCAACTATGTCTTATGGCCAAAGGAAAAGAAGAAGAAGAAAGCGACAATGAGGTGTGCTTGAAGGCAAAGAGCTCAAATTGGTACCTCGATAATGCATGCTCCAAGCACATGACCAGAGATAACTCTAAATTCTCATTCCTTGTTCCCAAAACTCACGGACATGTAACCTATTGAGATAACAACAAATGAAAGATTCTTGGAATTGGCAAAGTCGAAGCTTTGGCAAAAATGCACTTGGAGAACTAAGAAAGAGAAGAGAATAAGCAAAGAGAAAGTCAAGAAGAAACTCCAAATCAAGAGGATTCATTAGTCATGGACCTTTCCAGAGAATTATGAACCTCAAGATACCATCCGCTTGATCAACTAATAGGTGATGTATCCAAAGGTGTAAGTACTCGAAACTCAATTAGAAAGGCATGTAACTACATGGCTTTCGTTTCTCAAATTGAACCTAAAGACATAAACGAAGCCTTTAACGATGAACATTGGATCTTGGCTATGTAAGAGGAGCTAAACTAATTTGAAAGAAATCAAGTTTGGGAATTGGTTCCAAGGCCCAATGATCATCTAATCATAGGCACCAAATGGGTCTTTAGGAACAAGATTGATGAAGTTGGCCTAATAACAAGAAACAAAGGTAGGTTGGTTACAAAAGGATACAATCAAGAAAAAGCTATAGACTATGAAGAAACCTATGCACCTGTAGCTAGACTAGAAGCTATTAGCCTTTGCTTGCATTATGGATTTCAAATTATATCAAGTGGATGTCAAAAGTGTATATCTAAATGGTTTTATTCAAGAGGAGGTATACGTTGAACAACCTCCAGGTTTTGAAAATTATGAACTACCCAACCATGTTTTCAAACTGAAAAAGGCTTTATATGGCTTAAAATAAGCTCCTAGAGCTTGATATGAAAGGTTGAGTAAGTTCCTTTTAGAACATGATTTTACAAGAGGCAAGGTTAATACTACTCTTTTTATTAAAAATAAAAAGCATGACATACTTCTTGTACAAGTATATGTAGATGATATTATTTTTTGTGCCACTGACGAAAATCTGTGTAAGGAATTTGCTAAGATTATGCAAAGCAAGTTTGAGATGTCCATGATGGGAGAACTCAATTTCTTCCTTGGGCTTCAAATTAAGCAAACAAGGAATCAAACGTTCATTAGCTAAACTAAGTATTGCAAAGAGCTTCTAAAGAGATTTGGAATGGACAACTCAAAGTATATGGATACACCAATGAGCACCTCATGTTACTTGGACAAGTATGAAACAGGTAATCTTGTAGAAATTACTAAATATAGAGGTATGATTGGATCTCTTCTTTATCTCACTACTAGTAGACCAGATATAATGTTTAGCTTATGCATATATGCTAGATACTAAGCTAATCCTAAGGAATCACACTTAAGTGCAGTAAAACGTATCATGAAATATCTTGGTGGCACTACACAAGTAGGCTTGTGGTACCCCAAAGGGGTCACTTGTAGTCTTATTGGTTATTCTGACTCCGATTTCACTGGATGCAAATTGGATAGGAAAAGCACTAGTGGGACATGCCACTTACTTGGTAACTCCCTAGTTTCTTGGTATAGCAAGAAACAAAATAGTGTGATTTTGTCCACTGTTGAAGCTGAATATATTGCAATTAGGAGTTATTGTGCCCAAATCCTATGGATGAAGCAACAACTTCTAGACTTTTGACTTCAACTAGATCACATTCCTATAAGATGTGACAATACTAGTGCAATCAATTTAACCAAAAGCCCCCCATTATGCACTATAGGACTAAGCATATTGAGATAAGACATCACTTTATAAGAGATCATGTTCAAAAGGGTGATTGTGTATTAGAATTTATTGAAACAAATAATCAACTTGCTGATATTTTCACAAAACCTTTAACTAAAGATTCTTTCTTTCACTTAAGAAGAGAACTTGGTATTTTGGATCAATCTTGCATATAATACTTATTTATTAATTTATTAATCTTGAAGTATTATTGACTTGAGCTTTGGAGATACCCCCAAAATTTATTTTTTGTAGGTACTTCGTCATTGGGTAAGTTTTCCTCTCTCAGAATGCATTTCTGTATATGGTAAATGTGTTTTTTCTGATAGAGTTATTTAAATAACTCTGAAGTTATTTGAATAACTCTGAAGTTATTCAAATACCACTACATCTGTATGTGATTTCTTATGTTTTTCTGATAGGTCTATTTGAATAGACTTTTTTTTTAATCAAAAGAGGATATGCAAAGGCATCACTGAAAGGAAAGGCATCCTAGCAAGCTGGCACCCCAGACCCAACCAATCATCTGCAGCATATTGAAATATATTAAAAAAGAAACGAGAATACAAAAACATGGAGAGGCATAAACCAAACCCATGCAAAAAGGCCAATTATTTGAACCTATAATGAGGGAGACCCAATCTATTATAGATAAAGTCCTCACTAATAAAAATAGGGATTGAGTCCCACCAAAAGAAATCCTGTACGGAAAGACCTTAAGAGGCTAATTTATCTGCATAAGAATTACCTTATCTAAAAATATGAGAAACTGACAAATTCATTTGCCTAGTTAGAAGTAAACATTTATTCCATCAGTTTCTAAGCTTCCAAGGAATCCTTTTTGCACATTTGAAGGCAGCAACAACTAATAGAGAATCACATTCTAACCACAAGTTGTGCCATCCTTTTTTAAAAGCTAATTCAATGGCAAGCATTGCACCAACAAACTCAGCATGAATAGACCTGTGGCTATTCGAATAACCATATATCAGTCTTGAATATTCCATGTTTTTATAAGCTAGTCTATTCGAATAACTCAACGGTTATTCGAATAACCTGATACATGTTGATTTCAAATTTTCCTTGTATGTATCTGAGGTATTCAAATACATGACCCTCTATTCAAATACATCCTCTTTCAGGATTTTCTAATTCTATGTTGGTTATTCGAATACTCACTGAGTTATTCGAATAACCCATGGCTGGAAGTCAAGCCAAATTGGCCAATCTATTCGAATAACTGCCTAGTTATTCGAATACCTTCAACGTTATGTCTCTTGGTTTTCCCAGCAAGCCTATTCGAATAGATTACATGCTATTCTAATAGATTATGAGCCTTCTTTATATACTTCTTTGCACCAATTTTGTTCTCACTCCCTCATTCTCACATTTTTTTCGTTTCAAAAACCCGTTGGTCTTCCTCGTCTCCTTCCATTGCTTATTTTCTCGCTCCAAACGTCCCCGTATGAAGACGACCTTGTGCAACAACCCTCTGGACCTTTGAAGGCTCTCATCCAGTGAAAGTGAGCTTGATCATTTCATCTCTTATTTTCGGGAGCGCAATCTGGTGCAACTAAGTACCTTGACTTAGGGTTCTTCGAAAAAGAAGGCAGCTTTGACTTTCTAAACCTGTTGAACCACCAAGGTGTGCTTTAACTCTGCTTCTTCAAAGTTGTTCTCTATCCCAACCTGGTTAAAATGTTCTGCTGCAATTTTAAGATTGAAGGTCAGGAACTTCACTTAGATGTCTGCGACCAACACATTGTGATCACTGCCCAAGATTAGGTTCAATTCTTTGGGCTGCAGTCTTCTGGCCGTAATATTGAAAAAGATGGTGACTCGCTTCTCTAGGATTTCAACAAGAACATAGCTATAGAAGACGTTTTAAGGCCTGGGTTGGCATTGCCTTCGACTCAAAAAAGAGTCAAATGGGGCATGATAAAGAGCCAGGATAGGCTCTTACATTATGCTTATGCCCACATCTTAGCTCCTCGAGGTGGGAACTACGCCTACCTGAGCGAAGATGACATTTTTATGCTCTGGATTCTTAAGAGGGGATACCAAATTAACTGGCCCATCTTCATCATGAAGCATATGATGAGGGCCAAAGGTAAAGAGCGATCTGAATTACCTTATGGTATGATCATTACTACTTTCCTTGGCAAATATCCTCAGATTCTTGAAACCGAGCGTCCAACTCACCTGACTCATCACCATGTGTTTGGCTCATTTACGCTGAATAAGATAAAGATGATCAAGACCGATGATGGCTGGGTGTACCCAGTTGAGATGGAAGAAGATGTGGAAGAACCTCCAGGTGCCCTTGCTACTGCCCCTGCTGCTGATGTCCCCATTCCTGCTCCTATTACAAATAAGCATATCATGACCACTCTGTTGGATAACAGAGCTTACATGGAGAACACCTTCAGCATTCTGTTTAACAGAATAGAAGGTGTTAAGCGTGAACAGTCTGCTCTTTGTGCCTTGTTGTCTGGCAACGAGCCTGCCTCTCCTCCTTTGCCACCGGATGCCTATTTCTAGGAATCTTTTTCTGTTTTAGCTTATTTATTGTACTGGCTATCTTTTTGTTGTAATTGTGCATGTTTTTGGCCAAAGTGATATATCAATGAATGAAATGATTGTTTTTTATGCCTTACTTGTGCTTATGTTTTAAATTGCTTATACTTGTGATTATCTATTTTATGCCTTAAGTACAAATACTCTATTATGCTTTTTGATTATGCCAAAGGGGGAGAAAGTTAACCACAAAATTTGAGAAAAGACAGGTTAAAAATTGGATAAACAGTAGATATTGGATTCCAAAAGAAAATGGGAGCTGCACATGTCTCTGATATTAAATATCTCTTTTGAAAAAGAGGAGAGTAAGTCTCTTACTTTCAATTTGTGAATTCCAATTTATCAGAACTAGTGCTTTTTTCTTAAATGATAGTTTGTCATCATAAAAATGGGGAGAAAATTAACCACTAAATTTGAGAAAAGACGGGTTAAAAAGTGGATAAACACTGGATATTGGATTCCAAAAGAAATGGGGAGCTGCGTATGTCTCTAATATTAAAATACCTTTTTTGAAAAAAAGGAGAGTAAGTCTCTTACTTTCAATTTGTGAATTCCAATATATCAGAACTAATGTTTTTTTTTCTCAAATGATAGTTTGTCATCAAAAAGGGAGAAAATGTGATTAAACATGAAGATTGGTTTTGATGATTACAAACATGAAGTAATAAGAAGAACAAGTTCAAGATTAGCTCTAGGACTTAGAATCTCTTGTACGGAGACTTTTCGAATATCTCATTAACTTTGCATGAAAAGATAAAAATGTTTTCCAGTTAATATTCAACATCTAAAGAATGATCTTAAAGTTTTTGAAAACCATTTCTGGAAACGTCAAAGTGTTCAAAAATGTTTTGAACTCAAGGGTATTCGAATAACCCCCAGAGGTATTCAGATAAACTAGTTTAAATTCTTTATACGTCTCTGTTTTCAAGCTTTCCAAAATCTGGTTTTCTAAATGATCTATTCGAATAACCCTCAAGGTATTCGAATAGACCTGTCTTCAGAATAGCTTTTTTTTTAAATAAGCTATTTGAATAACTCAATGGTTATTCGAATAGACCTGATTCTCAGAAAAAGTTTTAAAATAAAGTTATTCGAATAACTCATCTTGTTATTCGAATAACCCATATCTTGCTGGTTTTCTACGAAGCTTTTATATCAGTGTTATTCGAATAACACTAATGGTTATTCGAATAAACACAAATCTATTTTAAAAAATGGCCAACGTTAATTCTGCATTTAATTGAGAATTAATTGTTCAAACGGTATTTTTCTTCCAAGTCTTTATAAATAGTGATCGTAGGACATCTTTGCACACTACCAAAAACTCTGAATCAATTTTTTGCTTGCTTTTATATGTGATTTATATTTTCTCTTATATTTTGTGTTCTTTTTTCATCAAAAAATTTGAGATATCCTTAAAGAGCTCTATAGTGCTTCAATTTGTGACATTTACTCTTTGTGAGAGTTTCTCTTCATCTATTTTCTGTTGTATTTTTGAGAGGGTGATGTATCCCTCAAAGGTTTGTAACGAGGGTGAGGTATCCCTTGAGGGTTTGTGTAAGGGTGAGGTATCCCTGACAGTTTGAAGCTTTAGCACAAGGGTAGAGTTTCCCTATGTGTGAAAAGTGCTCTTGCTTGTAACTGTCACAAGCACGTGTTTTAAGCTTGTATTAAATAGTAAAAAATATCGAATTGTATTTCGAGGACTGGACGTAGGCCACAAGTGGTTTGGTGGCTGAACCAGGATAAATATCGTGTCTGCTCTTCTCATCTTTATCTGTTTATTTATTACAATTTCATTATCATTTCTCATCTGTTAATTTGTTGCGCTTAAAGCTTTTAATTATTTTCTTTATCTTCATATCCTTCTTAATATTTAGCTTCGATGAAATTTGGTTTATAAGTATTTGCGAAAAATTTTATAACTTAATTCACCCCTCCTCTTGAGTATTAGAGCCACTTGGTAACAAAACCTTACAAACAACTTAGCCACTCATGATAAACGAAAATATATCACAAATACTTATTGTCATGATAAGGGAAGAGAGGAAGATGAAGGAAAAAGAAGAGAAAGCTCAATGGAATGATCCTTCAAGCTTCAATCCTCCTCCATGGTGAAGATTGCCTTCAATCTTGGTCATTTTTGCTTCCTTCCAGTCTGAAGTGCGAAAACCTAGCAGCTGCTTTCTAAAAATGACCAAACTCCCTTTAGAAAAATAATGTAACAGTATCTATAGGGCTCAGAAAATAGAGTCACGCCGCGACATTCAACTTCCTATGCCATGGTGCGTATACAATTTAAGTCGCCATGTTGAGGCGTGCAAATTTCGTAGCTCTCTGTCTGAAATATTGGATGCACCATGCCGCGGCATTGATATGCCTGCGCTGCGGCATGACAAGCTAATCCTTGCACTTGACTTCCTCTTGCAATGCTAGTCCAAATCTTCTAAGTTTCACTTGGTTGGAACCCTACCTGCCATAGAGAAATTACCAATTTAACAATAAGTGCAAATGTACTCAATCTATTAAAGAATAAGAAACATTTTCTCATAATCATGATGGAAGACATTGAAACTGAATTACATGAATATGAAGCTAAAATCTTCCAATTATGTATCAAAACAAGGACTAAGTCATCAATATAGAACATATATAAAGCACAAATAACTATAATTTGTGGAGTTAGCACCATCGTCTTTCAATTTTGCAGTTGAGAAAAAGAGAACAGAGACATCAACGAAAAAAATAGGTGATAGGAAACAAACATGGAAAGATCAAATAAAAAATAGAGAGCAAAACAACAATGGTAAAAAAGAAAACTAGCAAGGTGGTTGCACATATGAAGAAACAAGGAATTTCTAGCCTTCCAAAAAAATCTTTTTACCTTACACTCTAAAAGTCTCCAACTCTCTATTTCTCTCTTCTCAATGTTCTCTATTCTTGAATTCCCTGCCAGTATTTTTCTCTCATTCCCCAAACATGGGTCTTATTTATAGGCTAAGGATGGTAGAGTTTTAGCTCGATCAAAACACTTATCTCAACATATTCTTTTATTATTTGTAACTAATCCCTTAACTCTTTAATCTTTGTTACTATTTTTTCTCTACTAATCTCTTATCTCTTGTTTTTACTTATCTTTTAACTTTCTGATAAGATTTTATTTTTCTTTTATCTTCAAATTTGAAAATCCTGTTACTATCTTTATTTTCTTCTTCTTTTTTATTTTTTTATTTTTCATTATTTATTCTTTATTTGTCTCATTGGGTTCTAGTCCAAAAATAACTCAAAGCCTAAAATGTCATGGATAAATTTTGGTATCAACAGCGGCCCCATTTGCTTTTCATCTGAAATGAAATGGAAAGCAAATATATTGATTCAAATTTGTCTAAGGGACATTTTTCATAAATTCAAGAGACATCAGAAATGATGGGATGTAGGACCCATGGTGACTAAGAGGCAGCAGGTGTAGGACCATTAGAAACTAAAAGGGAGTAGGTATACGTCCAGATAAACTTAAAAGCAAGCGGGCTTGTACTTAGAAAAACAAGCGGGTTTGTAACCTAGAGAATTAAAAGCGACCGAGTTCATATCCTAAAAAAGCAAGCGAGTGAGTTTGTACCCTGGAAAATTAGATGCGAGCGGTTTTGTACCCTGAGGAAAATAAAAACAGCGAGTGTATACCCTTAAAAAATTAAAAGCAAGCGAGCTTGTACCTTAAAAAAAATGAATGTGAGCAAGTTTGTACCCTAAAAACTTAACAAAAAAAGGGTCAAAAGCTTATAGGGATGCACACCAGTCGAAACTTGATCGAAAAAGATAAAAACCTTATAGGGACGTACACCCATCAAAGCTTGGTAGAAAAGATAAAAAGCTTACGGGGACGTACACCCATTAAAGCTTGACAAAAAAAGGGTAAAAAACTTATGGGGACGTACACCCGTCAAAGCTTGGCAGAAAAGGTAAAAAGCTTACAGGGACGTACATCCATCAAAGCTTGGTAGAAAAGGTAAAAAGCTTATCGGTACGTATACCCATCGAAGCTTGGCAGAAAAGGTAAAAAGCTTACGGGGACGTATACCCGTTAAAGCTTGGCAAAAAGGTAAAAAGCTTATGAGACGTATACCAGTCGAAGCTTGGCAAAAAGATAAAAAGTTTACAGGGATGTACACCCGTCAAAGCTTGGAAAAAAAAATAAAAAGCTTACGGGGACGTACACTCGTCGAAACTTGGCAAAAAAGGTAAAAAGCTTCATGGACGCACACCAATTGAAGCTTGTCCAAAAAGGTAACAATCGACTAACTTAATGCTATGAGAAATATGATAATGCAATGCATGCTTTATGCATATGACCAACTTGAATGAAAGTACTTTAACCTTTTTTTTTACCTCCCTTAAGGACCTGATCACAAACGGATGCATGGATGAACAAAAGTAAAACATGCTGATTAACTTTTCATTTGGTCTTCAGCTTAACTGCTTGATTACTTGCTTTCAAAGGGCATTGTTCTTGCAATAATTCCCTTCCACATATGATTACTTGAGTTGTTCCTTTTGCTGAGAATTTATTACGTTTCCCTTAACCTTTAGAATCATTAAAGTAATTCCAAATGTTTTTGGTATAGCTAACAGACATTTCACTTTTCAGCATACATTTATCATGATAAATGCATATGGCAATTATAAATAGGTAACAACGGGAATATCTCAAATAT
Organism: Ormosia emarginata; assembly: GCA_029884605.1. Taxonomy (NCBI): domain Eukaryota; kingdom Viridiplantae; phylum Streptophyta; class Magnoliopsida; order Fabales; family Fabaceae; genus Ormosia; species Ormosia emarginata. The sequence continues at coordinate 6,394,714 of JAQQTP010000075.1, read as the reverse complement.
TATGTTGGAGATAGAGAAGGTGTGAGAAAGGCAATATGATATAAGTGAAATGATTTACAAAAGGGAACAAGGAAGTGGGATTCTTCAATTCTTCTAATAATACTCTTAAAAGTGACCAATGTTGGTATTCTCATTATATCATCATGAAAACCCCATAATTAGCTCGTAAGGATATGAACTACCCCTCATGATCGATTTTTATAGATTTGAATTGCCTCAGTGTGTAGATGAAGTCTCATCCCCTTTAACTTGTCAAGTGCCATTTTTTCATTTTGGCCCTAATTTTTTCCTAGGCTGCTCTTTTCAGGTTTTCAACCTAGAAGGCTTTCTTATATTTTTTTTCTTTTTTTTTTTTTTTTTTTTAGAAGCAAGGAATTGAAAACTCGAAAAAGCATGAACCTTTTGTCTCAAAATTAAAGTTAACAAAAATGACAACAACCCTTCATTAATCATAATAGACTTTTTGAGGCTTGTAACATAGTTAAGGTTAAGGGTTATGAAAAGAAAGATATAAGGCTCAAACAAGTGTTTAAGGGTTGAATAAGACCAAGGATCCTTAGTAAACTTTGTCAATTGTCTTTGGCATTATCAAGAACACTAACACTTTTTGTTTACTTTTGTATTCTTTTCCTTTTTTCACTTTATCATTTGCCTTTGCTATGAGTCATTTAATTTTTCAATCTTTTTCTTCTTTTCTTTTTCTTTTCTCCTCCCTTTTTTTTCACAGAAATTGCCCTTTTTACTTTATGCTAACTCCTAGTGTAGGGGTGATCCTTGTCTAAGGTTCTTTAAAGAAATTTTTCAAGTTCAAAGTGTGGTAATAAGGGATAATAAAGATGATGAAATTTTGTAAAGGATAAAGAAAGATTGTTAATCTTCATTTTCAAATCATGGCATGATTACTTATTTTCAAAACTTTAATTTTGAGACAAAAAGATAGTACATATCAAGTGATTACTTGTTTGCTCCCTTTTACTTTTCTCTTTTTAATTTATTCTTTTTCTTTCATTCTTTCGTTTGGATTTTGTTTTTTGGAAGCATGACACCTTTTGACCACGTATGAGCGACAAGTCCTTACTATTCATTCTTGTGAGAAGCCAAACACATAATTAGAAGGATGCCGCATAATTATCGTTTGACACTTATCTTCTTGTGTTACATGAATCTTGACTTTTTATGTCACTTTCAATTCCCACATTAATTGGGGTGACCAAAATGATAACTTAAGATCATAACATTGTCATTTTCAAGAGCATCACTTTCAGATTTGTATTTATTTGTTTTAATAAAAGAGAAGAGAGAGAAAAAATGAATAAGGGAGAGATGAATGAATGCTAAAGTGGAAAAGGAAAACTTGAAATGCATTTGTTAATAACAAATACTGGAAAGTGAAATATGTAAGACCATTATTCAAAATGTCATCCTAAAGCCTTAGGCAAAGTTATAGGATTTGCATTACAAAATCACTTTGAATGAAACTCTAAGGCTACGAGAAACTCAATGATCTTCCAATTATTGAGCTCTGTGGTTGGAGAGCAGGGATAGACCAGGTCACCAATATGATCGACGGGTTAGTTATCTCCAACTGCAGACACCTGATTTGAGGGTCTTAATCATACAGTTCGAAAACTTTGCTATATGTCATAGATGGGTACCCTTTCAGTTCTAGGCTCTCAATTTTCTAATTAAGCTAACCTTCTTTCTTTCTTCTCATTCACGAGCCTTCTTATATCAACTTTGGTGGTTTTGTATCATAGTCCAAACCTGTCTTTGTTTTCACAAAGTTGTAGGGGTTTCATAGTACCTTGTTGATTCTTTCCTAGTCCACTTCCATATTGATCACCTCTCTCAAGCATGACTTTAGCCATCATTATTAATGTCTTACATGGTTATGGCTTCGGAATTCTAGCTCCTTCTTTCAGGTATGTAGTATTGGCAATTTTAGATGTTTGAAATGTTGTCTCAATAGCTTCTTCTGCAACTTCAGTGTAAGGGGTCAATGAAGGTTTACTTATTAGCATGTCCTCTTCTCCTAAAATGATTGTCAGCTTGTTATCCACAATGAATTTCATCTTCTGATGCAGTGTGGAAGGTACTACTCCAGAAGAATGAATCCAAGGTCGCCCCTGCAGGCAACTATAAGTTAGTGTTATGTCCATTACTTGAAAGAATATATTAAAAGTAGTGGGCCCAATTTGGACTAGGATTTTAATTTCGCCCATCACTTCTCTTCTTGTGCCATCAAAAGCTTTTATTATCATTGTACTCGGCTTTATGTGAGACCAATCAAAAGGTAACTAGAAAAGTGTCAATTTGGGCATTACATTTAATGATGACCTATTGTCCACTAGCACCCTAGCCATAATGCGTTCCTGGCATTTCACTGAAATGTGGAGTGCTTTGTTATGTTCCATTCCTTTAGTGGGTATCTCATCATTAGTGAAAGTAATGAAATTGTTTATAATGATGTTACCAACAATGTCGCTATGCTTGTTGACAATGATATCATGAGAAACATGGTCTTGATTCAATACCTTCATCAACACTTTCCTGTGTGGCTCGAAATTTAACAATAAGGCCAATAGAGATATCCTAGCTAGAGTACGATTTATTTGATCCACCACCTGATACTCGCTTTGCTTAGTGGACTTTAAAAACTCATAAACCTCTACGTCAGAAACATTTTTTTTATGCTTATCATGTCTTGCTAAGACTTTTTTGGTAGAAGTTTCCCCCACTTTACTTTTTTCTTTCTCTATTTTACTTTTCTGTAACTCCTTAGGAGTATAACATTAGCCATTCCGAGTCATTCCTCAAATCCTAGATATATTTGTAATAGTAGAGAAAATTATAGGGGAAGAAGTAATACTTGGTTGATTATTCTGAAGATGACTCTTGAGGACTTGCACACCATAACTCCATGGCACTGCTTTGGTGTCTTTGTAAGGGAAGGAACTTGGTACTTGAATTGTAATGGGTGTTGCACCACAAAGAGTCGGTGGGAGTGTAATTTTGGAGTAATAGACAACCAATGGTTTTGGCACAACTATTTGAACTTGAGGAAGTATAAATTTCTCGACCATATTTATGCCATCATTACCATCATATTTGAAACCTATTTGCACTAGTTGCATGTCCATTAGATTTTGAAGATTCTGTTTCAACTCATCACAGTCTTCAATGGAATGTTTAGCAATACCTCCATGAAAAAAGGGCATTCCCCAACTTGTGAGTTCTCTTGTGTCTGCACTATCCTCATTTTAGAAAGAGTTTCAAAGATAGTCTTTATTGGGGTTTTGACATCAGCAACATTTCTTTTGAACTGATGCTCAGATGCTCCTTCAATTGCATTGACCCTAGTGTTTTCATGGTTAGGCAAGGGGTTTTTGTTCACATTTGGCATATTTTCTTTGAAGTCCAACCATTTGGCATTTATGAGTGCATGCACCTTATGTTTCAAAGAAAAGCAATTTTTCATAGAATGCCCCATAGCCCATGCATGGTATTCACACCGTGCGTTGGGATCATATGATTTTGGGTATAAGGGTTCTAAGGGTTTCAACGGGCAAGGGGATACCATGAAATTATTGATAAGGTGATGGAGTAGCTCAATATAGGTCATGGGAATCAGATCAAATTGGGTAGGCTTTTTCTCTTGGTTATTTTGGCCTTTTTTTATTATTTATGTTTTAGTTTTGGGTCTAGGATTGGATTACTTAAGGTGGTGGTACAGAGGGTGTTTGTATAGGTGATGATGGATAATTAGGCATTGGTGCTTGATAAGGCTGATGATATGGTGTTTGTGACATATTAGCAACATATGGGTAAGACATATAAGGTGCTTGAAGGAATTGCTGAGGGCCTTTTTCTTTCTTGTGTCTTCCTTTCTTCTTTCTTTCCCATTTGAGGTTTTTTTTAACCCAATTGCCCCAGTTGAACTATCAGCAATCTAGTCATTTTTTATTCCGCTTTCAACCCTTTCACCGATTATTACGATATCTAAAAATTTTGACGATACACTCCCAATCATCTGATCATAGAATGACGCGTGAAATGTATCAATGAACATAGCAACCATCTCCTTTTCTGACAATGGGGGTTCTACTTGCGTAGTTATTTCCCTTCACCTCTGAGCATATTCCTTGAAGGTCCCAACATCTTTCTTAGACATGCTTTGTAGTTGTATTCTATCTGGTGTCATGTCAATGTTGTATTTATACTACTTTACAAAGGCATCAGCTAAATCCTTCCAATGATGTATATGAGCTCTATCGAGGTGTGTGTACTAGTTTGATATTGCCCCAGTTAAACTGTCTAGGAAGAAGTGAATCAGCAATTTTTCATCATTGGCATGTGAAGCCATCTTAGACAGTACAAAGCCAAGTGGCTTCTCGGGCAAGTGGTCCCCTTGTACTTATCAAACTCTTGCACCTTGAACTTTAGGGGGATAACAACACCTGAGATGAGACAAAGTTCCGAAGCATCCATAATGCCATAATTGTTTCCTCCTTCTATGGCCTATAACTTCTCTTCGACAACATCCAATTTCTCCTTACGCTAAAAATCAGATTATGATGTAAAAAAAGGAAAAGATTGGGCTATGGTTCCGATTTGAGGACTTGATTGGAAGATGTATTTGGTTAGCCTGAGTTTGGGTTGTCATATGAAGAATTGCTGGATTGTGGTCGGATGAAACTTGGACGATTAGTGATTAATGGTGGGATAAAATATGGAGGGTTAGTGATTAGTGGTGGGATGAAATCTGAAGAGTTGGTGGTCTGTGGTGGTAGGAAACTTGGGGTTGGTGATATGTGGTGGGATGAAACCTAGATGATTAGTGATAAATGGTGAGATAAAGCCTGTAGAGTTGGTAGTATGTGGTGGAACAACACATGAAGAGTTTGAGGTTTGTGGTGGGATGAAACCCAAAGGAGTGCCACTTGATTGAACTGTTATAGACACTACCTGAGGTTATGATGTATTACTTATGTAAAAAGTGAGTGGTAATACGCCACTTTGACTAACACCGCACAAGAGTGTAGAAATAGGTTGTTCTTCTTTTCTTCCAAAAGGGTCCCCATTTGTGTTCTTATTCTTTTGAAGGGATTCCATCATCTCCAACATCTTAGCCTTTTATTTCCTCAACTGAGTTACCTTATTTTTCCACTCTTCTTGAGTTTTTTCATGCTCTTCCTCAACCATGATCTTTGCTTGGGATCGAGTCTAATAAAGGTGCTTTTGAGACTCTTTTTTTTTGTTTTGTTTATTCCCTTTAATAAAATTTAAAAATAGTATGAATAATGCAGACACACATGCGAATTAAAAATATGCTTAGATGTATGAACATGGTCCAACATTGTAAATATTATCGCTAAATGTCATTCATTGCCACACCAAACTTCAAAGAAAACATACAAAGTTCCTCTTAATAGAAACTTCTAAATAAATTCAGATTTACGAAAAGTCTATGAAATAACTATTGCTCTTAATTCCTTTGTAAGCTTTAATAGAATTTGTTGATATAGTTAAAGTTTTTCCTAATATTAACTAAGAACTCCTGAGCTTCACCATACGGCATCCTTGCTTCAACTTCTTTCGCTTCTCTTGCTCTCTTTCTGGCTCTCTCAGCTACCACTTGGACATCTTCGACTAGGTCACAAGTCTTATTCAGTAACTCTTAGTTGAGAAGGTTGCTTCTGCTTATTCATGTTCTTGAGAAAGTGTGAATGACTGCTTGAGATTTAGCGATATTTTTACAAAATTGGACCATGAATACAAATGCAAAGCATGAAAAAAAACAAAAACAAAAACAAAAAGGAATTCAGTAAAATAGAAAATGAGTGATAATTAAAGAAAATAACACATCAAATTCCCTCAAGTGTCCTATGAAATAAGGTTATCTAGGTTGGATACCTGTTCTAAAGGACCAGTTCTATGGACAAGGGTGGCTCGAAGATTATTCTACGAGACAGGTTAAGCTCTACACACCTATTAGGTCAAGGTCCCAAATTGCCCTTACTGTCACCAACATTTTGGCTAGTAAGGGTCCCCAATCCTCATCCATGATAGGCTATAAACATAAAGGGTTCAATTCGAGTAAAAGGGTTTCATGTGTCTATACGGAGACCGAAGGTCTCTCAAGGTGACATTACTTTGCCCCTACTCTTGTGGGAAAAAAAAGTCTCCAAATTATCCTTATTATCACCAACATTTTGGCTAGCAAGGTCTCCAATCCTAACTCATGATAGGTTAGAAATGGAAATGGTTCAATTTGAGCGATGTGTTTTCATGTGCCTATACAAAGACTGAAGGTCTTTCAAGACAACACTACTTAACCCTCTATCTAAGCCTACAAGGTATCAAGCTCGGGCATATGGCTTTTGTGTGTAAGTGAAGTGTAATGTGTGAGAGGGAACAATCAGACAAAAACAATTATAACATTCAAAGTACAAGAATAATAAAAGAAACGAACAAGGACCAAAGAAAATAAGAGAAAAGATAACAAAAGATTAAAGAACAATGTAACCCTCATAGTCCCCAGTGGAGTCACCAAGCTGTCACAACATCCCTCTCGGCACAATGCAACACGGAGCGGGGAATTCTTGCAAATGAATGCAAGAGTAAAAAGGAGTCACCACCAACTGATTTATCTTTTAAAAATGGAAAGGTTCGATCAGATACGTAAAAGATAGTCTGCATTTTAGAGTTTAGGTTCAGAAGTTGATTACGGGTAGGGAAGGTATTAGCACCCTATGTCGTCTATGCCAAGAATGGTTACCTATTTAATCTAGTGTTATCTTTTAAAATTAATTAAATTGATCCTTTATTGTTTTTTTGAAAAATTATTTTTTAAAAAATTTTATTTTAACATGTCCCACTTTGTCAAGCACATTATTAAGGGTGATAAATGACTTTGACAAGGAATGAGTGGCTAAATAGTCATTTTTGTACGAAACAAATTTTAATCTCGCAACATGTGGTATGAAAGTGATTAATCAAAATATTATTTTTTGAAGAAAAATAATTTTCAAAATAAATGGTCAAATAAATTATTATTTTTAGAAAATAAGATTTTAATTCAAGAAAATATGTGTAAGTCAAGAAAATATCTTTTGAAAAGTAAATGGCCAAATAAAATCTCATTCAACAAGAAAATATTTTTGAGTATAATGAGATTCTTGTAGTGATTTCCGAAAAAAAATTCATAAAAAGTAAAATTTTAACTCACCACAATCAAAATGTTGGAGATGTGTAAATTTGTTCACATTTATTTTTATTTTGTTTTATTTTAAAAGATATTGAAAAATTAGATCAAGTTAGTTCACTTGGCCATATCTAATAAAGATAAGTCTCAAGATTTTTTAGAAGAGTTTAAAAGATCGACACCTTGATCCTTTGTCAATTTTTCTATCGTCGACTTTATTTTGATATTTTATTAATTTTTTTTATTTAAATATGATTATTTAAATTTTTATCATAAAAAATACTGAAGATGTAATAAAAAAAAAGAAGAAATAAGTATGAAAAAAAAAAAAAGAGCTAAAATCGTCTTCACATGCAAATTGAAGTACGGTCTTCATTTGTCAAAAAGAAGGACAACAATTTGCAAATGGCAAATCAAAAAGTAATGTAGCAGGTGAATAGTAAAAGTAAGGATTGATTTGTGAGAAATTACCCAATTGGTGTAAAGCAAAAAAAAGATATTACCCAATTGGGCGCAAGTCAGAAAAAAATTATTGAATTGATGTAAAATAAATAATAATTATAGTAAGTTATAGTTGAGAGTTACGACTTACATATTTTTATATGAAGTTGTGTCTGCCAAGAATCTTTTTTTTTTTTAATAAAGTCGTGCTTGTCAAGCACAATTTCTTTTTTTTTTTAATTTCAGTGAAATCATATATAATATATTGTTAAGAACACTTAGATTTCTCTAAATCAAGTTTCTTAACTTTCATGAAGTTTAAAATAAATCTTAGGATTCATTAAAAATCTTGTTTCACTATTTTTATATATTTCCATATCTGCTGCCAATCAATTTGGCATTAAAACACACACGAAATATGCTTAAAAATATCAAACTAACTCTGATTAACCTCAAAATTTAACCACACCATCTTCTACATATTTGTGACCTAGAAACAAATTTCTCACATTTATTTCCATTAACTAAGCAGTTTAAGCTAATTCTGAACCTAATATCAACTATTTTCCACACATAGCGTTATAACAAAATGACTAAACGTGTTCAGAAAGTCACAAAATTCAACAAGCATATTAATCAAGTATTAGACTATTTTTGTAACTATTTACAAGTCTAACATGTTTTTGAAGGTGCTACTCTTTGTCCCTTCCTTGATTAACATGGTTACAAAGGTAGTACTCTCGAAAACATGTTAGACTTGTAAATAGTTACAAAGGTAGCCTAATACTTGATTAATATGTCTGTTGAATTTTGTGACTTTCTAAGCACATTTAGTCACTTTGCTATAACTCTATGTGTAGAAAATAGGTAATATTAGGCTCGAAATTAGCTTAAATTACTTAGTTAATGGAAATAAATGTGAAAAAATTGTTTCTAGGTCACAAATGTGTGGAAGATGGTGTGGTTAAATTTTGATGTTAATCAGAGTTAGTTTAGTATTTTTAAGCATACTGAATGTACATTTTGATGTCTGATTGACTAGCAATAGATATGGAAAAATATAAAAATTGTGAAACAAGATTTTTTATGAATCCTAAGATTTATTTTAAACTTGATAAAAGTTAGGAAACTTGATTTGAAGAAATCTAAGTGTTCTTAACAGTATGCTATACATGACTTCACTAATTTTTTTTAAAAAAATGATGTCATGCCTGAGAGGCACGACTTCACTAAAAAAAAAGTCATGCTTGGCAAATACGAATTTATGTAAAAACATGTAAGTCGTGACTCTCAGCCACAACTTGCTATAATTATTATTCATTTTGTATCAATTCAATAATTTTTTTCTGACTTGCACTAATTTTTTTTTTTTTTTGCTTTACACCAATTGGGTAAATTTCTGATCGATTTGCTAAACCCAATGAATGGCCATCACGTGAAATTCTTAGGAAAAGAGAAAAAAAAATGTACACAACGTTAACCAAAACTATTTGAACGCGTCAATGACCAAACAAAGATGAGGCCATCATCTTTCAATTTTACAGTTGAGAAAAAGAGAATAGAGACATCAACAAAAAGAAAACAGGTGATAGGAAACAAACATGGAAAGATCAAATAGAAAATAGAGAGCAAAGCAACAATGGTAAAAAAAAGAAAACTAGCAAAGTGGTTGCACACCTGAAGAAACAAGGAATATCTAGCCTTCTAAAAACATATTTTTACCTTACACTCTAAAGGTCTCCAACTCTCTGTTTCTCTCTTTTGAATGTTCTCTGTTCTTGAATTCCTGTCAGTATTTTTCTCTCGTTCCCCAGACGTAGGTCTTATTTACAGGTTAAGGATGGTAGAGTTTCAGCTCGATCAAAACGCTTATCTCAACATATTTTGTTATTATTTTTAACTAATCTTTTAGTTCTTTACTCGTTGTTACTATTTTTACTCCACCAATCTCTTATCTTTTGTTTTTACTTTTCTCTTAACTTTTTGATGAGATTCCACTTTTCTTCTCTCTTTAAATTTAAAAATTATGTTATTATCTTTCTTTTCTTCTTATTTTAATTTTTTATCTTTCATTATTTATTCTTTATTTGTCTCATTGGATTCTAGCCCAAAAATAACCCCAAACCTAAAATATCATAGACAAATTTTAATATCAACACACATCTCAGCTACATAAATTACTACTATCCTATTAGACCCGTTTTCCACTTCTTGCAAATGGCTCTCTCAGTTGATAGTATCTCATATAATTGAGAATCATTATAACATAATCCTATATTATAAAAGCAAAGAAAAAGTATATCCTAAATTGATTTTATTAGATTAAATTTTTCTTGTTAGTATTTCTTTTTCATTCAAAGAGGGGTTAAATTGTTGAGGCCAAAGCATTTTCTTCATGAGTAGGGACATTTATTCCTTGACTTTGTTATATTTTTACGTTTTCTTTGTTAATTTGACAATCAATTAGTTTTTCTTTTTCTTTTTATTTTTCTACAATGAAGAAACATTCATATATAAGTTCAGTTGCCTTTTTACGATGAAGTTGGCTTGTCTTACGATCAAACATCACAAAAGTACTACTACTACTATTATCTGAAACTTTAAAATGTATTATATATTAATAAGATATTAAATAAGTTAGTATCAAGGAGTGATTTAAGCAAATTAAGGATTAAAATAAAAGAATCTACCTAAGAACAACTAGGAAAATGTTTTCAAGCTTAACTTTCTTATATCATATTAGACAATCGAGATAATACAATCCGTGAGATAGTTCTACTATTGTACCCAAACAAATACAACCTTCCTTCACGATTTAATTAAGGAAAGATAAGCAAATATTTGAACTTTTTAAATAAAGAAGACACCTTTTGATTTTGTGAATGAACTTAATCAATGGGATGTATAAATCTCTAATATTATAATTTTATCAACTGTCTTCCTTTCAAAAAATGTGAGAAAGTCTTCCTCGTTAGGGTAATTTATTTTGGTGTTCATTTGACTAACAATATGAGTTTTTGCATTTTCTCTAGGAGGTAGCCTAAAATAATTTTAAGAAAAAAAGAATTAATCCAATGCAAAAACAAATCATAATAACATTAAATATTAATTACACAATCAATTACATCCTCCTAAACACAAACATTTTTTAGGGAATAAAACTTTCCATCGTTCAATCTTGTTAAGAAATATCACATCTCCTTTTACACAAATATGCATAAATACTAATAATTAAAAAAACATCAAAAAATAATTCATGCTCAATTTAATATAATTCGGCCAAACATGCCTACATTCATGGATGAAAAAAATGAAATCTACAATCAAAATAAATAAAGCATGTACTCTTACAAGACAATCTCACTCACACTCTCAATCTTATTCTTATTTTGATAACCCTTGCAATTCTCTAATACAAGTATTTATAGCCTACAACCCTTACTCTCCAAGCAAGCAGACATTTATTCCTTGCTTTAATATATTATACCATTTTCAGTTAATTAGAATCAATCTTCATGAGTAGGGACATTTATTCCTTGACTTCAATATATTTTTATATTTTTTTTGTTAATTTTTCAATCAATTAGTTTTTTTTTCTTTTTCTACAATGAAGAAAGCGTTCATTCATATCTAAGTTCATTTGCCTTTTTTATGATGGAGTTGGCTTGTCTTATGATCAAACATCACAAAAGTAGTACTACAACTACTATTATCTAAAACTTTAACATGGATTATATATTAATAGGATATTAAATAAGTTAGTATCAAGGAGTGATTTAAGCAAATTAAGCATTCAAATAAAAGAATCTACCTAAGAACAACTAGGCAAATAATTTCAGGCTTAACCTTGTTAGATCATATTTAGACAATCGAGATAATACCATCCATGAGATAGTTCTATTATTGTAGCCAAACAAATACAAATACCTTCCTTCACGATTTAATTAAGGAAAGATAAGCAAATATTTATACCTTTTAAATAAAGAAGACACCTTTTAGATTTTGTGAATAAACTAAATCAATGAAATGTATAAATCTCTAATATTATAATTTTATCAATTGTCTTCCTTTAAAAAAAAAGTGAGAAAGTCCTCCTCGTTAGGGTAATTTATTTTGGTACACATTTGACTAATAATATGAGTTTTTGCATCTTCTCTAGTAGGTAGCTTAAAATAATTTTAAAAACATAAGATTTAATCCAATGCAAAAACAAATCATAATAACATTAAATATTAATTAAATAATAAATTACTTTCACCTAAACACATACATTGTTTGTGGAATAAAGCTTTCCCTCATTCAATCTCATCGGGGAATATGACATCTCTTTTTTCACAAATATGCATAAATGCTAATAATTGGGAAAAGCATAAAAAAAATTCATGCTTGATTTAACATAATTCTGCCAAAAATGTTTACATCCATAGATGAGAAAAATGAAATTTACTATCAAAATAAATAAATCATGTAGACTTACAAGACAATCTCTCTCACACTCTCAATATTATTCATATTCTGATAATCCTTGCAATTCTCCAATACAAGTATTTATAGCCTACCACCCTTACTATCCAAGCAAGCCTTATGACATCTATAGTTTGCTATTTAAAACAAATCTCACATATCACAATTCAAAATTCAAATCTACCAATATAATAGAAAACTATCAACACTTATCAAATCAAGAATTAATTTGGGTCAAACCCTACATACATAGCGAGCATCATATGTTAGAATAAGGAATATATCTTTTCATCTTAATTGCACAATCATCTCAAACTGGTCATGCAATCCAAATCTTGATCTTCCAATCAAGTTTATTTCAACATAACTTATCATTGGTGTCATTATAAAAATAAAACAATCCTAACACCACTCGTAGTTCTCAATCACGTGTTCTTGTCATTTGTTTTGGACAATTTATATCTCTAGCAAATTAGCTTTCTAATCTCAATTGAAATCTTAAATTGATTTTTTAATTAATTTATTGGCATATTATTATATATTATATTATTTATTATTTATTTTGCTTATTATTTTCTAAAATCAAGAAACAATGCAAAAATATACACTAAATTAATTTTAATAATATTGATTCATTATTTCCCCCATTCATGGGATATTATTATTTTTTATTATTTCTTGATTATATGAGACACTAACTAGCCTTGTTTCTTAACTATGTTGGATATTAACTATGATTGTTTTCCTAAATTAAGTCAGATTTAATAGAATAACTGATCTCATCCGTTCACTTGATTACTTGATGGATGTAAGGGATTACAAGCTTCAAATTTTCATTAAAATATTGATATGGATAACGATAGCTTTAATTGTATGAAATTTCATTGTCATCGTATTTAAATTTTCTACCCATGCATCATATTTATTGATGGTTAAGGAGCTCGTGGACAACTATAATACTATCATAAGTTGTTCTTTGTTTAAGGCTAATAAATATTAACAACAGTTAAAGACCTTGTTAAAGGATCTCCCGCAAAGGTAGAAGATATAGGTCCAAATCCTAATTTTTCATATCTCTAATTAGAAAATTAATCTTTGATTATCTCTAAAAAAACAACGGTTGATACAACTAGTAAGCATAAATTACGTTATCTTGTTCGCCTACCCTGATGATATGAGTAAATATTGAAAAGTGCCAGTTAGCTCAACTGGTAAAATCTTTTATAGATGAATGGAAGATTTTGCATGGACATGTGATTAAACCTTGCCTCAGCCCACCTTCACCCCTACCCCTCCTCCTTCCTAGGTGTAACGTGTGTGTTTGTTGGTTTGTGTGTGTTCTTGAGTGACTGTGGGTGCTGTGTTAATTGTGTGAGACAATTACTAGTTAAAATCTCTAAGGGTCCATTTGGATGATGAAATTAGAATTACAGTTTAGAATTTTAATTTCAAATTTGTCAGAGGGTCTATAGTCAAGTAAAATCTCCACTGGTAATAGTGGTCAAAGGGCGCCCATGATGATGGTGGCCAAAGGCCACTGCGGCAACAGTGGCTTGAGGACACCACCGGTGACAATGGTTGAAGAACATAGCTGACAACGATGATTGGATGACACTGACAGTGGTCAAAGGGCACCGTCGGCAATGGTGGTTGGAGGATGCCATCGACGACTTGGCCGGCATCGGTAATAATGGTTGCCTGAGTATGTAACAAAGATAATGAATAATAACTATAACATAATATTTTTAACTTTTATACTTGAAATTGTAATTTTTAAGGTCTAGACTATGAATTAAAAATAATATAAAATAATTATTTTCTAATTTCATAGAATTGGACTTAGAATTGAAATTCAAATTCTACTGGATAATTAGAATTAGATGGTCCAATTTCAATTCGAAACCTAATTCCATGCGCCAAACAACACCAAGTTTCATATCAACTATTTATTAAAAAAAAAATTGTAAGTGAATATCACTTGACTATGGTCAAACATAAAATTCATCTTATACTAGTAATTTAGCTTCGTATTTCTTTTTGCTTATATTTCACTATGTACTAACAATTTGATATTGCAGAAGGAAAACCTAGTATGTCTGCCATGGCTGAAAAGTCATCAAAGCTAAAGTATGCAAAAGCACAGTCACGTGTAGAAGATACCTCATGTGGTTGTTTTGGAGGACTTCGGGGAAGTCGGTCACATCAAGGACAGGAACCAAACAAGAAGGGAAATGATTTGTCAAAAATTATGGGAGGGTTGAAGATAAGTCATGGCTACAACAAGAAAAGTAGAATGCAATTCCAATATGATTCAACTAGTTATGCGCTAAATTTTGATGATGGGATAGAGAAGGATAATGATGATGCTCTTCTAAGTTTCTCGACTCAATACGCAAACCCACGAGGAATGGAAGTGGGACAGGGGTCAACAAAGAAACAAAGTTGACTTAGGATTGGGGTTATAGTGAACTCAAATAGAATTATTAAAATTGTTAGGAATCCTTAAACTTTAGGAATTTTTTTATTTGTTGCTATTTTTATTTAATTACATAATCTTTGTTTTTAATTAGAATATTCTTTTAATTATGTTATTTTATATTTTAATTAAGATTTAGGACTATATATTATAAATGTCGTATGTAAGGTCTTATTCTAATTTTAATTTATTTATCTTTTTATCATAGTAATATATTTTAATTCTCAAATTAGAATAACACGTTACGTAACAAATCATGGCATTTCTCATTAGATTAGATGATATTTTACATAAAGGAAATAAACCTTTTAAAAGTTAGTTTATACATACAACACACTCTTTAAGCATTGATTAACAAAATTAGGCTTTACGAAAGCTTTTAAGGTACTACTATTACTTTTTACATTTTTACATATTTACAAAAAAAAAATCATCTATATCTACTCTTCAAAGAGTAGAATGACCAGAAACAGGTCCCTTACAGTAATAGAAAAGACTTAGTCTCCAAGATTTGACATAAAAACTTGCTCAACATGGAAATCAATGAAAACTTTGACAGTCGGCATTCTCTAAAATATTACACCACAAAGGAGTGAGATAACAAAACTTAGTAGGAAAATGCAAAAACAACTATATATTTACCAATCAATCTTTACTATTGTTTATTTCAAATACCATAACTGAGAGTCCAATAATTGAAATAGTGAAATAAATTTGGAAAGAAATAATTAATAAATGAGCAAATGAGTAATTCATAACATCATAAAATAAATAACTGATTATTCTTTTCTCAACGTTTCGCAAAATCTTCTTTTCATCATCTTTTTATTATCTCATTTCTATACTTTTAATCAAATGTGTCTCTTTCTCTTCATTTGGGTGTCCCCCAATGCTCTCATCATGACAGACCACAATAATTTGATTAAGGCGTTCCTCAATCCTCTCATCATGACCACAATCATTAAAAATGATTAAGGCGTCCATCAATCATCTCATCATGGTCATATTAATTTGACCAAGGCGTCCCTTGATCCTCTCACCATGGTCACAATAACAAATTTGATTAAGGTGTCATTAATTTAATCCTCTCATCACAATCGCAATAATAATCTCTTTGCATATTGATACATTTTTATCCATGGGATGATATTTAAAAAATATTTTCTATAGACCAATAATAATCTTGTATTAAAATAGGTATCATTATATTATAACAAAAATAAGAACATTGATAAAGAACAAGATTACTAATAATAAATAATTAACACATCCAATATAAAGAATAACATTAAAAATAGCTCATAATAAAATTGGTGAGATGAAAGATTGATAAAAAGAGTTAAAAGAATAGTTCACAAGATCGAATAACAAAATCGTTATCAGAATAACCAAATCGTTATTAGAATAATGAATAGTTTTATTCGAATAACAAAATCGTTATCAAAATAAATCTTTTTAGAAAAACAACACTAGAAGTGTTTTGTCAAGTTTTATTCGAGTAAATGAATTTTTATTCAAAAAAATCACTCAAGAAAACAATATTTGAAGTGTTTTAGCAAAGTGTTATTTGAATAAAGGGGTCAAAAATCATATTTGCAGAAACTAGAATGTCATTGTTGCATTAATATAAAAATAGAGCAACATGAATGGATGAAAAAGGATGGACTAGGAGGTATGGGTGATAGAAATCAAGAGTAAAGAATGATGTTTTTGACATATCCTACCTCTAGAATAGAATTTAGATCAGATTTGAAGTAGAGGTTGGAAGTGAGAAATGTGGTTGCAAAAAATAAGGGTTACTCTTGTGGCTTGGTTGAGCGTTTGTTGCTGAGTTTGGGAAGCTTTAAGGGTATTTATAGACCCAAAATTGATCCTAGCTTATGTATGGGTGGTGAGGTAAGGTGGTTGGGTGTCAAAACAAGGTTCATTCTTTAAACCTGTAATCATTCCCATAATCATATTTTTCACACGTCAACTTCATCTTGGACGTTCATGGCTTGCCATCTATAACCAACAATCATTACTATAATTTCTTAAACTTCCCACAATGACATTTGTCTCAACTTATGTCAAATGCTAAGTTCACCTTCATTTAATGCTTAGAACACTTGTTCTCTTTTTTAGTCGTGCTTCACCATCCTCAAAAAGCCTAGAATTTTCTTCATTTATCTTTCCTCATTGTTCTCCAATTCAAGCTTAACACTTGGTACGGCCAATGCTTGTTTCTTTGATCAGAATGACACTTGGCTTCTTGATGATTCTATCATTTGTACTTCTAGTTTCATTTCATCAATCTAGTTCCATTGGAACTAGTTTGACTGAGGTAAAGAAGCTAGTTGAGAATCAAGTTTTCATTTCTAATTCCATGCTACGTTTCTGCCATGTTTCTAGTGTTTTGCTGTTTTTATTCGAATAAATATCAAGCCATTCGAATAAAATGATTAGTTTTCTCTATAGGTTCATAAAGTGGCTATTTTATTTGAATAACATCCTGTTTATTGTAATAAAATGCTTCATTTCCTCTTATTTATTTACGCAATAGAGATTTTATTCGAATAATGACATGATTATTCGAATAAATGAATTTTATTTTAACATTTCGATTGTTGTATTGCATTTTGTTTGAATATTATTTATTACTATTATTTTAGGAATGTTACATCGTATGGCTATTTTATGAGGAATTAATTTAATAGCCAAATGTTTTTTATTAAAGGATACGGCCCCTTGAAGAGGTTACTCCATAGAACTCTAAGGTTCTCATCATTAATTTGTTATTTTTCAAGCTAATAATTTTCTATATATTTTTTAAATTTTACACAAGATGTTTAAATTGGTTTTATCTGGTTTATATTAGTTTAGTTATGAACATCATTATGCAAGACATTCTATCAAGAATTTACGAAATAGGCTAGTAACTTCTTAGGGTTTGAAAAAAAAAATATTATTTTACTAAGCAAGTCAATTATGCGCCTTTTAAAAAGGCTTGTTTGGCCTAATAGGCTAGCTAAATGATTTAAATGATTTATTTACTATAATTAAAAATGATAACATTTACATAATTTATTAATTAAAAGTTTAAATAATGTATATGTAAGATCCCCATTTTAATAATGTTATTTTATAAATATATATATGTATATAATTAATATTAGTGATTTAAATAAAATTAGAATTTTAGCCTAATTATTTAAGAATACGAAGCTTAGTTATTTTTATAATTATATCATAGGTGTTGTCAAGTTAGAACCTATTTTCATAAAACACAGGCAATAAATATTAAAGAGTCGGTAACGTATACTTACAAAAGAAAAAATGTTTAAACACATGACTCATAGTTAAGTCAAAATCTAGCTAGAGAAAACACCTACACCCCACTCATTAGCCTACGGTAACTCACTCCTCTTATAACCCTCACCACACTCTAACACAAATCACACACTCAAAGTTAAGAAAAAGAAATAGAGAAGGAGAGAGAGTGCAACGATCTAGAGGAAGAGAGAAAGGAGTTGAAGCTCTACATGTCCTAGGAGGATTGGGAATTTCGTTTAGCTGAAGAAGGGAAAGTTGTTCTTCATTTCCTTAACTACCCAACATTGTACAAAACTTGACCATCAACCAATTCTCAATCTGCTTTCATCACTCTATTGTAGACCAAGAGATAGGGAAGCACAACCATTACTTTCCTTGCATAATCTCTTGGTTACTCTTCTATCCTATTGATTCTTTTGCTGGGATGATTCTTGAAAATAGTTGCTCTCGATTGATTTGTGTACTGATGTTGCATGTCATTGTTCCTAAGAATAGTGGATTTGATTTTGTGGGGTAAATGGTGTTGATGGAATGATACATGCATCTTTGGGTGGCATTTTGATGGAATGATGCATGTAGTTTGAATGAAATTTCTATTTTTCTACCACATAGTGTTCATAGAGTATTGAACGATGCATGCATTTTAAGGTGGCATTTTGATGGCTAACAAGATATAATTCTCCCATTGCATGCATGTTATTCATCCCATTCCTTTTACTATTTTGATTTTTATATAATTAGAACATGATATTGGTTGTATGAAATGTTGAAAATCTAAAGGAAATTGGGTGATGATGGAGTATGTGGTTATGCATGTCTAAAGGATTCTGGTTTTAGCTTTAATAACATGTTAGTAGTTGACATTTGAGTTTGATTTTGCTGGTAATATGTGTGGTTGCATACATGGTGTTAGTTTGAATGTATGGAATCAAGTCAGGATTGGGGAACAGATGTAGGAATTGGTTTCTACCATATTGATTCTCAACTAGTATTTATAGGCTTTGAAAATGTGACTGTTGGATGATTCAAACAGTAATTGTACTTGTTTGTTGTAGGTGACCGTTATTTTGTCTTTTTCCTATTAAGTTAGTGCATCAGCTTTAAGTGAGAAGATTGAGCAACTTTCTCATAGCCAGCCTTCTCATGAACAAGCCCGAGCTTTTCACTGAACTTTCTCGTCCAACCTTCTTGTTGGGTTTGACCCAAATTCAATTAAAGATTGTTATCGCTAGTTTCCTATTATGTGAAGATATGAAAGATATGCAAAGATATGTCAAGATGGATTAAAGAATTGTTAAAAGATTTGAAAAATATGTTAGAGATTTGTGAGATATGAATAATGTCGCAACCGAGATCGCGACGGGACGATCCAAAAAAGTTAGCGCATTTTGAAAATCAATGGAGTCGCCACCAATGTTTATTTTAATTGGGAAAACATTAGAAAAACCCTTAAAATAGGCAAAACTGGTCTTTTGAAAAATGAGTTTGAGTTCGGGAGTCGATTACAGGTAGGGAAGGTGTTAGCACCCTACACTGCCCGTTCCAAGAACGGTACCTTAAGTCAATTGTGCAAATTTTAATAATATCAAATTTATTTATTTTACCCATTTTTAAAAAGACTTTGTAACTATTATTTTTATTTATTTTTTTTATTTTTATTTATTTTTTTTAAGGAAAGAAAAGAGAAATAACTAAATTATGAAAATTTATTTTTTCGGCTTGACAGAATAGAAATCCTGCTCCTACGTATCCTCTGGTGCAATGAGGAACTCAAAGTCACGTAGTTCTTTAAGAAAATAAGTGAGAGTTGATTGATCTTAATTAAAAGATTTTTGAAAAGAAAATTTTATTGTTTGAAAATAAAATCATTTTTGCACAGGATTTAAGTTAGCACTAAACTACTCAATAAACCCTTATGATCTAAACGACATTAAAGATAACATCCGCTATTCAATATATTTTTTTTATCAATTTTTATTATTATCATTTTTTTTAAGAAGAAAGACAAACGTAAAATTTTCATGAGTCAAGTAAAAAAAGGATTAAATATAAACATCACAAATCAAATAACCCAAAACAACATTATTATTTTTTCCTTTTGTTCTAACAATTTTTTGATTTTTTTTTGTTTTTTTTATTTTTTTATTTTTCCATCATTTATTTTATTTTATTTTATTATTTTTTATTTACTCTTTCCTAAACTCAAACTAACATCATTCTCAAATCAAGAAACAAGAATAATAATAATAATAATAATAATAATAATAATAATAATAATAATAATAATAATAATAATAGTAATAATAATAATAATAATAATAAGTCACTTAAACCAAACAAAAGAAAAACGAAAACCATTAACAATATTATAAAAAAACTAAACCAATATAAGCTAAAAGAAAGGCAGAGAAGTTGCAAAACCAGGGAGGGCCATTACACGCACGGGATTGAGCTTGGTTCAGCAGTGGTGCGTCGCGAGAGGATGCGCGGCGGCTGAACGTGAAGGTTGGTGGTGCTACGGTTGGTGGAGCTGCTTGGAGGTGGTTGTTGGAAGTCTGGGTTGATAAATCTGGTGAGCGGGTGGCTGCTGTTATGAGAGAAACTGAGTTAACTCAGTGGTGGTTGCAAGGTGATGGTGCTTGAGGATGGTGAGGGTGAGTTACGGGTGAAAGGTGAGGGAGATGGAGGTTTGGAGGAAGATGGAAGATGGAAGAGGCTTTACGTGAGGCTCTTTGGGTTATAGTAGAGAACGGGTTCGGGGGAGAGGTTTGGAAGCGCGGTGCAGCAAGCTTCGGTTCGTGGGGTGGTGAAGCTTCATGTGGTTATGGGAGAGGTTTGGTTGTGAAGGCTTGGAGGGTGAGGGGTGAGTGAGGTTGATTCTTTGTTATGGAAATGGAAGTGAAATGGATGAAGTGAAGTGGTGGTGGCGGGGGTTTACTACGGGGATGGATAGAGTCTTTGGTCTTCACGTGGAGCTGGTGATGGATGGTCTGGCTGTGAGGTGAGTTACGGTGTGATGGTTTTCACGTGGAGGATGAAGGAAAAATGGAGCTAGGTGATGGTATAGTGTTGCTGAGTCTTAGAAAGTGATGATGGGTGAAGATGAAAGTATGGAAAAGGATGCTTTAAAGAGATCAAGTGGAAGCTTGGTAGAAGAGAAATGGTATGGTTTCCTGGCTTGGGTGGTGAAGATGAGATTGGAGAAGAAGGTTGATGAAGCTTGGTAATCCTCTGTCAAGGTGGTGAGGAGGAATCAAATAAAAGAGATGAAAGCTCCTATTCCTATACGTGGGTGGAGAGAAAAAAAACAAAAACTAAAGCTAAAAGTATGTGTGTGCTTGAGTGCAATAGTGCATAGTGGGTGGAAGTGAGTGAGTGCATGTGAGTGGGTGCAAGTGAGTGGGTGGAGTGAAAAGTGAGTGGGTGCAAGTGAGTGGGTGCAAGTGAGTGAGTGCATGGGTGGGGACGTGAGAAGTGAAATGAAGAAAAGAAAATGTGTGTGGGGGTGAGAAAGTGAGCTACAAATTTTTTTATTTTGCACAAATAAGAAAAAGTAAGATAGAAGTAAATAAAATTTAAAAAAAATGGTGTGATCATAACATTGTAATTAAGCATCTTTTCACTAAAATATTAATCACTGATCAAGTAATAAAAAATTTTATGGACAAAATTGGGTATCAACAGCTGCCCCCCTTTGCTTTACATTTAAAATAAATGGGAAGCAAAGGAATTGATTCAATTTTGTCCATGAAAATTTTAATTTCCTTTTTTCTTTTTCTTCTTTTCTTTTTCTTTCTGTTTCTTCTTTTTTTTTAGAAAGCAGATTGACGCAAAAAAAAAAAACAACGAACATTAAAACGAGGTAAAAAGCTTGCGGAGTCGGGTATCCGCCGAAGCTTGGCAAAAACTTAAAACTAGAAAGGGAAAAAGCTTGCGGAGTCGGGTATCCGCTGAAGCTTGGCAAAAACTTAAAACTAGAAAGGGAAAAAGCTTGCGGAGTCGGGTATCCGCTGAAGCTTGGCAAAAACTTAAAGCAAGAAAGGGAAAAAGCTTGCGGAGTCGGGTATCCGCTGAAGCTTGGAAAAAACTTAAAGCAGGAAAGGGAAAAAGCTTGCGGAGCCGGGTATCCGCCGAAGCTTAAAGCAAGAAAGGGAAAAAGCTTGCGGAGTCGGGTATCCGCCGAAGCTTGGAAAAAACTTAAAAAGCTTGAAAGGGAAAAAAAAAAAACTAGAAAGGGAAAAAGCTTGCGGAGTCGGGTATCCGCTGAAGCTTGAAAAACTTGAAGCAGGAAAGGGAAAAACTTGGGAGTCAGGGTTATCCGCCGAAGCTTAGCAAAAACTTAAAACTAGAAAGGAAAAAGCTTAAAACTAGAAGGGAAAAAAACTATGGTCAGGGTATCCGCCGAAGCTTGGAAAAACTTAAAACTAGAAAGGAAAAAAACTTGAGTGAGTCCTGCATCCGCTATCCAAGCTTGGCAAAACTTAAAGCAGAAAAAGAGAAAAAAGCGGCAAAACTTAAAGCAGAAAGGGAAAAAGCTTCTGAGTCAGTGTATCCGCCGAAGCTTGCAGTAAAACTTAAAAAGCTTGTGGGGCAAAACTTAAAAACTAGAAAGGGAAAAAACTATGAGTCGTTATCCGCTGAAGCTTGGAAAAAACTTGAAGCAGGAAAGGGAAAAAACTTGGGGAGTCGGGTATCCGCCGAAACTTGGCAAAAACTTAAAACTAGAAAGGGAAAAAGCTTAAAACTAGAAAGGGAAAAAGCTTGCGGAGTCGGGTATCCGCTGAAGCTTGGAAAAAACTTAAAACTAGAAAGGAAAAAAGCTTGCGGAGTCGGGTATCCGCTGAAGCTTGGCAAACACTTAAAGCAGGAAAGAGAAAAAAGCGGCAAAAACTTAAAGCAGGAAAGGGAAAAAGCTTGCGGAGTCGGGTATCCGCCGAAGCTTGGCAAAAACTTAAAACTAGAAAGGAAAAAAGCTTGCGGAGTCGGGTATCCGCCGAAGCTTAAAGCAAGAAAAGGAAAAAAGCTTGCGGAGTCGAGTATCCACTGAAGCTTGACCAAAACTTAAAGCAGGAAGGATAAAAAAGCTTGCGGAGTCGGGTATCCGCCGAAGCTTGGCAGAAAACTTAAAAAGCTTGCGGGGTAGGGTGCCCGTCGAAGCTTAACAGAAAACTTAAAAAGCTTGCGGGGTAGGGTGCCCGTCGAAGCTTGACAGAAAACTTAAAAAGCTTGCGGGGTAAGGTGCCCGTCGAAGCTTGACAGAAAATTTAAAAAGCTTGCGGGGTAGGATACCCGTCGAAGCTTGACAGAAAACTTAAAAAGATGGGTGCGAGGACCCAGAAAGGAAAAGACAAATGGGTGTGGAGACCCGGAATTAAAGGCGATGGGCGCAGGGACCCGGAAACTAAAAGACAATGGGCGCGGGGACCCGAAAAGCTACAAAAGGCTTTTGCTTTTTTTTTTTATGCCTGAATTGATGCTTGATGCAATGGATATAGGATGATGCAATAAAAGTGCGGCTTGAGGACAGTGCATGTAATGCCTAGGATGATGCATGATGTAATGGATGCATGATGATGCAATGGATGTTGAGCTTGCTGGATCACTCTTGACTCCACAACACCCTTAAGAACTTCTTCCCATAGTAGGATCCGAGTTGAACGGTAAACAAAATTCATCGATTTGCTTCTTGATTTGCTGGTGATTCTTTATTTTCTCATCAATGCTCTTAAAAGGCCTTGAGCCAGAAAACTTTATGCAGTGGGCCTTAAGCCCGAGAACTTTGTGCAGTGAGCCATGAGTCAAATGCTTCTTGGAAAAAAGGGAATCATTGCCAGTCTCATTTTTTTTTCAAATTTCTCTTCATTAGATGTGGCTTGCATAGAAGCTTCTGACTTTCTTCCTCCAAGGATTCCTATGCCACCGGACACACTTCAATCTGAATTATTCATTGAGGATGTCATTTCCTTCATTGATTGAAATTTTGGAGTTCTTTTGGCTTGAGTTGTTCAACAGAGGACTACCATCAGATGGTTAAGCTGTACCATTGCCCTCATGTTCACCGAACTTGAAGCATCATGTACTAGATATGCATGGATTCAAAAGTGAAACAGGAAAGAAATTTACTAACTGAGTAATTTCTTGACTGACTTTGGGAGTATGACTACACAAAAAGCATTTACAAAAGACACAAGAAATGGAATAGTACAAATGCCAGAAGGGTTTTTTGCCCTAGTTTGGATATGATTGATCTTTACTTGACAACTGGACATCACGACCATTCTTTTATCAGATATCTACAAAAAAAAAACTGCCCCAGTGTAAGGTATCGAAAAAAGAATTTGTCTCAGGGTAAACCATTTAAGAACAAACCTGCCCCAGTGTAAGCCATTCAACAGCAAAAAATTGTCCCAGTGGGGAACTTGAGAGATTTTTGTTTTGCCTAGGTGTGCGGCAGAATAGACCTAAAAAAAAAATGCCCCAGTTTAGAGCTAAATTAAAAAGGAAAGAGACTTGCCTCCAATGCAGAGCCAGCTTGAATCAAAAGACTTGCCCCAACATAGGCCAAATTGAGCTAGAGAAAAAATGCCCCAATGTAGGGTCAGATTGAACCAAAAGATTTGCCTCAGTGTAGGTCAAATCGAGCTAGAGAAATTGCTCCAAAGTATAGGGTCAGCTTGAACAAGGTGAAAACTTGCACTAATGTAAATCTTTTTTCTTTTTTATCTTTCTTTTTTTTTTTAGACCGCCTTCGGTTTTCAGCCTACTAAGATTATTTTTTTTTAGGAGCAATGCACTAGATACTTGTATGAGTACAATCCTTTTGTCTCGAAATTAAAACTTGTGAAAATGAAGGCAATCATTCATTGATCAGAATGGACTTTTTAAAGATTGTAATGTGGCCAAGGCTAGTGGTTATGAAATGAAAGATAAAAGGCTCAAACAAGTGTTTAAAGATTAAATGGGACTAAGGATCCTTGTTCAAATTTTAAGCTTTGTCACTTGCCTTTGCGCTTTCAAATATATTTTTTCCTCCTACTGTTCTCCATTTTATTTTCTATTCCTTTCAGTTTTTCTTCATTTTCTCTTTTTCATCATGCTTCAAAATAGTCACACTGACAATCAACATTTATTTTGTGTTGTCCCCTAATGTAAGGGTGATCCTTGTCCAGGGTTTATTGAAAAAACTTTCAAGCTCAAAATGGGACAACGAGAGATAATGAAAAGAAAAGATGAATTCTTATGAAGGATAGTGAAAGATGGCCAATCTTCATTTCAAATCTTGAATGCTCATTTTCAAAAAAAAATAATAATTTAGAGACAAAAGGATAATACACACCAAGTAATTACTTATTTGCTCTTTTTATTTTTCTCTTTTTTCTTTCACCCCTCCTTTATTTTTTGTTTTTTTGTTTTTTTGTTTTTGTTTTTGCAAAGAACACCTGCACATGGGGGCTTCATGACCATCAAATTTTTGCTAGCACAAGAGTCTCATAGGATTCAAAAGAAAGCAAGCAAAGGAAAGAAAGACAAGAAAGACATGACAAGAACACGAGTGCTAAGAACATAGGAAAATGAAACAAGGTATGCTGAGAGATCCATGCAAATCCATTACATTAATGCTTCAAGAAAGTTTACATAAGTTCAAAATCGGAATGAATCACCACTAAGTTGAACTTTTGAAGGTTGCCCCTGATTGACCACTCCAAACATTCGCTCCTATCACAGATGAGCATACCTAGAAACATCTGACACTGCTTGCTGGACTACTGCTTAGGTAGCCGTTGTCATCCATGAGTTTTCCTGAAAGCCCATTGATCCATTCGGCTTGAAGTCCACCCTTAACCAGTTCCACTTGCTTCTTCATCATCCATTTGATGCAATTTTCCCTTTTTCATTCCGCTCTCAATCCTTTCACCGATTATCACGAAATCTGAAAAATTCGATGACACATTCCTAATCATATGATCATAGAATGGCACGTGAAGTGTATTGGTGAACATATCAACCATCTCTTTCTCTGACAAAGGGGGTTCCACTTGTGTAGCTATTTCCCTCCACCTTTGAGCATATTCTTTGAAGGTCTCAGCATCCTTCTTAGACATGCTTTGTAGTTTCATTCTATCTGGTGCCAAGTCAATGTTGTATTTATACTGCCTTACAAAGGCATCAGCTAAATCCTTGAAACTCCTTATATGGGTACGCTCGAGACGCGTGTACCAATTCGAAGCTGCCCCAGTTAAACTGTCTTGGAAGAAGTGGATTAACAGCTTGTCATCATGAGCATGAGAAGCCATTCTGCGGATGTACATGGTCAAATGGTTCTTTGGGCAAGTGGTCCCCTTGTATTTGTCGAAATCTGGGACTTTAAACTTCGGTGGAATCACCACGCCTGGAACAAGGCAGAGCTCAGTAGCATCCCTGATACCATAACAACATGGTCCTTCAATGACCCGTAATCTCTCTTCTAGGATTTTCAACTTCTCTTTGGACTGAGAGTTTTCAGCGGAAGAATTCAAATGGTATTGTTGTGGCATGAAAGTGGGGACAAAATGCTGTAATGGTGGGGTTCCACTGATACCAAAGTAATGGGCATGTGGTTGAGTTGTGCTCAATGGATTGAAAGCAGGTCTATTGCTGTCAGGGAAATTGATAGCCTGCGGCGGTACAAAGCCGGAAGGGAGGCCATATGGTAGGAAGCTTAGCATCCGAGCTTCCTGAGAACTGGTGATTGAGGGTTGGGTTGTGTTATTTGGATAAATGGTGAGTGGCATCACAACTCCTTGAGAATTAGAGCCTTGGTATTGCATAGAGGTTGGAGAGAAACCAGGAGGGCGAAGAGGTGCGGCCGGATGTCCTTCGTTCGCCACCGAGGGATTCCCATCTGTGCTCCTTATACCTTCCATGGATTGTAGCATTTCCATCATCTTAGACATTTGATCTTTGAGCAGATCCACCTCATTCCTCAGCTCTTGAGTTTGTTCTCTTTCATCCATGATCCTAACTTGGGAACAAGTCTTGTAAGGGTGTCGCAGAAGCTGCCTTTCTACCAGTGTCTACCCTTCTGCTTGGGGGAAACATGATATGAGTATGTAATTATCAATATAGACTGAACAACATGCATGTATGCGAAGTATTGGCTACTGATGCAGCTGATTTTTTTATTTTTTCTATTTTTTTATTTTTTTTAAAAAAAATGTTATGAATGCCATGAATGCCATGATATGATTTTTTTTTAAAAAGTTATGAATGTCATGTAATGCAAGATAATGATTCTTGTTTTAGAACTAATTTTTTTTTTAAAAAAAAATGCAAGAATGAATGAAAATGCAAAATGATTATTTATTTATTTTTATTTCTAAGAATGCTATGAATGACAGAAAAATGCAAGTCATAAAAAATGATGCATGAATGAATGTCATGAGAAAAAGATAAATAAAAAAAATGATGCTCCCTTTGTGCCTTAATCAGGTGGAACCTTAGAAGTTAGATTTCCTTAATGTCATGACTCTAATTTTGGAAGTCACTATGTTCAATCTATCAGTGCAAGATTTTCAGGACAGATCTAAACTTCTAAAAAGTCATGGTCCCCAGATTGTCTCTTACTGTCACCAACACTTTGGCTAGCAAGAGTCCTCAATCCTCACCCATGATAGGTTACAAGCGGAAAGAGTTCAATCTGAGTGAGGGATTTTCATGTGCCTATTCGGAGACCAAAGGTCTCTCAAAGCAACACTACTTCGCCCTCTATCTAATCCTACAAGGTACCGAGCCCGGGTATAGAGCTTGTGTGTGAGAGAGCATACAAAACTGTACAAAAATTTAAAAAGACTAAATTACCCCCAACCTGCAAAAGCATATATACAATAACCAGCCAGCAATCATCTACCCTAAGGTTTCAACAATTAAGCACAAAAATATATACAAGTTAAAAAAATATACACAAAATAATGCTAGCAAATATTTACATAAAAATATCATATAAAATTTATTCACAAACATGTAAGAAAACAGAAATAAAGACAAAAAGGGGTAAAGTAAATAAATAAAAATTATTAATAATTTGCACAACCAACAACAACAGGCTTGACTCTCATCAAAAGTCCCCAGTGGAGTCGCCATCTGTCGCAACCGAGATCGCGACGGGACGATCCAAAAAAGTTAGCGCATTTTGAAAATCAATGGAGTCGCCACCAATGTTTATTTTAATTGGGAAAACATTAGAAAAACCCTTAAAATAGGCAAAACTGGTCTTTTGAAAAATGAGTTTGAGTTCGGGAGTCGATTACAGGTAGGGAAGGTGTTAGCACCCTACACTGCCCGTTCCAAGAACGGTACCTTAAGTCAATTGTGCAAATTTTAATAATATCAAATTTATTTATTTTACCCATTTTTAAAAAGACTTTGTAACTATTATTTTTATTTATTTTTTTATTTTTATTTATTTTTTTAAGGAAAGAAAAGAGAAATAACTAAATTATGAAAATTTATTTTTTCGAAGCTTGTGAGAATAGAAATCCTGCTCCTACGTATCCTGCAGTGCAATGAGGAACTCAAAGTCACGTAGTTCTTTAAGAAAATAAGTGAGAGTTGATTGATCTTAATTAAAAGATTTTTGAAAAGAAAATTTTATTGTTTGAAAATAAAATCATTTTTGCACAGGATTTAAGTTAGCACTAAACTACTCAATAAACCCTTATGATCTAAACGACATTAAAGATAACATCCGCTATTCAATATATTTTTTTTATCAATTTTTATTATTATCATTTTTTTTAAGAAGAAAGACAAACGTAAAATTTTCATGAGTCAAGTAAAAAAGGATTAAATATAAACATCACAAATCAAATAACCCAAAACAACATTATTATTTTTTCCTTTTGTTCTAACAATTTTTTGATTTTTTTTTTTTTTTTATTTTTTATTTTTCCATCATTTATTTTATTTTATTTTATTATTTTTTATTTACTCTTTCCTAAACTCAAACTAACATCATTCTCAAATCAGTAAAACAGTAATAATAATAATAATAATAATAATAATAATAATAATAATAATAATAATAATAATAATAGTAATAATAATAATAATAATAATAAGCTGCAGAAACCAAACAAAAGAAAAAACGAAAACCATTAACAATATTATAAAAAAAACTAAACCAATATAAGCTAAAAGAAAGGCAGAGAAGTTGCAAAACCAGGGAGGGCCATTACACGCACGGGATTGAGCTTGGTTCAGCAGTGGTGCGTCGCAGAGGATGCGCGGCGGCTGAACGTGAAGGTTGGTGGTGCTACGGTTGGTGGAGCTGCTTGGAGGTGGTTGTTGGAAGTCTGGGTTGATAAATCTGGTGAGCGGGTGGCTGCTGTTATGAGAGAAACTGAGTTAACTCAGTGGTGGTTGCAAGGTGATGGTGCTTGAGGATGGTGAGGGTGAGTTACGGGTGAAAGGTGAGGGAGATGGAGGTTTGGAGGAAGATGGAAGATGGAAGAGGCTTTACGTGAGGCTGCTGGGTTATAGTAGAGAACGGGTTCTGGGGGAGAGGTTTGGAAGCTGCTGGTGCAGCTTCTGGTTCGTGGGGTGGTGAAGCTTCATGTGGTTATGGGAGAGGTTTGGTTGTGAAGGCTTGGAGGGTGAGGGGTGAGTGAGGTTGATTGCTGTTATGGAAATGGAAGTGAAATGGATGAAGTGAAGTGGTGGCAGCTGGGTTTTACGGTGGATGGATAGAGCTGCTGGTCTTCACGTGGAGCTGGTGATGGATGGCTGGGCTGTGAGGTGAGTTACGGTGTGATGGTTTTCACGTGGAGGATGAAGGAAAAATGGAGCTAGGTGATGGTATAGTGTTGCTGAGTCTTAGAAAGTGATGATGGGTGAAGATGAAAGTATGGAAAAGGATGCTTTAAAGAGATCAAGTGGAAGCTTGGTAGAAGAGAAATGGTATGGTTTCCTGGCTTGGGTGGTGAAGATGAGATTGGAGAAGAAGGTTGATGAAGCTTGGTAATCCTCTGTCAAGGTGGTGAGGAGGAATCAAATAAAAGAGATGAAAGCTCCCTATTCCTATACGTGGGTGGAGAGAAAAAAAACAAAAACTAAAGCTAAAAGTATGTGTGTGCTGAGTGCAATAGTGCATAGTGGGTGGAAGTGAGTGAGTGCATGTGAGTGGGTGCAAGTGAGTGGGTGGAGTGAAAAGTGAGTGGGTGCAAGTGAGTGGGTGCAAGTGAGTGAGTGCATGGGTGGGGACGTGAGAAGTGAAATGAAGAAAAAGAAAATGTGTGTGGGGGTGAGAAAGTGAGCTACAAATTTTTTTATTTTGCACAAATAAGAAAAAGTAAGATAGAAGTAAATAAAATTTAAAAAAAATGGTGTGATCATAACATTGTAATTAAGCATCTTTTCACTAAAATATTAATCACTGATCAAGTAATAAAAAATTTTATGGACAAAATTGGGTATCAACAAATAAGATTTGTGAGAGATTTATTTACAATAGGAAACTAGGAAGGGTGTGTTATAAATACTTTTATTTGGGAATTGGTAGGGTTATGAGAGTGAGAATGAGAGTCTGAGAGAGATTGTCTTGTAAGGCTGGCAGACTAGATTTGTTTTGATAGTAGATTTAACTCTTTTCATCCATGGATGTAGGCATATTAGCCTAACCACGTTAAACCTTGTGCGTGATTTGTGTGATATTTTTCTTAATTACTAATATTTATTGTATGTTTGTGTAGAAGGGGATGTGGTATTCTCCAAAGAGATTGATGGGGATATGGTATTCCCTAAAAGATTGAAAGGGGGATGCAGTATTTCCCCCCAACAAGTGGTATCAGAGCTGAAGGTTCGATGATCTAGGTGATGATATGGTTCCTTTGGGCCCTTGTGTCAAAAGTTTGCCTAATAATGGAGGTCAAGTGGCATGTCTTGTTATGATGGCGACATATGTGGTAGATGTGTCGAAAGTCTTTTTGACATGGAGGTCAAGCGGCGTGTTCCATATAACGACGGTACAAACACAAAGATTTGATTTGAAGATTTAGAAGATTGAGTGTTATGAATGGCGGCAGGTGTTGTCGAAAGTCTTCTTGGCATGAAGGCCAAGCAGCGTGTTCCATTGATAACGATAGATTTGACGGTTTGAAGATTTAAAGATTGTTTTGTTAGAGATGATGATAGAATTTGGCTAAGGTGGAGATTGTTGTGTTTGACTCAAATTCTATTAAAGATTGTTATCGTCAGTTTCTTATTTTATAAAGATATGGAAGATTTGAAGATTGTTTTGTTAGAGATAATGATGGAATTTAACTCCAGGTAGAGATTGTTGGGTTTGACCCAAATTCAATTAAAGATTATTATCGCTAGTTTCCTATTTTGTGAAGATATGAAAGATATGCAAAGATATGTCAAGATATATTAAAGAATTGTTAAAAGATTTGAAAAATATGTTAGAGATTTATGAGATATGAATAAGATTTGTGAGAGATTTATTTACAATAGGAAACTAGAAACAATGTGTTATAAATACTTGTATTTGGGAATTGGTAGGGTTATGAGAGTGAGAATGAGAGTCTGAGAGAGATTGTCTTGTAAGACCTGCAGGCTAGATTTGTTTTAATAGTAGGTTTGACTCTTTTCATCCGTGGATGTAGGCATATTAGCCGAACCACATTAAACCTTGTACGTGATTTGTGTGATGTTTTTTCTAATTACTAATATTTATTGTATGTTTGTGTAGAAGGGAATGTGGTATTCTCCAAAGAGATTGACGGGGATGTGGTATTCCCCAAAAGATTGAAAAGGGGATGCAGTATTTCCCCCTAACACTTCTCAGGTTTGAAAGACTTCAATCTTCTCGTCTTTGCATTCACCATCTTCTTGTTGATTCTTCATGAGGATTCTAATGGTAAACACTTCTCTTGCTGGTTTGAAATCCTCTCATGATTAATCAATGTGGAGGTTCTTTATTTCTTCAAGACTTTCTCATGCTTAACTTTCTCATATTCTTCAGGAGCTTTCTTGGATTCCACTTTGAATTTTCTCAAGTCAAAAATTGATATTCGCAACCCTTTTTAACCATCCAGAAAGTTTCCTTGAACCTTGTTTAGTCCTAAAAAAGCTTAATAATAACAAGAACCACTCCACAAAGATTATGTTAAAACATTTAAGCATTAAGATTCAAACGTAATTTTGAATATAGTTGTTATCATCAAAACATAATATGCATTATATAGTACAAAGGGTTTTCGAGCTTTTAATCAAAACATATTATTCAATCTTAAGCACAAAAGTGCTTTAGAGCAGGGACGGGCGGAAGGGGGGCGTGCATGGGACACGGTCTCCTTAAGAAAAAATAAAAAAATTATTAGATATTTATAATGTGAAAAAATAAAGCTTATTTAATAATAAAATGTTAATATTAAAAAATTATTTTATTAAAAAGCTTTAAAAAATAAGTAAGGCCCACTAACTTTATTTTTATGTGGGCTTTAGTAAGTAAGTTATTGTTAATATTAGGTAATTAAAGTCTTACAATCAAAAACATATTTTTAAATTATAAAAAAAAATAATGGACTAGCGGCCGTCTGGCAGAGTGGGTAAGCAGAGCAGTCGAGCAGTTAGTTTGCACTTTGCAAAGACAAAGAGGTCATAGACTCATCTAAGTATCTGATAAATGAATAATGACAATGACCAATTGACCATGTAAATTGTAATGTAAGTATTTGATATATGGAATTTCTAAATTTCTAATAATCTCGAGTAGTCAAGTTTCAAATTGTGTTGTACTATTGTTTTCAATTCATCGTGATTCACTATTCGTCTTTGACTATTTAATATCTATTCCAAATTTCCAATTATCACAGGGTGGGTCACATCACATGATCACTATGTTATTCTTCTATTATTTCTAAATACTATTACTAGCTAATTACCTAATTGGGATTT
This sequence comes from Ormosia emarginata, assembly GCA_029884605.1. NCBI lineage: Eukaryota > Viridiplantae > Streptophyta > Magnoliopsida > Fabales > Fabaceae > Ormosia > Ormosia emarginata. The sequence continues at coordinate 6,361,883 of JAQQTP010000075.1, read as the reverse complement.
GAAATTGTGAATTATTTGATGAGACTTACATTAACTAACCATTTTTCTTTATGTTTTTCATGCAATTCAGATCAGACTCCAGAACATGTGCTAGTGCTACGAATTCTAGTAGATCAAATCTCAACAAAGGAGTGTGATTCACAAACGAATAAATGGCCACACAAAAATACAATCAGGATTTCTCTTCAACCAAAGTAAAAGACCTATTTCACTATGTCTTTTTATTTTTATAATATACTGTTAATTTAATTGATTTTAGTTAATTTAATTTTTTGTTTATTTATTCTCCTAAACATACTTAAGTTGTTAATATTAATTTTATTTTGTCATATATGATAATATAGGAAAGCGATGTTCAATTTGGAAATATCATGTTGATCAACGTGATAAGGTTCGTAGAGCTTATATAAAAGCTGGACCATATCAACCAACAAATATTAAATATCCAGCTTCTGGTAAAGATAATCATCGTCGGCATTTTCAATCTTCTTGGTTTAAAAAGTTCCCAAGTTGGTTAGAATATTCACCAGAAAAAGATGCTACTTATTGCTTGCCATGTTACTTGTTTAATAAAAATTATGGTGATCGCAATGATGGAAAGAATGCATTTACAGAGTTAGGATTTAGAAATTGGAAGAAAGTAAATGATGGAAAAAATTGTGCATTTCTATGTCATGAAGGTCCTGGTCCTAATTCTCCACATAATATAAGTGTGAAATGTTGTACTTATTTAATGGCTCAATCTCATCATATAGATAAAGTTTTTCATAAGCAAAGTGCTCAACTTATTGCAAATAACCGTTTACGGTTAAAGACTTCTATTTATGCAATTCGATGGCTTACATTTCAAGCATATGCATTTAAAGGCAATGATGAAAGTCTTCAGTCCTTGAATAGGGGAAATTTTATTGAGTTGGTTGAACTTTTAGCTTCTTATAATCAAAATGGTGTCCTTGGAAATGCTCCAGGAAATGCTCAGTATATATCTCCTAGTGTTCAAAAATATATTTTGTATATTTTTAGTAGAAAAGTGCCTGCAACAATTCGAGAGAAAATTGGTGATTCTAAATTTTGCCTAATTATTGATGAAGTTAGAGATGAGTCTAAACGAGAACAAATTGCTGTGGTCTTGAGATTTGTGGATAAACATGGTATGTTCAAGAAAGATTCTTTGATCTTGTTCATGTTTCTGATACTTCTTCTTTGACATTGAAAAAAGAAATTTCATCAGTTCTTTCTCATCATAATCTTGATATTCATAATCTTAGAGACCAGGGGTATAATGGAGCTAGTAATATGCGTGGTGAATGGAATGGATTACAAGCATTGTTTTTGAAAGATTGACCTATGCATATTATATCCATTGTCTTGCTCACTGATTGCAATTAACACTTATTGCCACAGCTAAAGAAGTTAGTTATGTTCATCAATTCTTCTCAAAACTTGTATTGATTGTGAATGTTGTGAATGTTTCTCCTAAGCGTCATGATCAATTAAGGGTTTCTCAAGCAACAAATATTACAAATTTGATAGCTAATGATGAGATTGAGACAGGTAGTGGACTTAATCATATAGGTACTTTGCAATAAGCTAGAGATACTAGATGGGGTTCTCACTTGAATTCTATATGCAACTTATTATGCATGTTTGATGCCACTTGTGAAGTACTTGAAAAAAACACAGAAGAAGGTAATTACTCTATTCGTGGTGAGGCTACTGCTGCTTATGATGTTGTTACATCTTTTGAATTTGTCTTTTATTTTTTTACATTTGATGAGAGACATACTGGGAATTAGTCTTGATCTTTGTCAAGCTTTGCAATGAAAAAATCAAGATATATTGAATGCAATGACTTTCTTGTATAATACTAAGACTTTGATTCAAAATATGAGGGAATTTGGTTAGGAAATTTTTTTCAAAGAAGTCATATAATTTTGTGAGAAGCATGAAGTTGATGTTCCTGATATGAATGCATTGTATATTCCAAGAAAAGGTCGAACTCATAAAATTGTTGATCACATTTTAGTGGAGCATTATTATCGTGTTAACTTGTTTCTTGCTATTATAGATACTCAATTGCAAGAGCTTAATAGTAGATTCAATGATAATATGGTGGAGTTGTGATAATCACATATTTTATACATTAATAAACTCTCATTTTTAGTCATTTATACTTTCCATGTACTTAATTGATTAAGTCTGGTTATGTTTTATAAGTTTGAACTCAAATTGGACTTAATTGATTTTTCTAGCATTATTTGGGTCTTACACTGTTTATGTATTTCTGCCATATCTTGAGTTCTAGATGTGTAAAAATTATGTATATTACCTTATAGGAAAGATAAGAGATAGCTCTACAACATTGATGAAGAGCTCAAAGTCTCATTCAAACATTTAGAGGAGCCAATTGGGCTTGGAAATTAGAACATGAGTTTTGTAACTGGAACCTGAATAGTGTACAGTAATCAGAGCATAACTCGAGCTGTAGGAACTTCCTTGGGCTGAAATTTGGACATCTGAAATTTAAGACCCATATCTACAACTTTCATGAAGAATTCAAAACTCAGATCGGATAGCTTAGAGGTGATATTGGGTTTGGAAGTCAAAATAGACGTGCCGAAACTGTGCCTGAATAGTCTGCAGTAATTGGGCCATATCTCGGGTTGTAGGTGTTGAAATAAGCTAAAATTTGGACATCTGAAAGCTAAGACCCAGATCTACAACTTTTATGAAGATGACTTTTCCATTTGATGACGAAATCTATGAGTTAAGTAATGAATGATTTCATAGACATAGAATCTCAATAATTTTTCACTCATCAACTCACCAATTGGCATTTTTCACTCATTCACTCTCTCATCCACCTACTCTTAATCAGTCCCCTTGTCATTTTGTATCCCTAATCCTCTATAAAAGGCACCATTGGCTGATCATTTGGGGCTCTTGGTGTTAGCCTTAGTTTTTAGAAGTTATGGTTATGCTTGTTTATTGTTTTCCTTTGTTGTAATTTTCTCTTGCTCTAAATTGAAGTTATGTTCATCTTTCTCTTCTTCTCTCTTTATTTCTTCTTGTCTGTAAGTAACTAAATCTTCATCTTGCTTGGGTGAAAGAGTGAAGCTCTTGGTAATGAAATAAGATTAGATTATTCTATTTCTTGTGCTTAAATGATATATTATCAAATGGACATTATATGTGTTGTATTTTATTTCCAATCAATTTAGAAACCTTCTTTGTATAATGGAGATCTTGATTTATTGTAGACAATAGGATTGCCACAGTTAATGCTTGAACTCATTTACAAATATTGGTAGATAATGAAAGGAATCATAATATGATTGCATATATAATTGAACTTTGAATGTTATATTTTCCGATTGGAACCTCCGTTGTGTGTGGATTTCAATTGAGTTATAAAGAGAAATAATCTTGCCTTTAATTTATTACCAAGAGTGGATCTCCTAACCCAAGCAAGTTCTTAAATTCATTTGTGAACATCTTTTATTACTTTTGGTGTGGTGACAAATCATTTTCTTACCTCAATTAATTTTTCTTCATCAATTCCCTGTGGATCGACCTCAGACTCCCGAGAAATTTATTACTTGAGACAACCTGCACTTGGGTTTGCATCCTTAAAATCCCACAATCAAATTTTTGGCGCCGTTTCTAGGGAATTGATTTGAAATTTTAATTTATTGAGGTTCTTTTTCTTTAATAAAATCTATTCTTTCTTCTCCCTCACCAGAGCAAAAGATCGGCTTGCCGATCCTTTGGTTTCTTTACTAACTCTCTAACTTTCTAACCTACTAATTTGCTAACACTAACATACTAACTTTCTAACTTTTATATTTATGTCATTTATTTATGTTTACTAACTTTTAATTTATGTCATTTATTTTTGCTTACTAACTTTTATATTCTCGCTCTCTAACTTTTAATTTATGTCATTTATTTTCTACACTCTAACTTTTTAATTTCTCATTATTTATTATTGCTTTCTAACATAATGAAATAATCTTTGTTCTTCTCTTCTCTTTCGCCACTCTGGTGGGGCTCTGCTTTCTCTCTCGATTTTCATATTTTAAATTTACTTTATACACTTTATTTTCTCGCAATTTATTTTCTCGCACTTTCTAACTTACTAATTATTAACTCTCTAATTATCTAACTTTTTACTTTATCAGTTATCTAATTTTTTACTTGTTAATATTTATTGGGTGGTTGGTTTATACCATATCTTTGTTAATATTTAATGACTAGTGTAAACTGCCGACTTGTACTTTTTTTTCTATTTTAAGTCATTTATTTATGCTTAATTGGTATCGTGATTTAAATTCTGGTCGTTTAATTAAAATTAATCTTGGTACTTTATATATTGATTTTTTTTAAAGCACAATCACACACAATGACTGAAAATGAAAGTGTACATAATGAATATGAAAATCAACCGTTGCGAACCATGCGTGAATATTTGCAACCACCTCTAAACTCTAGTCCATCATGTTTTATCTTTCCACTCAATGCTAATAATTTTAAATTCAAGTCTGGTATGATTTCTTTACTTCCTAATTTTCATAGGTTAGAGTCTGAAAGCCCATATTTACATTTGAAAGAATTTGAAGAAGTATGTATTGCTTTCAATGACCAAAATTACACTGAAGAGATTACTAAGCTTAAATTGTTTCTTTTTTCTTTAAAAGATAAAGCAAAATCTTGGCTTAACACTTTGAAACCAAGATCAATTGACACATGGCAAGAAATGCAATGTGAGTTCTTAAAGAAATTTTTTCTAACACATAAAATCAATACTATGAAAAGACAAATCCAAAATTTTTTCCAAAATTCAAATGAAGCATATTTTCAATGTTGGGAACAGTTTAAAGATTTTTTAAATTCTTGCCCATATCATGATTTTGAAAAATGACACACTATAAGCTTCTTTTATGAAGGTTTAACACCTGAAATTAAACAATTTGTGGAAACAATGTGCAATGGTGAGTTTCTTGATAAAGAACCTGATGAAGCTTTAGACTATTTAAACCAGCTAGCTGAAAATTCTCAATCTTGGCATAGTACTAACCCTTCTGAAAATTCAATTAGATCTAACCTTGTAAGTGCTAATAAAAGAAAAATATCACCTTAGTCAAGAGGAAGATCTAAATGTAAGGTTTACCAGTTTGGCTAGAAAAATTGAAGCAATGGAATTAAGAAAAATAAAAAAAATCAAATCTGTGCAAAATGAAGAAATTTGTGACATTTGTGATAACTTAGGACACTCAACACATGAATGTCTTAATATTCCTATTTTTAAAGAAGTTGTACATGAGCAAGTAAATGCAATGAATAATTTTAAAAATCCATTTATTTCTTCTTTTTCAAATACATACAATTCGAGATGGAGAAATCACCCGAATTTCAACTGGAGGAATAATAATCAATCACAATTCGTGCAACCACCACCTCCTCAAGCACAACAGGACTCTTAAAATTCTCAAAAATATGCACCTTATGTGCCACCATATAGGAAAAACCTTGAAGAAACACTGCATACATTCATAGAAAAGCAAGAGACCATTAATAAACAAAACAATCAAATCATGATTGACATAGAAGAAACTCTTGCTAAACTTTTTTCTGCACTCACCATTCACGAGAAAGGAAAATTTCCTTCTCAACCTCAACCAAATCCCAAGGGTCAGTACAGTCTAAATGATGGGAGTTCAGAAAACCATCAAATGGACTAAGTCAAGTCAGTGATAACTCTTAGGAGTGGAAAAGTTGTTGAAAAACAAATTCCTGAACCTTGTGAGAAAAAAGATGAACCAATTTCCCAAGAAAATGAAGAAGTTGACCAAAAGGAGATCAAGCTCTCGCCTTCACCCCCATTTTTTCAAGCATTAAATAATCCAAAGAAATTGGACTACCACACTAAAATTTTTGAAATTTTGAAACAAGTGAAGATCAATATTCCTCTGTTAGATGCCATCAAATAGATTCCTTGTTATGCCAAATATTTGAAGGATTTGTGCACTGTTAAAAGGAAACTAAATATGAAAAAGAAAATATTTTTGGTTGAACAGGTAAGCTCCATTCTTTAGAATAATAATGCGTTGAAATATAAAGACCCTGGTTGTCCTACAGTTTCATGCATTATTGGAGAACATAAAATTGAAAAAGCTTTACTTGATCTTGGTGCTAGTGTCAATTTGCTTCCATATTCAGTTTATCAGCAACTCAACTTGGGTGAGTTAATACCAACTTCTATAACTCTTCTACTTGCCGATAGATCAATTAAAATTCCAAGAGGAATAGTGGAAGATGTGTTGGTACAAGTTGATAAATTTATATATCCTGTGGATTTTATTATCTTGGATATTGAACCTATGGTTAATAGTTGCAAGTCAATTCCTGTTATTTTAGGCCGTCTATTTTTAGCAACATTTAATGCTTTGATAAATTGTAGAAATAGAGTGGTGAAACTAACATTTGGAAACATGACACTGGAGCTCAATGCTTTTAACATGTGTAAGCAACCACATGAAGTCATCGATCAAAAGGAGGAAATTGAAATAATTGAAGCCATTATAGATGATCATCTTCAAACAAAGAGTTCTTCTGACCCATTAGAAATTTGTTTAGTCAATTCATTTGATTTGCTTGATTGTACAGAGGAAATATAATACAAAGGATGGAAGTCAAGATTCAAATAGCTAAAACTCATGAATGATAATACCTATGAAGAAGTACCCATACTAGAATTAAAGTCATTACCTGCTGGGTTGAAGTACACATTTTTGGGAGAAGAACAAAGCTTTCCAGAAGTAATTTTCTCAACTCTTACTGGAGAACAAGAAGGAAAGATGCCGCCTCAGTGGACACCCCAAGATAGAAGGAAATTTTTTATAGAGGTGAAATTTTTTTATTGGGATAACCCATACTTGTTCAAATATTGTCCTGACCAAATCTTTCGGAGATGTGTGCCCAATAGTGACATAGGTAATGTCATTAAATTTTGTCACTCAGAAGCATGTAGAGGTCACTTTTCTTTAAAGAAAACAACTGTAAAAATCTTGCAATGCAGATTTTATTGGCCCACTTTATTTAAAGACTGCTATACTTTTTGCAAAAGTTGTGAAAATTATCAAAAATTGGGCTCAATTTCAAAAAGAAACATGATGCCTCTGAACCCCATTCTTGTCATTGAAATTTTTGATTGTTGGAGAATTGATTTCATAGGTCCATTTCCATCTTCATTTGGATTTGTGTATATTTTGGTTGGAGTTGATTATGTCTCAAAATGGATTGAGACGATTCCATGCCGACACAATAATCATAAAACTGTTCTCAAATTTTTAAAAGAAAATATCTTGTGTCGATTTGGAATCCCTCGAGCTATCATCAGTGATGGGGGAACACATTTTTGTAATAAACTATTTGAATCTTTAATGAAGAAAAATAGTATTACACACAAAATTACCACCCCTTATCACCCTCAGATAAGCGGACAAGTTGAATTGGCAAATAAGGAAATTAAACAAATTTTAGAAAAAAACGGTTAACCCAAATCGTAAAGATTGGTCTTTAAGACTAAACGATGCATTTTGGGCTTACCGTACTGCTTTCAAAACATCTTTGGGCATGTCACCCTATCGGCTAGTCTATGGAAAACCTTGTCACTTGCCTGTAGAATTGGAACATAAAGCATTTTGGGTCATCAAAGCTTTCAATCTAAATCTTGCTGATGCTTGCAAGATATGCAAATTGTAATTAAATGAATTGGAGGAATTGAGCAATGATGCATATGAAAATTCAAAAATTTATAAAGCTAGAACAAAAACTTTTCATGACAAGACAATTTTGAGAAAATCTTTTGAAATTAGTCAAAAAGTTCTGCTTTATAATTCTTGTCTGCACCTATTCCCTGGAAAATTGAAATCTAGGTGGAGTGGTCCTTTTGTTGTCAAACATGTGTATCCTCATGGGGCTATAGATATTGAGAATCCTATGAATGATAATGTGTTTAAAGTCAATAGACAAAGGCTCAAACCATTTATGGAAAACCAAGTTGATGAGGTAGAATTCATCTCTCTTTCTGATCCTTGTTATGAATAGAATTTATTCTAATTTGTTGCCTTGTTTTTGTAGTTCTTTGTGTTGCCGATTAAGTGGCAGATAACGGTACTCTATGACTCTCAAGTCGATTTATTTTTCAGTTTCCCAAAATAATTGAATCCTTCTTCTCCTTTAAAATGGATGTCATTCTTTCAAACCTGAGAAAATATTTTCCTTCTCTCCCTCAAAATGCTCTGACAAAAATCTACAAAGTTAGATGTGAAAGATTGAGACTGTTAATGCACAAGGGTATGCCAGAAGATGTACGCTAGATAATTGAAACAAAGATCCGACTAGCAGGTAAGTCTTCAATTTCATTTAACTCATACATGCCAGGTCTTGGAAGAAGTTCATATTCTAAAAGGAGAAAAGCAAAATGGTTACAAGTTTGTCACAAATGTGCATGATGGAATTGTAACAAGCGATGTTGTTCTTTGGGGATGGTTTCCACAAACAGAGAAGATAAAATTTTCTTCTTTAAGAATGGACTGAGTAAGGAGTCATTAGATGATATCTTATTGGCTCTTGAGACGCATTCTTATGGATTTGTGCATCATGAACTTCTTCATTTGTGGAATCTCTTCAAGGATGAAGAAAAACACTACAGTCTTGGGAATTTGACTCTAAAAGACCATGTTTGCCAATTTATAAGAAAATTGGATGGGAAGCTTATCCTCGATTCATAGAAGGCGTTTAAGCCGTTACTGGACGTAAAACCAGAGGCAGATGTGAGTCATATCCACAATAATCTATACATATTATCTTCTTCTTCTTCTTCTTCTTCTTCTTCTTCTTCTTCTTCTTCTTCTTCTTCTTCTTCTTCTTCTTCTTCTTCTTCTTCTTCTTCTTCTTCTTCTTCTTCTTCTTCTTTTCATGTTTTCTAAAAAAAAAAAGAAAAAAAAAAAATGTTTGAACAAGGGCGATCCGGAAGGAGTACCATGACTTTAATTAGTTGTGGAGCCCCGGCCTTTGGTTGACCCGTCATTGACTTTGGTGGACCTTTGTACGCTGGTCCTTAAAAAAAATTCGTGTATCATACTCTGTAGAGAGTCACACTCCATAACCCAATGTTTACCATCTAGGCACTGTGGAGTTAATGGACAAGCAGAAGTGTCCCACTCTGGTTATTAGTGAGAAGTAACCCGCAGCTGCCAAAGTGTATGAGGCATCTGAGCTTGATCCTCTCTTTTATTAGAAGGGGCTCTCAGCGCCCTGGGATGGGACGTTCTGGATTTTGGACATTACAGGTTTCAGATTTTAGTATCTTTGTTGATGTTACAAGCCCAAGTGTGAGCTCTCCAGGTTCCAGACCTAGGATGGAAACCCACGATGGTTTCTTCTTTCTCTTTTCTTTGAATAAACGGACGTGAGTGTCTACTACACTGGTGACACGCAGTATAAAGATATGCCACTACTGCACTCATGACATGCAATATAAAGATATGCCATGAAAACTGTACATAAAGGTATGTCATCATTTGCTATTATATTTCTTTTATATTTATATGATTATGTTGTATTTTGGTTTTGGACAGACGATCCTTTGAGTAAGGTCTTTAAGGGGTTTCTAGACTTCTTTACCCTAATAGTTTTCTTGATGTAAAAAAACAAAAAACAAAAAAACAAAAAAAACAAAAAAAAAAAAAAAAAATATATATAAAAAAAAGATTCTGTGTTTCTTAATTTCAAACTTTTTTGACAACAGCCAACCTATCCTTATAGGTGCTATTATTACCCTTTCCATTCTTTTTCCTATTTAAACACTCTATTTTCTCCACTTTCCTCTAACTCAGAATCATTCAGAGAGAAAGGTGAGTATAGAGATAGAAGGTGTTTCTGTTCGTTAACTTAAAAATATATGTGTATTTTTTTGTCTAAGTATGGGAAGGGTTTAGAGTTTATAAACGCACCTACCACTCTTGGTCGATCACTTGCTACGAGGAAAATTCATCTTGTATATGGGGGAGGTTGCCGTGGGTTAATAGGGGTTGTATCACCTATTGCATATATAGGAGACAGTTAGGTTTTAGGTGTCATTCCTGAACCTTTAGCTCAACAGAACATCACTGAAAAGACAATTGGGGAGGAACTTAAGGTATCATCAATGCATGGACGAATGAAAATAATGCTTGAAAACTCTGATGCATTCATTGCCTTACCAGCTGATTTTGGTACCTTGGAAGAAGTTTTTCAAATTGTCTCTTGGGCCCAACTGAACATCCAACATAAATAAGTCTTTGTTGAATGTAAATAATTTCTTTGATATTTCGTTACTCTTTCTTGACCATGTTGTGGAACATAAATTTGTCACACCTTCGGCAAGACAACTTCTTATGGTGTAAAAATTAGATAAGATAAGAGAGAGTTCTACAACTTTGATGAAGGGCTCAAAGTCTCATTCAGACATCTAGTGAAGCTAATTGGGCTTGGAAGTCAGAACACGAGTTTTGTGACTGGAACCTGAATAGTGTACAGTAATCAGAGCATAACTCGAGCTGTAGGAACTTTATTGGGTTGAAATTTAGATACTTGAAAGTTAAGACCCATATCTATAACTTTCATGGAGAACACAAAACTCAGATCGGACAGCTTGGAGGTGATATTGGGTCTGGAAGTCAAAACAAAGGTTCTAAAACTGGGCCTGAATAGTCTGCAGTAATTGGGCCATATATCGGGCTGTAGGTGGTGAAATGAGCTGAAATTTGGACTTCTGAAAGTTAAGACCCAGATCTACAACTTTCATGAAGATGACTTTTCTATTTGATGACGGAATCCATGAGTTAAGCAATGAATGATTTCAAAGACAAAGAATCTCAATAATTTTTCACTTACCAACTCACCATTTGGCATTTTCCACTCATTCACCCACTCATCCACCTACTCTTAATCAACCTCCTTGTCATTTTGTATCCCTAATCCTCTATAAAAGGCACCATTGGCTGATCATTTGGGGCTCTTGGTGTTAGCCTTAGTTTTTAGAAGTTATGGTTATGCTTATTTATTGTTTTCCTTTGTTGTAATTTTCTCTTGCTCTAAATTGAAGCTATGTTCATCTTTCTCTTCTTCTCTCTTTATTTCTTTTTGTCTATGAGTAACTAAATCTTCATCTTGCTTGGGTGAAAGATTGAAGCTCTTGGTAATGAAATAAGGTTAGATTATTCTATTTCTTGTGCTTAAATGATATATTATTAAATGGACATTATATGTGTTGTATTTTGTTTCTAATCAATTTAGAAACCTTCTTTGTATAATGGAAATCTTGATTTATTGTAGACAATAGGATTGACACAGTGAATGCTTGAACTCATTTACAAATGTTGGTAGATAATTAAAAGAATCATAATATGATTGCATATATAATTGAACTTTGAATGTTATATTTTCCAATTGGAACCTCCGTTGTGTGTGGATTTCAATTGAGTTATAAAGAGAAATAATCTTGCCTTTAATTTATTACCAAGAGTGGATCTCCTAACCCAAGCAAGTTCTTAAATTCATTTGTGAACATCTTTTATTACTTTTGGTGTGGTGACAAATCATATTCTTACCTCAATTAAGTTTTCTTCATCAATTCCCTATGGATCGACCTCGGACTCCCGAGAAATTTATTACTTGAGACAACCTGCACTTGGATTTGCATCCTTTAAATCCCGCAATCAAGTTGCTTACTTGAAGTTCGACTTTAGATCCAAGAGATAACTACAAATTTCTAGATGTTGATAAAATTTGTGAAATAGCAATAAGATTTTATCCTGATGATTTCATTGAACAAGAAAAATTACACATTAGAATACAAGTTCAACATTATAAACTTGATGTTCCCAATCATTCTAAATTGAGCAGTTGGTCAACAATTTCTGAGTTATGCTAAGGGTTGACGAAAACAGGAAAGTCTTTATCATATCCTTTGATTGATCGTTTGATTCGCTTGGTGTTGACTCTTCCTGTTTCAACTGCTACTACTGAGAGATCTTTTTCAGCTATGAATATTGTGAAGAATAGACTAAGAAATAAGATGGAAGATGACTTTTTGCCTGACTGTCTAATAACTTATATTGAGAGGAATATTGCTAAGAAGTTTGATATAGATTCTATCATTCACTACTAATTTTTTTTTATTTAGAGACAAATTTTTTTTGTCTCTAATAGAGACATAAATAGAAACGGATTTGATGAATTAGAGAGGGAAAATAAAACTTAAAATTTAGAGACGAAATTTAAAGATGAAAATTATCCGTCTATGAATTTTTTGTCTCTAATTTTGTCTCTATTTGGTCAATTAAAAGTCAAATATACTTAGAGACGAATTTTAGAGACGAAATTTATCCGTCTCAAATTTTTTCATCTCTAATTCCGTCTCTATTTAGTCAATGTGATGTTTTAAAAAGTCAAATATGCGTAGAGACAGAATTTAGATATGGAATTTTTTCGTCTTTGATTTTTCCTTCTCTAATTCCGTCTCTATTTAGTCAAATAAATATTTAAAAAATCAAAATATATTAGAGATGGATGCATTTCGTCTCTAAAGTATATATTATTTAATTAATAATTTTTTTTAAAGATAGAGACAGAATCTTATTTCTGTCTCTAATATTTCTAACTAAATTCATAAATTCCTAATTCTAACTCAGAATCGAGAATTCCCATTTCTCCCTAGCCCTAATTCTAACTTAGACCCCATTTTCTCTCGTTCCTTCATCTCCATCTCTGTCCTCGTTACCTCTTTGAGCTTGTGCTTCCATCCTCGTTCCCTCTCTGAGCTCGTGCTTCTGTCCTCGTTCCCTTTCTAGTGCATTGTTCGGTCTCCATCTCTAAGCTTGTTTTGGTATGTTCTCCCTCCATTCTCACCTCGTTGTCACTCACGTTCTCTGCTCGTTCTGAGTCCATCTTTCAAGTCGCACTAGCACGTTCTTAGCTCTCCATCTCTCAAGTTGTTCTATCTCGTTCTCGGCTCTTAATCACAACTGCTCTCTCTCACTTTTACACCTACAGATCAGGTTAGATCTAAATCTCATAGCTCTATCTCAAATTTTACATAGTATGCTCTCAATCAAATTTTTTATTTGGCTTCTCCTGGTCACCTTGTAGTTGCAGTTTAAGGGGATTCTGGATTTGGATTTAGTGCTATTAAAGTTGAGGTATATGCTATACTCATGTCCATGCTTCTTGCTATACATTCTAATCTAAACTCGAGAGTGTGTATGTGTTTGTCTGTATGTGTTTGTCTGTATGTGTTTTATGTTCCTTTTATTGTCTAATTCAAACTGATTTTTCCCTCTTTAACTCATGAATTACTATGACTATTGAAGTGAGATGCATTAAAAAGTTAAATAGTAGTCATAGTCAATTGTCATGCTGAAATTGAGCTAGTTAATGAATATGATTTTTCTCCTTTGCCAATTTGTGGGTAAAATTGAAGTGTGTGGCACCCATTTCGATTTTCTCAAGTGACCGCCCCAAACTACATTACATCAATATGATCTTCAAATTATTTTCTCTTTTTGCAGTTATTTCAACAATAAACTAGACCTTTTTTTCCTAAGTCATTAGTTTTTTCATGAAGAAGCTTATAGGTCATCAATCTATTATGTGGTGTCTTGTATTAATTAAGGTATTTACATTTAGGATGTTATGCATTATTTTCTAACAAAGTATGCTGAGGATTACTAGGGCTAGATAGCATCAAACTATCAAGTCTAAGGAAGTTGACTTTTTGGAATATAAAAGGCTAGTCACCTTATACTGGTATTAATGTTTCTTTGATGGATACATTTGTTCTATGCCCTATGAATGGCAAGTTAAATTTCATGAAAGAGGTGTAAATTTAAATTTATTCATAAAATTTTCATATAGTTTTCCTATGTAGATATGGCTACCTAGATGATACAGTCCTTTCAGGATAATGACTATATTTTATTGTAATCCTGGTAATTGTTGTTGGTCAATGTTCATGGTTAATCATTTCATATTCCATAATTATCCACAAGCCATTTTTAATTTCATGAGGGGTTAACACGAGACTGCGAATTAGTTTTAAGTTTTTGCACTCCTGATGAACCATCCTTTATTGAAAGGAAAACACCATATGATTAACAATTGTTGCACATTGAAAGTATCTTGTGATTTATGTAAATTGTCTACCCTTCATAATCTAGAACATTTAATTTTTGCTAGGTTGTTCTGTATCAACACTCGCTATTTTATTTTGCGTAGTTCTTTTTGCCAATTTTTTTGCTAGTCGATGAAGCCTGATTATTATTTTTTCGTTTCAACTATCTTTGTAATTATGAGATAGTTCTGCAGACTGCATGGAAAGTTGGTAGGGATGGAATTGAGGTGACACTAATCTGGTTCCTGTAAGTTTGAATGTACTTTCAAACTTTAAATATCAACCATTTGATCCATTCTAGCTATTATTTTCAAATTTTTTACAAAGACTATGTACCTTCTTTTTTTTGTGTTAATGTTTCTCTTTTCTTTTCTTCTCTTTCGTGATGCTAGAATTCTATACCAAGACCAATAGCAAGGATTTTAGTAACTATTATGGCTTTGAGTGTTTCACTTGTTATACTCAAGTCTTTCCTCTCTACAACTTTCTTTGTATTGGTAAGTCATCAATTTTAATTTTTTCCATCAAATTAAAATTTCAGGATTGTTATTCAAGTTTTATATTACATATTCTTCATATAGAATCAATTGTCATGCTCATGCATTATGGTGAAGGTACTTTTTGTTTACTACTTCTACTTCAGTATTAAGAGGGAGAGAAAGATTGACAAATCTAGATCACAATGTCAATTCTAGAGCACTAGCACCACCTATCTGCCCAAACCGGCGGAACCTCACATAACAAAATATAAAGAATCATTTCACTTTCAGTAAATATATCATGACTAAGCAGTGTTAATTCCTAGTACAACAATCCAATTCAATTGTTCATAGCAAGATAGTCAAGGTTCATTAATCTGTAACTAATTTTTTCCACAGAATTTTGTCTATACCTTGCTAGAATAAACTTGTTCATAAGATTCATCAAGAATTATGTTTGTTGCCTAGTCAAAACCAAACTTCTCCGCTCATCTGGTCCTTAGTTAGAGTAAGAAAGCAACAATTGTATATTGGGAAAATTTGGCTAGCATTCTTAAGACTTCCTTCATTATTACTCTCACCTTTCCTGGCCCGGTTCACACACAAGGCAGTCTTCCACAGGGTGACAACTTTCATGACCTTAACTTGCACTCAACTCTCTTGTTGAGTCTAAAACTCATACAACTTTGAAAGAGTAAACTTTTTGGGCTTTAAATTATCATATAACCACAATGTAAGTAAGTAATGAAGCCTTAAAGTCATTAACACAGAATATAAAAATTTAACATGAAACTAGTAACTTTTTCAATTTATTTAAAGACTATGAGTTGCACCCGAAGCTCTTTGGTAGGCCAAACTGAAAATAGTTTGAAAAGTCAGTCAAGGATAGACTTCACAACATTGAAAACAGAGTATGAGATGAATAGAATGATAAGAAACAGTAAGTATAAGGGTACAACTAGGATTTAGGAGTTTTAAGAAAATAATGAGAATTCTCATTTCCTACATATGTTTGTGTAAATGCGATGGTTTGTAAATTGTTAGTGGTTTGGTTTAGGGAGTGGGTTTAGGAAATGTTTGGCTTATGTGTTTGTATTGTGATACTTGTTCAAACAATAGGTCATGTTGTAGCTTAAAACTTGAATCATTGGATTTACTTGAGATTAAATAAATAAAAAGGATGTGTTCTGAATTCTTCTTGGTTCTTCAGTTCCAATGGAACTAAATTGATGGAGAGTTAGGAACAACAAGGAACTCTTTTTCTAGGGTTTGTCTCTGCATGGTAGGTTAGGGTTTGCATATCATGGCTTTAGTCATAAGCAATCCTATATGTCCATGGAAGTTTCTTGATTCTCCTCTTTCTCCTCCTTCCTCTTCTCCCCCTCATCCTCCTCCTCAAAATAGAATGTTTGCTCAAGCTTTGAGTAATTCTTTTGACATACCTTTAAGTCAACTGCTAAGGCCTTGCATCAAGGGTGATTCAATTTCGATAAAGATTTCGGAAGATGAATATCAAAAGGGGATTAAAGGTTGTAAGAACAATTTACATGGAAGACTTTTATCAGCAAAGGGTAATTCTCCTATCAAAACTCAAGATCTTACAGAAAAGCTCTCCAAATTGTGGAAACCTATAGGCCCGTGGAGAATGATCCCTTTGGGAAAGGGCTATTACGAGTTTAATTTCTCTTCCCCAGAGGACCTTCGTTGCATTTGGGCGGTAGGCTCATGGAACCTTAATCTTGGTTTTTTAAGACTCTCATAATGGTGCCCTAATTTTAGTCCCAATAATCAAAAACAGATTCACGTCCAATCATGGATCATAATTCATGATTTGCCGTAGGAGTATTGGAGACCTAAAATCTTGTTCGAAATAGCTGGTGGCTTAGGCACTCAAATCTATTTGGATGAAGCCACAAGAAACAAAGTCTTTGGACATTTTGCAAGGATTTTGGTTGATGTTGACCTTACTAGCAAACTGCCTAACAAAATTATGGTGGAAAAAAATGACTATGCTTTTTTATTGGTATTGAATATGAGAAGCTTCCCAATTTCTGTAACTTTTGTCAAGCAATTGGTCATTCTGTTGATCAATGTAGAAAGAAAGAAGGCACTTCTGACAACAGGAATCGCAAAGAACAGTCTCATCTTAAGGGTAAGACTACTTATGTTCCTAAAAAAATGGAAACAGTTCCAGCTAATGAAACAGTAGTTGTTGAGGACCAAGTTAATGTTAATGTAGTGAATCTTGAGATTAATGAAATTGTAATTAATGAAGTTGCAGAGTTTGCTCTTGAGGATCCAGTTCATGTTAATGTTGTGCAAAATAAGGTAGTTGCCAATATAGTAAATGTTGATGTAGAGATTGTAGCAATCAATGTGCCTCATAAGGAAAACTCTAATTACGTGTTGCAGCAGATAAATTCTTCTGAATTGTTAAACTATTGAGGAGGATGCAAACTAGATTTATGATGAATCCCTGTATCCTAGGTCTCCATCTTATGCTCCTAACTCTTCTCAGGAAAATTTGAATACTTTTGAGACAGAACATGTTTCCTGTAATACCCTCTGTAAGGCATTACATTTTCGACTACTAATTTATAATCTGAAAAGAAGTTCATAGAAGGTTTGAGTTATAAAAGGTAAGTTTCAAAATTTCTTCTCGCTAAAATGTAAAATTACTAAAATTTATAGGTAATATTGAAAAATATATTTACACTTATTTAAAACTTATATAACAGACACCACTTAACAATTATTCAATAAATATAAAACTTACAAACTTAATTTTAAACAGTAGCAAATCCCATGACAGGTTCTACTCAATAGCACAGTAAAACACTAACTGTAAAAACTCAACATACTTATTTCGTCTTGTATTTATCTTGATGTACCATGTATCTGTTCCTTGTCAACACTGCCCACTATCGAATCCTGAATGACCACTTCTCAATGTTATCACCAATCTCAGAATATCTACCACCCGTCACGTCTAAGAAACTCGTTCCATCTACTATATAATTTTTAATAATATAAACATAGCAAAACAATATAACAAAGAGGTGAGATCACCTACGCCAATACCAACATGGTAGCATAGAGATAACACAAATAACATGTCATATAGATATATCATACCATAATTACAATCATACTATCAACATTATTGTCATCACACAGATACAATAATTACAATCATGCCATCAATATTATTATCATCATTATCATCCAATATTCCTCAATTATTATATCACACAAATATAAATATTCAATATTTATGACAATGGCCTCAACATTATCTAGGTATTCAACAGTTCAATTATCATAACCAATACTCAATAATGATGCATATGTTACGCATGTGCACATAGACTCAATGTCCTACTCCATGGAGGTTTTCACAATTTCGAGAAGAATATTCTAGTTAATTGTCAGCCTTAGCCTAAAGACAATCTCCCAGTCGTCGAAAAGAATCGTGTTATTTTCGGGTATCGTCAATGCGTTGCAACAGACTGCATCGCCAAGTGACACATGGTCATTTTGCCAATTAACATCCACTGGTCGACTGCCATGCCTTGACACCCCCAAGATCCATCATAGACCTCACTATCAATTATCATTCCCTCTTCAACTACAAGAGTCACAATAACATCAGCTATTAATTTTCGTTCAATGCACGAATATCTCAATGCAATTTTGTTTAATTTCATCATATGCCACAATGCATATTTTTCCAATGCATGTTCAATGCACCAATGCCAATCACAGGCAAAATTCCTCAATTCCAATGCATGTTTAATGCACCAATGCTAATCACAGGCTAATTTCATAATTTTCTCATACAGTGTCCATACACTGATTCAACAATAATCATACTGTATATTCAATAGCGAAATCATGTTATCGTATTTTCATAGTCGCAAAACACTTTTGTCATATTTTTACAATCGCACAACATTTCTGTTACGTTTTCACAATTTCGCAACACTTCTGTTACGTTTTCAAATTACGTATTGATTTTTCAATGTTTTCTCAATCACATAAAAATATTTACACGTTACTCAAATCGCGTAGTGATTTTCCACCATTTTCATAATCGTATAACTTAAAAATCATTCTTTTAAGTCGCGTAAACCATTTTCTATCATTTTCGAAATATTTAAACGCTTTCCAAATCCCGTAGAAATATTTTAACGTTTTTCAAATCGCGTAGCTTAAAAATCACGTTTTTAAGATACGTAAAACATTTTTCACCATTTTACACTCACGTAAAATATTCCTCAATATTCCTAACATTATTTTGGACTTTCAAACAAATCAATATCATTTCCAACATCATTTTTCACATTTCTCCTTTGAGAAATTCTTTTCTCAAAATAATATAACTTCTCATATTATTTTCCACATTTTCTTACTTAAGAAAATCCTTTTCACAACAAATTCCACAATTTCACCATTTCCATTGATGTAAATCAATGTTTTCAAATCTTTAAAATTCCTCATCACACTTCAAAACCCAAAGGTTGAGTTATAGATTAGAAAATATCAAATCACTATTATATTCTCCATTTTTTCTCAAATCAATTCTAAAATCAATTCTCTTCAAAATAAATTGAGGTTCAAACACTTTCAACCTCTCTTTTCGATTCACATACGAAAATTCCATTTCTCAAGTGATAAAACACTTTGATTCCCTTTCCAAAAATCCTTGTACTAAATCAAATTATATTTTCACTTTAAAAATCACTTTGTTTTTATAAAATCAAGGCATTACAAGCCTTCAAAACCGTGGTACATGGCCATTGAAACCATCAAATAATTTTCCTTCTAAGTCAATATGGTTTTACACAAACAAAATCATTAAAAATTCTTCACAAAAATCATGAGACTCATTGTCCTTAAAACCAATTCATTTGTTCATTTTCATGTTCACTTTCTTTGCAAATCTTTAAAATCATCAACTCATTGCTCTTTTCATTTAAAACTCATGATTAATAAAATACTTAGAATCTTTTTACTCAAAAATCACCCCTGAGGCCGCGTGCCTCTATGGTTCTTTGGAACCAAAATTGTTTTCATTTCCATCATCACATCACGGCATACATATACATATTTCATCATATATATGATTGCGGGATTTAAGGATGCAAACCCAAGTGCAGGTTGTCTCAAGTAGTAAATTTCTCGGGAGTCTGAGATCGATCCACAGGGAATTGATGAAGAAAAATTAATTGAGGTAAGAAGATGATTTGTCACAACACCAAAAGTAATAAAACAAGTTCACAAATGAATTTAAGGGCTTGCTTAGGTTAGGAGATCCACTCTTGGTAATAAATTAAAGGTAAGATTATTTCTTTTTTTAACTCAATTGAAATCCACACACAACGGAGGTTCCAATCGGAAAATATAACATTCAAAGTTCAATTATATATGCAATCATATTATGATTCCTTTAATTATCTACCAACATTTGTAAATGAGTTCAAGCATTCACTGTGCCAATCCTATTGTCTACAATAAATCAAGATCTCCATTATACAAAGAAGGTTTCTAAATTGATTGGAAACAAAATATAACACATATAATGTCCAATTGATAATATATCATTTAAGCACAAGAAATAGAATAATCTAACCTTATTTCATTACCAAGAGCTTCACTCTTTCACCCAAGCAAGATGAAGATTTAGTTACTCATAGATAAGAAGAGAGAAAGAGAGAAGAAGAGAAAGATGAACATAGCTTCAATTTAGAACAAGAAAAAATTACAACAAAGGAAAACAATAAACAAGCATAACCACAACTTGTAAAAACTAAGCCTAACACCAAGTGCCCCCAAATGATCAGCCAATGGTGCCTTTTATAGAGGACTAGGGATACAAAATTACAAAGGAGCTGATTAAGAGTAGGTGGATGAGTGGATGAATGAGTGGAAAATGCCAAATGGTGAGGATAAGAGTGAAAAATCATTGAGATTTCTTGTCTCCGAAATCATTCATTGCTTAAGTCATGGATTCTGTCATCAAATAGAAAAGTCATCTTCATGAAAGTTGTAGATCTGGATCTTAACTTTCAGATGTCCAAATTTCAGCCCAAGATAATTCTTACAGCCCGAGATATGGCCCAATTATTGCAGACTATTCAGGCCCAATTTCAGCACCTCTGTTTTGACTTCCAGACCCAATATCACCTCCAAGCTGTCCGAATTAGCTCTTGTGTTCTTCATGAAAGTTGTAGATCTGGGTCTTAACTTTCAAATGTCCAAATTTCAGCCCAAGATTATTCTTACAGCCCGAGTTATGCTCTGATTACTGTACACTGTTCAGGTTCCAGACACAAAACTCGTGTTCTGTCTTCCAAGCCCATTTAGCTCTTCTAGATGTCCATATTTTACCTGGAGCTCTTCATGAAAGTTGTAGAGTTTTCTCTCAGCTTTCCTACAAGGTAAAATTCATAATTGCTAGACATCTAGAACTCAAGATATGTCCAAAATACAGAAATAGTGTAAGACCCAAATAATGCTGAAAAAATCAATTAAGTCCAATTTGAGTCCAATCTTACAAAACATAACCAGACTTAATCAATTAAGTACATGAAGAGTGTAAATGACTAAAAATGAGGGTTTATTAATGTATAAAATATATGATTATCAAATTCCCCCACACTTAGCTTTTTGCACTCCTGGGCAAAACACATAAGACCAAAGTTAGGAGACAAAGAAAAATGACACAGACTCAAAAGCTAAAAACTCTAAAAGACTCGATGAAGCAAGAAGAGCAACAAGAAATTCAAGGGATCAAAGCATAAATGAGGTAACATTTCTTCACATCTCAAACCAACAAGCAAGGAAACTTCAGTTGAAAAGAATGAATCAAGAATGATAGATCCTCATGAGATTCACTCTCAATCTCTCAAGTGTTTAAAAGGTAAGTATTTCACTCTATTCAACTCATGAACAATTGCACTACCATAAGCTTGCTTATCTTCTACTTCTCCGCTACTCAAAACACATGCATACAAAAATCAAGAGGACTTTATTCAAGGTTGTAATGGAGTCATGGTAAAGGAGAGGGAATAATATGGATCTGAAAAGATAAATACCAAAGAGAATAAAAGAGCATTATGGTACAGTTAGAGTGGAGAAAATGTTTGAGAACATTCATCATAAAGGACAATCACCAATATTTGACTAATGTTTTGTTGAAGATCAATCCCAAATTGGTGAATTGAATTCATTGTTAGACTTGAACATTCTCCTTTTCTTCCTGTTGTTTCCAAGCATCCACCTTTATTCTGATAATCCTTTGATTGCAACGGTGGTCAATAAATTTTTTTTTTGATCATTTTGCACACACACCCCCACACTTGTTCAAGAACAAGGTCAATGCTCTCTTATTCCCTAAGGTTGGGTAAAAACATATTTTTTTTCTTTTTTTTTTTGAAGGATGAAATGAGCTTAAAACAAGGAATGGTCAAACAAGTTCAAAGGGGTTACACAATGAAAAATATACAAGGATGGCTATTTGGTCAAAGTAGCTATTTCAAAATGCCTCAATCATATTAATGTATGCATGTGAAAATGTAGCCTAAAAAAGAATTAAAGTAAGTTCTAGAGTAACAATTCCATGAGTGAAAATCACACAAGAAAGAAGAGAATGGTATAGATATTCAATCTATTCATCAATAGGCTCAAAATCTCACAAGGCATATTTCTATCATTCTCTATCCACCAATTGAACATTCATATCCAAGCATGTAAAATTTAAGAAAGAAGATAATTTATTCAACCATGCTATGATTCTTGAATTTCAATTGCTTCAAAGGATGTGAGAGTGCATTCGCTTGAATCTTTCAAAGGAAATCAAACAGCAAAACTTTGTTACTTCCACAAATAAACACTAAATAGTTACTACCCCAACTAAGATGCATCTCAAGAGTAATAAATTATTTCCAAAATTTACTCCTTACTTTGCATCACTAATTGGTTTTACTAAGAATAGGTTTCTGATAGTTATATCACTAAACATACTTCCCAATTTAGATGCGTCTCAAAAGTAAAATTACTCCTTACTCTGCCATCATTCATTGGTTTAATAAGTCCATGACAATCATATCATACTTCCCAAAAACAGAAAAGAAAAAAATTGGTCAACTATCCTTCCCCCCTAACTAGATCACAACATTGTCCTCAATGTTAAAATATAGATGAGTAAAGGATAGAAGATATTACCTGTTGGAGAAATCTGACACAAATTTAAACAAAGTACGATAAATAAAATCAAAAGTAAAGAAAAACTATAAACGAAGTGTCAAATCTGGCTCCTTTTTCATCCTGTTTCCCTCACTGCTTCCTGCTGACCAATTTATCTGAGCTATTGCTGGGTCAGGTTTATGAACAAAAGCTTCTAATTTATCAATCAACTCATCAATAGTGGAAGCAGAGATAAGAAGTTGTCTTGCCGAAGGTGTGATAAATTTCTGTTCCACAGCATGGTCAAGAAAGATTAACAAAATATCAAAGAAATTATTTACATTCAACAAACCTATGGGTTTATGGTGGATGTTCAGTTGGGCCCAAGAGACAATTTGAAAAACTTCTTCCAAGGTACCAAAATCACCTGGTAAGGCAATGAATACATCAGAGTTTTCAAGTATTATCTTCATTCGTTCATGCATTGATGATACCTTAAGTTCCTCTCCAATTATCTTTCCAGTGATGTTCTGTTGAGCTACAGGTTCAGGAATGACACCTAAAACATGATTGCCTCCTATATATGCGGCAAGTAATACAGCCCCCATTAACCCACGGTAACCTTCCCCATATACAAGATGCATATTCTTCGCAGCAAGTGATCGACCAAGAGTGGTAGCTGCGTTTACAAACTCTAAACCCTTCCCATACTTAGATCCACAAAATACACAGATATTTTTAAGTTGACGAACAGAAACACCTTCCATTTCTATTCTCACCTTCCCTTTGATTGATTCTGAGATAGAGGAAAGTGGAGAAAGTGGAGTGTTTAAATAGGAAAAAGAATGGAAAGGGTAATAATTGCACCTATAAGGGTAGGTTGGCTGTTGTCAGAAGAGTTTGAAATAAAGGAACACGGATTTTTTTTTTGACTTCAAGAAAACCATCAGGGTAAAGAAGTCTAGAAATCCCTAAAGGACCCTGCTCAAAGGATCGTCTGTCCAAAACCAAAATACAGCAAAATCAAACAAAGATAAAAGAAATATAATAGCAAATGATGACATACCTGTATGTACAGCTTTCATGGCGTATCTTTATCTTTAACGCGCGTCATGAGTGCGATAGTGGCATATCTTTATCTGCGTGTCACCAGTGCAGTAGACACTCAAGTCCGTTTATTCAGAGAAAGGAGAAAAAAGAACCCATCGTGGGTTTCCATCCTGGGTTTGGAACTTGGAGCGCTCACACTTGGGCTCGTAACATCAACAAAGATGCTAAAATCTGAAACTCGTAATGTCCAAGATCCAAAATATCCCATCCCAGGGCGCTGAGAGCCCCTTCTAACAAAAGAGAGGATCAAGCTTAGATGCCTCATACGCTTTAGCAGCCGTGGGTTACTTCTCACTAATAACCAGAGTGGGACGCTTCTGCCTGTCCATCAACTCCACAAGTGCCTAGATGGTAAACATTGGGTTATGGAGTGCGGCTCTCTATAAAGCATGGAACACGAACTTTTTTAAGGACCAGCGTGCAAAGGTCCACCCGAGTCAATGACGGATCAGCCAAAGGCTGGGGCACCACAACTAATTAAAGCCATGGTACTCCTTCCGGATCGCCCTTGTTCAAATATTTTTTTCTTTTTTTTTCTTTTTTTTTCATTTTTTTTGAAAGATGACATTAAGAAGAAGAAAATGATATGTACATATTGTAGTGGATATGGCTCACATCTACCTTTGGTTTAACGTCTAGTAACGGCTTAAACGCCTTCTATGAGTCGAGGATAAGCTTCCCATCCAATTTTATTATAAATTGGCAAACAGGGTCTTTTAGAGTCAGATTCTTAAGACTGTAGTATTTTTCTTCATCCTTGAAGAGATTCCATAAATTAAGAATTTCATGATACACCAATTCACAAGAATGCATCTCAAGAGTCAATAAGATATCATCTAATGACTCCTTACTCAGTCCATTCTTAATGAAGAAAATTTTATCTTCTCTATTTGCGAAAACCATCCCCAAAGTACGACATCGCTTGTTATAATTCCATCGTCCACATTTGTAACAGACTTATAACCTTTTTGCTCTTCTCCTTTTAGAATACGAACTTCTTCCAAGACCTAGCATGTATGAGTCAAATGAAATTGAAGACTCACCTGCTAGTCGGACCTTTGCTTCAATTATCCAGCGTACATCTTCTGGCATACCTTTGTGCATTAACAGTCTCAATCTTTCACATCGAACTTTGTAGATTTTTTTCA
Source organism: Ormosia emarginata (assembly GCA_029884605.1). Taxonomy (NCBI): domain Eukaryota; kingdom Viridiplantae; phylum Streptophyta; class Magnoliopsida; order Fabales; family Fabaceae; genus Ormosia; species Ormosia emarginata. The sequence goes on along the minus strand of JAQQTP010000075.1, from coordinate 6,336,741 downwards.
GAGCATTTTGAGGGAGAGAAGGAAAATGTTTTCTCAGGTTTGAAAGAATGACATCCATTTTAAAGGAGAAGAAGGATTCAGTTATTTTGGAAAACTAAAAAAAAAATCGACTTGAGAGTCACAGAGTACCGTATCCGCCGCTTAACCAGCAACACAAAGAACTGCAAAAACAATGCAACAAAATTAGAGTAAATTCTATTCATAACAAGGATAAAAAAGAGAGACGAATTCTACCTCATTAACTTGGTTCTTCAGAAATGGTTTGAGCCTTTGTCCATTGACTTTAAACACATTACCATTCCTAGGATTCTCAATATCTATAGCCCCAAGAGGATACACATGTTTGACAACCAAAAGACCACTCCACCTAGATCTCAATTTTCCAGGGAATAGGTGCAGGCAAGAATTATAAAGCAGAACTTTTTGATCAATTTCAAAAGATTTTCTCAAAATTGTCTTGTCATGAAAAGCTTTTGTTCTGACTTTATAAATCTTTGAGTTCTCATATGCATCATTTCTCAATTCCTCAAGTTCATTTAATTGCAATTTGCGTATCTTGCAAGCATCATCAAGATTTAGATTGAAAGCTTTAATGGCCCAAAATGCTTTATGTTCCAATTCTACAGGCAAGTGACAAGGTTTTCCATAGACTAACCGATAGGGTGACATGCCCAAAGATGTTTTGAAAGCAGTACGGTAAGCCCAAAGTGCATCGTTTAGTCTTAAAGACCAATCTTTACGATTTGGGTTAACCGTTTTTTCCAAAATTTGTTTAATCTCCCTATTTGCCAATTCAACTTGTCCACTTGTTTGAGGGTGATAAGGGATGGCAATTTTGTGTGTAATACCATATTTCTTCATTAAAGATTCAAATGGTTTATGGCAAAAATGTATTCCCCCATCACTTATGATAGCTCAAGGGATTCCAAATCGACACAAGATATTTTCTTTTAAAAATTTGAGAACAGTTTTATGATCATTATGTTGGCATGGAATCGCCTCAATCCATTTTGAAACATAATCAACTGCAACCAAGATATACACATATCCAAATGAAGATGGAAATGGACCCATGAAATCAATTCCCCAACAATCAAAAATTTCAATGACAAGGATGGGGTTCAGAGGCATCATGTTTCTTTTTGAAATTGAGCCCAACTTTTGACAATTTTCATAACTTTTGCAAAAAGTATAACAGTCCTTAAATAAAGTGGGCCAATAAAATCCACACTGCAAGATTTTTGCAACTGTTTTCTTTGAAGAAAAGTGACCTCCACATGTTTCTGAGTGACAAAATTTAATGACACTACCTACCTCACTGTCGGGCACACATCTCCGAAAGATTTGATCAACACAATATTTGAATAAGTATGAGTCATCCCAATAAAATTTTTTCACCTCTGTCAAAAATTTCCTTCTATCTTGGTGCGTCCATTGAGGCGGCATCTTTCCTGTTACAAGAAAGTTGACTATGTTAGCAAACCAAGGCATGGAATTGACAGAAAATAAAAATTCATCAGGAAAAAAATCATTGATAGGTGTGCTATCAAAAGGTGAGCCTATTGTAAGTCTGGACAAATGATCAGCGACAACATTTTCGGCTCCTTTCTTATCTTTTATTGTGATGTTGAATTCTTGAAACAACAAGATCCACCGTATCAATCTTGGTTTGGCATCCTACTTAGACATCAAATATCTAACAATAGAATGATCAGTGAAAATCACAATAGAAGAGCCAACTAAGTAAAATCAAAATTTGTCCAGTGCAAAAATTACAGCAAGTAGTTCTTTTTCAGTAGTGGTGTAATTCATTTGTGCATTGTTTAAAGTTCTACTTGCGTAACAAATCACATGAGGCTTACATTCCTTTCTTTGGCCTAAAACAGCGCCCACAGCAAAATCACTAGCATCACACATTAACTCAAAAGGTAAAGACCAGTCAGGAGATTGCATGATAGGAGCAGATGTCAGAAGACTAATTAATTTTTCAAAAGATTTTTGACATTCTTGAGTCCAATCAAATGGTGCATCTTTCAACAGAAGATTACATAATGGTCTAGATATGGCACTAAAGTCCTTAATGAATCTTCTGTAAAATCCTACATGTCCTAAAAAGGAACGAACTTCTCTGACTGTTTTTGGGGAAGGCAAATGAGCAATTAATTCAACTTTGGCCTTATCAACTTCAATTCCTTTAGAAGAAATCACATGACCTAACACTATTCCTGAGGTAACCATGTAATGACATTTTTCCCAGTTTAGCACAAATCCTTTTTCTTCGCATCTTTTAAGAACTTTTTCCAAATTATCAAGACAATTTTCAAAAGAATTTCCAAAAACTGTCAAATCATCCATGAAAACCTCTAAATAATGCTCAATCATGTCACTAAAAATGCTTAACATGCATCTTTGAAATGTTGCCGGAGCATTACAAAGGCCAAAAGGCATTCTTCTATATGCAAAAGTACCAAAGGGACATGTAAAAGTGGTCTTTTCTTGATCTTCCAATGCAATTGGTATTTGATTATAACCCGAAAAACCATCAAGAAAATAGTAGTATGGATGTCCTGCTACCCTTTCTAGAATTTGATCAAGAAATGGCAAGGGAAAATGATCTTTCCTAGTAGCAGCATTTAATTTTCTAAAATCAATACACATACGCCAACTAGATGAGACTCGCGTAGGTATCAATTCACCTTTATCATTTTCAACCACTGTTATTCCAGATTTCTTAGGCACAACTTGTGTAGGGCTTACCCATTGACTATCAGAGATAGGATAGATAATTCAACATCAAGCAATTTAAGGACTTCAGCTCTAACTACCTCTTTCATGTGTGGATTTAATCTTCTTTGAGGTTATTGAGAAGTTTTAGCATTATCCTCTAAATGTATTCTATGTGTACAAATTAATGGATTAATACCTTTTATGTCCTTTAATGTCCATCCAATTGCACTTTTATGCCTTTTAAGTACTTCTGTTAACATACATTCTTGTTCTTCAGTAAGAGACGAGGAAATTACCACTGGAAAGTTTTGTTTTTCTCCCAAAAATATATACTTCAACCCAGCAGGTAATGCCTTTAGTTCTAGTGTAGGTACTTCTTCATGGGTATTATCATTCATGGGTTTTAGCTCTTTAAATCTTGGCTTCCATCCCTTGTACTCCATTGCCTGTGTACAATCAAGCAAAGAACATATTTCAGAGATATCATCTTCTAATTGCATGCCTGAATCCAATGAATTGACTAAACAAATTTCTAATGGGTCAGAAGAACTCTTTGTTTGAAGATGATCATCTATAATGGCTTCAATTCCTTCAACTTCCTCCTTTTCATCAAGGACTTCTGTGGTTGCTTGCACATATTAAAAACATTGAGTTCCAGTGTCATGTTTCCAAATGTTAGCTTCACCACTCCATTTCTGCAATTTATCAAAGCATTAGATGTTGCTAAAAATGGACGTCCTAAAATAACAGGAATTGACTTGCAACTATCAACCATAGGTTCAGTATCCAAGACAATAAAATCCACAGGATATATGAATTTATCAACTTGAACCAACACATCTTCCACTATTCCTCTTGGAATTTTAATTAATCTATCTACAAGTAGAAGAGTTACAGAAATTAGTTTTAACTCACCTAAGTTGAGTTGCTGATAAACTAAATATGGAAGCAAATTGACACTAGCACCAAGATCAAGTAAAGCTTTTTCAATTTTATGTTCTCCAATAATGCATGAAACTGTAGAACAACCAGGGTCTTTATATTTCAACGCATTATTATTTTGAAGAATGGAGCTTACCTGTTCTGCACAAAATGCTTTCTTTTTCATATTTAATTTCCTTTTAACAGTGCACAAGTCCTTCAAATATTTGGCATAAGAAGGAATTTGTTTGATAGCATCTAACAGAGGAATATTGATTTTTACTTGTTTCAAAATTTCAAAAATTCCAGTGTTATGGTCCAATTTCTTTGGATTATTCAATGCTTGAGGGAATGGGGGTGAAGGCGAGAGTTTAGTCGCCTTTTGGTCAACTTCTTCATTTTCTTGGGGAATTGGTTCAACTTCTTTCTCACAAGGTTCGGGGATTTGTTTTTCAACAACCTTTCCACTCCTAAGAGTTATCACTGACTTGGCTTGGTCTATTTGTTGGTTTTCTGAACTTCCTTCATTTAGACTGTACTGACCTTTGGGATTTGGTTAAGGTTGAGAAGGAAATTTTCCTTTCTCATGAATGGTGAGAGCAGAAGTAAGTTTGGCAAGAGTTTCTTTTATGTCAATCATGGTTTGATTGTTTTGTTTATTAATGGCCTCTTGCTTTTCTATGAATGCATATAGTGTTTCTTCAAGGTTTTTCCTATATGGTGGGACATAAGGTGCATATCCTTGAGAATTTTGAGAGTCTTGTTGTGCTTGAGGAGGTGGTGGTTGCACGAATTGTGACTGAGTATTATTCCTCCAGCTGAAGTTCGGGTGATTTCTCCATCCCGGATTGTATGTATCTGAAAAAGAAGAAGTAAATGGCTTTTTAAAATTATTCATTGCATTTACTTGCTCATGTATAACTTCTTTAAAAACAAGAATGTTAGGACATTCGTGTGTTGAGTGTCCTAAGTCATCACAAATGCCACAAATTCTTCATTTTGCACAGATTTGATTTCTTTTGCTTTTCTTAATTCCATGGCTTCAACCTTTTTAGCCAAACTAGCAAATCTAGCATTTAGATCTTCCTCTTGACTAAGGTGATATTTTCCTTTATTAGCACTTGCAAGATTAGATCTAATTGAATTTTCAGAAATATTAGTACTATGCCAAGATTGAGAATTTTCAGCCAACTAGTTCAAATAGTCTAAAGCTTCATCAAGTTCTTTATCAAGAAACTCACCATTGCACATTGTTTTCACAAATTGTTTAGTTTCAGGAGTTAAACCTTCATAAAAGAAGCTTATAGTGCGCCATTTTTCAAAACCATGATGTGGGCAAGAATTTAACAAATCTTTAAACCGTTCCCAACATTGAAAATATGCTTCATTTGAATTTTGGGAAAAATTTTGGATTTGTCTTTTCATAGCATTGGTTTTATGTGTTGGAAAAAATTTCTTTAAGAACTCACCTTGCATTTCTTGCCATGTGCCAATTGATCTTGGTTTCAAAGTGTTAAGCCAAGATTTTGCTTTATCTTTTAAAGAAAAAGGAAACAATTTAAGCTTAACAATTTTTTCAGTACAATTTTGATCATTGAAGGCAATACATACTTCCTCAAATTCTTTCAGATGTAAATATGGACTTTCAAATTCTAATCCATGAAAATTAGGAAGTAAAGAAATCATACCTGGCTTAAATCTAAAATTGTTAACATTGAGTGGAAAGATAAAACATGATGGACTAGAATTTCGAGGTGGTTGCAAATATTCACGCATGATTCGTAACGGTTGATTTTCAGGTTCATCATGTACAATTTCATTGTCAGCCATTGTGTCAATTATGTGTGATTATGGTTCAAACAAGTCAATATATAAAGTACTAGAATTAATTTTAACTAAACGACTAGAATTTAAATCACGATACCAATTAAGCATAAATACATAAATAACAAAAAACAAATAAATAAAAAATAATGTACAAGCTGGCGGTGTCACCCACCATTAAATATTAACAGGGATGGGGTAATAAACCAACCACCTAAAAATAAAAATAAAAATAAAGTGCAAAAAATTAAAATACAGAAAATAAAGTGTAGAAAGTAAATTTAAATATGAAAAGGAGAGTGATAGAGCCACACGAGAGCCGGCGAAAGAGAAGAAGAAGAAGAAATATTATTTCATTAAGTTAGATTACGAAAAATAAATAACGAGAAAAGTAAAAGGGAGAGTTTCCCCACTAAGTTAGTGCGTAAAATAAAAGGGAGAGTTACCCCCACTGACGAAAAAAAAATGACGAAAATAAATAAATAAAATTAAAAAACAAAAATAAATGACATAAATATAAAAGTTAGAAAGTTAGTATGTTAGCAAGTTAGTAAGTTAGAGTTAGATAGTTAGAAAGTTAGAGAGTTAGTAAAGAAACCGAAGGATCGGTAAGCCGATCTTTTGCTCCGGTGAGGGAGAAGAGAGAATAGATTTTATTAAAGAAAACGAACCTCAATAAATCAAAACTTCAAATCAAGTCCCCGGCAACGGCGCCAAAAACTTGACTGCGGGATTTAAGGATGCAAACCCAAGTGCAGGTTGTCTCAAGTAGTAAATTTCTCGGGAGTCCGAGGTCGATCCATAGGGAATTGATGAAGAAAAATTAATTGAGGTAAGAAGAGGATTTGTCACAACACCAAAAGTAATAAAACAAGTTCACAAATGAATTTAAGGGCTTGCTTGGGTTAGGAGATCCACTCTTGGTAATAAATTAAAGGTAAGATTATTTCTCTTTATAACTCAATTGAAATCCACACACAACGGAGGTTCCAATCGGAAAATATAACATTCAAAGTTCAATTATATATGCAATCATATTATGATTCCTTTAATTATCTACCAACATTTGTAAATGAGTTCAAGCATTCACTGTGCCAATCCTATTGTCTACAATAAATCAAGATCTCCATTATACAAAGAAGGTTTCTAAATTGATTGGAAACAAAATATAACACATATAATGTCCAATTGATAATATATCATTTAAGCACAAGAAATAGAATAATCTAACCTTATTTCATTACCAAGAGCTTCACTCTTTCACCCAAGCAAGATGAAGATTTAGTTACTCATAGATAAGAAGAGAGAAAGAGAGAAGAAGAGAAAGATGAGCATAGCTTCAATTTAGAACAAGAAAAAATTACAACAAGGGAAAACAATAAATAAGCATAACCACAACTTGTAAAAACTAAGCCTAACACCAAGTGCCCCCAAATGATCAGTCAATGGTGCTTTTTATAGAGGACTAGGGATACAAAATTACAAAGGAACTGATTAAGAGTATGTGGAAGAGTGGATGAATGAGTGGAAAATGCCAAATGGTGAGGATAAGAGTGAAAAATCATTGAGATTTCTTGTCTCCAAAATTATTCATTGCTTAAGTCATGGATTCCGTCATCAAATAGAAAAGTCATCTTCATAAAAGTTGTAGATTTGGATCTTAACTTTCAGATGTCCAAATTTCAGCCCAAGATAATTCTTACATCCCAAGATATGGCCCAATTACTGCAGACTGTTCAGGCCCAATTTCAGCACCTCTATTTTGACTTCCAGACCCAATATCACCTCCAAGCTGTCCGCATTTGCTCTTATGTTCTTCATGAAAGTTGTAGATCTGGGTCTTAACTTTCAAATGTCCAAATTTCAGCCCAAGATTATTCTTACAGCCCGAGTTATGCTCTGATTATTGTACACTATTTAGGTTCCAGACACAAAACTCGTGTTCTGTCTTCCAAGCCCATTTAGCTCTTCTAGATGTCCATATTTTACCTGGAGCTCTCATGAAAGTTGTAGAGTTTTCTCTCAGCTTTCCTACAAGGTAAAATTCATAATTGCTAGACATCTAGAACTCAAGATATGTCCAAAATACAGAAACAGTGTAAGACCCAAATAATGCTGAAAAAATCAATTAAGTCCAATTTGAGTCCAATCTTACAAAACATAACCAGACTTAATCAATTAAGTACATGAAGAGTGTAAATGACTAAAAATGAGGATTTATTAATGTATAAAATATATGATTATCAATATACCACAAGCATGCTATAATCAAAAGCAATAAATCATGCAAATCATGCAAAGCATAAACAAATAAATCAAACACAAACATACACAAATAATTACATAACCATGGATATGAATCCTCACATGGATTCACCATCCATCAAATACAAAACCATCTCTCACCACCATACTTGGTTGGTGAGATGAATCTCCCTCTTACCTCTTGAAGATCCTCAAAAGCTCCTTGGTTTGCTTATTTTTCCAAGTCCTTCACCACCAAAGGTTTCTTAAACACACAACAAAACATATATTTATTAGCATATCAAGCTTGAACAAGAGGAACCATGGATCAAACATGGCTTAGAATCATGAAAAAGAGAGAAGAAATGAAGTTTCCTTACACTTCACCTCAAATACCCTATAACTTTGCTCTTGGAAAAACTCCTTGAAGATGAAAGATTTAGAGAAAGTCTCCAACATGAAAGTTGCTTAGAATAAGGTAAGGATTCAAGAAATATGGTTGGTTGAAATTAAAGAGTGATGGAAGGTTGTCTTGGGTGCCTTGGCCGAAACATGCATGGAGAGAATGGAGAGAAAATATTTGATGAAGTCTTGACTTTTTGGAGAAGACAAAGATGAATTATGATAGCAATAATGTAGTCTTCAACTTTGCTAAGCTCTTAAGCTCCTCAAAACCATCCCCCCTCTTCATGCACTTCAATTTTGTGACAAATTTCATAGACACCATTTTAAGCATTTCTAACCATTGGATCTTTCCTCCTTGAAATCCTAGCCATTAGATGTATCTCCAAAAATAAAGGATCAAGATTACTCCTTCATACTTTAAATCCAAGGGTCATAATTAGTCATAGCCATTTTAGAAGACTAAATCTCCACCATTGATTAAATCCACATCCAATGGTCATAAATGATCCATCTCCACTGTTGATTAAATCCAAATCCAACAATCACAAATGGTCCTAGCCACTTTGTAAGACCAAATCTCCACCCTTGATTAATTCTTCATCCAATGGTTATAAATGGTCATAGCCATTTTATTAGACTAATTCTCCACCATTGATTAAATCAAGATCAAGTCTCCACCGTTGATTAAAATCATTAGTGGATATCCAAACCACCAATGTTGACTTAAGCAGTATAATATTTATTTTTCTATCTGCTATAACCCTTCGAATAATATTTTTACGGTATTTTTATTGCCCGATAATTAAATACAGTACAAAACACAGTAAAAGAAAATTTTAAAAATTATTTCCGGATTCAGGTTTAGTAAGATCCCTTGTCTCCGTCTAAATAGTACAAATTTTTCTATCTGCAGAAAAATTTTTACTTTGCAGGACCTACTTAGGCCCACGTAAAGCCTCCTTGGGCCCACAGATGGCCCACGAATAACACTAAAATAATCAGAGTAATATAAAAATTTTATAATCACCCACAAAATCATAAAAATTATAAAACGTATAAAAATCAAATCAGATTACGTAAAATAATTAAGACTTAACATTAAGAATTAAAATACATAAGATTTTCTCCGGCCCGAAAATTATTATTTTCTTGACACAGAGTGAATCACACAAAACGATCAAATGTACTAACGGAATATTCAAAATAATTTTACAGTGCACAAAAATCACTAAACAGCAGAATTCTGTTAACTGTTAAAATTACTGTCAACTAGTTAGGAAATTTGGGGTGTTATATTTCCCCTTCTTTTGAGACTAATTTTGCTTCAGTTACAGTTAGTGGTACTAATATTCAGACTCCAAATAACCTAATTGTTTAGCAAGATCTTAGGATTTTATCCAAATTTTGGGCAGATGTTGAGGAAGACGAATTGGTTGAAACTAATTTGGATTCTGATCAGCAAGGTGATCTTTATGCTGATGATGCAGGAAAGCAATTTACAATTATTTTGTCAAAATCTCAGAAGAAAAAGTTGAGATAGAGAAAGAAACAAGCATCTAAAGCAAATGTCTATCAAACCCGCTCTAGGGCTGGCCCCAAGAATCTTGCTTAATGAAGTTGCTTTATTGGAATGCCAGAGGATTAACCAATCTTAAAACCAGGTTGGTGCTAAAAAAGCTTAGTCTTGTAAACAAGCCTGATTTTTTCTTCATTTATAAACCATAGATTCCCCTAGATCATGTTCCCACTGGTTTTTGGTCTTCTTTAAATTTGAAGCCTTTTGCTGTAAATAATAGACCCTCCCTCATTCCTAATTTATGGTGCTTTTGTGCTGCTAATCTCCTCCCTCAGTTGATTGCTGTTTCTAATCAACAAATCTCATTTTCAATAACTTGGGAGAATTAGGTGGTTTATATTTCTACAGTCTATGCCTGCATTTCTTATTAGCAAAGAAGGTCCTTATGGACTGATTTGGCCAGCTTACAACAAAGTCACATTGGGCCTTGGTGCTTCATTGGTGACTTCAATGCAATTTTATGTGCTCAAGAGTCAAGATGAGGTAGTTTGCCTTTGAGAATTTCTTGTGATGAATTTCGAGCCTGGTCAGATTGCTGCAATCTTACTCACTTATTAACAAGGGGAGCTAGTTTTACTTGGTCCAATCACAGAAGAGGAAGTGCTTTTTCTGAAAAAAAAAAGGCTAGATAGAGCTGTTTGCAATGATGCTCAGTTCTCTTTCTGGAATAGTATATCCTGCTGTACTTTGACTAGAACACAATCCGACCATTTTCCTATCCTGCTAAACCTGAGAAGAGGAACTCATACTTGTCCCTCTTCTTTCAAGTTTCCACAAATGTGGACTAAACATTTAGATTGTCATAGATTGGTTCCAGAGGTTTGGAATAGGCCTTTTACCGGTTGTCCAATGTCCATTCTTACTCAAAAGCTCAAAGCTCTAAAGTTGGAACTCAAATCTTAGAATAAAGACATTTTTGGGGATGTTCATCAAATAGTTGATTCAGCCATGAAGGTTGTTGATTAGATTCAACTGCAAGCTGATGTATCTGATTTTTTTGAAGAGTAAATTATTCAAGAAAAAGAAGCTCAAATGGAGTTGCAAAAAGCTTTGAAATATCAAGATGAGTTCTGGAGAGAGAAGTCTTGATTTAATTGGCATTCTTTTGGTGACAGAAATACTGCCTTCTTCCACAAGTTATCAGGATTAGAAATGCCTCCAAGCGGCTATCTATGCTTAAGCAGGGTGACCGAATTTTGGATCAGTAGGACGACATTAAGCATCATGTCCTGCACTATTACAAGAACCTATTTGCTTATGAAAATAATTGTACCTCAAATGACTTGATAGATTATGTTATCTCTTCTATGGTCACTGCTAAAGATAACCTCATGCTCACTAATCTTCCAACCAGAGAGGAAGTTAGAAATGTTGTTTTTTCTATGAATGTATGTGGTGCTCCTGGTCCTAATGGGTTTGGGGGTTGCTTCTTTCAACATTATTGGGACCTTATTAGTGATGATGTTTTCAATGTTATTACCCAGTTTTTTTATACAGGGTTTGGATCCTGCCAGGCTTGAATTCTAATTTGGTAGTATTAATTCCTAAATTCAATGGTGTAGATAGAATTGAACAATATAGGCCTATTACATTGGCTAATTTTCAGTTTAAGATCATTACTAAGGTGCTAGCAAATCGATTAGCTGTTATGGCTCCTACAATCATCATTGAAAATTAAAAAGGATTCATAAAGGGGAGGCAAATAACAGAATGTGTTTGCATAGCTTCTGAAGCTATTAACATGCTGGACAACAAGGCTTTTAGAGGTAATTTAGCTTTGAAGATAGATATTAAAAAGGCCTTCGATACAATGGACTGGGACTTCTTGCTTAAAGTTCTAAGTTCATTTAGCTTTGCAGATAGGTTTTGTAATTGGATCAAGGTTATTCTGCATTCAACTAAGCTATCCTTTTTTATCAATGGTTACTCAGTTGGTTACTTTAGCTGCAAAAGGGGGGTTAGACAAGGGGATCCCTTATCATCTCTCCTCTTTTGTATTGCTGAAGAGTTTCTAAGTAGAGGCATATCTAAACTATTACAAAGTGGGAAACTCCAACATAAGTCAGGCCCAAGAGGCTTCCATACTCCATTCTTTTTGCTGATAACATCATGCTTTTTTGTAGAGGGACTAAGTAGAACTTGCATAACATCATGACTTTATTTAAGGACTATGGAGAGGCTTCGGGTCAAGTCATTAGTCTTGACAAGTGCAAGTTCTATGCTGGATCAGTCTCTTCCAAAAGATTAGCTATGATATCTTTTATTCTTAGGTTTTTCTGCTGGGAGAGTTCCTTTTATTTACCTTGGTGTTCCTATATTCAAGGGTAAGTGACGAGCGCCGAACTCAGTCAAAATTATAACCGAAGTTATTACCTAAGCTTGTAGCACAGTGACAACACCGGATCGTCTCCTCAAGGATCGTAAATGCAATTTGATCAAATCAAGTGAAAGTTAGCAAAAAGGGGGGTTTGACAGTTTAAGATCGCACTTAACAAAATTAATGGAAGAAATGACAATTAAAGAGTAGTCAATTTAGAAACCTATCCAAGAATGGGTGGATTCAATCATAGACCCTTCATAGAACACTTGAAGCGCAATTGAATTGTTAATTTGGATCTAACCGAGATCTCTGCATCAAATCCAGAATTCATACTAGACGATCGTCTAGAATTCAATTAACAAGTGATAAATACAAATCCGCAATCGCACCATTCATGAAAATCTATGTTAATTTCAAGTACCGAATTCAATTAACTTAGGCACAAATCAGTAACCTAACCTCTTCAATTTTGTGATTAATTTAGATCAATCAGTTCTAAGTTTCATCACAAATCTCAATCTTCATTTATGTGATTAGTTTAGATCAATCAGTTCTAAGTTTCATCACAAATCTCAATCTTAAACCAAGATCAATCAGATCAACATAAATAGAATCACCATTCATGCATTCAAGATCAAGAAGAAGAAAAAGAAGAAGAAAGAGGAATTCAATTACAAATCAAATACAATGCATAACCAAGGTCTCAAGAATCCAAACCACAATCTCTTCAAGAGTCCTAAATTGACCCAAAGTAGCTTAGTCCTCCATTACCATGAAGGGGAGCATCAAAATATACAAAACTATGAGAAACTATGAAGAAGCAAGAAGAAACTTAGAGAGAAATGAAGGAGAATTACATCTTGTTCATGATAAATGGTGCCTTTTATAGAAGTCTAAGGTAACAAAATGACAAAGGAAAATGGGTGGATGAGTGGGTGAGTGAGTGGAGTGTTTGAGTGGATGGATTAGTGGGTTGGTTTAGTGGATTGGTTTAGTGGATGAGTGAGTGGAATGGTTGAGTGGTTGAATTAGTGAAAAATGCCAAAGGACTTTTGGTGAGTGGGAAATTATGGACATGAATGGGTGAGTGGATGGATGAGTGGATGGATTAGTGGATGAGTGGGTGGAGTGGTTAAGTGGTTGGATTAGTGTATGAGTGGATGAGTGGGTGAGTTAGTGGATGAGTGGATGAGTGGATGAGTGGATTAGTGGATGGATGAGTGAATTAGTGGATGGATGAGTGGATGGTTGAGGATGAAAATTTCGTGTCTGACTTGGAAGCCAAAAACGACCCACTATACTTCAGAACCACGAAAAGTGTTCTTCATGAAAGTTGTAGATCCTTGTCTTGGATATAAAATGGATATCTGGTTCGTCCAATTTGGCTTCCTTAAGCCCAAGATATGTCCCAAATACCGTAGGTTGCTCAAACCCAACTTCAGCACCTCTGTTCCGACTTGCAAGCTCAAAATGACCTACTAGACTTCTTTTTCTCAAAATGTGTTCTTCATGAAAGTTGTTTATTTGGATCTTGAATATCCACTGTCCAAATTTCAGCCCATCTCCATTATTACATCTTGAGATATGATTTTACGAGTGCACACTGTTCGGATTCTACTGACAGAACTCGTATTCTGACTTCCATGTAAACTTAGGTCCCTTAGACATCTGAATCGGACTTCGAGCTCTTCATCAAAGTTGTAGAGATTCCTCTTATATTTCCTACAAGGTAAAATTCATGTTCATCAGATATTAGAAACTCAAGTTATGGCCAAAATACAGAAACAGTGTCAAATCTCAATAATGCTGAAAATATTCAATTAGGACCAATTTGAGCTCAAACTCACAAAATCATACCAAACTCAATCAATTAAGAATATGGAGAGTGTAAATGACTAAACATAAGGGTTTCTTAATGAATAAAATATGTGATTATCAAATTCCCCCACACTTAGCTTTTTGCACTCCTGGACAAAACTTAAGACCAAAATTTTACAATCAAGAAGAACAACCAAAGGTTCAAGGGATCAAAACATTCATGAGTTAACAATTCTCCACATCTCAAACCAACAAGCAAGGTATCTTCAACATGAATCGAGAATGATAGATCTTCACAAGATTCCCTCTCAATCTCTCAAGTGTTTAAAAGGTAGGTATTTCACTCAATTCAACCCATGAAAATTGCACTACCATAAGCTTGCTTATCTTCTACTTCTCCACTACTCAAAACACATGCACACACAAATCATGAGGACTTTATTCAAGGTTGTAGTGAGGTCAAGGTAACAGGAGAGGATAAAATGGATATGAGAAGATAAATACCAAAGAGAATAAAAGCAAATGAGAGCTGAGTTCAAATAACAAGCATAAAAGTTCATCCCAACTCTAGTGTATATCCCTTTACATATTCATTTCCCAATCCTTTTCTTTTTTTTCTTTTTAAACATTTTTTTTTCTTTTTCTTTTTTTTTTTTTTTTATATATGAACATAACTATATACATATTAGGAACTCATCTTTTTGGGCACTCTTTTCTTTTTCAACAACCATTTTGTACACACACCCCACACTTGTTCAAAAACTCATCCATTAACCAAGCTAATGTTCTTTTATTCCCTAAGGTAAAGTAAGAACACGATTTCTCATTTAAGGCACATAATGAGCTAGAAACAAGGAATGGTCAAATAAGCTCAAAGGGTTTAAGCAAAGGAAAATATACAAGGTTGGCAGGAATCAGAGAATTTTCAAGAAGTTAAAAGAGTGCTTGATATCATATTGAAAACAAGGTTGGCTATTTGGTTAAACTAGCTAATTAAGAAAGAGGGCCTCATTCATGTTCATGCATGCAAGTGAAATGTAGCCTCAAAAAGAATCAAAGCAAGTTCTAGAGTGGTCATTAACATGAGTGAAAATCACACAAGAAAGAAGAGAATGGCATAAATGTTGAATCCATCCATTAGGCTCAAAATCTCACAAGGTATGTATCCATCAAACTCAATTCATCAATTCAATCATCCATCTAAGCATATCAGTTCAAGAAGGGAGAAAAGTTATTAAATCATGCAATGAACCCTCTTTTTTTTTTTTTTTTTTACAAAAAGAACATGCTTGAAATCTCTCCCCCACACTTAATATAGACATTGTCCTCAATGTGAAAGTGATAAATAAATCAAAAAGAAAAGAGCAACACAACCTGATGAGGGGCGAGATAATGGCAAGCAGAAAAGATGCGCAAGAATCAAAGCTGCAGCAGAACCTGAAAACTCACAAAACACATGAGTAGCATTTGAAACTAAAATACAAAAACAGCTAGAAGAAGAAAAATAAGGAAGAATTTCCACAAAGTTCTTAAAAGCAAATCTAGTTGGGTTGCCTCCCAATAAGCGCTTGTTTAACGTCGTTAGGTCGACATTGGGACACTTCTTAGTGATCTTTATAATGTAGATGGTAAAAGCCCATCACTTTCACTTCCACATTTTCCAGCTTGAGATGGTGTCCATTGGTCTTATTAAGTGAGGTTGGTGAAAAGACTCCACCAGGATCCCATTGGTTGAAACGTGATGACCAAGTTATGGTTGACACAACATGATAGCTTTCACTAGGGTCCCATTGATTGAAGTGTAATGACCAAGTTAAACTTGAAGCATGAGGGCTCCCATTGGGTTCCCATTGGTCTTTCTTAATTTCCTTGACTTCACCAATGGCATGCAACACGTGTAATTTGGCAATTCGCTTTCATTGATTATATTGGACCATGACCCAAAAACAAAATCCACTTCGAGTTATTGTCATATGTTGCTTTTCCTCCTTCTTTGAAAATTCCTCAATGGCCTTCAACTCCACCTCCCTATGTGTTGTAGACTCTGCAACTGCATTGCTGATAGACCCTTCAATATCATTAGATGCTGTGTAAACAGAATCATCAACTTTCAAATATGCAGAAATCTCAGCACATGCAACACATTTTATATCACCGTCACAATCAACGGTACATGAGTTGCAATTGATAGAATCATTAAAACCAATAAAATCAGGAAATTCAGCACACAACTCATCATGAGTTTCCTCAACTAAATCTGCAGGTAAATCAATATGGCAATTAGAATGCAGGGAGTTGGGAATTGTTTGGGAAGAGAGTTGGTCTGACTCTTGACTTCTTAATTCATTAATAGTGACTATCAACTGCTCAATTTGGGTTGTTAAATCCTGAATAGTGGCAGTGAAATTCTGTTGAAATTCAATCAAGTCCTCTAATGAAGGCTCAAGTTTTGTAGTTGTTGGACTTGTTATTTGTTGGAATGACTGCTCATATTGTAATGATTGCTGTTGTTATGATGCCGCATAGCCATATCCTGGATCCGAATAGTCTCTCCAGCTAAGGTTGTATGTGTTGAAGAAGGGATCATAACTCTGTTGCTGCTGCTGGAACTGTAGTTCATTAGGAAAATAACCAGCTGCTGAAACAAATTGATCTGGAAAAACAGAACTACCATACTGAAGTGTAGGGCATGCATATGTGGGGTGAGATGAACAAAAACAAACGTTACACACAAGTGTAGCTTCCTGCACAGGTAATTGCTGTCTCACTACTATATGTCTTACCAAAGAAGTCAACTCCTCAAGTTTTGACTCCATTATGCATGGTTCATTGTTAGAAAAGTTAATAAAAAGCAAAGGTTAGTAAAAACACTTAAAATGAAAAGATTACACTTACTAATCCCAAGAACGGCGCCAAAATTCGACGAGCGCCGAACTCGGTCAAAATTATAACCGAAGTTATTACCTAAGCTTGTAGCACAGTGACAACACCGGATCGTCTCCTCAAGGATCGTAAATGCAATTTGATCAAATCAAGTGAAAGTTAGCAAAAAGGGGGTTTGACGCTTAAGATCGCACTTAACAAAATTAATGGAAGAAATGACAATTAAAGAGTAGTCAATTTAGAAACCTATCCAAGAATGGGTGGATTCAATCATAGACCCTTCATAGAACACTTGAAGCGCAATTGAATTGTTAATTTGGATCTAACCGAGATCTCTGCATCAAATCCAGAATTCATACTAGACGATCGTCTAGAATTCAATTAACAAGTGATAAATACAAATCCGCAATCGCACCATTCATGAAAATCTATGTTAATTTCAAGTACCGAATTCAATTAACTTAGGCACAAATCAGTAACCTAACCTCTTCAATTTTGTGATTAATTTAGATCAATCAGTTCTAAGTTTCATCACAAATCTCAATCTTCATTTATGTGATTAGTTTAGATCAATCAGTTCTAAGTTTCATCACAAATCTCAATCTTAAACCAAGATCAATCAGATCAACATAAATAGAATCACCATTCATGCATTCAAGATCAAGAAGAAGAAAAAGAAGAAGAAAGAGGAATTCAATTACAAATCAAATACAATGCATAACCAAGGTCTCAAGAATCCAAACCACAATCTCTTCAAGAGTCCTAAATTGACCCAAAGTAGCTTAGTCCTCCATTACCATGAAGGGGAGCATCAAAATATACAAAACTATGAGAAACTATGAAGAAGCAAGAAGAAACTTAGAGAGAAATGAAGGAGAATTACATCTTGTTCATGATAAATGGTGCCTTTTATAGAAGTCTAAGGTAACAAAATGACAAAGGAAAATGGGTGGATGAGTGGGTGAGTGAGTGGAGTGTTTGAGTGGATGGATTAGTGGGTTGGTTTAGTGGATTGGTTTAGTGGATGAGTGAGTGGAATGGTTGAGTGGTTGAATTAGTGAAAAATGCCAAAGGACTTTTGGTGAGTGGGAAATTATGGACATGAATGGGTGAGTGGATGGATGAGTGGATGGATTAGTGGATGAGTGGGTGGAGTGGTTAAGTGGTTGGATTAGTGTATGAGTGGATGAGTGGGTGAGTTAGTGGATGAGTGGATGAGTGGATGAGTGGATTAGTGGATGGATGAGTGAATTAGTGGATGGATGAGTGGATGGTTGAGGATGAAAATTTCGTGTCTGACTTGGAAGCCAAAAACGACCCACTATACTTCAGAACCACGAAAAGTGTTCTTCATGAAAGTTGTAGATCCTTGTCTTGGATATAAAATGGATATCTGGTTCGTCCAATTTGGCTTCCTTAAGCCCAAGATATGTCCCAAATACCGTAGGTTGCTCAAACCCAACTTCAGCACCTCTGTTCCGACTTGCAAGCTCAAAATGACCTACTAGACTTCTTTTTCTCAAAATGTGTTCTTCATGAAAGTTGTTTATTTGGATCTTGAATATCCACTGTCCAAATTTCAGCCCATCTCCATTATTACATCTTGAGATATGATTTTACGAGTGCACACTGTTCGGATTCTACTTGACAGAACTCGTATTCTGACTTCCATGTAAACTTAGGTCCCTTAGACATCTGAATCGGACTTCGAGCTCTTCATCAAAGTTGTAGAGATTCCTCTTATATTTCCTACAAGGTAAAATTCATGTTCATCAGATATTAGAAACTCAAGTTATGGCCAAAATACAGAAACAGTGTCAAATCTCAATAATGCTGAAAATATTCAATTAGGACCAATTTGAGCTCAAACTCACAAAATCATACCAAACTCAATCAATTAAGAATATGGAGAGTGTAAATGACTAAACATAAGGGTTTCTTAATGAATAAAATATGTGATTATCAGTAAGCCAAAAGCTTTTCATTTATAGCCTATAACAAATAAGATTAAAGCTAAACTGACAACCTGGGAAGGGTCCTTACTGTTTATTATGGGAAGAACTTAGCTTGTTAAATCTGTTATCCATGGTTCTCTTATTTGCAGTTTCCATGTTTACTCTTGGCATGTTTTTCTTCTAAAAACCATAGACAACTGAACTCGAAATTTTATCTAGTCTGACAATGTTCTCTCTAGGAAAGTTATGACTGTAGCTTGGAATAAAGTTTGCTCTCCCTTTTCAGAAGATGGCCTGGGCATCAGACCTATTCGTGTTGTCAATGAAGTTGCTGCATTGAAGCTTTGTTGGGATTTCCTTTCTTCTAATTGCCAATGGGCTTGCTTCCTTAGAGCTAGGTTCATGAAAAACAAAAGACATAGATCATCTTATGTAAAATCCTCTATTTGGCCCGCCTTAAAAAGATGCTTGCCCAATGTTCTGGATAACACTACCTGGAAACTAGGAAATGACTTTGATATAAATTTTTGGACTAACAAATGGCTTCCTAGCACTATTGTGAATTCTCTAAATATTCCTGCTAATTTGCATCCATCTCTTCATTCTTGGTTAGGCGACTTCATTGAAAATTACTCATGGTCCCTCCCTTCTTCTCTGATTTTAAAATATCCTACTATTGTTGCAAATATTGAGCAAATCATTATTCCAAAATTTTCTGTGCCTGATCAACTTGTTTGGACTCACTTGGATACAGGGTTGTTAACTTTCAAAGAAGCTTTCATGTTTCTGAATCCTAGAAGGCAAGTTGACCCTTGGTGCAAAGTTCTCTAGAATCAATTCATCCCCCCCTCTAAATCTTTTTTACTCTGGAGGTTGCTTCAAAATAAAATGCCAACTGATGATAATTTATGGTCTAGAGATTATGTTTTGGTTTCAATGTGCAGCCTCTATAGAATGGACTATGAATCCTCTAATCATCTTTTCCTGCAATGCAAATTTGCTAAGGACGTATGGAGTTGGCTTAGCAGCATCATACATTGTTCTATTGATCTTGCCTCATTCGAGTCCATTTTATCAGTGTGCAATAAAAGTTGGAGCTCTCAGTTGCATGACATCATTCTGGAAGCTATTATCAATGTGATTTGGGTCATTTGGTACTATAGGAATAAGCTTCAATTTGATAATAAGACTATTTCCTGCTCTCAGGCTATTAATCTGGTCATAGCAGCTACCTCCTTAACAGGAAATCTTACAGTGTTGTCCATGCATTCTTCTATCTCTGAGTTCATCATTCTGAAGGCTTTTTCTATCGTTGGTCATCCTTGCAATGCCCCAAGCATTAAGCAAGTGAACTGGTTTCCTCCTCTTTATCATTGGACTAAATGCAATATGGATGGGGTAGCTAGAGGGGCCTTAAGTTGGTTGGCCTATGGGTGTCTCTTTAGAGATTATAGAGCTGCTATACTCGGCTGTTTTATAGCTAATCTTATTATTTCTTACTCTTTACATACAGAGTTGATTGGTGCAATGATGGCTATTAAATTGGCCTTTAAAAAAGGATGGCACAACTTGTGGTTAGAATGTGACTCTCAATTAGTAGTTGATACATTCAAAAATGCGAAAGCAATTCCTTGGAAGCTTAGAAACCGATGGAACAATTGCTTAATTTTAACTAGGCAAATGAATTTTTTAGTTTCTCACATTTTTAGAGAAGGCAATACTTGTGCAGATAAATTAACCTCTCATGGCCTTACCATCTAGGATTTCTTTTGGTGGGATTCAATCCCTATTTTTATTAGTGAGGACTTTAACCGTAATAGGTTTGGCCTCCATCACTATTGGTTTAAATAATTGCTCTCTTTTGTATGGGTTTGATTTATGTCCCCCCATAATTTTTGTATTCTTGTTTCTTTTTTTAATATTATTTTTGGTATGCTGCAGATGATTAGTTGGGTTTGGGATGCCAACATAGCTGGGATGCCTTTTCCTACAGTGATGCCTTTGCATACCTTCTTTTGATTAAAAAAAAAGGATGTGTTCTCATTTGTTGTCTTGTAAATGAGATTAACTGTTGATTTGGATGTCAAGCTTTATGTGAAAAAAATGTTTTCAGCAAGCAAATAGATGTTGTAGGTTTAGTTAGAGAATGCATAATTAGTTTTGGTTGAGTTGTCAATTTTGTTACCAAGTGGCTTCCAGTACTCAAGAGAGGGGGTGAATTAAGTAATTAAAACTTTTTCGCAAACCTTTTTTAACACAAATTTCTCGAAGCAATATATTGAATATATAAAGATGATGAAATGCCTTAAGAATAGTAAATAAACAATTAAGCAATAATCAATAAATTACAATAAATAAAGAGATAAAAATAAAAAAAGCAAGCACAATATTTATCCTAGTTGGACCACTAAACCACTTGTGGCCTACGTCTAGTCCTCGAAACATAACCCGAGATTTTTCCACTAATAATACAAGCTTAAACAAGTGCTTGCAACCGTTACAAACTAGAGAACTTTTCACACACAGGGACACTGAACCCTTGTGCTAAAGCCTCAACCTTCAGGGATACCTCACCCTCGATACAAAGAATTAGAATATAGATAAAGAGAAACTCTCAAAAAGGGTAAAATATCACAAATTGAAGCATTAGGGAGCTCTTTCAAGAATATCTCAAAGTTTTAGCAAAAAGAGTACAGAAAATAAGAGAAAAAGATGAAACATGTTTTTCAAGCAAGCAGATAATAATCAGATTATTAAACAATGATCAAAGGTGACCCAAGACCTCTATTTATAGAGCCTCGTATGAGAATGACCATTAGGTGCAATTAATATGATAATAAATGCTGAAAACGTTTACGTATGAATTCAAAAATCAAAACAGAGCCTCATGGGTTATTAGAATACCATCATGGTGTATTCGAATACCACTGATTTTATTACTTATAAAAAATAGTTCAGAAGTAGGTTATTCAAATACCATCAGGGTGTATTCGAATACCTCTATTTTAAAGACTTTGGAAAATGGTTTAGAAGGTGTTATTCGAATACCTCTTAAGTATATTCGAATACCTCTGTTGAAAACACAATTTTTTGAAATCAGGTATATTCGAATACCACATGGGTTATTCAAATACCTCAATTTTAAAAACAGATTTTGAAAAGCTCTATATTCGAATTCCATGCATGTTATTTGAATACCTCTTTTGAAAACATGAAAATGTATTAAGATAGAAGCAGATTATTTGAATACCTTAGAGGTTATTCGAATACCTCTGTTGAAAACCATTTGAAAAACCTTTAGAAAACAGACCAGGTGATTTCCAAATTTCTACAAACTTTTTTGATCTTTCAAAAACCATATTAAAACTTTAATTTAGTTTGTAAGAAACAGGTTTTTAGATCTTTTAAGTCAAACAATGAGATATCCAATAAAAGCTCCGTACAAAAGAGATCCTAAGTCTTAAAGCTAATCTTGAAGATTTTGGACTTGGTCTTCTCATCATTTTCATGTTTGTTATCATCAAAACTCATCATCATTTTTGCATAGTAATCACATTCTCCCCCTTTTTGATGATGACAAACTATCATTGAGAAAAGCATTAGTTCATATAAATTAGAATTCAAAAAGGTAGGTTAAGAGACTTATTCCCCCTCTTTTACATAAGAGGTGATTTAAATCATAGATACATGTAACTCCCCATTATTTTTGGAATCCAATATGTGTTATTTAAGTTACCTATCTTTTTTCAAAACTTATTGGTTATATATTTCTCCCCCTTTGGCATAATCAAAAAGATATAACAGATACATAATGCATCAAAAACACTGATTTCATTAATATTTGAGTTGGCCAACATACATTTACAATGCATAACTAAAAACATGTAGCCAATACAAACAAAAACAAACTAAAGACAAAGCCTAGAAATAGGCATTTGGTGGAGGAGGAAGGGAGTCAGAACCCCTCGGAGTCAGCAAAGCACGTAAGGCAGTCTGCTCACGTTCAATACCTTCAAGACAATTAAACAAGATAGAGAAGGTATGCTCCAAGTAAGCCTGATTATCCTCCATATAAGCTCGGTTGGCCTGTAAGGTGGCCATGACTTGATCCAGAGTAACTGGACCACCACCTGCAGTAGCGTTAGTAGGGGTAGTAGGGGCAGTAGGGGCAGCATGATCAGCAGGTTTGCCTTGAGGTTCGTCCTCATCATCTTCCACTTCAACTGGGAACACCCAGCCTTCATCGGTCTTGATCATCTTCATTTTGTTCAGAGTAAATGAGCCAAACACATGATGATGAGTCAGCGGAGTTGCTCGCTCGGTTTCCAAAATCTGAGGATACTTGCCTAGGAAGGCAGTGATAATCAAACCATAGGGTAATTCAGACTGCTCTTTACCTTTGGCCCTCATCATATGCTTCATGATGAAGACATACTAGTTAATTTGGTATCCTCTCTTCAGGATCCACGACATGAACACATCATCTTTGCTCAGGTAGGCATAGTTCCCACCTCTAGGAGCTAGGATATGGGCATAAGCATAATGTAGGAGCCTGTCCTGGCTTTTCATAATGCCTCTTTTGACTCCCTTTTGAGTCGAAGGTAATGCCAACCCAGGTCTCAAAACATCTTTTATTGCTCTGTTCTTGTTGAAGTCCTAGAGACGTGTGCTCACATCTTCTTCAAAGAGGCGTCCATCAAATTGTAAGCCAAAAAGTTGTTCCCAATCCAGGGGAGTGATCATAATGTGTTGATCATTGACGTCAGAGTGAAGTTCCTGACCGTCGATCTTCAGGTTATAGTAGAACATCTTCACTAAATCAAGATGGAGAACTACTTTGTAAGAGCAAAACTGAAGTACGCCTTGATGGTTTAGCTGGTTCAGAAAATTAAATCCACCTTCTTTTTCAAAGAACCCCAAGTCGAGGTACTTTGGTTGCACCAGATTACGCTCCCGGAAATGGGTAATGAAATGACCAAGAACCTCTCTGTTGGAGGAGAGTCTTCACAGATCCAACGGGTTATTGCATGGGGCCGTCTTCGTGTGGGGACGTTTGGAGGAGGATGCCATGGATAGAAAGGACGAAGGAGATGGTAAGAATGGTAGTGGGTGGAACGAAGGTGAGATACGAGAGAAAAAGGGGTACAGAGAGAAGAGGGAAACCAGAAGGTTTTGAAATGGAGAGAAATGAGAGAAATAGGGAGTACGGGCATGAATGGGTATATAAAGCAAACCCCAAATCTATTCGAATACTATGAGATGTATTCGAATATATCTCTTGGGAAAGACCAAAGGACGTACGCTTCTGATAGGAGGTATTCAAATAACTTAATAGTTATTCGAATAGCTTGGCCAGTTTGGCTTGGCTCCCAGCCATGGGTTATTCGAATACCTATTCCTGTATTCGAATACCCACCACAGAAAAGCAAACAAGGCAAGAGCAAGTATTCGAATATATTGGAAACTATTCGAATACTCCAGAAACATGTGAGAAGCACTGATATTGATATGTATCAGGTTATT
Source organism: Ormosia emarginata (assembly GCA_029884605.1). Taxonomy (NCBI): domain Eukaryota; kingdom Viridiplantae; phylum Streptophyta; class Magnoliopsida; order Fabales; family Fabaceae; genus Ormosia; species Ormosia emarginata. The sequence goes on along the minus strand of JAQQTP010000075.1, from coordinate 6,312,545 downwards.
CGAATAACTACTTAGTTATTCGAATACACTAGCTTATTAAAACACAAAAATGTTGTACTGATGTATGGTTATTCGAATAGCCATAGGTCTATTCGAATAAACCTATCAGAAAAACACAGATTCACACGTACAAAAGCAATGGTATTCGAATACCATAAGGAGGTATTTGAATAACTTAAACAGGAAAGCATATATATTATGTCCAGAAATACATATTTAAGAAAGAAAGACTTACCCAATCGATGAAGAACCTGTAAAAATACATTTTAGGGGTATCTCCAAAGCTTATGTCAGTAATAGTCAAAGATCAATAAATCAATAAATAAGCATTATATGCAAGATTGATCCAAAATACCAAGTTATCTTCTTAAATGAAAGAAAGAATCTTTATGTAAAGGTTTTGTGAAAATATCTGCAAGTTGATTATTGGTTTCAACAAATTCTAATACACAATCGCCTAATGATGCTTTATCTCAATGTGCTTAGTCCTAGAATGCATAATGGGATTCTTGGTCAAATTGATTGCACTAGTATTATAACTTCTTATAGGAATGTGATCTAGTTGAAGTCCAAAGTCTAGAGGTTGTTGCTTCATCCATAGGATTTGAGCACAACAACTTCTGGCTGCAACATATTCAGTCTCAGCGGTGGATAATGCCACACTATTTTGTTTCTTACTATGCCAATAAACTAGGGAATTGCCAAACAAGTGACATGTCCCACTAGTGCTTCTCTGATCCAATTTGCATCCAATAAAATCAGAGTCAAAATAACCAATAAAACTACAAGTGGCACCTTTGGGGTACCACAAGCTCACTTATGTAATGCCACCAAGATATTTCATAATACATTTTACAACACTTAAATGCGACTCTTTAGTATTAACTTAGTATCTAGCACACATGCATGTGCTAAACATTATGTCTGGTCTACTAGCAATGAGATAAAGAAGAGATTCAATCATACCTCTATATTTGATAATTTCTACAGGATTATCTGCTTCGTCCTTATCCAAGTAACATGAGGTACTCATTGGTGTATCCATATGTTTTGAGTTGTCCATTCCAAACCTTTTGAGAATCTCTTTGCAATACTTAGTTTGGCTAATGAATGTTCCATTCCTTGTTTGTTTGATTTGAAGCCCAAGAAAGAAATTGAGTTCTCCCATTATGGACATCGCGAACTCGCTTTGCATGATTTTAGCACATTCCTTGCACAAATTTTCGTTAGTGGCACCAAATATAATATCATCTACATATACTTGTACAAGGAGTATGTCATGCTTTTTATTTTTAATAAAAAGGGTAGTATCAACCTTTCCTCTTGTAAAACTATGTTCTAAAAGGAACTTACTCAACCTTTTATATCAAGCTCGAGGAGCTTGTTTTAAGCCATATAAAGCCTTTTTCAATTTGAAAACATGGTTGGGTAGTTCATGATTTTCAAAATGTAGAGGTTGATCAACATATACCTCCTCTTGAATACAGCCATTTAAAAATGCACTTTTAACATCCATTTGATATAATTTAAAATCCATGATACAAACAAAGACAAGTAACAATGTAATAGCTTCTAATCTAGCTACAAGTGCATATGTTTCTTCATAATCTATACCTTCTACTTGATTATATCCTTTTGCTACAAGCCTGACTTTATTTCTTGTTATCAGGCTAGCTTAATCAAGTTTGTTCCTAAACACCCATTTGGTTCCTATAATTGGATGATTATTGGGCCTTGGAACTAATTTCCAAACTTGATTTCTTTCAAATTAGTTTAGCTCCTCTTGCATGGCCAAGATCCAATGTTCATCATTAAAGGCTTCATTGACGTCTTTAGGTTCAATTTGAGAAACGAAAGCCAAATGGTTTTATGCATTTCTAATTGAGTTTCGAGTACTTACACCTTTGGATATATCACTTATAACTTGATCAAGCGGATGATATCTTGAAGTTCGTCATTCTTTGGGAAGATCCATGACTTGCGAATCCTCTTGATTTTCTTCTTGCTTCTTTACTTCCTTTTCTTGGTTATCTAAGGGTGTTTTTGCCAAAGTCTCTACTACATCATCAACAACAAACTCCTTTCTTGATCCATTTGGATTAGTCTCATCAAATGCAACATGAATGGATTCTTCAATGGTCATAGTTCTTTTATTATATATTCTAAAAGCTTTGCTATGATTAGAATAGCCAAGAAATATACCTTCATCAGACTTAGCATCGAACTTCCTAGGTTATCCTTTCCATTATTTAAAACAAAACACTTACATCCAAAAACATGAAAATATGACACACTAGGCTTCCTTCCTTTGTATAATTCATATAGAGTTTTCTTTAAAATTGGTCTTATAAGGACCCTATCCATTACGTAACAAGCAGTACTTACTGCATCAGCCCAAAAATACTTAGGAAGTGTAGCCTCATTGAGCATAGTTCTTGCCATTTCTTCCAAAGATTGATTCTTCCTTTCTACAATCCCATTTTATTGTGGAGTTCTAGGGGCAGAAAAATTATGCTCAATGCCGTATTCATCACAAAAGTTTTCAAAATCTTGATTTTCAAACTCACCACCATGGTCACTTCTTATAGATGTAATTGAAAAACTTTTTTTTTTATTTTGGATAACTTTGGCAAGTTTCTTAAAAGCTAGAAATGCATCATTTTTGTGAGAAAGAAATAAAGTCCATGTGAATCTAGAAAAATCATCCACAATCACTAAAGCATAGTAATTCCCACCAAAGCTCATAGTTCTAGATGGTCCAAAAAGATCCATGTGCAAAAGTTGTAAAGGCCTAGAAGTTGAAATGATATTTTTAGCTTTAAAAGAGACCTTTACTTGTTTTCCCTTTTGACATGCATCACATAATTTATCTTTTTCAAAATTGAGTTTAGGTAGTCCAATTACTAACTCTTTAGAAACTAACTTTTTCAAGTGATCCATATGAATGTGTGCAAATCTCCTATGCCACAACCAAGACTCATCTTCCTTACTTAAAAAGTATTTCGCCATCATTTGAAGATATATCATCAAGACTAATCATATAAATGTTATTGACTCTATGACCAATAAGTTTAACATGCTTATCATTTTTATCTTCAATTATGCAATAATTTGAATCAAAGATTACTCTATTACCTTTGTCACACAATTGACTAATGCTAAGTAAGTTATGTTTCAAACCTTCAACAAGTAATACATTATCAATAGATGAGTTTGGATTCTTACTAACTTTACTAACTCCAAGAATATTTCCCTTGTTGTTATCTCTATAGGTTACATGTCCATGAGATTTAGGAACAAGAAACGAAAACTTTGAGTCGTCTCCGGTCATGTGCTTGGAGCATTCACTATCAAGATACCAATTTGAATTTTTTGCCTTCAAGCACACCTACAACACAAATTCAGTTTTTAACTTTTGGTGCCTAAATTTTCTTGGGTCTTTAAATGTTAGTTGTGGGTCTTGTTCCCTTAGGAATCCAAATTATTTTTGTTCCAACCTTTGTGTTAATATTTTTCCTTGCATTGCAAGTTGATGCACAGTGACCATTCTTCCCACAATATAAACATTTAATAAATGGGCTACTAGAAGTGCTTGAATAAACAAAGAAATTTTTATAAGATTTGTGCTGATTTTTCTGGTTGTAACCAATTCGAGCCTTTTGAAAAAACAACTCTTTGTTTTCCTAATATGATATTTAAATTGTCTCCTCCAAAGGTGAAAATTTTGCAAGGGTGTTCTTTAAATCTTCAATTTCTTTTTTGAGTATATGACATGAAGAACAAGATGAAGAAGTAGAAGCATCTGAAGGACAAGTTGTGCATGCATCAATTAATCTTAAAGTTTCATTTTCAATTTGTAATTCTTTAATTATTTTATTTAAACTCAGAATTTGATTTTCTAATGAGGAGATTGTTTTATTAGACAAAGAAATTAATTTAGTGAGTATTAGAGATTCATGGTGCAATTCTTCAAAGGTATCTTGTAGTTCCTCATAAGAAGGCAATAGATCAGAACTTACCTCATTGTCGTTTTTTTCCTTCTTCTTCTCCTTTGGCCATAAGACATAGATGGGCTTCCTCGTTATCTGAACTGTCAGTTGAGTCCATGTCATTGTGATCCCATGCTATGTAGGCTCTTCTTCCTTTTCTTTCCTTAAAAGGTTTCTTCTCAAATTTCTCCATTTTCTCTTGATAGATTAGACATTCCATCTTCATGTGTCTAGGTTTTCCACACTCGTAGCATGTTGGAGTTGAGGATGTTCCTTCGCCTTTGTTATATGTTTTCTTTGGAGGGAAATGTGGTCTTCTTTGTGTCCTTTTTTCCCTTAGGAACTTACCAAATTTTCTTACTAGAAGGCTGAGATTCTCTTCATTAACCTCGTTGTTCTCTATACCTTCATGTGGTGGCTTTTAGAGCTATCCCTTTTTTATTTTTGTCATTTTCTTCACTTTGGCTTAATCGGTTCAACTCCAATTCGTGTTCATGAAATTTTTCAAAAAGAGTAGCTAGAGTCATTGTCGACAAGTCTCTTGATTCTGAAATTGCAGTCACCTTGGGTTGCCAAATCCTGCTTAGACATCTCAAAACTTTGTTAATCAAGTCTTCGTTAGAAAAACTATTTCCTAATGATGCAAGATGATTAACAATATGTGTGAACCTCTTTTGCATTTCTTGAATGTTTTCTCCTTGGTTCATTCTAAATAATTCATATTCGCGAGTAAGAGAATTGATTCTCGACCTCTTAACTTCACTAGTACCTCCATTGGTAACTTGTAAAGTATCCCACATTTCTTTAGCGGTTTTGCAGTTTAAAATTCTAAAAAATTCATCATACCCCAAGGTAGTGGTAATGATATTTTTGGCTTTTAAATTATGTTGAACTTTCCTTTTATCATCATCAGACCATTCACTCCTTGGAGTTTCAGTCTTTACACCATCAACCATTTTTGTAGGTATAAATGCGCCGTTTTTTACAGCATCCCACACATCTAGATCAATAACTTCGATAAAAAATTTTATTCTTTCCTTCCAATATGCATAGTCATCCCCATTGAAAACGGGTGGTCAGTTTATAGAGGAACCCTCTAAAAAACTATTTGAAGAAGTCATGTTCTTTTAAAGCTGCTAAGCTCTTTATACAAGAGTCTAGCTCTGATACCACTTGTTACCAAGTGGCTTTCAGTACTTAAGAGGGGGGAGAATTGAGTAATTAAAACTTTTTCGCAAACCCTTTTTAACACAAATTTCTTGAAGCAATATATTGAATATATAAAGATGATGAAATGCCTTAAGAACAGTAAATAAACAATTAAGCAATAATAAATAAATTACAATAAATAAAGAGATAAAGATAAGAAAAATAGGCACAATATTTATCCTAGTTCGACCACTAAACCACTTGTGGCCTACGTCTAGTCCTCGAAACACAGTCTGAGATTTTTCTACTAACAATACAAGCATAAACAAGTGCTTGCAACCATTACAAACTAGAGAACTTTTCACACATAAGGACACTGAAACCTTGTGCTAAAGCCTCAACCTTCAGGGATACCTCACCCTCGACACAAAGAATCAAAATATAGATGAAGAGAAACTCTCACAAAGAGTAAATATCACAAATTGAAGCACGAGGGAGCTCTTTCAAGAATATCTCAAAGTTTTAGCAAAAAGAGCACATAAAATAAGAGAAAAAGATGAAACACATTTTTCAAGCAAGCAGAGAATAATCAAATTATTAGGCAATGATCAAAGGTGACCCAAGGCCTCAGTTTATAGAGCCTCGTATGAGAATGACCGTTGGGTGCAATTAATATGATAATAAATGCTGAAAACGTTTACGTATGAATTCAAAAATCAAAATAGAGCCTCGTGGGTTATTCGAATACCATCATGGTGTATTCGAATACCACTGATTTTATTACTTATAAAAAATAGTTTAGAAGCAGGTTATTCGAATACCATCAGGGTGTATTCGAATACCTCTATTTTAAAGACTTTGTAAAATGATTTAGAAGAATTTTATTCGAATACCTCTTAAGTATATTCAAATACCTCTGTTGAAAACACAATTTTTTGAAATCAGGTATATTCGAATACCGCATGAGTTATTCGAATACCTTAATTTTAAAAATAGATTTTAAAAGGCTTTGTATTTGAATTCCATGCATGTTATTTGAATACCTCTTTTGAAAACATGAAAATGTACTAAGATAGAAGCAAATTATTCGAATACCTTAGAGGTTATTCGAATACCTCTGTTGAAAACCATTTGAAAAACCTTTAGAAAACTAACCAAGTGATTTCTGAATTTCTACAAACTTTTTTTATCTTTCAAAAACCATATTAAAACTTTAATTTAGTTTGTAAGAAATAGGTTTTTAGATCTTTTAAGTCAAACAATGAGATATCCAATAAAAGCTCTGTACTAAAGAGATCCTAAGTCCTAAAGCTAATCTTGAAGATTTTGGACTTAGTCTTCTCATCATCTTCATGTTTGTTATCATCAAAACTCATCTTCATTGTTGCATAATAATCACAAATTTTATGAGTTGTTAACTGTTGGTTCTTTCTTTTCATGTGGTTCTATTTGTAAACACATCCTTGTTTTTAACTTGATCATATCACTTCTTGTTAAGCTTTTGGTTGCTAGGTCACCATGTTGTCCTCCTATTAATGTCTGTTACTAATTTTTTTTTTATTCTTAGCTATAGAATGCTACTATGTTGGAAGTCTTAATATTGCTATTTTTTTGTTGTTAGTTTGTATCAATCTTGTTTGAATAGGTAAATATTGTTATACTCTTCTTTATTTTTTCTCCTATATTTTCCTGAGTTAATGCCTAATAGAATCATGTGTGTTATTAGTGGAGTGCCACAAATAAAACTTGGGTCTTGATCTAACTAAAGGTGAAGGGGCCAGACTCCTCTTTAAAGATGGTACATATTCTCAACACTTGTTATTTTCAAATGATAAGGCTTAATACCATATTCCATAATCTATGCATAAAGAAATTTATGTTTTCTTCCTCTATATATATATATATATATATATATATATATATATATATATATAGTGTATATTATGATTAATATATTGTTTATGTGACCATATGTTAAACCTATCAGCATGTTATGAATATATCATTTTGATGAATATTTGGTTATTTGCTAATTAAACGAGTTGTTTGTTTATTTTTTTGCTAAGTTGAATATGTTTGTGGTTGCTCTTGAATTGGTTCTAGTCTTTGACCATTTGAATGCTTTTGTTGAGGCTGCATTGTGGCATTACCTCCATTGCTACTAGGCATAAAATTCTTAACTTTCAACATATCTAGAGTTTCAACATACTTTTGAACTCTTTCTATCTTCAAGATGTTTTCACTAACATCAGAACCAGTAATTTAAGAACTAGTAACAAAAAAGACCAAAATGTATGAAATGTTTACCTACATTTTCCTCTACAACTTCACATCCCCATCAGATGGAGAAAGCTTGCGTTGTTCAATAGGTAAAGAAAACTATAAAAGAATCAAAATAATCAAATATCAACTGAAGCAGTAAATTGAACACACAATCAATCAGCTGACTACTAAAAAAGGAAAGTAATCTTATCAAAATGTCTTTCATCTAGGCTTTGTTTCACTTGCACAATAAAAAAATATTTCAAAATACCAAAGAATATGACAAAACACTAAAAAAAAATATTTACCTGAAAAAAGTGGATGAAACTTCCCTGAGCATGCTTTGACAACCTCTTGTCCAACACCTAAGATGTCATTAATATTACTGATAACAGATATAAGCTTCTGTGCATCATCCTCTGAACCAGCATAAGGGAAACTTAGAAAAATCACTCAGAAGAAAATCACCTAGATGACTGAGTGCTTCCCTAAGAGGCTTAAAGTTCAACACCTTCACTTGTTTGACCTGTGTGACAATACCACATTTCTCATAGATACCATAATTTGTGGTGTTATCTTCAAGAGTAAATGAATATGCTCTAGCATTTTTAATCTTCCTTGGTTTTCCATCATTCAATTCTTTCATACCATGAACTTTAGAGAATACAACAAGATCTACATCCTAAAACTCAAGCCTCTCATCATCAACACAGGATACTAGAGCAGGGTTGTCATTGCTGATGAATGCAATAATGCCAGTATGGGGTTCATCTCCATCAACATCAACAACAGCGAACTCAGGCCCAAAATCACAAAACACAAAACCAAAAAGGCCTCTAACTTCAGTTTTAATAAAAGGAATATGAGGCTGATGATTGTGGCAGTAATCATTGAACTCAATGGCTTTCTCAAGACTAATATAAATGAAAACAACCTATAAAATAGTAAATAAACAAATGTAAATATATCAAAATAAATCATATACAAATGCATTTATAGAGATAGATTTTGCAGCTTTCTCCATCTTAGAATTCTTCCTCATCTCTAAGTACCTCTTCTCTTGGCTAATTGGGTCTTCCACTAGCACTATCTTTGATTTGTCCTTGATCCCAACTATGTCAAGGAAAGCTTTTGAATCTCTTTCCATGTCTTTATAAAATAGCTTTTGGTCTTGGTGGTGTAACCCAGTTGGCCCTGATAACATTTTCTTCAATTCCCTTGCAACATCATGAATAAAAATCATCTTTTTGCATAATTAGTCAGGAAATATTACTAAGTTGTATCATCTTCTTGGCTTTACTATCTTTTTTTCCCTAATTTTTGTCTCTGATTGTAGTAAAAGAATTAAAATAGGAAATCTTGTTGAGTTGCTCTAGTTTTCATTATAGGAGAAATGCCTAAATATATTGAATATTTTATTTCTATTACTCTTAGATAAATATGTGGCCTAATTCGAGTCATTTATCTCTTTCAACTCTAAACTAAAGTTTACTGAACTTATTGTTAGGAAAATGTACTTGATTTTTGTATGCTGAGAATGATAATATGTTATGACTGTTAGACTATTATGATTTGTATACTTGATCTATTTTAGATCTGATATCTCTGTGTAAGGTCTGCCTTATAGTAAAAGCACTCTTTATCTTTGAAGTAGGTTATTTCTATTTCAGTCTAACTATTTAAATTTTATTTAAATAGTGGGCTGGTGTATTTTGATTGATATGTCTCTTGTCTTTCTTTAAATTAGAAACATAATGGAAGTTCCTGAGCATCAGAAATGGATGGATAAAAGGGTGAGTCTTGATAGGAGAAGAGTTAAAGATGAGTTCATGGTGGGGGTTAACGAGTTTGTTGAGTTTGTTTGTGCACAAGAACAATTTAAAACAATAGGAAAGTTGAGGTGTCTATGTAAAAAATACAAATGTAAGGCATATCACTTGGTTGATGACGTCAAGTTACACCTGTGTATGAAGGGGTTTATAAGTGATTACTATTACTAGACTAACCATGACGAACCAAGGCCCCTCATTCCCCTAGTGGTTGCAGACAACTTATACTATGGAAGTAGTGGGGTAAGGGAAGACTTCAATAGGTATAAGCAGATGGTAATGGATGCTGCTGGACCCTCTATTGGCAATTACATTGAGAAACAAGGGTTTGCTTATGCAGAATAAATAAGGGAAGATCCTGACCTAGAAGCCAAAAGATTTTTTGAAATGTTATCAGCTGCACAAGCTCTCTTGTATGAAGGTTGTGACAATTACTCTGAATTATCAACTGCGTGTGAAGCTCTAAGTATCAAATATGATTTCAATATCTCCGAGACTTGTTTTAATCAATGGGTGGAGTTTGTGGGAAATGCATTGCCAAATGATAATTGAATGCCTAGAAACTTCTACCGTGCAAAGAAAGCAGTGGAACGACTAGGGCTGGGTTGCAAAAAGATTTCTTACTGTCCAAATGGATGCATGCTTTATCATCCTCCTTATGAGAATCTTCGTAGTTGTATATTTTGTGGTGAGGACCATTATAGAAGCATAACTAGAAATGGTAAGGTCAAAGAAATTCCTCAGAAAAAAATATGGTATTTCCCACTTATCCCAAGGCTACAACGACTTTATTCCTTAATGCAAACGACGTCTTAAATGAGATGGCATTGTGAGAATGCGTGGGAGACGAGGTCTTTGTCCCACCCATCCGATGGAGAACCCTAGAAATATTTTGACGAAACATATCCTAAATTTGCAGAAGACCCTCGAAATGTGAGGCTAGGGTTATGTGTTGATGAATTTGCTCCATTTGACAAAACAGGTAGGACTTATTCATGTTGGCCAGTAATCATTACTCCTTACAATATACCTCCGTGGATGTGCATGAGAAGAGAGTTCATGTTCTTAACTATCATAATTTTAGGCCCTTCCAATCCAAAAAGTAAAATTGATGTGTACTTGTAGCCGCTTATAGATGAACTGAAACTTTTGTGGAATACTGGTGTCATGACCTATGATGTCTCACGACAACAAAACTTTGTCATGGAGGCTTGTTTGATGTGGACGATTAATGATTTCCCTACATATGGGATGTTGTCAGGTTGGATGACAATGAGAAAACTTGCTTGTCCAATTTGTATGGAGCACTCAAAAACACTCACAGTTAAACATAGCTGAAAGACATCTTTTTTTTATTGTCACCATCAATTCTTGCCACATGATCATTGCTATAGAAGGAACAAAAATGCTTTTAGAAAGAGACTTGTTGAAACTTCATTACCCCATGAAGGTTGACTGGTGAAGAAGTGTGGGATAGGGTAAGACATATACCTAACATAACTAAATCAGTAGGAGAAAGTCTACCAAGGTATGGTATTTATCACAACTGGACAAACGAAGCATCTTTTGGGAATTGCCTTATTGGAAAACAAATCTTCTCCCGCATAATCTGGATGTCATGCATATTGAGAGAAATGTGTTTTTTAATATCTTGTACACAGTTATGGATACTAAGGGCAAGATGAAAGACAATTTTAATGCTAGACTGGACTTGGCAGAATATTGTAGATGAAAGGATCTAGAGCTGCAGGATGGTGGAGGTGGAAAGCTAAAAAAACCCAAAGTGCAATACACATTGGCTAAGCAACAAAGATTAGCCGTGTGCGAATAGGTTAAAAAATTGAAGATACCAGATGAGTATGCCTCCAATTTGGCTAGATGCGTTGACATGAGGGAAGCAAATTTGTTTGGTATAAAGAGTCATAATTGTCATGTGTTCACGAGGGAAGCAAAGTTGTTTGGTATGAAGTGTCATTACGTAATCTTCGTTTTTAATTAGAATATTATTTTAATTATGTTATTTTCTATTTTAATTAAAATTTAGGACTATATATTGTAAATGTCATATGACTATTTTATGAGGAATTAATTTGATAGCCAAATGCTTTTTATTAAAGGTTACGACCCCTTGAAGAGGTTACGACCTAGAACTCTAAGGTTCTCATCATTAATTTGTTATTTTTCAAGCTAATAATTTTTTTTATATATTTTTAAATTTTACACAAGGTGTTTAAATTGGTTTTATCTAGTATATATTAGTTTAGTTATGAACATCATTATGCAAGACATTCTATCAAGAATTTACGAAATAGGCTAGTTACTTCTAAGGCTTTGAAAAAATAAAATAAAATGTTATTTTGCTAAGCAAGTCAATTACGTGCCATTTAAAAAGGCTTGTTTGGCGTAATAGGCTAGCTAAATGATTTAAATGATTTATTTATTATAATTAAAAATTATAACATTTACATAATTTATTAATTAAAAGTTTAAATAATTGTAACATCCCCATTTTAATAATTTAATATATATATATATATATATATATATATATATATATATATATATATATATATATATAAAATTTAGTGATTTAAATAAAATTAGAATTTTAGCCTAATTATTTGAGAAAACGAAGCTTAGCTATTTTTATAATTATATCATAGGTGTTGTCGACTTAGAACCTATTTACAAAAAAATATAGGCAATAAATATTAAAGAGTTGGTAACATATACTTACAAGAGAAAAATGTTTAAACACATGACTTATAATCAAGTCCAAATCCAGCTAGAGAAAACACCCACACCCCACTCATTAGCCTAAGGTAAATCACTCCTCTTATAACCCTCACCACACCCTATCACAAATCACACACTCAAAGTTAAGAATAAGAAATAGAGAGGGAGCAAGACTGCAACGATCTAGAGGAAGAGAGAAAGAAGTTGAAGCTCTGCATGTCCTAGGAGGGTTGGGAATTTCGTTTAGCTGAAGAAGGGAAAGTTGTTCTTCATTTCCTTAACTACCCAACATTGTACAAAACATCACCCTCAACCAATTCTCAATCCACTTTCATCTCTCTATTTTCGACCAAGAGATAGGGAAGTGTGAACAGTGGTTTTTTTGAAAAAACAAAAAAGAATAATAATAATAACTTATCTTTCACTCAATGGGTCATTATCCTAACCCATTATTCAACTCAATTGACTAATCAACTCATTAACCCATTGACTCATTCTACTACAACTCAAGCTCATCATAAACAAACTCATCCAAACTAAATCTCATCAGTTATCCCAAACATACTCATCTTAACTAAATCACATTAGTTATCCTAAACATACTTATCTTAAACAAATCTCAACACTTATCCTAAACCAATTCTAATCTTACTTTAACTTAAACTCTTCAACCTAATCCATGCCTATAAAATCTATAACCCACACACAGAAAAAAAAAAAAATCAATCCAACTTACAAAGATTTCAGCTTTAACACATACCCAGGCCTTAGTTTTTTCATAGCTTTTTTTTCAGCAAGCACTTCACCTCCATTATCATCATCTTCAACCTCCCATCACCATCTTCATCATCTACTTTCATCTTCTTCAACCTCCCATCACCCACATAATCTTTCTCTTCATCACCTTCAACCCATCTTCAACCTCCAAACCCCACCATCCTCACCCTTTAACTAATACCACAATTTTACAACACATCACAAACAACCCATTATCACCCAAACCCATCAACCTTCAGCAAAAGCCATCAACCAAACACCAAGCATAACCATTACCAGCCTCTAAAAACCACACTTCAATCACACTGTCGAAGTAGAACCCGCGCCATATGCCATTGCTCTGTCGCCACACCTCGCACCGCAGCACCACCAGCCAGAACTCATTCCGCCTTGTACCAGATGTCGCCGCACGACCCGTGCTTGGGTCGGGTCGACCAGACCCATTCCAATCTCTACCAAACTGCGACACCCACGACCTATCATCCCCTGGCTGCATCGGACAGTGCTGTCGAATGCAGAGCCCAGATTCGCTCAGTCCAAAGTCGTCGCTCACCTTTGTTGCGCACATCAAGAGTGACCTATTCGTAAACTGCATCATTCGCACAGTCAAACCCAGCATCCGAACACGACCCAGATTGCATCATCGAGACTGCCACACCGCACCGCATTGGTTGCCGCTTCTCCAGCAGTCGTCGTCGCTCCTCTTCCTTGCTTCCCTGTTTATTATGTAAATATCCAAAAATAACCCCCTCCCTATTTGTTTCGTTTGCTTCCAGTAAGCACTTTTTTTTTCTTTTTTCTGGTGTTTAAGTGAATGGGCTTAATGTGCCAACTAAAAGAGATAAAAAAAATGAAAACAAGGATAAAAAAATGATAATAGAATTAAAAAATTAAAAATATAAAAATATTTTTTTTTTAAAAAAAAAAAGATTAATTGAGTTGTGACAGCTTGTTGATCCTATGGCTTTTGTAATCATCTAAGTTGTGACAACTTGATGATTCAAATGTTTCAAAGTTAAAAGCTATTAACCTATAATTTAAAAAGTAAAAATATAAAATAATTAAATATTTTTTAAAGAAATAAAATAGGGATAATTGAGTTATAACAACTTGTTAATCTTATAATTTTTTTTAAAATCATCTGAGTTGCGATAGCTTAATGATTTTTTTTTAAATTAAAAACAACCAACCCACAAAAATTTTATAAAGAACTACGTGACTTTGAATTTCTTATTACACTAGGGGATACGTAGGAGCGGAACTTTTATTCCGTCAAGCCAAATTTTAAATTTTCACAAATTCTTTGTTTTATTTTATAAAAAAAGCAAAACAAATATATTTTGAGATTATCAAATTTTGCATAACTAATTTAGGGTAAACATTTTAGGATGAATGTGTTAGGGGTACCATGGGGTTAAGTCTCCACCCTTCCCTATGCATAACCAACTCCCGAATCCAATCTGGTTTCAAAGATCATTTTTTTTAAAAAGGTTTTTCAATTTTTCTTATTTCAAATAAAATTGGTGGCGACTCCTAAAAAATTATCTTGTTCATTGCATCCGCCGCGATCACCGTCGCGATAGACTAAGAAAGGTTTTCCAATTTTTCTTAATTTAAATAAAATTGATGGCAATTTCTAACAATTTATTTGTTGGCCGCTCCTGCTGCGATCACGGTCGCGACAGATGGCGACTCCACTGGGGAAACTTGAGAGTCAAGTCTATATAAGTTGGTTGTGCAAAATTTTGTAATCTTTGTATATTTGTTTTCCCTTTTTTTCTTTTTTTCTCATTTTTTTAAATTGTTTTTGTTAATTATTTTTGTTATTTACACCTTAGGATGGAGAATTTCTCTTGGAATTTGTGTTTTGTATTTGTTTTGTAGGATGCGGATAGTCTATAGGATAATAAGGTTTGTATGTTTCATACACCCACTGCACCTACACGTTTATCACACACATTTGAGTAGGGCCGTATACCTGGGTCTAAGTGAAGCTTATGTTAAGTAGAGGTTGTGTAGTGATAGTCATTTTAGATGTACATCCTATTTAGTTATTGCGAAAACCTCATCTAAAATGTGTCTTTTTCACGAATGTCCCACACCTAGTGGTTTACCCACTGTTTGTGGTCAACATTCTGAAATGAGACTTAGCTCTAGAGGCCTTTGGAATAGTAGAGCCACCCAATGAAAGTTTTCATGAATTAGTAAAGACCCATAGATCCTCAGGATAAAAATCCCCAAGTTTAAGGAAATCTCATTAGGACACAAAGGGAGCGTACCTTTCATTATCTTTTGACTTATCTGTATATCTCGTGAGTTGTTTAGTCCCTTAATGTGACAAACCATACTTGTGTCCCTCTTTATAAAATTAAATGTTTTTCCTAAAAGAAGGGGCGAGTCATTATTAAAAGACTAACAACTCACTCATTATTACATTGTAAAAAAAAATTGAAAAAATATATGCATTGATAATTCTTCATTCCTAGGTTTGTTGGAGAGCCATTTGAAACTAAATGTCTAAGGACTAGCAGTGAGTATCTTTGATTAATAATATAAAGTGTCAAGGGTCCCTAGAACTTAAGGCAAAAAAAGTGGAAACAGAGAGCTTGGTGAGTTTGGGCGGAATGCTGAAGAAAACACAATATTTGACCTTCACTGCAAGATATAGGAAGATCCTGCATCTGTTAAAGGTGGATGTATAGGTAGAGGCTATCACCGCACTAGCCTAATACTATGACCCACCATTGTGTTGCTTCACGTTTCAAGATTTTCACCTGGCCCCCACTTTAGAAGAGTTTGAGCAGATATTGGACTTACCTTTGGAAAATGAAAAACCATACCAATATATAGGCCACTATGCATCTATGTCAACCATAGCAGATGTCTTGAAGATTCATGTAAAAGATCTGCAGTAGGTAAAACAAAATAGGAAAGGAATAGAGGGGTTTTCGAAGAAGTATTTAGAAGAACACATACGTTGCCTCGTCAAGGTTGAAGACTGGAGCACTTTTTCAGATGTGCTAGCCCTCACCATTTATGGCACTATCCTCTTCTCGAGTAGTGAAGACTTGATAGACTTTGCAGCAATTGATGTTTTCCTGGCTCGAAGAAATGATACCGCAAACTATGTCCCTACCATCCTTGCTAATGTTTACTGCACTTTGAATTTCTGCCATGAAAAGAAGGGTAAGCGGATCTTATATTGTCTACCGATGCTATTTTGTATGGCTCATGACTCACATGTTCAAGAGAAGCTACGAAGAAGCATGACCCATTACAGATCTCAAGATGTCCAGTTAAGAACCATGAATGGTCGTGAATGGGCAAAGGAATTGGCCAAGCTTGAGGAGAGGAAAATTGTATGGTACCCGCGGCGAAAAGACGGGCAAACTGTGGTTTTCCTAATATTCCTTTCATGGGTACTCGACAGTGCATTAACTATAATCCTACTTTGGCATTGCGACAACTTGGCTATCCCATGATGGGGCCACCCACAGAATTGGAAACCACTCTTTTTATTTACTACATACAAATGAAGTGTACTGAGACACTAAGGAAGGTTCGAGAAGCTTAGAAGAAGGTCGTTAAAAAAGGTATAGAGCTAGGAGTCAGAAGCTGTGGAGTCAAAGAAGGTTATCAGCAGTGGGTCAAGAACAGAGCTCAGGAAGTCAAGTTACCTTTCAAAAGTCCAGCAACCTCTATAGTTAGTAAAACTTTGCCTTTGATTCCGATAGAAGATGAAGAAATAAAAGAAAAGTTAGCAAAAGCCAATAAAGAAAAGAGGAAATTAGAAGCAAAGTTAGAAAAGATTTGCTAAGCATATGCAATTTTAAAACGTGAAAGTTCTGAGAAAATCTACGCTCTTGAACAAGCAAACAAAAGGCAAAGGACAGAGTAGGATAATATGTCAAAAATCAGAAGATGTTTGGAAGCTGCAAATAAGGAATTAGGACTCCGAGGGTAAGAAAGGGATAGAGCTCTGGCCAAAAATCAACAGCTTAAGGAGTTGCTCGTAAATGCCAAAGCAACACAAAATGATGCTCTTCAACAAGTGGATAGTATGAGGCAACAAATGAAGATGGTGTTAGCAAGATATGAAGACACACTCCAAATTGAGAGGTTGAACACTGACAAGGAAATTACAGGGTATGAAGCAACGTTGCAACAGGGACAAGAAGACTTGTGGAAGCTGATGGATCAGGTGAAACAATAAAACAAAGACATCATTGAATGGAAATGAGAAGCTCAATTTTGCATGGACCACTTCACAAGGCTAGTAAACCTCGCCAACACGACAATTGCAGACATCCTATATTATTTAAAGGTGGCTAATAAGATGGTTGATCCTCTTAAGACATCGACAGAGATTAATGATTTCATTAAATATTGTAAGAGTCTTATTGAACAAATGAAGCAGATGATCAAAATGTATTCAGTTGAGAATAGCTAGACAATGATGTAATAGGGTGAAAATTACGAACTACTCTCATTGATGTTGATGATTTTTCAATTGAATAAAACATGCATTTTTGTTCTTCTGATCCCATGTTTACTTGAGACCAATACTTTTGAACGAGACGTTCTAAGAATTGGTCATGACGAGAAAGATCAAAGATACTCACTCAAGTCCATTCGGCACAAATTAATAATGGTCTTCTAACAAACAAATGTTGGTGTATGCCCTAGTGGCCAATACATTTTGTTTGTATTTATATACATTATATTATGTTATTTTATATGAGGCATTTCATTTATTGTGTTCTTTTTGGTAGACATAATAAAGTCCTTAGAATAGTAAGTTTAATACCATAGGACATCAAGTGGATGACTTGATCGTGAGATCCTATTGGATAAAACACTATTCTTAAATGTCCCTAGTCAAGTATTATTGTTAATTAGGACAACAATAATACATTGAGGCTAGTATGTGCGTAGACTGATGACCACATCTCACAGGTCATGGATATGAGATATCAAGTCTACACATGGATACATATTAGAGTAATGATGTATTGGACAGACCCGCCATGAGAACACTACGTGGATCGTTACGTGAGTGTCATAAGCGATTCTCATAGTGATAATGGTGTATGTGGTCCTTTGACCTGAAATCACTACGATTCCTACATGAGGAGTTGTGTGTTTTAATGCCATCAAACGTCATCTGTAACAAGATGATTATAACGTTGGTTATTAGACATGCCGCAATACATGTGGAGGGATGTGAGTGACCTAGATGAGATTTATCCCTCCTACATAACAGGAGCGATATCTTCGGGCCCCCTGATTGAGTGAGACTGCGAAATGCATGGCCATGCTCAAATGAGTCAATATGAGATATTGATCTTATTTGTTATTACTATGTCTACTCGGGAATCAGGAAACTGAAGATTGAACTAAACAAAGGTGACACGTTCTATGCCTTGTGTTCAATCTGGATATCTGGATAAAGGGACTAAACTACACGGAAACATTGGTCACAGATAGGTTATGTCAAATCACTGACATTCTCATTACTTGGGTAGCAGTGATGTGTTGCTAGATACCGCTCACTGTTTGTAATATTAAAATGAGATTTTACTATTACTACCAACGTCATGAGAACCTGCAGGGTCACACACTTAGAATAGACTAAATTGGAGTAATCAGAATCCAAGTTGGACTCAGATTCAATTGTGGGCTAACTCATGACAGATGGGTTTAGGGTTGCGCCACTTACCTTGCTTACTGCTCACACTCACTTAAGGCGACCACTTTGTTATAAATAGTGCTAAAGGGGGCTACCGGGTTACATCACAACCCTAGCCGCACCTACAGAAAGTGAGTGAGAGATAGTGAGGTCTTCTTCTCCTCTCTTCACAGCTAGCACTACGAAAACAGAGGCGTGACTCCTTTTGCAAGTCTGTTCGTGTGGATACTGCAGAAACATCATCATTATTACGGTGTTGGTGATTCACCTCGCTTGTGTCTATCACGCTTCATGTAACATCCCGAAAATTTATAATTTCCAGATAAATGATCATTTTTCAATATTTGGGATTTTCTGGAATTTTTCTGGATTTTTCTGAGAACGCGGAATATTTTAATATTATTCTTCGTTTTACGTGTACACTGGGCTGGGAATTGCTAAGACCAGTGTAACACTCCTAAATTGATTTTTTCACCATGAATAGTCATTTTCCAATATTTGTGATTTATGGGAATTCTTTCGAGAATTTTTCCTGAACGACGAATATTTTAATATATTCCTCGTTTTGCGTTAATATTGAGCAGAGTCGTGAAAACGATCAGTAATGCTTTAAAAATTGGAAATTTATATGACAGATATAGTCGTTTTATAATATTTGCAATTTTTGAGAATTTTCTCGAATTTTCTGGAAAACGTCGAATATTTTAATATATTCCTCGTTTTGCGTGCACGTCCGAGTGAGAATCGAGAGAAACGCGATGTTTTCTCGAGAACCTTGGACTATGGATAAGTCGACGGGGATCTTACTAAACCCGAGGCTTGACACAGTTCTGAGGTTTCATAATTTTCGAGAAATCTTAACGATTACATTTAAATCAAGTCTGATAAAAAATTCATCTGTCGGATTAATTAAATACGATTTACAATCAGCTAACTATTATCTATTGGATAATAGTGTGTAATAAAAATACTATCACATTATCCTAATGTAATCTACTTTATGTCAAATCTATCCACTTTAATTCAAATTTAAGAGTATTTTAATCAAAGCTTCCTTAAGAAGCTTTGACCCCAAACTTTGACCACATGTTTAGCTTCCAAAGGAAGCCACTTTTCACTCACATTTCTCCCTCTCTCTTACGTATCTGCAGCCCACAAAAGAAGAAAGAATTGGTTCTAATTATCCAAATAAATCATTAACTCATTTTCACCCAAAACACATTTTCTTCTTCATTTACGTATCCTTCTTCTTCCTTTCTTCTTCTAATATTTCTTTTCTCCTCTTCCTACACCATACGTCCAGCCACCCCATTAAATCCCAAACCTTCATAAAAATTTAAACCATTCACATTTTCTTGATCTCCTACTCCTCCTCTTCATCTTTTGTGCTTGGAGTTTTCAAGAAAGCTTCCATCTTCAACCACTTCTCAAGCCTTGAAGGTGAGCTCCCATGGCTGAAAAATTCCAGCCTTCTCCTTCCATTTTCGTTTCTGTTTTTCCTTGGTTTAATGGCCATTTTCTTCTTCTTTTACACATCATTTCATTGTTCTAACTTGGACCAAATTTTCTAGGGTTTTTGAGCTTCAAATCCGAAAATCAAGGGTGATTCTTGGAGTTTTCTTGGTTCATCAACTTGGTAAGAGGAAGATTAATCCTCCTCAACCTCTTTAGCAACTAGGAATCTTGTATTTAATTTTTGGAAGAAGAACCACATGGTGGTTGTTCTTGAAAGTGCTTGAAATTGATTTCTTGAATGTGATTTTAATTTGGCCTTAAGTAGTTGATTGATTAAGTAATTTTGTGATTGAAATTCATGCATGAATGCTGGAAATTTCTGGTCTTTGGACTACTATGTGTGCCACGGTTTTTGGCTTGTTCTTGGGGCTGTTTTTATGCTGAAAATTGAGTGGAAGTGAAGCTTAATTTGTGATCAATGCATGGTTAATTAAATCAAGTAGTTGAGTGAGATTAAAGTGAGCAAAATTCTGGTTCTTTGGACTACTATGTGTGCCACGGTTTTTGGCTTGTTCTTGGGGCTGTTTTTATGCTGAAAATTGAGTGGAAGTGAAGCTTAATTTGTGATCAATGCATGGTTAATTAAATCAAGTAGTTGAGTGAGATTAAAGTGAGCAAAATTCTGGTTGCTGGACTACTATGTGTGCCACGGTTTTTGGCTTGTTCTTGGGGCTGCTTTTATGCTGGAAATTGAATGGAAATGAAGCTTAATTTGTGATCAATGCATGGCTAATTTAATCAAGTAGTTAAGGTTGGTTTAGATGGACAAAATTCTGGTTGCTAAACCTTGGTGAGTGCCACGGTTTTGGGTTGTTATAGGAGCAGAATTTTGGTTGTCATGGTGCCAAGAATAATGCTAGGTAGGTTAAGTAAAGGAAGACTAAATTAGTGAGAAGAAAATTGTGATCTAAGACTCTCTTGAGTGCCACGGTTTTGAGGGCTTGAATGAGGGAAAAGATTAACAAATTTGAGATATCAAGACTTGAGTTAATCAAGCAATTAAAAATGTAGATTGATAATAGGAAACTTGCAACAATAATTTTCATAATGGATTGTGGTTAAGACTTAGGAAATAAGCTAAGTTGGAAGGTAATTATAAGAATCAAATAACTTGAATCAAAGGACAAGTAAGTGAACCAATGAGATAATTTTCATAAGACTTGGAGGTTTTAGAAATCCATAATGGACCTAAAATGTGTTCCTTGAATTATAAATTGATATTACGTTGATATTGGGTTCTCTTTGGATGCAATTATGCTTATTGTACCCTCTTGATCAAATGTGGTATGTTATGCCATTGTATGAACTGTGGATTATGCTTATTGCACCCTCTTGATCAAACGTGGTGTGTTATGCCATTGTATGAATTGTGAATCATACATGTTCATGCATAGAGTGCTATGCATTGTGAATGTCCGTGTGGATTGTTGTAAGGCCAAGTTGCCTAGGAGATTGAACACACCTTTGTGCGGGTGCGAATAGACAAGTGTGGGTCGTGTGATGACCTCGGGGCGTCGGGGTGCGGGTCCTCCACATGGGCGGGCTAGAGCTCCTCGCACCGTGGGGCAAACCGATGCAAACACACCGACGATCCGGACTTGACACCGTCCTATGTCGTGATCGAGCGCGGACCGTCGGTGCAATGCCATGATCGTGCACGTGGAAATTATTGATGAATAGCACATTGGCCTCGGCGGTAGGAGTCACCGACATGTCTCCCGATCTTTCTCTCCGACCGTTTGAGTCTAGCTCCATGGAGTAGGAAATCGATTGTTGTGTCCATGCATCATGGAATATTTTGTCATCTGAGAATTACTATTTACATGATATTTAACCGTACGAATTCATCCGCTCGGATATTATGAATTATTCATTGTATTTATTAATGATTGCCCGATTGGTTATCTGTTAAAAGCTTATTTACCGTTTCTACGTGCTATGTGGGCGTTATGCGCCGTTCGGTTCTTGTTCTTTGTATTGGTATTGATGGTAGGATATCTTACCTCTTCCTGTGTTTTCTATATTTTTGTATTTCTTTTTATGTTTATAATGATAAAAGATCATGAGGAAGATAAAGAGGGATCACACCCTGGTTGATTGGATTGGGCGTTTGGACAAGGTTCCTTCGGCTACGTACGAGTGCGATTGCGTGGAGGCATTGATGCGACTTGTTGACCGGGACTCCGAGCGTCGTCTGTGTATATGGGGTTGCGGCTTTGTCTCGCTAGTAGTACCTATCCTGGGTCACTACTTTTCCCCTTTTAGTGTTTTATTCATTTGTATTTTATTGGACTCTGTAATTGTTATGTTCTATGTCACCAATGATTTGTGTAAATTGATTTGTATATATATGTATAAGAGATATGATTTTATTTCAGTGGTTGTATCATGGCTTGAATATATTTATATTTCATTCGAGGCTCATATTTTCTACCTATGCAAATTGTGAAAAAGGAAAAAAAAAAAATATAGACTCTTGAGAATTTTATTTACTTGTTATCATGACTGTGACACACTTGGATTTAGTAACTATGGTGTAATGACGATTATGCTCAGGTTGCTACATCAAGGGGTGTTACATTAGGTGGTATCGAGCGATTCATCCCGTTGAGTAGGGGTTGGACTTGCTATGTTTAGGCATATTAGAATTTGATCATTTATGCACTTCCTTGTCTCTTGATTGAGATGATGGGAAAGGAATGCATGACTTGCTATAGGTTGAATCTTGATAGCTACTTGTTATACGATTGCATGATATTGAGGACCGGCCTACTCAATATATAATGTTCTGTGTGTACAGGAAACTATGACTTCGCCTAGGCGTACTACGTTAGGAAAATAGGAAATTTTTGTAAGAAGATCGAAAGGTTTTGGAAAACCGATCTTCTGGAGAAAGAAATAGTTGGTGTAAATTAGGTTTGAGAAGTTTGTTTGGAAGTTGATAACTTACGAGAGATTACGCCGTGGGAAGCGAGAATGAAGGAGTTCGAGTGGAGATCGTTAGGATTCGTGAATTGAGCTTGTCTTGTTTAAATTGTGTGATTTTTGTTTAGTTTCCAAAAGGGGACAAAATGGTTTGAAATAACTACGTGGTTATGTTTTGTCTGTCTTTGAAGAAAGTCAATGGCTCGCGGTAGACGTGCAAAGGCGATGGCTCGTGGTAGATGTACGCATGCGAGTGCAAGACAAGACGATGGAAGCATGACTGCGACTGCAGGAGGCATGCAAGGGATAGCTAGCGTGACAGCTTACCAAAATCAGAGGGCCGCACAGCAGCTAGAATTGGAAGCTGAAGTTCAGAATCTGTTGAAGGAGAATCGAATTTGGAGCAACCATGGACTGCCTAGATCCCGACGGAGGAATAATGGGAAAGCCAATAAGTTTAAACGGGAGCTATGATCACGGGTACCAAGAAAGTAACAACAATGCCCAACCCGTAGGGAAAGTGTTAGTAGTAGTAGATCCAATCAGACCTCGACATTTGGAGATCTAAACAAGGGAAGTTACGCCTAAAATGACGACCCGATAATCGTGCTGTATAATTCTGGGGGTAACCCTTCCTCTTTCAATTTGTAGCTGCATGAATCATTCGGATTCATCTGTATCTTCCTTATCTTCAACTTAAGTTGCTTCCATTCCTGTTGCTAAGACTTGTCGTTAGCACTTAAGCTTATGTAATCTATTTTTAGTAAAGATCGAATTTTTTTTCGTTGATCTGTCTTGCTTACCTAAAATCTTGTCTATTAGAGTTTCTGATTCTAGAAATCGATTGGTCATTCTCTAGTTATTATTTGCTAGAGCATTCCGATCAACACCTTAGTGATTTTTGAAACTAAGAGTTTTGAAGTTCGTAACAACCAACAAAGTTGAAGCTTTGTGAGGGAAAAGAAATCCAAGGACACGTGTTACCTTTTGTAGAAGACGAAAGAAAAGGGAATATGACTGTCACCTTTGTAGTCAGTAAGTTTCTCGTGATGAACTACAGTGCTGTCAGTTAAGGAGAAGAATGGAACATCTCAATGAGATGAGCACCATTATCAAACTAACGAGATTAGGATCAAGGGTGAGTATCCTCGGAGAAAGATGTACGTCCTGGTCATCATTAAGTTCACGGGAGATTGAGAATGTCCCCGAAATGGTTTCGAACACGCTATGGGCATTATGGGTGTCTCGTGATGCCGTTCAGAGTAACAAATCCTCTTGTCATATTCATGAGTGACATGAACTGTATCTTTTGTCCTTACCTAGAACAGAATTGTCATTGTCATTAATGATGACATTCTGAGCTATTCTCGAAAGTATGGAGATACACGTTGGACATCTCGGCATGGTTTTCCTGACTTTAAAGGAGAGAGAATAAATGCCAAAGTATCAGAGTACGGATTCTTAATTGAGAAGGTTCAGTTTTGGATCATGAAATTCCAAACGGAGGGATTGTTGTGGATTCCCAAGAGATTGAAGCAGTTCTCCAAAAGGAAAGATCGGAGACCGCAAAAGAGACACATAACTGGTGGAATTAGTTAGTTCTATCGAAGAAGACACATAGATTGAAGGAGTATCAATGGACCCTCCAAAATAGCCAGATATTTTGCTTAGTTTACGAGAAGGGAATCAAAACTTCTATGGACTAACGCATGTGAAGAAAGATTTTAAAGGTCGAGGAGACATTTGAATGCTTGTCAGATTTGGTTCTACCTAATCCCAGAGAACTATTTAGAGAATTTTATGCTTCACATTAAAATCTAGGATATGTGTTCATGCAAGGTTGGGAAAGTTGTGACTTACACCTCAAGGTAGTTGAGGACACATTGGGAGTTGCCTAACTCACGATTTGGTGCTGGCCGTAGTTAAAAATTGCTCCTAGAATATGGAGACACTTGCTACGATCAACGCCTTTAGCAATCACAAGGACACAAGTATCTATTTGATAACAAGGGGCTGAACATGAGACAGGAAAGGTAATTAGAGTTTTTGAAGAAGTATGACGCCTAGTTTCAGTGTCGTCCTGTCTGGGTCACTAATAAACCCATTCCAAAATTCTTTGGACTATATCAAATTTCGTTTCGGGTTTGGTTCAATAGCTTGTCGACAGATTCTGTCATCCTTTCCTTCTAAATCTCCATGATATCTTCCATATGTCACGTTCGCGAAAGTATGTCACCGATCCAGCCATGTCATCAAGCTAAACCCGATGCAATTCAGAGAGAGTCTGATCTATGAGAAACTTCTCGCGAAGATTGAAAATAGAAGAATAAAGCAACACAAAGATATAGAGATCGGGTTGGTAAGGGTGATCTGAATTGACGTAACTAGAGACACGATCTGAGGGTAAGAAAATAAGATAAGGAAACACGTTAATGTTTAATCTAAGGGATGAAAATTTCGAGGACGAAATTTCTATTTGAAGGGGAGTGTTGTAACATCCCGAAAATTTATAATTTCCAGATAAATGATCATTTTTCAATATTTGGGATTTTCTGGAATTTTTCTGGATTTTTCTGAGAACGCGGAATATTTTAATATTATTCTTCGTTTTACGTGTACACTGGGCCATGGGAATTGCTAAGACCAGTGTAACACTCCGGAAATTGATTTTTCACCATGAATAGTCATTTTCCAATATTTGTGATTTATGGGAATTCTTTCATTTTTCCTGGAACGACGAATATTTTAATATATTCCTCGTTTTGCGTTAATATTGAGCAGAGTCGTGAAAACGACTGTAATGCTTTAAAAATTGGAAATTTATATGACAGATAGTCGTTTTATAATATTTGCAATTTTTGAGAATTTTCTGGGAATTTTCTGGAAACGTCGAATATTTTAATATATTCCTCGTTTTGCGTGCATCGCCTGAAAGTTAAATCGAGAAACGCGATGTTTTCTCGAGAACCTTGGACTATGGATAAGTCGACGGGGATCTTACTAAACCCGAGGCTTGACACGAGTTCGAGGTTTCATAATTTTCGAGAAATCTTAACATTACATTTAAATCAAGACAAAAAAAAATTCATCTGTCGATTAATTAAATACTTGATTTACAATCATTGTAACTATTATCTATTGGATAATAGTGTGTAATAAAAATACTATCACATTATCCTAATGTAATCTACTTTTTATGTCAAATCTATCCACTTTAATTCAAATTTAAGAGTATTTTAATCAAAGCTTCCTTAAGAAGCTTTGACCCCAAACTTTGACCACATGTTTAGCTTCCAAAGGAAGCCACTTTTCACTCACATTTCTCCCTCTCTCTTTACGTATCTGCAGCCCACAAAAGAAGAAAGAATTGGTTCTAATTATCCAAATAAATCATTAACTCATTTTCACCCAAAACACATTTTCTTCTTCATTTACGTATCCTTCTTCTTCCTTTCTTCTTCTAATATTTCTTTTCTCCTCTTCCTACACCATACGTCCAGCCACCCCATTAAATCCCAAACCTTCATAAAAATTTAAACCATTCACATTTTCTTGATCTCCTACTCCTCCTCTTCATCTTTTGTGCTTGGAGTTTTCAAGAAAGCTTCCATCTTCAACCACTTCTCAAGCCTTGAAGGTGAGCTCCCATGGCTGAAAAATTCCAGCCTTCTCCTTCCATTTTCGTTTCTGTTTTTCCTTGGTTTAATGGCCATTTTCTTCTTCTTTTACACATCATTTCATTGTTCTAACTTGGACCAAATTTTCTAGGGTTTTTGAGCTTCAAATCCAAAATCAAGGGTGATTCTTGGAGTTTTCTTGGTTCATCAACTTGGTAAGAGGAAGATTAATCCTCCTCAACCTCTTTAGCAACTAGGAATCTTGTATTTAATTTTTGGAAGAAGAACCACATGGTGGTTGTTCTTGAAAGTGCTTGAAATTGATTTCTTGAATGTGATTTTAATTTGGCCTTAAGTAGTTGATTGATTAAGTAATTTTGTGATTGAAATTCATGCATGAATGCTGGAAATTTCTGGTTGCTGGACTACTATGTGTGCCACGGTTTTTGGCTTGTTCTTGGGGCTGTTTTTATGCTGAAAATTGAGTGGAAGTGAAGCTTAATTTGTGATCAATGCATGGTTAATTAAATCAAGTAGTTGAGTGAGATTAAAGTGAGCAAAATTCTGGTTCTTTGGAACTATGTGTGCCACGGTTTTTGGCTTGTTCTTGGGGCTGTTTTTATGCTGAAAATTGAGTGGAAGTGAAGCTTAATTTGTGATCAATGCATGGTTAATTAAATCAAGTAGTTGAGTGAGATTAAAGTGAGCAAAATTCTGGTTGCTTTGGACTACTATGTGTGCCACGGTTTTTGGCTTGTTCTTGGGGCTGCTTTTATCTGGAAATTGAATGGAAATGAAGCTTAATTTGTGATCAATGCATGGCTAATTTAATCAAGTAGTTAAGGTTGGTTTAGATGGACAAAATTCTGGTTGCTAAACCTTGGTGAGTGCCACGGTTTTGGGTTGTTATAGGAGCAGAATTTTGGTTGTCATGGTGCCAAGAATAATGCTAGGTAGGTTAAGTAAAGGAAGACTAAATTAGTGAGAAGAAAATTGTGATCTAAGACTCTCTTGAGTGCCACGGTTTTGAGGGCTTGAATGAGGGAAAAGATTAACAAATTTGAGATATCAAGACTTGAGTTAATCAAGCAATTAAAAATGTAGATTGATAATAGGAAACTTGCAACAATAATTTTCATAATGGATTGTGGTTAAGACTTAGGAAATAAGCTAAGTTGGAAGGTAATTATAAGAATCAAATAACTTGAATCAAAGGACAAGTAAGTGAACCAATGAGATAATTTTCATAAGACTTGGAGGTTTTAGAAATCCATAATGGACCTAAAATGTGTTCCTTGAATTATAAATTGATATTACGTTGATATTGGGTTCTCTTTGGATGCAATTATGCTTATTGTACCCTCTTGATCAAATGTGGTATGTTATGCCATTGTATGAACTGTGGATTATGCTTATTGCACCCTCTTGATCAAACGTGGTGTGTTATGCCATTGTATGAATTGTGAATCATACATGTTCATGCATAGAGTGCTATGCATTGTGAATGTCCGTGTGGACTTTGTAAGGCCAAGTTGCCTAGGAGATTGAACACACCTTTGTGCGGGTGCGAATAGACAAGTGTGGGTCGTGTGATGACCTCGGGGCGTCGGGGTGCGGGTCCTCCACATGGGCGGGCTAGAGCTCCTCTGCACCGTGGGGCAAACCGATGCAAACACACCGACGATCCGGACTTGACACTGTCCTATGTCGTGATCGAGCGCGGACTGTCAGTGCAATGCCATGATCGTGCACGTGGAAATTATTGATGAATAGCACATTGGCCTCGGCAGCCGAGTCACTGACATGTCTCCTGATCTTTCTCTCCGACCGTTTGAGTCTAGCTCCATGGAGTAGGAAATCGATTGTTGTGTCCATGCATCATGGAATATTTTGTCATCTGAGAATTACTGTTTACATGATATTTAACTGTCTGAATTCATCTGCCTGGATATTATGAATTATTCATTGTATTTATTAATGATTGCCTGACTGGTTATCTGTTAAAAGCTTATTTACTGTTTCTACGTGCTATGTGGGCGTTATGCGCCGTTCGGTTCTTGGTTGCTGTATTGGTATTGATGGTAGGATATCTTACCTCTTCCTGTGTTTTCTATATTTTTGTATTTCTGTTTTATGTTTATAATGATAAAAGATCATGAGGAAGATAAAGAGGGATCACACCCTGTTGATTGGATTGGGCGTTTGGACAAGGTTCCTTCGGCTACGTACGAGTGCAATTGCGTGGAGGCATTGATGCCTCGACTTGTTGACCGGGACTCGAGCGTCGTCTGTGTATATGGGGTTGCGGCTTTGTCTCGCTAGTAGTACCTATCCTGGGTCACTACTTTTCCCCTTTTAGTGTTTTATTCCCGTTGTATTTTATTGGACTCGTAATTGTTATGTTTTATGTCACCAATGATTTGTGTAAATTATTTGTATATATATGTATAAGAGATATGATTTTATTTCAGTGGTTGTATCATGGCTTGAATATATTTATATTTCATTCGAGGCTCATATTTTCTACCTATGCAAATTGTGAAAAAGGAAAAAAAAAAAATATAGACTCTTGAGAATTTTATTTACTGTTATCATGACTGTGACACACTTGGATTTAGTAACTATGGTGTAATGACGATTATGCTCCGGTTGCTACATCAAGGGGTGTTACACTTCAAGAGGTAAAAATTTAAAAAAACTTGGATTATGGATTTTTCGCATGGATCCTGTGAGGGAATTCTGTTATTCCGCTGCGAGACTTTTGATCCGCAAATTCCCAACAACAAATAATAATCATGGTGATTTCTAATAAATTGTTCCTTAATTGTTCACAAGAAATTTAAAACCATTGCGCGATCAAGGAAAGAAAACACCAATCAAACCTGAGTTCACAACACAAGGGCTCGAATAAAGCTTGCGGCAATGGCAGCCAAATATGAAGGAAGAAATCTAAGTATGGAAGTAGAAGAAGTGAAAGGAAGGATAAATGAGATGACAAAGTCTCAGAGAAGGATGGAAGAAATGTTGTTAGCCATGAGGGAGACCCTTACCTTGATGGGGGCAGCCGGAGGTACAAGAGTAACTGGAACACATTTGCACCCACCAAATATCACTTCTATAAGGACAAACCCAGGGGTCAGTACTGAGATACCTGTTGTGGGGGAAACCTCAAATGTTGCACCACTAGTACTTCCTATCAGAGAAAGGTATCATTCCTTGGAAGGAACTCGAAATGAGGTTCATGGCAATGATGAGTGTGCATGGTAACCACCGCATATGTCCATCCCGATGCCAACGAGATTTTCTGTTGGGACTGGTCATGTAATAATTCAAATTGACAAGATGAAAGAAGAATGAATGGAAAAAATGGAAGAACAAATTAAAACGATCAAGGGTCCTAGTACCTATGGTCTCCTTGGGATAGAAGAATTGTGCCCTACTACTAATATCATCATCCCCAAGGATTTCAAAATTCTAGAATTCGTTAAATATGATGGGAGTACCAACCCCTTTTTTCCACCTGAAAACATATATTACCAAAATGTCAATTTGGTCAAAGGATTAGAAGTTTCTCGTCAGCTTCTTTCATGAAAGTTTGATTGGGCCTGCATTGGAATGGTGTATCCAACAAGACCTTTCCAAAATCTCTTCTTAGGATGACTGGGCAAACTTGTTTAAGGGGCAATATCGGTTCAACCTAGATATAGCCCCAACCTGAGAGTAGTTGGGAACACTGCAGAAGAAAAATGAAGAAACGTTCAAGCAATATGCCCAGAGGTAGAGAGCTCTGGCAGCACAAGTGCAATCGTCATTGACTCTAACAGAAATGTGCTCATACTTCTTGGAGACCTTAAGAGCTCCCTATATTAGGACAATGGCGGGCGTTGCGTACCAAGACTTTGCTGATTTAATTGCTGCCGTAGAGAGGATTGAAATTCTGGTAAAAGCTGGAAAATTGACAACCGGTAATAATGAAAGTGGTTTCAAGAAAAGGTTTCCTCCTAAGAAAAAGGATCCAGAAGTGAGCTACATGCAAAATCTACAATCTTTACAACCTCGATATTTGTCGTCTTACCCTACATACTGACCACCTCCATATAACCCAAACACTTACCCTTCTTATCAAACACCTAGACCTTTTTATCGATTTGGCCTAATCGCTCATCTCATGAATACATCGTAAATCCTGCAACTCCAAATCAATAATCTTCTTGTACCTCAACCATATCGCCCAATCTATACCCAATACCCACCTCTACCTTCACAAATTTCTAAATCACCCACAACCTCGACCAAACTTCCAAAATCAAAGTCGTTTTCATTTCCAAAACCTACCCAATTTCCCAAAACTATCCATCTCAAACGTGGATTTATTCTAAAGGTTATTTAATGCTCACCTCATCTCAAGAAATCATATATGTCCCCTACAACCACCGTTTCTATCATGGTACAACCCAAATTTAACTTACAAATATCATATGGATATCCCATGGCACTCAATTGAAGACTGTGAGTCTTTCAAGACTGCATTAAAGAAACTTATTGCTTATGAAAAACTTGACATTCAAAAGGAGGTTGGACCCAGTATTGTCAGTAACCCAATTCCTAATCATGGTGGAAGGAATGAGGCGAATGTTGTGGAAATGGAAGGAACACCAATAAGAAAGTTAATGAGCCTACGTACACTGATAACTGAAATATTTGAAGGATTGAAGAAAGCAGGTTACAATATCACTGCACCAGCTACATCAATGAAAAGAGATGAAAAATATGATGAAGAATCAAGTTATGATTATCATTGTGGGGGAATAGAACATGATACCAAGAGTTGTTGGGACTTTAAAGTTCGAGTCCAAGGATTACTCACTTTGGGAGTAATACAAGCCAAACAAGGGGTAGCTTCCTCTGAAGAAGTTAATATGATTAAACGCTTAGTGCTCAAGGTGCCACCTCTCAACCAAGCCCCAATGTTAGGGAAAGTAATTGTGATAGTCAGGAAGCCAACGCCATTTGCTTATAATGATACCCATTCAGTGCCATGAAATTATAAAACTAAGGTAGAGATGGAGGGAGTCAGGGAAGGCACTTTAAAGGCTCGAGTTGCTGAAATACACCAAGATGAAAAGTCTGTTACTAATATAATTACAAGGAGTAAGAGATGCTATGACCCAGTAGAAATAGAGAAGAGGCAAAAGGGAAGCTCAAAAGAAGAGGAGAGAGGGAAAGAAGAGGAAGAATTTCTAAAGATCATGAAACAAAGTGAATATAATGTGATGGAACAGTTGAAGAAGACTCCAGCAAGGATATCTCTATTGTCACTCGTCTTGACATCTGAGTTGCATCGGAAAGCATTACTAAGAGTTCTGAATAAGGCCTATGTCAAACCCGATGTTACCCCTGAAAATATTGTTAGCTTGGTAGACCCCATGAAGCACGTCAATATGATTATATTTATTGAT
This sequence comes from Ormosia emarginata, assembly GCA_029884605.1. Taxonomy (NCBI): domain Eukaryota; kingdom Viridiplantae; phylum Streptophyta; class Magnoliopsida; order Fabales; family Fabaceae; genus Ormosia; species Ormosia emarginata. Next base: position 6,280,598 of record JAQQTP010000075.1, on the reverse strand, counting down.
GAAGAGATCTTCTCTTAGTCTGAGAAAAACCCACGAGCCTTACACATAACCCTTAAATGTAAATGGTATATAGTTGCAAAGATTTTAATCGATGGGGGGTCCGCATTGAATATCCTACTGAAGTCAACCCTAACCTCATTATCAATAAGTGAGGATGAACTGTCCCCTCGAGAAATGGTGGTGAGGGCCTTTGACGAAAATAGGAGAAGCATTTTGGCATAGGTGACGTTGCCACTAGAGATTGACCTAAGTAATTTTCAAGTGTTATTCCAAGTTATAGATATGGAGCCTGGTTACACTATGCTCCTAGAGAGACCATGGATTCATGCTACTGGTGTTGTTCTATCCACCCTGCATCAAAATGTTAAGTACATTGAAAATGGGTAGGTCATTACCATACATGGAGATAAAGAAATTATGTTGTCAAAACCAGTTTCAGTGCCGTATGTGGAGAGTGTAGAGAAAGATGAAGAGAATTTGTGGTGTAGTTTTGAAGTAATTAAGACTGAACTCGATAGGAATGAATCCCTGACACAAAGCATGAATCAGGTGGTGGCTCGAATTATGGCTAACAATGGGTACCAAAAAGGAAAAGGCTTGGGCTCACAACTATAAGGTACTCGGTCACCGGTATCATTTCTGAAAAAGTTAGACAAGTTTGGGTTGAGGTACGAAGCATCTCTGGAAGAAAGAATAGAGAATCTGACTCTGGAAAAGAGGAACGATAGGGGCAAAATGAAGCATATTCCTTATCTGAGGGAAACGTTCCCGGCACCAGCCAAGGTAATCATGCCTGAAGAAGTCATTCGTCCTCAATACCATCTCACTATTAATGCACTACATGAAGAAAGCCCATAAGAGCTCAAAGCAATCTATCCTTTTGCTGATGAGGAGCCACTGAAGAACTGACAATCTAAACTAATGATTGATGTTATTGTTTCTAAGTAATTGTCTAGTTATACTGTAACAGGCCGATATTTGAGTCTAGCTATGTTTTGAGCTTATATTTATGTTATTTGAGACATTAACTAAATAAAGTTGTATGTTTATTCAGCATTCCTCCTTGGCTTATCTTCTTTGCATTTCTCAATTTTTTTTTACGTTTTTATTACCAAAAAAAGTTCTTGCTCTCATTTCTTTATTTCTACTCTATTTTGCCTTTCCAACTCTGCACAAATTGCTTTACTGGGATCTAAGTCTCGTAGAAGGTTCGCCTTATGAAAAGGACCTTGAAAACTTGTCGATTGATTCCCTTGCGACGTTTGATGAATAAAACCCTGGATAGGGTGAAGAGGAAGAGATTGTTGAAAATTTTGAAAAAATACTGGAATACTCATAGAGAAAATTTGATGTGGATAATGAGGTAATAGAAGTAATTAACATGGGAACCGAAGAAGACAAGAAGGAGTTGAAAATAGTAGGTAATCCTGAGCATGTAGAAATGATGGTGCTACTTAAGGAATACCTTGATGTGTTTGCATGGTCATACAGAGATATGTCTGGATTAGATCCTGAGATAGTGTCACATAAAATCCTATTATATCCATATGTAGAAGCAAAAAAGTAAAAATTGAGAAGAATGCATCCCGATATGTCACTAAAGATTAAGGAAGAATTGACTAAGCAATTAGAAGCCAGGTTTATAGAGGTGTCAAGACACCCAGAATGGGTAGCAAATATTGTGCTAGTACCCAAGAAGGATGGAAAGTCAGGATGTGTGTGGATTATAGGGATCTAAATAAGGCCAGTCCAAAAGACAATTTCCTGCTCCCTCATATTGATGTTCTTATTAACAATACAATAGGAAATCACAAGTTCTCATTTATGGACGGGTATTCTAGGTACAATCAGATCCCCATGGATGCTAATGACAAAGAAAAGATGACTTTTATTACCTCTTGGGAAACTTTTTTGTTACACAGTAATGTCCTTTGGATTGAAGAATGTTGGGGCTACATATTAACGTGCTATGGTTGCATTATTTCATGATATGATGCATAAATAAATTGAGGTTTATATAGATGATATGGTGGTCAAATCTAAAGAAGGGAAAAGTCATGTAGCAGTCTTGCGGAGGTTATTTGAAAGACTCAGAAAGTATAAGTTGAGATTCAATCCTAATAAATATGTCTTTGGAGCATCTACGGGAAAATTGCTCGGGTTTATCATTAGCAGAGAGGGAATAAAGGTGGACCCAGATAAGGCAAAAACAATACAAGAGGTGCCTTATCCTAAGACAGAACGTAAAGTGAAAAGTTTTCTTGGGAGACTTAATTACATTGCTAGATTCATTGCTAACTTGACCAGCACTTGTGAGCCTATATTCAAGCTGTTGAAGAAACATCAGCCTGGAGAATGGAATGATGAATGTCAAGGAGCTTTTGACAAGATAAAAGCTTATTTAATGAATCCTCCAGTGTTAGTACCCCCTACATCGGGTTGTCCTTTGATATTGTACCTAACCGTACTGCCAACCGCGATGGGGGCAATGTTAGGGTAGCATGATGAATCAGGAAAGAAGGAGCAGGTGATTTATTACCTGAGTAAGAAATTTAATGACTGTGAAGCCCAGTACATGGTGATTGAGAAAACTTGTTGTGCTCTAGCATGGACCTCAAAACGGCTAAGGCAGTACATGCTCTATTACACTACTTGGTTGATCTCCCGAATGGATCCCGTGAAATACATATCTGAAAGCCCTCATGTTTCATTAAGGGTTTCAAAATAGCAAGTGATGTTATCAGAATTTGACATCAAGTACATGACTCCAAAATCCATCAAAGGAAATGCAATTGCTGATCATTTAGCTGAAAACCCTCTCGAGGGTGGACAACTAATAACATTTGAGTTCCCTGATAAAGAAATATTGATAGTGGAAAGAGCATAATAAAGAGATGATGAGCCTGTGTGGAAGATGTATTTTGATGGAGCAGTCAATATGTATGGTAGTGGCATAGGAGCCATGGTTATTTCACCAAGTGAAAAACAATACCCAGTTGCCATCAAGCTGGATTTTGAATGCACCAACAATACCCAGTTACAAGTGGCAATTGACTTAAGGATTAAGCAACTAAAAGTATTCAGAGATTCGACACTTATCATTTATCAGGTGAATGGCGAATGACAAACCAAAGATCCAAAGTTGGTACCTTATCAAAAGTATTTGACCTAGTTGATTGAGAAGTTTGAAGATGTAGCCTTCTCCAATCTAGCTCGAGACATGAATCAGTTTGTAGACGCCTTGGCCACTTTGGCTGTAATGACCAAGTTGGATATTCACAGTAATGTCTAATCCATCCAAGTAAAGACACATAGTGAGCCTACGCATTGTGCTAATGTGGAAGGCGAGCCAAATGGTAAACCCTGGTATCATGATATCAAACAGTACATTCAGAATAAAGAATACCCAACTAGGGCTAATGAGGTGAATAAGAAGACTATCTGTCGATTGACAATGACCTTTTTCTTGAACGAAGAGATTTTATACAAGAGAAGTCATTATGGCACCTTGCTTAGATGTGTGGATGCTAGTGAAGCTCATTTAATCTTGATTGAAGTATATGAAGGGATCTGTAGGACTCATGCTAATGGTCATATGATGGCATAAAAAATTTTAAAAAACGATTATTATTGGTTCACCATGGAAACAAACTGCATGGAACATGTTCGAAAGTGCCATAAGTGCCATGTATATGTAGATCGAGTCAATGCATCTCCATTCCCCTTGCATAATATAGTATCTCCATGGCCTTTCTCGATGTGGGGAATAGATGTCATCGGGCCCATTAACCCCAAAGCTTCCAATGGTCATTGATTCATTTTGGTAGCAATTGATTATTTCACCAAGTGGGGTAGAAGCATCCTCATATGCCAATATCACTCAAAATGTATTTTTGAAATTCCTCAAAAGGGACATTATCTGTAGATATGGAATCCCAAAGAGGATAATCACAGATAATGCTGTTAATCTCAATGGTGCTGAGATTCAAAAGTTTTGTGAAAAATTCAAAATCAAGTATCATAATTCAGCTCCCTATAGACCTCAGATGAACGATGCAGTTGAGGCAGCAAATAAGAATGTCAAGAAAATTGTTGCTAAGATGGTTGTGGACTATAAAGACTAGCATGAAATGTTACCCTATGCTTTGCATGCGTATCATACCAATATACGATCCAGTACTGGGACAACACCTTTCTCTTTGGTGTATAGGATGGAGGTTGTCTCTCCCATAGAAATTGAGATTCCTTCTCTAAGTATTTTAATGGAAGAAAAATTAGAAGAATCTGAATGGGTGAAGACTCGATATGAGCAATTGAATATGATATAAGAGAAAAGATTGACAGCTATTTGTCATAGACAATTGTATCAAAGCAGAATGACTAGAGCCTTTAACAAGAAAGTTCTTCCCAGAGGATTCTGCTCAGGAGATTTGGTTTTGAAAAAGATTCTCCCTCATCAAGAGAATGCTAGAGGAAAATGGGCTCCAAGTTATGAAGGCTCTTACATAGTCAAGCATGCATTTTCAGGAGGGGCATTAATTTTGCAAAACATGGATGGAGAAGAATTGCCAAGGCCCATAAACACTGATGACATCAAGAGATTTTATGCCTAAAAAAAAGAAAGAAAGTAAAGAATAAAAAAAAGGGGCTCGTTAGGTTAAAAATCCAAAAGGGCGACCTAAGCAAAATTTAGAGAAATAAAAACGAGAATAAAAAAAAGCTCGTTAGGTTGAAAACTCGAAAAGGCAGCTTAAGCAAAAGTTAAGGCAAATAAATAGGCAAAATCTCAAAGAAAGAAAGTCTAGAACTCCTTAAAAAATTCACCAAACTAGAGCAATTTTTATTTTTTTAGCGCATCGGCTCCTTGCATTTTAATTTTTGAGCGCTTCGGCTCCTGTCATTTACTTTTTGAGCCCATCGTCTCCTTACATTTTACTTTTTGAGCGCATCAGCTCCTTGCATTTTAATTTTTGAGCGCATCAGCTCCTGTCATTTTAATTTTTGAGCGTATCGGCTCCTGTCATTTTAATTTTTGAGCGCATCGGCTCCATGCATTTTAGTTTCTGAGCCCATCAGCTCTTTGCATTTTAATTCTTGTCATTTATTTTTTGAGCGCATCGGCTCCTGTCATTTACTTTTGAGCGCACCAGATCTTCACATTTTTATTCTCGCATTGTTTTTTCCAAACAAAATTTGAGTTTATGTCTTTACTTGTTCCTTACTATGATAAAATAAAAAGTTGTGGTTATTCTTTTTATCTAGTAAGAAACAAGTAAAGAGGGGAACTGTGAACACCTAATTTTGTCCGGGTCATTTTTTTTTTAAAAAGAAAAAAAAAACTCATCTTTCACTTAATGGGTCACTATCCTACCCACTAACCCATTGTCCAACCCAATTGACCCATCAACCCATAACCTGACCCATTAATCCATTGACCCATTCTACTATAACTCAAACTCATCATAAACAAACTCATCCTAACCAAATCCCATCAGTTATCCTAAACATACTTATCCTAACCAAATCCCATTAGGTATCCTAAACATACTCATCCTAAACAAATCCCAACGTTCATCCTAAACCAATTCTAATCCTACTTTTTCATAGCTTTTTTTTCAGCAACACTTCACCTCCATTATCATCATCTTCAATCTCCTATCACCATCTTCATCATCTACTTTCATCTTCTTCAACCTCCTATTACCCACATAATCTTTCTCTTCATCACCTTCAACCTATCTTCAACCTCCAAACCCCACCATCCTCACCTTTTAACTAATACCACCATTTTACAACACATCACAAACAACCCATTATCACCCAAAACCATCAACCTTCACCAAAATCCATCAACCAAACACCAAGCATAACCCATAACTATTACCAACCTCTAAAACCACACTCCAATCACACCATCGAAGCAGAACCCGCACCATATGCCATTGCTTCGTCGCCGCACCTCGCACCGCAGCACCACCAGCCAAAACTTGTTCCACCTTGCACTAGACATCGTCGCATAACCTGTTCCTGGGTTGCGTCGACCAAACCCGTTCTGATCTCCACCAAACCACGACACCCATGACTCGTCGTCCCCTGGTCGCATCGGACAGCATCGTCGAAGCCGTCGCTCACCTCTGTCGCACACACCGAGATCGACCTGTTCGAAAACTACATCATTCGCACCGTCGAGCCGTCGTTCCAGTTGAACCCAGCATCCGAACACGACCCGGATCACGCCATCGGGACCGTCGCACCGCACAACACTGGTCGCCGCTCCTCTAGCAGCCGTCGTCGCTCCTCTTCGTTGCTTCCCTGTTTATTCTGTAAATATCCAAAAATAACCCCCTCCCTCTTTGTTTCGTTTGCTTCCTGTAAGCATTTTTTTCTTTTCTCTGGTGTTTAAGTAAGTGAATGGGCTTAATAGGCCAACTAAAAGAGATAAAAAAAATGAAAACAAGGATAAAAAAATGATAATAGAATTAAAAAGTAAAAATATAAAAAATTTAAAAAAAAAGGATAAACCGAGTTGTGATGACTTGTTGATCCTATAACTTTTGTAATCATCTGAGTTGTAATAACTTGATGATTCAAATGTTTCAAAGTTAAAAGTAATTAACCTATAATTTAAAAAGTAGAAATATAAAATAATTAAATATTTTTTAAAGAAATAAAATAGGGATAACTGAGTTATGATAGCTTGTTAATCGTATAATTTTTTTTATAATCATCTGAGTTGCGACAGCTTAATGATTTTTTTTTTAAAATTTAAAACAACCAACCCATTAGAATTTTATAAAGAACTACGTGACTTTGAATTCTTCATTGCACTAAAGGATACGTAGGAGCGGAACTTTTATTCCGTCAAGCCAAATTTTAAATTTTCACAAATTTTGTTTTTTTTATAAAAAAGGTAAAACAAATATATTTTGAGATTATCAACTTTTGCATAACTAATTTAGGGTAACCGTTTTAGGACGAGTGTTAGGGGTGTTGTGGGGTTAAGTCTCCACCCTTCTCTATGCATAACTGACTCCCGAATCTAATCTGGTTTCAAAGATCATTTTTTTAATAAAAAAAAAGTTTTCCAATTTTTCCTATTTCAAATAAAATTGGTGGCGACTTCTAAAAAAATATTTTGTTTGCCGCATCCGCTGCAATCGCAGTCGCGACAGACTATGAAAAATTTCTAATTTTTTCTAATTTAAATAAAATTAGTGGCGACTCTTAACAATTTATTTGTTTGCCACTCCTGTCGCGATCAAAGTCGCGACAAGAAACACAACCATCACTGTCCTTGCATAATATCTTGGTTAATCTTCTATCCTATTGATTCTTTTGCTAGGATGATTCTTGAAAATAGTTGCTCTCGATTGATTTGTATACTATTGTTGCATGTGGTTGTTCCTAAGAATGGTGGATTTGATTTTGTGAGGTAAATGGTGTTGATGGAATGATACATGCATCTTTGGGTGGCATTTTGATGGAACAATGCATATAGTTTGAATGAAATTTCTATTTTTCTACCATATAGTGTTCATAGAGTATTGAACGATGCATGCATTTTTAGATGGCATTTCGATGGCTAACAAGGTATGATTCTCCCATTGCATGCATGTTATTCATCCCATTACTTTTACTATTTTGATTTTTATAGAATTAGAACATGATATTGGTCATATGAAATGCTAAAAATTTGAAGGAAATTGAGTGATGATGGAGTATGTGGTTATGCATGTGTAAAGGATTCCTGTTTTAGCTTCAATAATATGTCTGTAGTTGACACTTGAGTTTGATTTTGCTAGCAATACGTGTGGTTGCATACATGGTGTTACTTTGAATGTATGGATTCGAGTTAGGATTGGGGAACTGAGGTAGGAATTGGTTTCTGCCATATTGATTCTTAGCTAGTATTTATAGACTTAAAAAATGTGACTGTTGAATGATTCAAACAGTAACTGTACTTGCTTGTTGCAGGTAACCATTATTTTGTCCTTTACCTGTTAAGGTAGCGTATCAGCTTTAATTGATCAACTTTCTCATTGCCAACCTTCTCATGAACAAGCCCGAGCTTCTCACTGAACTTTCTCATCCAACCTTCTTAAGTTTGAAAGACTTCAATCTTTTCATATTTGCATTCACCATCTTCTTGTTGATTCTTCATAAGGATTCTAATGGTAAACACTTCTCTTGCTTGTTTGAAATCCTCTCATGATTAATCAATGTGGAGGTTCTTCATTTCTTGAACTTTCTCAGAGTCTTTTCAAGACCTTCTGATGCTTAACTTTCTCATATTCTTTAAGAGTTTTCTCAAATTCCACTTTGAACTTTCTCAAGTCAAAAATTGATATTCTCAACCCCTTTTAACTATCTAGAAAGCTTCTTTGAACCTTGTTTGGTCCTAAAAGAGCTTAATAATAGCAAGAACCATTCCACAAAGATTATGTTAAAACATTTAAGCATTAAGAAGATTCAAACATAATTTTCAATATAATTGTTATTATTAAAACATAATATGCATTATAAAGTACAAAAAGGTTTTGTAACTTTCAATCAAAACATATTATTCAATCTTAAGCATAAACATGCTTTAGAGCTTATAACCTTTGCCACTTGCCACCAAGTGGTGCTTAGTTCTAGCTAGGGTACTTCACAAATTTGCTAACTATTGACGCATATAAGAGAACTATAAAGATGCATATAGGTGACTGTGTAAACCCATATAGTGTTGAGATGTAATTCAGTTAGCTAGTTAGACTATTTAGTGGTTATTAATGACAAGTGTTGTTAATAACAGTAGTAGAATCTCTTATATATAAAGGGAGTCATTGTAAAGTGTTTCAATAATAAGTGAATAATATTTTGATTCTTTCATCTATGTGAATATATCATTTTATCCCAACAAATTGGTATTTTAGGGTTGTGTTCGTTCTTTGGAACCTGAAATTCTTTCGCAAAGATGACATCTTCGAATGGGAACTTTCTTGCTTCTTTGCCTATCCTCAATGGCAAGAACTACGATAGATAGTGCGCCCAGATGAGGGTGATCTTTCATTTCCAAGATGTTTTAGAAGTTGTGATGGATGGTGTTCAAGAATTAGAAAAGAATGCCACTGATGCGCAGAAAGCCACTAATCGTGAATTGAAGAAGAAGGATTGTAAGGCATTTTGTTCTCATTCATCAGTGTGTGGGTTCAGATATTTTTGAGAAGATTGTATATGCTAATACTGCAAAGGAGGCATGGGATATTCTTGACAAGTCCTATGCGGGTGCTGACAAATTAAAGAAGGTGAAATTGCAGACCTTACGAAGGCAGCATGAGCTTCTACAGATGAATGATCAAGAGAGTGTGGCTGAGTATTTTACTCGGATGTTATCCCTTACAAATCAAATGAAGACCTGTGGTGAGACAGTGACTGATTTGATGATTATTGAGAAGGTTTTGAGGACCTTAACTCCAAGGTTCGATCACGTAGTGGTGGCCATAGAGGAGGCTAAGAATCTTAAAGAAATGAAGGTGAAGGAATTACAAGGGTCCCTTGAAGCACATGAGCTGCATCTCAAAGAAAGAAACTCTTAGAGGTCTTCTGAACAAGCCCTACAAGCTCATACAAACAAGAAAAGTAACTATGATGGTGGCAAGAACAAGAAGGGGAAAGGAAAAAGGAAGAATTACAAACTGAAAAATTCTAGTGAAGGCCCAAGTAATGCTTCAAAACATAATTACAATGAAGGAAATAACAAGAAGAGTAGAGGCAGCAATAAGGATGGCAAGAAGAAATCCAACAAGAGAGGGATCCAATGTTATAACTATAAAAAAATGGGGACACTTTACTAATGAGTGCAGATCCAGCAAAAGCTCACAAGGAAAGAATGATGAGGTACAATTTGCACATGGAGAAGATTCAGATTTGGATGATGTGTTGCTGATGGCTACTACCAAATTAGAAGATGATAATTATGACCTTTGGTACTTGGATACAGGTTGTTCCAATCACATGACTGGTCATAAAGAATGGTTCATAAATCTTAATGAGAAAGTAAAGAGCAAGATCAAGTTTGCAGATAACAACACTGTTACTGTTGAAGGTGTTGGCAGAGTGCTAGTCCAGAGGAAAGATGGGAAGTAATCCTTCATTAGTGATGTTCTTTATGTTCCCAACATGAAGAACAATTTGCTCAGCCTTGGACAATTGTTGGAGAAGGGCTACTTGATGAAGATGGAGCTTGGTCAACTGAAGGTGTTTGACAATAAAAGAAGACTGATCTTGAAGGCTCCTTTGTCTAAGAACAGAACCTTCAATATTGGGATTCAGATCATGGAGCACCAATGCTTAGCCACTACAATCAGTGATGTGAGTTGGGTTTGGCATCACATGTTTGGGCATCTAAATTTTAGAAGCCTAAGCTTGTTGAAGGGCAAGAACATGGTGCATGGCCTTCCTTCCATCCAAATGCCAAAGCAATTGTGTAAAGAATGCTATGAGTCCAAGCAACCTAGCAATTCTTTCAAGTCAGAGATTCCAATTAGAGCAGTTGAGAAGCTTGAGGTGATCTACTCTGATGTGTGTGGTCCATTTGAAGTAAAATCACTAGGAGGTAACAACTATTTTGTGTCTTTTATTGATAAGTATACCACAAAAATATGGCTCTACCTCATTAAGAAAAAGAGTGAAGTATTTGCTGTTTCTAAAAGGTTTAAATTGATGGCTAAAAAACAAAGTGGACATGTAATCAAAGTACTTAGAATAGATGGAAGAGGTAAGTATACCTCACTTGAATTCCAAAAATTTTGTGATGAGGAAGAGATAGTGCATAAGGTGACAACACCATACACACCCCAACATAATGGTATTGCTGAAAGAAGAAATGAACTATTCTAAACATGGCCATAAGCATGATGAAAGGGAAGAAGATACCTCATTATTTTTGGGGGACGCAGTCTTAACGGTTGTCTATATCTTAAATAGAAGCCCAATCAAAAGACTAATAAGTATCACACCTGAAGAAGCATGGTCAAGGAAGAGGCCAGATGTGAGCCATTTTCGAATATTTGGCTGTTTATGCTTTAGACACGTACCTGAACAGGTTAGAAAGAAATTGGATGATAGCGCTGAACAAATGGTGCTTCTCGAATATCATCCAACTGGTGCTTACAAGCTATATGATCCAAGAAGGAGAAAGGTTGTTATCAATAGAGATGTCATGGTAAATGAAACCAAGAGTTAGAGGTGGGAAACAAGCACTACCAGCAACAGTGAAAGGAGTGTGATTGTGAGCCTTGAAGGTGATCAAGGTGGAGAAAGATGTGCAGTACTTGAAACTCAGAGGAGAAGGCCTTAGAGGGAAAGACATCTACCACAAAGGTTAAATGAGTATGAAGTGTTTCCTGACACAACAATTACTGTAGAAGCGGACTTGGTGCACTTTACATTGCTTGTTGAATCAGAACTTGTGAATTTAGAGCAAGCCCTGCAAGATTCACGTTGGAGAGCTGCTATGAAGGAATAACTGAAGTCGATTAAAAAAAAATAGACCTGGGAATTAGTGTCTTTGCCTCATCAAAAGAGACCAATTGATGTGAAGTGGGTCTATAAAATTAAAGTGAAGTCTAATGGGGAAGTGGCCAAGTATAAGGCCAGATTAGTGGCAAAAGATTTCCTGCAAAAACCTGGCCTGGATTTTCATGAAGTTTTTGCTCCAGTTGCAAGGATTGAAACAATCAGACTTCTGGTTGCAATAGCTAGCTACATGGGGTGGTCATTGTACCAATTGGATGTTAAATCAACCTTCCTTAATGGGCCATTAGAAGAAGAAGTCTATGTGAGTCAGCCACCTAGCTTTGAAGTGAATGGTCAAGAAGACAAGGTGTATAGGCTAAAGAAGGCTTTGTATGGCCTGAAACAGGCTCCTCGAGCCTGGAACAAGAGAATAGATAGTTTTCTCTTGCAGCAAAATTTTATGAAATGTACTACTGAACATGGTGTTTATGTCAGAAACTCAGCAACTTCTTACTCTTTGATTGTGTGTCTCTATGTGGACGACTTGTTAGTAACTGGCAGTAATGAAGCAGAAATATCTAAATTCAAGAAGAGAATGATGGAAGAATATGAAATGCCAGATTTGGGGGTGTTGTCCTATTTTCTTGGAATGGAGTTTGCTGCTACCAGCAAAGGCATCTTCTTGCATCAGAAGAAGTATGCAGCAGATGTTTTGAGGAGGTTCAACGTGACTAACTGTAATCTAGTTACAACTCCAACTGAAACTGGTCTTAAGTTGGAAAAGGAATGGAGTGAGCAGCTGGTTAATGCTGCATTATACAAACAGATTATAGGGTCATTAAGGTATCTGTGTCATACTAGACCTAACTTGGCCTACAATGTTGGTTTGATAAGTAGATTCATGGAAAAACTAAGGACACCTCCTCTTATGGCAGCTAAAAGGATCTTAAGGTATGTTAAAAGAACATTGGACTTTGGCATAGTGTTTCTTAATAACCAAAAATACACAGAGGCAGATATGTTTGGCTATTCTGACTCCGATTGGTGTGGAGATAAGGATGACTTGAAGAGTACAGCAGGGTATGTTTTCATGTTTGGCAAAGCACCAATTTCATGGTGCTCAAAGAAACAAAGTGTGGCAACATTGTCCTCGTGTGAAGCAGAATATATAGCTACATCTATGGGAGCTTGTCAAGCTTTGTGGCTTGAAACTATACTGGAGGAGCTAAATCTAAGAGGGTCTAAACCAATGAAGTTGCTAATTAACAACAAGTCAGCAATTGATTTGGCCAAGCATCCAATTGCACATGGTAGGAGCAAACACATTGAGACCAGATTTCACTTTCTGCGAGATTAAGTGAATAAAGAGAGACTTGAATTGGAGTATTGTAGATCAGAGGAACAAGTTGTTAATATCCTAACCAAACCTCTGAAGTGTGTCAAATTTCAAGAGCTTAGAAATAAGCTGGGAATGTTGTCTCTAACTAATATGAATTAGGGAGTGTGTTGAGATGTAATTCTAATGTAATTCTGTTTAGTAGTTATTAATGACCAGTACTATTAATAGCAGTTGTAGACTCTCCTATATATAAAGGGAGTCATTGTAAAGTGTTTCAATAATAAGTGAATAATATTTTAATTCTTTTATCTATGTGAATATATTGTTTTGTCCCAACATATAGGGATTTATATGAACCTGTAGTATTGTGATATATTCCTATAGTTAAGGTAACATAATTTAATAATGAGATGAGAAAAGCTCTGTCCCAAGAAAAATAAATTAATCATAAAGACCAGCCAAAATGATTGGTCAGCTTGGGTAGGATAAAATAGAAAGTAGAGACTAACTATTCTCTAGAGATTTGTCTCATAATTTGATTTAAATAAAATAGAATTCACGTTCTGCATGTGACGACTAAGTCAAATATTTATTACAACTTAGGTTGTTACAAAGTACATGTATCCAAAAAAAAAAAAACTCAATTTGTATACTTTTTGGCTAGCGCATTATCTCATAACTCATCTTCTCTTTTCGGTTTGCAATACATCAATGAAATAAAAATGTTTCCGAATTAGTTAAAAAAAATTGTGAAAGATAATGACAAAGCAAAAGGAAAATCTCACATGCTAAAAAATAATGATGTTATAAGCTGCCCTACTTTGGACAATTTATTACCCAAGTATACCATATATTGGTCTGTCTCATTCTCACTCTCTTAGCATAACTTTAAGTGCTATCCAATATACCATATAATCAGGAACCATTATAACATTGTAATGTTATGTCATATAATCAGGAAACAATACAACATTATATTCTAAATTTATTTTATTTGATTATGTTTTGCTTGATTGTCCTGAGTCCATTTAGAATGTTCCTATTTAATTTTGTCCAAAATTAAATCATAAATTGATTTTCTAACCAGTTTAAATGAATATTCATTAATTAGGACATATTATATATATATATATATATATATATATATATATATATATATATATATATATATATATATGTGATTTTTATTATTAAAAAATAATTGTTCTTAATATATATATATATATGTATATAGTGATTTATTTTCTTAATATTATTAAAAAATATTTTTTCTTACATAAGGCTGAGCATTGTGCCAATTGGTGTCACTTTCCTCTCCTTCTAATCAATTAGTGTTTGAATTTTTAGTTTTTTCATTTATTATTAGTTGATTTGCTCATGTTATTATATTATTATTTTCTTGATTAATTTTCTAATAAGTTAGTATTTGTAATTTTTGTAATTAGCATTGACAATGGCAATAATTTTGATGATAACAAATAATAAAGAAATGGTTGTGCAAAAATCAAGTCTCAAGGTTCTTTAAGTTTAGCATATAGGACTTAGATCTTGTGTAAAGGTAAATAGGAACCACACTAAGTTCATATCTTATTTTTTATCTAACTTAAATCTATTTTCAAAATCATGTTTTATAATTGTGAAAATATTAATCAAGTTTGAGCAAAATGGTTTTAGAAATGTTGAAAAGGTTTTGGAAAAGTTTGGTTGCAAAATCATTTAGAAATCATACTTTCTTGTTAAACCAATAACCTATTATTGAAATCAATAACCTGTTATTCACGTGGTACGGTGTTTTCTAATGAAACCAATAACTTGTTATTCACGTGCTACAGTATTTTCTGATGAAACCAATAACTTGTTATTCACGTGCTACAATGTTTCCTGATGAAACCAATAACTTGTTATTGGAAACGAATAATGTGTTATTTGTGCTGATAGAAAATGAAAATAACGGCTAGTTTTTATCATTTAATGCTCTCAACCACCTCCAATGGCTCTTAAATGCATTGGACTATAAATGAAAGTGTTTTGACTTTAAAGAAAAGTTGGAAATCAATTTGAATAGGCTTCTTGATCATTAAATTCAAGTTTTACTCTCATTTCTTATAAACCTCTATTTTGAGCTTTAAGTTGTGATTCCTTGATACACATTGAGCTTCAATTTGTATTATCTACTCTTGTGAGAGTTTTCATTCATCTATACTTTATTTAGTCTGTAAAATGGATGAGGTATCTCTCAAAGGATTGTAAGGGTGAGGTATCCCTTGTTGTTGAGACTCAAACACAAAGGGTGAGGTATCCCAAGGTGTGTTGAGTGTTTTGGTTTATAAAGGTAGCAAGCACCTATTCAAGCTTGAAATTATAATGAAAAGTATCCGGTGATTACTTGAGAACTTGACGTATGTCACAAGAAGTGGCTAAATTAGGATAAATTTTGTGTTTGATTTTTTAAACTCAAACTCCTTTATATTTGTGTTTCAAATGTATATGCTTGCTTGAATACTATTTATCTTGACTTATTCATTTGTGAGTGTAAATATTCAATCTTCTCTATCTATTCACCTCAATCGATTAATAACTTCAATGAAAATTGATATTCAATTGTTTTGTAAAAGAATTGCGAAAAACTTTTATAAACTCAATTCACCTCCTCATATTGAAGCTATTTGGTAACAACTTTCTTATTTTTTATATTCTTTTCTTAGTTTCTAGTATTGACATATGTTGCATTTCATTTAGATTTTGCAATTAATTTGTATTAATCTTTTCTAAATTGATTCAATCTTAAATTGATAAGATTTTTTGTGTCAAGATTAATGAGAATCTAATTCTAATATATCCTAAATTGATTTTATTATATTATAGATTTTGTGTTTTTTTTTTTTTGGGTACATAGTGGGGTGAACGCCAAGTATTTATTCTTTTCATTTTACTTAATTTCTCATGACAATATAAATCGAAAAACAATATAAAAATATATCCTAAACTGATTTTAATATATTATTATACTTTTACTTTGGTATTAATTCTCAATTGTTTTTAGTTCATTTAGGATTTTCTTATTTAGTTTTGTTATAAATTAAATTCTAAATTGATTTTTCGTTAATTAGAATCAATCTTCATTTATGGGAACATTTATTTCTTAATTTTCTTATATTATATTGTATTATATTATTTTTAATCAATTAGAATAAATTAAGATTTGATAAATCAAAATCAATTTTCATTAATAAGGACATTTATTCTTTACTTTATTTATATTATAATTATATTCTTTTTAATCAATCCTAACAAACGACATTTATTTCTTTATTATATTATATTATTCTATTTTGTTTCTAATTTTTCAATCAATAGTGTGTTTTCACGCTTAATTTCTTGTGTCAACATGTATTGTAGTCCTCACTTAGACTTTTGAATTAATCAATATCAATCTATCCTAAATTGATTCAATATTCATTTTTAATAGGAGTATTAAATGCTTAAAATATATGTTTTCATACTTAATTGTTAAACAATGTCGTATTTTCTTAGACTAAGCAAGAAGATAGAAAAAGTAAAAAAATTAATTAGAGAAAGTGCATATACCTAATAACATAAAAAATTGTGTTTATAAGCTTGTCGACAATCGTATTACTCTACAACTCATCTTTTCTAAACGACTTGCAATAATATATTCTAAATTAATTTTATTAGATTATATTTTTCTTGATTGTCCAGGATTCATTCAAAATATTATTTTATAGTTTTGTGTTACCTAAATCCTAAATTGATTTTCTGGTCACTCGGATTCAGTATTCATTAATTGCACATTAATTCGTTAATCACTCAGAATATATATTTTACTTATGTTAATTGATTTAATTAATTATTGACTTTAACTCATGTGCAATGAAAAGGAAATAAAATTGAATAAAGTAAAATCATAAATGTAAAACATAATATAATAAGGATTTAACTATGATGTATTTTAATATAAATTTTTTTATACTCTCAATTAATCATATATTGTTACATCATTAAAAATATTTAACTCTCATAATAATTATCTTAAAAATCACATATGTAATAATATATGATTAGTTAATTGTATAAAAAAATTTATACTAATAATACATTAAAATTAAATTCATAAAATTATGTGTGACGAAATAACAAATGCTTAAAACACGAATGTAAGATGACTCTTTTTTTTTCCTTCTTTTTTTTACATCTAAGCTAAAATAAATTACTACTATCTTGTTAGACCCGCTTTCCACTTCTTGCAAATGGCTCTCTCAATTGATAGTATCCCATATAATTGAGAATCATTATAACATAATCCTATATTATAAAAGCAAAGAAAAAATATATCCTAAATTGATTTTATCAGATTATATTTTTCTTGTTAGCATTTCTTTTTATTCAAAGAGGGGTTGAATTGTTGAGGCCAAAGCATTTTCTCCACATTTATTATTCCTTGATTTTATTAAATTATTGTATTATTCTATTATATTATTATATTCTTTCTTGGTTGATTGAATGAATCAGTATTTATACTTCCTTTTTTTGCATTTACTGTTCCTTGATTTTATCATATTATTATATTTTATTATTGATTTGTTCTCTAATCATTATCATTTTTCGTTTTTACCTAGTTTTTTCTTATCAACATGTTTCATATTCCTCATTCAGATTTTTGAAATAATTAATGCTATTCTTTTAAAAAATGATTCAATCACAAATTAATAAGAATATTCTTTTCAAAATTGATTCAATCTCAAATTAATAAGAATTTTTGATGCTATGATCAATAAGAGTTTAGTTCTAATATATCCTGAGTTAATTTTATTATATTATATTTTTCATTTTAATAATAGGGGAGGAGCCCAAGTTTTTTTTTTTTTAAGATTTCTTACTTAATTTCTTGTGTTCATATAATTTGAAAAATAATGCAACAAAATATTATTACCAAGTGGCTTCAATACTCAAGAGGAGATGAATTGAGTAAATAAAAATTCTTTAAAAACTTTTATCAAACACTTGAAAAATAATTTTCTTTAAAGTTATTTATCGATAGAAATGACTGAATAGAGGAGATAGAATGTTCCACTCACACTAAAGCAAATAAAAAAGAAAGTACACATGCAGATATATGAAATTAAAACACAAATATAAAGAAGTTTGAGTTAGAAGATCAAACACAATGTTTATCCTAGTTCGGTCACCAACCACTTGTGACCTATGTCCAGTCCTCAAGTAATCACCCGAGATTTTTTACTATCAATGTAAGCTTGAACAGGTGCTTGCTACCATTACAAACTATAATGCTCTTCACACATTGAGATACCTTACCCTCATGCTTGAGCCTCAACTTTCAGGGATATCTCATATTTACAAATTCTCTAATGGATACCTCACCCTCGTTACAAAGAATCAAAGGTAGAAAAGGTAGAAACTCTCACAAGAGTATGTAATACAAATAGAAGTCCTATGAAGCTCTTCAAGAATATCTTAAGAATTCACAAAAACAAAGCACTAATTGAAAGGAGTGATTCACGAATTAAAGCATAAGCGATGTGTTTCAGGTTATGGGTTGTGTGCAAAAGATGACCCAAAAACGTGTATTTAAAGTTTTTTGTCCAAAAGTGTAACATCCTACTCTAAATAACAATATAATTTTTAAATCTAATAGAGTAATACGTTACTAATAATTTCTAATATTATCCTTAGCTTGTATAAACTATAAAATTACATAGTTTTAAGGATTACATCCTTAATTACAACATACAAAAATTTCTAACTTAGGCATCTATTTCTAAATATTGAGTCTGACAAAAGCCTTATTCACTATTTACAAATATAAACTCCAACTTCTAGCTTATAAACTTGCTAAATACAAAAATCTATATGAACTTCTTCAATTGACTTAACCTGAAATGTTAAACCACAAAGGAGTGAGATACAATCTAAGTAGGAAAATGTAAAAACATGTATATATTTACCACCCACTCTTTACTATTTTCTGTTTCTAAAACCATAATTGAGAGTCTGCAAATAAATAAATCAATATTTGAGAAATAAATTAGAAGGGTAATAAGTAATGCAAAATTTAAAATATAAGAGTAATCACTTTCTGAAAAGCAAATCTATAATGAAAGAGTAAATAATTCAGTAAAAATGATATATCTTAAAAAATTTCTTTGTTTCTCATATCAGTAGAATAAATGGAATAAATAACATAAAAGTGAGGATAAAATAACTCAATAAGTAATTCATAGCTTCATAAAAATAAGTAACTAAATGTTTTTTTTTCATATCATTACTCAAAAACTTTATTTTATTATCTCTTTGTCATCTCATTCAATACTCTTAATCAAATGTGTCTTTTTCTCTTCATTAGGGCGTCCCTCAATGTTCTCATCATGACCACAATAATTTGATTAGGGCATCCCCTAATCCTTTCATCATGACCACAATAATTTGATCAGGGCATCTCCCAATCCTCTCATCATGACCACAATCATTAATAATGATTAAGGTGTCCCTTAATCATCTCATCATAGCCACAATAATTTGACAAAGACGTCCATTGATCCTCTCATTATGGTCACAATAATTTGACCAAGGAATCCATTGATCCTCTCATCATGGTCACAATAATAAATTTGATTAAGGCGTCCCTTAATCATCTCATCACGACTGCAATAATAATTTCTTTGTACATTGATTCATTTTTATTTGTGGGACAACATAGCTCTTAAAAAAAACTTCTCCATGAAAATATTCATCATAAAATAAATCAAATATAATCATAAAATCAATTATAAATGAAACTATATCAATAACAAATAATATCACATGTAAAACGAAATTAAAAGATAATCTGAAAGGCATTTACGTTCAAAATCTCATTTTTGACATTCCGATGTCTGTTATTCAAATAACCATTTGTTTATTTGAATAACATTGCTTCATTTTAGTTTTCTAAAAATGTTTTATTCTAATAAACCAAGGCTTATTGAATAATGCTTATGAAAAATCACATCATGCAGTGCTTTTATTCGAATAACAGATATGTTATTCGAATAAACCATTCAGAATTGTATTTTTCTAAAATATTTTAACATGGTTTATTCGAATAACCAATGGCTTATTCTAATAAAGCCATCGTGAAAACCAGTTGCAAGCACCAGAAAGGTTACTATTTCATAAGAAAAAGAACAAAACAAGTGGATTGATTATGGAGTGATGGACTAGGAGGTATGGGTGATAGAAATAAAGAGTAAATAATGGTGTTTTTGACATTTCCTACCTTTAATTATGGGTTTAGCATGTAAAAAGGGAGAGTTGATTTGTGGTTGAAGGTGGTGAAGTTGAAAATGTAGAAAATAGAGGCTATTCTCGTAACTTGAATGAGCATTTTTGTTGTTGAGTTTGAGAAGCTTGAAGTGATATTTATAGAGCCTAACTCGAGCTTGCTTATGTTAGTTGATGATGTAGAGAGTGAGGTAAGATGCTTTGTTGTCAAAAACTTGAAACATCTTCGTCAAATCTCATTTTAGATTTTTCTGGAACTTCATACATGTATGCCCTTTCAAGCTGCTTTTTGTTCATTTATTTACTGCATGAGTTTCTCCTAATGACACTTAATTCCCTTTCATTAAATGATTAAGCACTTGTTTACGTTTGGGTTTGCTTGGCTTTCTACGCTACCACTTGTTTGTTGATGACTTCACCCTTCTTACATCATTAACTCTATTTCATCCATTTGGTTCATGAGTAACTAGATAGAAGTTGAAAACATTAAAGTTCCAATGAGAAAAGAAATTGGATTAAAAATTAAGTTCTTTGTTCTGTTTTTATGCTTCGTATTTCTTATTTTTATTGGTTTGCAACTATTTATTCGAATAATGATATGTTTATTCGAATAAATGAAAAAATTTCATATACTTTCACAGCTTGTTATTTGAATATTATATGGTTTATTTGAATAAATGGCTTGGTTTGGTCTACTCAAGGTCTTCTTCTATGATCATTGTTGCTAACTTGATTTTTATTCCAAAATGGACACTTGTCTCTGCTAATCATGAGTTCTTACATAATTCAAACTTTCAAACATTCCTCTTTAGCCACATGTCCTCACATACTTATCTTATCCATGTTTGCAATCATTTTTCCTTTCCAATGTAGAGTGGCTTGTGAGTTAAGCCTTTCATCTATTCTCCATCTATTCCTTGACAATTGTCCAATTGACATCATAAGCTTACCTAGTAAGTCTTCATCCTCTCCTTCTATTTTCCAAGCTAACATTCATATTTGTGCCATTTGTTCCATTTTATTCATATACTCATTACCATAATTTCTGTAACACCCTTGTTGGGATGTCACATATATAAAGAAAAATAAAAGAAAGATAAATAAAATCTACCCAAGTTGTAAAACATTAGTTATATACTACTACGGGTTGTAATATAATTCCTGTTAAACAGAATATTATTAAATAAAATAACGCGGAAACATAAAACCAACAGAACAACATCACTCATAATATACATATGGTCCAAGTTATAAGTTATACAAATAATTTACAACTATAACTACAAATATTTAAACATAAGCAGTAAACAGAAACAGTAAGTAGTCAATATATACATACGCAGACGCGCCCAAAAATACATCATAAATATTTAATCCTCTGATGGATCACTCTCAGGAAACTCATCAGAAGATAAATATCCAGGATGCCTCGACACTCGGTGGACATGAGACCGCGCAGTCGATACGAGAGTCATCTCACTAGGCTCAGTGGACACACCACCCCAATGACGCCTAAGAGATAAAGGCAACTTTAAGTGTAGAAACATAGTAGTCGTCATCACTGGTTCTCCATCAAACGTAAGTCGTATGGACATAGTCAACCGTCCCACATAAGTCACTGAGTCTCTGTCTCCCCGCAGATGCCAAGCTAACGATCCACCGTGAAACTCGAGTGTCACAAACCCCAAAAATCCTGGCACCGCCATACCCAAACTAATCACCCAATGGGTATGGATGATCAGATGGTTCTTGGTCGTCGTACTGATCTTCGGCTTGCTGCTCTTCTTCCTCCTCAGTATACAAAATCTCAAGAGGTTGTTCCTCTTCCTCAAACTCTTTACCACGTAAATAAATATACAGAAAACACATACAATAAAGAGGTAAGACAAACTAAAATCATCACAAACATGGCAAATAAGAAAACGACAAACAACAGATATACAATTCATGTACTATGAAAAGCTATAACATTAATTAATAACAGAATAGTATCATAACAACACATAGTATCACGGATAAAACAATATCACGGATAAAATAATATCACGATAAAATAAGTAAGAAATAGACAAATTATCATAACAATAACCAAATAAAATAAACAGATAAAATAAAATAATATCCAAGATATAACCATATACAATATGACACGATCCTACTCCATGGAACTAAACACAAACAGATATCAGAGAGAGAATCACTCGCAAAATCTATTAGTACCACGGCTGCCCAACCAAACTATTGCGCTGTCACACGTTGCGTCTATAGCCCCATGTCACATGGAATCCATCATCCAAGGCATGGTGTAGTTCACGGTCTCACGTTGTGGCACTACAGGCAATGTACTATTAGACTTTACGAAATCTCGATTAAATATAGTGCGTGTCGAGTTCATTAGTGTGCTATCGGTTACCACGGCCCAACGGAGCGACCCACTGTCCATATATGGAATCCCGTACACTAACGTCTCCCAGTTCATAAAGACAATGAACCACACTACGTTTATCGCATCGACAACACGATGTGATTCACCTTGTCAACCAATCCACCAAAAACTGGCATATCTTCAAATTACCAAGATATCCTCAAAGATAAAAAGATCTGATAAGTCCCACCGACAAATCGTTCCAAAGCCTGTACGGGTTCACCTCATAGCCCGACAGCAGAAAAGAGAAAAAAAAATAGAAAGTACCGTTTTGGTCAATAGCGTAGAAATTTTATCGCGTTTTCACAATCTTGTCGTTTTTACAAACGTTTTTAAATCGCGTAAATTTATTTTTCTGTTTTTAAAATCGCGTAGAGTTTTTAATACGTTTTCTCAATCACGTAAGAGTTTTAAATCATTTTATGGTCCAAATCCCCTAAAATTTACTGTTTAAATAAACAGAAATAATTAATACGTTTAAACTACGTAAAATATTTTCCATACCGTATACTGTCTTTTGGACATCTTTTCTATCTTATTTGCCCATTTTTACTAAAAATTGACAGTATTTTGTTTAAAAAATTATATTTAATGATTTCCTAATTTTTCCGTAAAAATTCTGTTTTACTTAATTTTTAACCGTATAATTTAATCCTTTTGAAAATCACTAACATGCTTCAAAATACAGTTTGAGCTATATGTTAGAAATTCTCAAAAGTTATTGTATTTTATTTCTAACAATAAAATCAATAATTTTAGTTGATTAAACTTAACTCAATTCAATTTATTTCTTCAAAACTCATTTTAGAAAAATTCTTTTTAACATATATTGCATCTTTATACTTGGAAATAGTTTGGAATTGATTTTAGAAATCATGAATATTTGATTTGGCATGTTGGTCGAAATACATACTTATGTCATTTGATTTCTAAATTCATTTTCCTTGATCTAAACAATTCTATCTCTTGTAAATTTTCCTAGGTTAATTAAATCACACTTTAGGAAAATAATGAGAACATTTTGGTTCTCCTTTTGGGTCAATGGCCGTGAGCCTTGGTGTTGTGTTCTTTGGAACACTCATGCATTCCTTAGCATGTTATTCACATCCTATACATTATCATGCATTTCTAACACATGCAAATTATCAAAGCTTGTAGACATGCAAATCAAAGCTTGTAGACATGAAACATCATACAAATTATTACAAATATCAAATAGGAAAGCTACTAACAAACACAAACAAGGAATCCTTATGGATTCTACAATCACCACAAATAAAACTCCATCTTCTTACCACCACACATGGATGATAAGATTTGTCTTCCTCTTACCTTAAATGAAGACAAAAACTATTCTTTCACACCTCCTCTAGGTTTCGGTTTTCCTCCTTCCAAACCTAACAAACTTAAACAAAAATCTACAAGTTACTAACCATAAAAAGATAGCTTAAACCATGGAGAAATCATGGCTTGAAACTTTGAAAAAGAGTTTAGAAATGGAAAACAAGAAATTTCACCTTCTAGATAAAATTTTCCAAGTAGGTTTCCAAGCTTCAAATGGAAGATTTTGCAAGAACTCTCAATTAGATATATTCTTAGGATTGTGTTTAGGTTTAGAAAACTTGGTTGGATAGAATTTTGGGTGGTTGGATGGTATAGAACAAGGCTTGGCCGAAACTAGCTTCAAGGAAGCTTCAATGGTGTTTAGGGTTTTTGGAAGAGAGAGAAGAGAGAAAATTGCATGAAAGTGAAGTGATTTTTTTGGTCTTCCAACATGCAATAGCCGTAGCCTTCAATGCCATGCAAGGTGTCCATGGGCTTGGCTTCATCCTAGCCTTAGAATGGATCAAAGGTTAAGATTAAAACTTGGTTAGCAAGCTTGTTTCCTATTGGTTGATTTTAGCATAGTCATCTAGCCTAGTCACCATGATTAGTCACTAATTAGCCTAGTCACCACACTTAGTCATCATGTTCTAGAGAGTTCTACTACTAATGAGGTTTAATTAAGCTACTAAGTTAACTGTTTTAACTAAACGTGGGTCCCACAAAATATTTACGGGTCCACTATCATTTTATTATACTGACTAATAAAATAATATTATAATAATACAAAATTATTTTATTTGTGATTAAATCCTAAAAATTAAAAGATTAAATAAAGTATCATTCAGAATTAGGTTAAGTAAGATCCCCAGTTTGAATAATTAAAAACAAGATTTTCCCGTACCAAAAATATTATTTTCCGTCCTGAGCAAATCGCACAAAAATCCAAATAAAATCACAGACAGAGTAATATTAAGCACTTTGTAACATATAGAAAAATTAAAAACAAGACAATCGGGACGTAACGGTTATTTTTTCATTTTTCCCCACGACGAAGCAAATCATCCAAAACGTTCAAATAAAATTACAGACGGTATTAATTGTCTGTATATCTCCTTAAAAAATTAAAACAAGAGGCTCGAGAAAATTTTTATTTTACCGTATCGAAGCAAATTACGTAAACGATCAAATAAAATTTTAGCACAATAAAACATATTCGTATTTCATACGAAAAATAAGAAACAAGTAAATAAGGACACAACAATCATTTACACAAAAACTTAGAAAACAGCAAACAGAACATTCGGGACATTTTTCTAAAAATTGGGGTGTTACAACTCTCCCAACAAATAAAAATTTCGTCCTCGAAATTCGCTGTACGTCAAAACAAATGAGGATACTGATCCCTCATTTTGTCTTCCAGCTCCCAGGTAGCATCACCTGTCACATCATTCCATATGACCTTCACCACTCGATCATCTTCCCTCGAAGTTTGCTTTACCTTTCTGTCCTCGATTCTAACAGGTAAAGTCTCGTAAGTTAAATTCTCCTTCAACTGTACTTCATCTGGTTGTATAACATGCGTCGGATCTGGTATATACTTCCGTAACTGAGATACATGAAATACATCATGTAGATTGGATAGAAAAGGTGGCAAAGCAATCTGATACGCTACAGGACCTATACGTCGGATAATCTGATATGGTCCAATGAACTTAGGAGTAAGCTTCTTAGACTTAATAACTCTTCCGACACCGGTGGTAGGAGTAACTCTTAGAAATACTTGCTCATCCTCCTCAAATTCAAGACGTCGCCTTCGTTTATCCGCATAACTTTTCTGTCTGCTTTGCGTCATCCTCATCTTCTCTTGTATCATCTTTACCTTTTACGTAGAGTACATTTGTACAAGATCGGTCCAACAAATCATACTTTCCCCATCTTGATACCAACACAACGGTGTTCGACATCGCCTTCCATACAATGCCTCATAGGGTGCCATCCCTATGCTTGAGTGAAAACTATTGTTGTAGGTGAATTCTATCAAAGACAGAAATTCATCCCAACTCCCTCGTTGCTCCAAAACACAAGCACGCAACAGATCCTCCAAAGACTGTATAGTTCTCTCTGTCTGACCATCAGTCTGTGGATGATATGCCGAACTTAGTCGCAACTTAGTTCCCATAGCTTCTTGCAGACTTCGCCAAAACCTTGACGTAAACCTCAGATCTCTGTCAGAAACTATACATGTAGGTACACCATGTAATCTAACAATCTCACTGATGTACAACTGGGTTAATTTTTCCAATGAATACTTGATATTAATTGGTAAGAAATGAGCCGATTTAGTAAGCCTGTCGACTATAACCCATATTGAATCATGACCTTTCCTCGTCTTCGGCAAACCAGTAACGAAATCCATAGAAATACTATCCCATTTCCATTCTGGAATAGATAACGGTTGCAACATTTCAGCTGGTTTCTGATGTTCCACTTTCGCTTTCTGAAAAACTAGACAAGACTCCACATATTCTGCTACGTCTCTTTTCATCCTTGGCCACCAAAACAACCTTTTCAAGTCTTGGTACATCTTGGTCATCCCCGGATGTAAACTCAGGTCACTAGTATGAGCTTCATCTAGGATCGACTTCTTCAATTCAGAATCATCAGGCATACAAACTCTTCCTTTAAACCTTAAGATTCCATCTACTCCTTCTTCTACCGTCGCCTTATGACCTTGTTTTAACAATTCCCTCTCATTTTGCAAAAACACGTCTTCCTTTTGTTTATCTCGGACAACATCAAGGAATTCGTTTATAATCACGACCTTATATAAACGAACTCTTTCAGGTAGAAACTCCACAGATAACCATAGATCTCGGAACTTGTTAATCAACTCTTCCTCCTTGATCATCATTGCCGAAACACTAAGCACCTTTCTACTCAAGGCATCAGCTACCACATTAGCTTTTCCTGGGTGGTATTGAAGTTGAAAATCATAATCCTTTAAGAATTCTAACCATCGTCTTTGCCTCATATTCAATTCTTTCTGATCAAACAAGTACTTTAGACTCTTGTGATCACTAAAGACATTGAACAACGCTCCATACAGAAAATGCCTCCACACCTTCAGAGCAAAAACCACCGCGGCCAATTCCAAATCGTGCGTTGGATAATTCCTCTCATGAACCTTCAACTGACGAGAAGCATACGCCACAACATTTCGATTTTGCATCAATACACATCCTAACCCTTGGTAAGAAGCATCGCAATACACGTCAAAAGTTCCCTTAGAATCTGGCAAGATCAACACAGGTGCAGTTGTTAACCTCTTCTTCAACTCTTGAAAACTGGCTTCACGTTCTTCCGTCCATTCAAAAGCTTGACTTTTTCTCGTAAGTTGTGTAAGCGGTCCAGCAATCTTCGAAAAACCTTCGATAAACCTCCGGTAATAACCAGCAAGTCCAACAAAACTTCGAACTTCTGTTACCGTCTTAGGCCTTTCCCACTGTAAAACAGTCTCCACTTTAGATGGATCCACCGCAATACCTTCTTTCGAAATTACGTGACCTAGAAACTGAACTTTTTCCAACCAGAATTCACATTTAGCCAACTTTGCATACAACTGCTTTTCCTTCAAAATCTGAAGAACAACACCGAGATGTTCAGCATGCTCTTCCTTAGATTGAGAATAGATCAGAATGTCATCAATAAAAACAACGACAAATCTGTCTAGATACGGATGAAAAATCCTGTTCATATAGTCCATGAATATGGCAGGAGCATTCGTCACCCCGAATGGCATTACCTGATACTCATAATGTCCATAACGAGTTCAAAAAGCGGTTTTCGGTACATCTTCCCCCTTAACACGAATCTGGTGATAACCCGATCTCAGATCTATCTTGGAAAATACCACAGCTCCTCTTAACTGATCCATCAAATCGTCAATTCTTGGAAGCAGATATTTATTCTTGATAGTCACCTTGTTCAGCTGACGATAATCCACACAAACCCGAGAAGTTTCGTCCTTCTTCTTGACCAAAAGCACTGGCGCACCCCATGGTGATACACTTGGTCGCACAAACTGTTTCTCTAACAGCTCCACCAATTGCCCTTTCAGCTCTTCCAACTCTGCTGGCGACATACGGTACGGTGCAATTGAGATAGGACCTGCTCCTGGTACTAAATCAATTGAAAACTCGATCTCCCTCTCGGGGCAAACCGGGTACGTCATCAGGAAAAATCTCTGGAAACTCGCTGACAACAGGAATAGTATTCACATCCTTCTCATTCTTAACTTCTAGAGAAGACAATACCACATATCCCTGTGCTCCCTCTCTTAACAAAGACTTGACCTTAACAGCAGTTAAGAATCCAAACTTTTCTTCCTTAGGAAAAACTATGGTTTTGCTTGCACAATCTATAAGGATATGGTTAGAAGATAACCAGTCCATCCCTAAGATTACATCTATCTCAACAAGAGGTAAACAAATCAAGTTAACCAAAAACTTACGGTCCTTTACAACAACAGGACAATCCAAACATATCTTTGATGCAATCACAGGTTTAGCAGTTGGAGTAGAAACACTCAATTTAACATTCAAAGAAGACATAGGCAACTTCAATCTTTCCACACAATCATATGCAATAAACGAGTGTGTAGCACCAGAATCATATAACACAGTTAGATGGTTACCTCCAATGTCACCTTCTCCTTGTATAAGATCATCAGATTGAGAAATTTATGTTCCCGTCATAGTATATACTCGCCCTCCAGATCTCGGTTGAGTATTCACTGACTTCTGCTGATTAGCACGAGCATAACGAACAGCAGGTTTCCTTTCCGGCTGAGTACAATCCTTCGACATATGCCCAGGCTGTTTACAGTTAAAACAAACTGTCCCTTTAATCGTGCACTCCGGAGAGATATGACCTTTCTTTCTGCACTTAAAACATGTTGGCGTAAACGCCACTTTCTGTCCAGCTCCACCACCACTTGTATTTCCCCCAACTGGTAGTCGTTGAGATTGACTCCCTGTTGGTCTGGAATACGGCTTGCGCTGAAACCGATTCGTATTACTACCTCCACCTCTCTGAAACCTTGTCGGCCCAAAGTTACGATTCCTATGATCTCGCGACGGCTCCAATTCCTCAAGTCGCGCATATGCATCAACCAAAGCATGAAACTGATTTATCCTCAAAGATATCACCCCTCGCTTCAGTTCCACTCTCAAGCCCGATTCAAACTTCCGACATCTCCATGTATCATCCGGTCGAGTTTGAGCATAATCCGAGAATTGAGACAAATTCTCAAATTTTGTAGCATACTCATTCACCATCATATTTCCCTGTTGCAAACCAAGAAATTCAATTTCCTTGGCATGCCTAGCACTTGCAGGAAAATACTTTCCCAGAAAAGCATCAGAAAATACTTCCCACGTAATTTTCAGTTCCTTCAGCTTGTAAAACTTGGCGAGTTCCTCTCCACCAATGTTCTCCATCTCCTTTTAGCATAAAGACAGCATAAGTCACCTTCTTATCATCTGTGCATCTCATTCCTTCAAAATTCTCTCCAAGTCTTGTATCCATTGACTTGCCTTCTCCGGATCAACCTCGCCTCTAAACTGTGGCGGATTGTGGCGCCTAAATTCAGATAAATTTAGGGCATCAGCAGTAGCATCTTGCTGTTGAGCTGCTCTCAAATTCTGCTGCATCATTACTTCAGCCATCCGCTGCATAGCTTCAGCAGCCGCAATCATAGGGTCCACATCACGATTCACGTTCGCACGTCCTCTACCTCGTCCAGACATCTTCTTTCTTCAAACAGAACAAAACAAAATTAGATACATCCTTTCGAAGTAAATCACGAGAGAATCACACAAAGACAAACAAAAACAGACCCAACCACAACCCCAAAACTCTAACTTGGGCTCGATACCAACTAATGTAACACCCTTGTTGGGATGCCACATATATAAAGAAAAATAAAAGAAAGATAAATAAAATCTACCCAAGTTGTAAAACATTAGTTATATACTACTACGGGTTGTAATATAATTCCTGTTAAACAGAATATTATTAAATAAAATAACGCGAAAACATAAAACCAACAGAACAACATCACTCATAATATACATATGGTCCAAGTTATAAGTTATACAAATAATTTACAACTATAACTACAAATATTTAAACATAAGCAGTAAACAGAAACAGTAAGTAGTCAATATATACATACGCAGACGCGCCCAAAAATACATCATAAATATTTAATCCTCTGATGGATCACTCTCAGGAAACTCATCAGAAGATAAATATCCAGGATGCCTCGACACTCGGCGGACATGAGACCGCGCAGTCAATACGAGAGTCATCTCACTAGGCTCAGTGGACACACCACCCCAATGACGCCTAAGAGATAAAGGCAACTCTAAGTGTAGAAACACAGTAGTCGTCATCACTGGCTCTCCATCAAACGTAAGTCGTATGGACACAGTCAACCGTCCCACATAAGTCACTGAGTCTCTGTCTCCTAGCAGATGCCAAGCTAACGATCCACTGTGAAACTCGAGTGTCACAAACCCCAAAAATCCTGGCACCGCCATACCCAAACTAATCAGTCCAATGGGTATGGATGATCAGATGGTTCTTGGTCGTCGTACTGATCTTCGGCTTGCTACTCTTCTTCCTCCTCAGTATACAAAATCTCAAGAGGCTGTTCCTCTTCCTCAAACTCTTTACCACGTAAATAAATATACAGAAAACACATACAATAAAGAGGTAAGACAAACTAAAATCATCACAAACAAAGGAAAATAAGAAAACGACAAACAACAGATATACAATTCATGTATTATGAAAAGCTATAACATTAATTAATAACAGAATAGTATCATAACAACACATAGTATCACGATAAAAACAATATCACAGATAAAACAATATCACGATAAAACAATATCACGGATAAAACAATATCACGTATAAAACAATATCACGTATAAAATAAGTAAGAAATAGACAAATTATCATAACAATAACCAAATAAAATAAACAGATAAAATAAAATAATATCCAAGATATAACCATATACAATATGACACGATCCTACTCCATGGAGCTAAACACAAACAGATATCAGAGAGAGAATGACTCGCAAAATCTATTAGTACCACTACTGCCCAACCAAACTATTGCGGTTGTCACACGTTGCGTCTATAGCCCCATGTCACATGGAATCCATCATCCAAGGCATGGTGTAGTTCACGGTCTCACGTTGTGGCACTACAGGCAATGTACTATTAGACTTTACGAAATCTCGATTAAATATAGTGCGTGTCGAGTTCATTAGTGTGCTATCGGTTACCACGGCCCACCGAGCGACCGACCGTTCCATATATGGAATCCCGTACACTAACGTCTCCCGGTTCATAAAGACAATGAACCACACTACGTTTATCGCATCGACAACACGATGTGATTCACCTTGTCAACCAATCCACCAAAAACTGGCATATCTTCAAATTACCAAGATATCCTCAAAGATAAAAAGATACAGTAAGTCCCACCGGACAAATACTGTTCCAAAGCCTGTACGGGTTCACCTCATAGCCCGACAGCAGAAAAGAGAAAAAAAAATAGAAAATACCGTTTTGGTCAATAGCGTAGAAATTTTATTGCGTTTTCACAATCTTGTCGTTTTTACAAACGTTTTTAAATCGCGTAAATTTATTTTTCTGTTTTTAAAATCACATAGAGTTTTTAATACGTTTTCTCAATCGCGTAAGAGTTTTAAATCATTTTATGGTCCAAATCCCCTAAAATTTACTGTTTAAATAAACAGAAATAATTAATACGTTTAAACTACGTAAAATATTTTCCATACCGTATATCTTGTCTTTTGGACATCTTTTCTATCTTATTTGCCCATTTTTACTAAAAATTGACAGTATTTTGTTTAGAAAATTATATTTAATGATTTCCTAATTTTTCCGTAAAAATTCTGTTTTACTTAATTTTTAACCGTATAATTTAATCCTTTTGAAAATCACTAACATGCTTCAAAATACAGTTTGAGCTATATGTTAGAAATTCTCAAAAGTTACTGTATTTTATTTCTAACAATAAAATCAATACTTTTAGTTGATTAAACTTAACTCAATTCAATTTATTTCTTCAAAACTCATTTTAGAAAAATTCTTTTTAACATATATTGCATCTTTATACTTGGAAATAGTTTGGAATTGATTTTAGAAATCATGAATATTTGATTTGGCATGTTGGCCGAAATACATACTTATGTCATTTGATTTCTAAATTCATTTTCCTTGATCTAAACAATTCTATCTC
Organism: Ormosia emarginata; assembly: GCA_029884605.1. NCBI lineage: Eukaryota > Viridiplantae > Streptophyta > Magnoliopsida > Fabales > Fabaceae > Ormosia > Ormosia emarginata. Next base: position 6,248,364 of record JAQQTP010000075.1, on the reverse strand, counting down.
TTGTAAATTTTCCTAGGTTAATTAAATCACACTTTAGGAAAATAATAAGAACATTTTGGTTCTCCTTTTGGGTCAATGGTCGTGAGCCTTGGTGTTGTGTTCTTTGGAACACTCATGCATTCCTTAGCATGTTATTCACATCCTATACATTATCATGCATTTCTAACACATGCAAATTATCAAAGTTTGTAGACATTCAAATCAAAGCTTGTAGACATGCAACATCATACAAATTATTACAAATATCAAATAGGAAAGCTACTAACAAACACAAACAAGGAATCCTTATGGATTCTACAATCACCACAAATAAAACTCCATCTTCTTACCACCACACATGGATGATAAGATTTGTCTTCCTCTTACCTTAAATGAAGACAAAAACTATTCTTTCACACCTCCTCTAGGTTTCGGTTTTCCTCCTTCAAAACCTAACAAACTTAAACAAAAATCTACAAGTTACTAACCATAAAAAGAGAGCTTAAACCATGGAGAAATCATGGCTTGGAACTTTGGAAAAGAGTTTAGAAATGGAAAACAAGAAATTCCACCTTCTAGGTAAAATTTTCCAAGTAGGTTTCCAAGCTTCAAATGGAAGATTTTGCAAGAACTCTCAACTAGAGATGTTCTTAGGATTGTGTTTAGGTTTAGAAAACTTGGTTGGATAGAATTTTGGGTGGTTGGATGGTATAGAACAAGGCTTGGCCGAAACTAGCTTCAAGGAAGCTTCAATGATGTTTAGGGTTTTTGGAAGAGAGAGAAGAGAGAAAATTGCATGAAAGTGAAGTGATTTTTTTGGTCTTCCAACATGCAATAGCCGTAGCCTTCAATTCCATGCAAGGTGTCCATGGGCTTGGCTTCATCCTAGCCTTAGAATGGATCAAAGGTTAAGATTAAAACTTGGTTAGCAAGCTTGTTCCCTATTGGTTGATTTTAGCATAGTCATCTAGCCTAGTCACCATGATTAGTCACTAATTAGCCTAGTCACCACACTTAGTCATCATGTTCTAGAGAGTTCTACTACTAATGAGGTTTAATTAAGCTACTAAGTAAACTGTTTTAACTAAACGTGAGTCCAGCAAAATATTTCCGGGTCCACTGTCATTTTATTATACTGACTAATAAAATAATATTATAATAATACAAAATTATTTTATTTAACAGTTAAATCCTAAAAATTAAAAGATTAAATACAGTATCATTCAGAATCGGGTTAAGTAAGATCCCCCAGTTCTGAATAATTAAAAACAAGATTTCCCCGGCCCAATAAATATTATTTTCCTGTCCCGGAGCAAATCGCACAAAAAGTCCAAATAAAATCACAGACAGTAATATTAAGCACTGTAACATATAGAAAAATTAAAAACAGTACAATCGGGACGTAACGGTCATTTTTTCATTTTTCCCCACGACGAAGCAAATCATCCAAAACGTTCAAATAAAATTACAGACAGTATTAATTGTCTGTATATCTCCCAAAAAAATTTAAACAGTAGCTCGAGAAAATTTTTATTTTACCGTATCGAAGCAAATTACGTAAAACGATCAAATAAAATTTTAGCCTGTAAAACATATTCGTATTTCATACAGAAAAATAAGAAACAGTAAATAAGGACACAACAGTCATTTACACAAAAACTTGGAAAACAGCAAACAGAACATTCGGGACATTTTTTTAAAAATTGGGGTGTTACAATTTCATGAGCTTCTCTTTATGACACTTGTTCATGTTGTTATCATAAGCTTAGCTCATCATAATTATTACTTGTTTTTATTCCTAGCCGTGCTTTATTCTTTCTTCATGCCTTATTCCTCTTGTGCCACCTATTCCTTTGGTAATTATTCCCTTCAAATTCATACTTGACACATATCTTTTATTATTATTTCGAAGTCTAAGTCTTCCAAAAAGTCTCCCCTCTTGCCACTTGTTTAATGTAATCATTACGTGGAGAGGCTTATAAATCAAGCCTTGCCATTCTTCTACACATGTCCATGCCTATGTCATCTCTCATTAAATTGTTGGACACTTGGCTATGCTCAAGTCATCTATACTAAAGATTTGAACACTTGTTCCTTATAATCATTGCTCTTAAATCCTAGCTTGACACATATTGTTGCTAATGATTGTTTCCTTAGTGAAATGCTTGCTAATCAAGACTTGGTTCTAGTTTGGTTTCTTTGGAACAAGTTAGTTTGATTCAACATAAGGGAGTAAAACTAAAATGAAAACTAGAGTTTCCACTTTTGCTGCAACGTGCTGCATCTCCCATTGTTTTTGATGAGTCACTTTATTTGAATAACATAAGCCTTGTTCGAAAAAAGTGATATGATTTCTCCTATATTTTCAAGTAGAAAGCATTTTATTCAAATAACCTTTTGGTTATTCGAATAAATGGGTATTTTCCAGAAAAATTTATTTGTCAACTTTTGTTTCTTGAAGGTTGTTATATTATTTTTATTTAATATTTTTAGGTATGTTACATTATTCCCCCTTTATAAAAATTTTGTCCCCAAAATTTCTATCTAGTACTTGCTACAAATTCTGAGTATTTCTATCTAAAATTTTCTTCTATTTCCCTTGTAGTACCTTCCACATCCTGTCCTTGCCACAAAACTTTAATCATAGAAATATTCTTATTTCTCAGTTGTTCTTAATGATTCCAAACCCTATTGATAAACCTTGGGTTTCTAGTAAAATAATCCTAATGGATAGAAAATGAACTGACTTAATAAATCTATCTACAATCACCTATATAGTATTATGACCTAAATTGGTATAACAAAATCCATAGAAATATTATTCCATTTCTATTTTGGGATTCCTAATAATCCTAACTATTTCAGATCTTATCATAAGTTACAAAATTGACTTTTAAGATTCTGTTGAATTATACATGTACACCTTTGTACTTCTTTTAGAATTTTTCTCACTCCAAATTACATAATCTACTCCTGTAGATAATCACTTCATTATCCCTTCAAATATCACTTCTTTAAGAGCTTGTAAAAATTGATCTTCTTTTGTGTCTCTATAATTTTTTATTTCTAAACCTCCAATTGTAAACACCCAATTTTATCCGGAGCATTTTGTAAAAAAATAATTAAATAAATAAATAAAATAAAAAAGGAAAATATAAGAAATTTGAAAAAACTAAGGTGTCTTCATTGTATCACTAAGTCTCACATTGGAGAAGTCATGCACCTTCTCCCTCTCCTCCTCTTATATAAAGGGGTGATTCTCAATTGTTTTGGCATCCAAAAAATTACATCATTGGGCTTAATAATAAATATAAGAGTTATAAGAAATTATACTCTTAGGCTTAATACTAAGTATAAGAGCTCGAGAACTTTAGTAAATTTTTTTCTTGAAATGAGTTGCTTTACAAGGTTTGATTTGAAGAGAACGTGTGGGGCCCTATACACCAACTTCTTTGAGCATATTATTTTTTTATACGTCTTAGAGGTAAGTTTGCTAATTTTTCCTTGTATATATGTGTATTTCATTTTAACTTATTCATTTATTAGTTTGGCTTATTTATTTATTAATTTTTTGTGTACATTTTTTTGTTTTAAAATTAATTCAATAATAAACTGGGATTAACTGAGTTGTGATAGCTTGTTGATCCTGTAATCTTTGTAATTATCTGAGTTGTAATAACTTGATGATTCAAATTTTTTTTCAAAGTTAAAAAAAAAATAATCAACCCACTATCATTGAACATTTCTTTTTAAAGAATAAAATAGGAATAACTAAGTTGTGACAGCTTGTTAATCGTATAAATTTTGTAATCATCTGAGTTGTAACAGTTTGGAGATTCAAATTTTTTAAATTAAAAATAACTAACCCACAAGAATTTTATAAAGAACTACGTGACTTTGAATTCTTCATTGCACCTGGGAATACGTAAGAGCAGAATCTCTATTATGTTATGCCAAATTTTAATTTTTCACAAATTATTTATTTTTTTAGTTTTTTAATAAAAAAGGGTAAAACAAATATATTATAAGATTATTAAGTTTTGCATAACTAATTTAGGGTAACCGTTTTAGGATGGATGTGTTAGGGGTGCTGTGGGGTTAAGTCTCTACCCTTCCCTATGCATAACCGACTCCCGAATCCAATCTGGTTTCAAAGACCATTTTCTAAAAGCGGATTTTCTAATTTTTTCTATTTTAAATAAAATTAGTGACGACTCCTAACAATTTATTTTGTTAGTCACTGCCGCCGCGATCACGGTTGCAACAGATGGCGACTCCATTGGGGACACTTGAGAGTCAAGCCCATATAAGTTGGTTGTCCAAAATTTTGTAATCTTTATATATTTGTTTTACCTTTTTTTTCCTTTTTTTGTTTCTCATTTTTTTAAATTATTTTTAAATTATTTTGTTATTTAAACCTTAGGATGGAGAATTTTTTTGGGAATTTTTGTTTTGTATTTGTTTTTGTTATTTTGTTTGTATGCTCCATATATGTAAAACCCTTGTGGGGATGTCACATATATAAATAAAATAAAAAAAAGATAAATAAAGTCTACCCAAGTTGTAAAACATTTATTATATAATAATATGGGTTATAAAATTTTTTCGATTAAACAGAATATTACGAGATAAAATAACACAGAACATAAAATAGGCACACTATCATCACACATAATATACATATGGTTTCATCTTAAAATATACAAGTACTGTACAACTACTAATATTTAAAACTAAAACAGAACAGTAAACAAAGCAGTAAATGTTTATATATACAAACGCAGACGCGCCCAAGTACACATCATAAATATCTAGCCCTCTGAAGGATCACTCTCAGATGAAACCTCAGGTGATAAATATCCAGGATGCCTCGACCTTCTACGGACACGAGTCCGTGCAGTCGATACGCTGCTAATCTCACTAGGCGCATCAAACATACCACCCCAATGACGCCTAAGAGATAACGGCAACTCCACATGTAAGTACAACATAGTAGAAAAGATCGGCACTCCATCAAACTCCGTACGTATGGTCACAGTCAGACGCCCTACGTACGTCACCGAATCACGATCCTCTCGCAGACGCCAGGCTTCAGAGCCTCCATGGAACTCCAGTTACACGAATCCAAAGAAACCTGGTAACGTCATATTCACACAATCAATCCAATGGGTACGGATGATCGGATGGTTCTTGATCGTAGAACTGATCTTCGGCTTGCTGCTCTTCTTCCTCCTCAGGATACTCACACTCAAGAGGCTGTTCCTCTTCCTCAAACTCTTTATCACATAATTTAAAATATACTGAGATAACACATACAAGAAAGAGGTAAGACAATCTATATCACCACAAACATGGTAAAATAAGAAAACGACAATACAACAGTATAACAATTTATACATTATAACATACTATAATAACATAAATTAAAATATTAAATAACACAAAAATTCAAACAACAACAACATATCATAGTACAGATGAATAAAATGGTACAGATAAATAAAATAATACAGATAGATAAAATAGAGCAAATAAATAACCTTAAAATGTATAAAACATAAATATATGAGATGTGACTCAACCCTACTCCATGGAGCTAAAAATACAAACATCAGAGTGAACGACCCACAAAATCTTTTAGTACCGTCGACTGCCCAATAACTATTCCGCTGTCTCACGTTGCGTCTATAGCCCACTGAAATAGCATAGTGGTGTAGCACACTGTCACACGTTGTGTCACTACAGGCTTGCACTAATAGATTTCACAAAATCTTGATTAAGTATAGTGCGTGTCGAGTCCATTAGTGTGTTACCAGTTACCACGGCCCAGAGGAGCGACCAACTGTCCACAAATGGAATAATCTGCACACTAATGTCTCCAAGTTCATTCAAATTGAACCACACTACGCTTATCACACCGACAACACGATGTTGATCATCTCGTCAATCAATCCACCAATTATTAACCAAATTGGTACAAATGCATGATAAAAATTACCAGAATACCCTCAATGGTATTAGATATTCATATTTATGGAAATGCCCTCAATGGCAAAAATATCAAATATGCCCTCACTGGCAACAATTAGGAATATGCCCTCACTGGAAAAAATTACGGATATGCCCTCACTGGCAAATCGCATATATATATATATATATATACAGTACGTCCCACCTGACAGTACTGTTTCACAATCTGTTCGGGTCCACCACTTTGGCCCGACAGTAAAACTTGCTGTTTTCGTCAATCGCGTAGAAATCTTATCGCGTTTTTGAAATCTCGTCGCTTTTATAAATGTTTTTAAATCGCGTAAATATATTTTGCTATTTTTAAAATCGCGTAGAGTTTTTCAAACGTTTTCTCAATCGCGTAAGATTTTTAAATTATTTGCTTATCCGAATTCCTTAAAATTTACTGTTTAAATAAACAGAAATAATATTTAGTACGTTTAAACTACGTAGAATAATTTTTCATACCGTATACTGTCTTTTGGACATCTTTTCTATCTTATTTGTCCTTTTTTACTAAAAATTGACAGTATTTTGTTTAGAAACTTATAATAATGGTTTCCTAATTTTTCTGTAAAAATTCCTTTTACTTAATTTTTAACCGAATAATTTAACTTTATGAAAATCACTAACATGCTTCAAAATATAATATGAGCTATATGTTAGAAATTTTACAAAAGCTACTGTATTTACTTTTAACCACTAAAATCATTGGTTTTAACTTTTTAAACTTGTTCTAATCATTTTTATTCCTTAAAACTCATTTTAATAAAATTCCTTTTAGTATCATTACCTAACATTTGTTGAAAAACAATTTTAGAAATCAAAATATTCAACTTAGGTATGTTGGCCGAATTTGTCAAAACTTTAATATTTGATCTTTGGATCATTTTTCTTCTTCTAAATCATGTTGCATCTTGTTCTTTTACCTAAGTCAATTAAATCACACCTTTAGAAAATTGTTGAGAACATTTTGGTTCTCCTTTTTGGTTGAGGTCGTGAGCCTTAGTAGTGTGTTCTTTGGAACACTCATGTAATCCTTGACATGTTGTTCACATCCTACTATTTACACATGCATTTCTAACACATACAATATTTTTAAAGCTTGTAGACATGCATATTAATACAAATCACAAATAGGAAAGCTATTAACAAGCACACAAATGAATTCTTATGGATTCTACAATCACAAACAATTTCTATCTTCTTACCACCACCCAAGGATAATAAGATTAAGTCTTCCTCTTACCTTAAATGAAGACAAATACTTTTTCACTCCTTTCTAGGATTTTCGGTTTTCACTCCTCCAAAACCTAACAAGCTTAAACAAAATTTTACAAATTATAATCATGAAAGAAAGCTTAAACCATGGATCAATCATGGCTTAGAACTTTGAAAAAATAAATTAAGAAATGAAAATCAAAGAGTTTCACCTTCAAGGTAAAATCTTCCAAATAGGTTTTCATGCCCAAGATAAAAGATTTTGCAAGAACTCTCAACTAGAGATGTTCTTAGAATTGTGTTTAGGTTTAGAAAAGTTGGTTAGAATAAATTTTGGGTGGTTGGATGGTGTATAAGGGTGCATGGTCGAATGCTTCACAAAGGAAACAACAATGGAGTTTTGTGTTTTTGGAAGAGAGAGAAGAGAGAAAATGCATGAAAATTAAGTGAAGAATGGCCTTGAATGAGTGAATGCCCGTAGACTTCAAATGGCAAGAGGTGTCCATTAGCTTGGCTCCATCCTAGCCTTAGAATTGATCAATGGTGAGGATTAAGACTTGATTACCAAGCTTTGCTCTCATTGGTTAATCCTAGCCTTGTCACTAACCTTATCATCAAGCTTAGTCACTAACTAAGCCTAGTCATTAAGCTTAGTCACTATCCTAATCATTAGGAATCTGCTCTAGCTTAAAACATTAACTGCTTTGCTAAACGTGGGTTCCGCAAGACATTTCTGGGTCCATTACCGCTTATTTGTACTGACTAATAAAATAATATTATAATATTATAAAATTATTTTATTTTACGCTTAAATCCTAAAAATTAAAAGATTACTAACCATATCGTTCAATTGGGTTTAGTAAGATCCCCAACTCAGAATAATTAAAATAAGATTTTCTCGACCCGAAAAATATTATTTTCCGTCCTCCGAGCAAATCACACAAAAAGTCCAAATAAAATAACAGACATTAATATAAAACAGTAATTCATACAGAAAAACAACAAACAGTACAAAAAGGACATAACGATCATTTATCCTAAAGTTGAAAAACATCAAACAGTACATTCAGGACACAACGGTAATTCATCCAAAAGTTTAGGGTGTTACAACTCTCCCCAACAAACAAAAATTTCATCCTCGAAATTCGTTATACCTCAGAACAAATAAGGATATTGCTCCCTCATTTTGTCTTCCAGTTCCCAAGTAGCATCACCTGTCACATCGTTCCATATGACCTTTACTAATTCGATCATCTTCCCTCGAAGCTGCTTTACTTTTCTGTCCTCTACTCTAACAGGTAAAGTCTCATAAGTCAGGTTTTCCTTCAGCTGTACTTCATCTGGTTGTATAACATGCGTCGAATTCGGAATATACTTCCTTAGCTGGGATACATGAAATACATCATGCAGATTTGATAGAAAAGGCGGCAAAGCAATCTGATAAGCTACGGGACCTATACGTCGGATAATCTGATATGGTCCAATGAACTTAGGAGTAAACTTCTTAGATTTGATAACTCTTTCGACACCAGTCGTAGGAGTCACTCTTAGAAATACATGCTCACCTTCCTCAAATTCAAGAGGTCATCTTCGTTTATCCGCATAACTCTTCTGTCTGCTTTGCGTCGTCTTCATCTTCTCTTGTATCATCTTTACCTTCTCTGTAATCTGTTGTACAAGATCTGGTCCAATAGTCATACTTTCCCCATCTTGATACCAACACAACGGTGTTCGACAACGCCTTCCATACAACGCCTCATAGGGTGCCATCCCTATGCTCGAGTGAAAACTATTGTTGTAGGTGAATTCTATCAAAGATAAAAATTCATCCCAACTTCCTCGTTGCTCCAAAACACAAGCACGCAACAGATCTTCCAAAGACTGTATAGTTCTCTCTGTTTGACCATCAGTTTGCGGATGATAAGCTGAACTTAACCGCAACTTAGTTCCCATGGCTTCTTGTAAACTTCGCCAGAATCTCGATGTAAACCTCGGATCTCTGTCAGAAACTATACATGTAGGCACACCATGTAACCTCATAATTTCACTGATATACAACAGGGTTAATCTTTCCAACGAATATTTAATATTAACTGGTAAGAAATGAGCCGATTTCGTAAGCCTATCGACTATAACCCATATCGAATCATGACCTTTCCTTGTCTTTGGTAATCCAGTAACGAAATCCATAGAGATACTATCCCATTTCCATTCTGGAATAGCTAACGGTTGCAACATACCTGCTGGTCTCTGATGTTCCACTTTCGCTTTCTGGCAAACCAGACAAGATTCCACATATTCCGCTACGTCTCTTTTCATCCTTGGCCACCAAAACAACCTTTTCAAGTCTTGGTACATTTTGGTCATCCCTGGATGTAAACTCAAGCCACTAGTAAGAGCTTCATCTAGGATCCCCTTCTTCAATTCAGAATCATCAGGCATACAGATTCTTCCTTTGAACCTTAAGATTCCATCTCCTCCTTCCTCCACCGTCGCCTTATGACCTTGCTCTAACAATTCCCTCTCATTCTGCAAAAATGCATCTTCCTTTTGCTTATCTCAGACTACATCGAGAAATTCATTTATGATCACGACTTTACATAGGCGAACTCTTCCAGGCAGAAACTCCACGGACAACCATAGATCTCAGAACTTATTAATCAATTCTTTCTCCTTTATCATCATTGCCGAAACACTAAGCACCTTTCTACTTAAGGCATCAGCTACCACATTAGCTTTTCCTGGATGGTATTGGAGTTGAAAATCATAATCCTTTAAGAATTCCAACCATCGCCTCTGCCTCATATTCAATTCTTTCTGATCAAACAAGTACTTTAGACTCTTGTGATCACTAAAGACATTGAACATCGCTCCATATAGAAAATGCCTCCACACTTTCAGAGCAAAAACCACCGCGGTCAATTCCAAATCGTGTGCCGGATAATTCCTCTCATGAACCTTCAACTGTCGAGAAGCATACGCCACAATATTCTGATTTTGCATCAACACGCATCCTAACCCTTGGTAAGAAGCGTCACAATACACATCAAAAGTTCTGTTAGAATCTGGCAAAATCAATACTGGTGCAGTTGTTAACCTCTTCTTCAATTCTTGGAAACTAGCTTCACGTTCTTCCGTCCACTCAAAAGCTTGACTTTTCCTCGTGAGCTGCGTAAGCGGTCCAGCAATCTTAGAAAAACCTTCGATAAACCTCCGGTAATATCCAGCAAGTCCAACAAAACTTCAAACTTCTGTCACTGTCTTAGGCCTTTCCCATTGTAAAACAGTCTCTACTTTCGATGGGTCTACCGCAATACCTTTCTTTGAAATCACGTGACCTAGAAATTGGACTTCCTCCAACCAAAACTCACACTTTGCCAATTTCGCATACAGCTGCTTTTCCTTCAAAATCTGAAGAACAACACTGAGATGTTCAGCATGCTCTTCCTAAGATTGAGAATAGATCAGAATGTCATCGATAAAAACAACGACAAATCTGTCTAGATACGGATGAAAAATCCTGTTCATATAGTCCATGAATATGGCAGGAGCATTTGTCACCTCGAATGGCATTACCTGATACTCATAATGTCCATAACGAGTTCGAAAAGCTGTTTTGGGTATATCCTCCCCCTTAACACGAATCTGGTGATAACCCGGTCTCAGATCTATCTTAGAAAATACCACTGCTCCCTTCAACTGATCCATCAAATCGTCAATTCTTGGAAGCGGATATTTATTCTTGATAGTCACCTTGTTTAACTGACGATAATCCACGCAAAGTTGAGAAGTTCCGTCTTTCTTCTTGACCAAAAGCATTGGCGCTCCCCACGGTGAAGCACTAGGTCACACAAACTGTTTCTCCAACAGTTCCACCAATTGTTGTTTCAGCTCCACCAACTCTGCTGGCGACATCCGGTATGGCGCAATTGAGATAGGACCTGCTCTTGGTACTAAATCAATTAAAAACTCGATCTCCCTCTCAGGTGGTAAACCAGGTACGTCATCAGGAAATATTTCTGGAAACTCATTGACAACAGGAATAGTATTCACATCTTTCTCATTCTTGACCTCTAGAGAAGACAATAACATATATCCCTGCGCTCCCTCTCTCAACAATGACTTGACTTTAACAGCAGTCAAGAATCCAGACTTTTCTTCCTTAGGAAAAACTATGGTTTTGCTTGCACAATCTATAAGGATATGGTTAGAAGATAACCAGTCCATCCCTAATATTACATCTATCTCGACAAGAGGCAAACAAATCAAGTTGACTGAAAACACACGGTCCTTTATAACAACAGGACAATCCAAACATATCTTAGACATAATTACAGGTTTAGCAGTTGGCGTAGATATACTCAATTTAACATTCAAAGAAGACACAGGCAACATCAATCTCTCCACACAATCATATACAATAAATGAATGTGTCGCACCAGAATCATGTAACACAGTCAGAAGATTACCTCCAATAGCACCTTCTCCCTGAATAAGATCATCAGATTGAGAAATTTCCGTTCCAGTCATAGTATATACTCGCCCTCCAGATCTCGGTTGAACACTTCCTGACCTTGGCTGAGTAACACGAACAATTCTCATAGCTGGCTTTCTCTCTGGCTGAGTACAATCCCTAGATATATGCCCAGGCTGTTTGCAATTGAAACAAACTGTTCCTCTGATAGGGCATTCATTAGAAAGATGGCCCTTTTTTTCCACACTTAAAACATATTGGCGTAAACGCCACTCCCTGTCCAACTCCACTACCACTAGCATTTCCCCCAACCGGTGGTCGTTGAGGTTGACTCCCTGGTGGTCTAAAATACGGCTTGCGCTGAAACCGATTAGTATTACCGCCACCACCTCTCTGATACCTTGTTGGTCCAAAGTTACGATTCCTCTGATCTCGTGACAGCTCCAACTCCTCGAGTCGTGCACACGCATCAACTAAAGCATGAAACTGATTCATCCTCAAGGATTTCACTCCTCGCTTCAGTTCCACTCTTAACCCTGCCTCAAATTTTCGACATCTCCACCCATCATCTGGTCGAGTTTGAGCATAATATGAGAATTGAGACAAACTCTCAAATTTAGTAGCATACTCATTCACCGTCATATTACCCTAACGTAAACCAAGAAATTCCATCTCCTTGGCATGTCTAGCACTTGCAGGAAAATACTTCTCCAGAAACGCATTAGAAAATACCTCCCATGTAATTTCTATTCCTTCAGCTTGTAATAACCGGCGCGTTCCTCTCCACCAATGTTCTCCGTCTCCCCTTAACATAAAGGCTGCATACGTCACCTTTTTCTCATCAGAGCATCTCATTCCTTCAAAGATTCTCTCCAAATCTTGTATCCATTGACTCGCCTTCTCAGGATCAACCTCGCCTCCTAACTGCGGCGGATTGTTAAGCCTAAATTCAGATAAATTTAGGGCATCAGCAGTAGCATCTTGCTGTTGAGCTGCTCTCAGATTCTGCTGCGTAATTACCTTAGCCATTTGCTGCATAGCTTCAGCAGTCGCAATCATAGGATCCACTTCCCGATTTACGTTCGCATGTCCTCGTCCTCTACCAGACATCTTCTTTCTTCAAATATAACCAAACAAAGTTAGATACATCCTTTCGGAAGTAAATCACAGAGAATCACACAGCACAAACAAAAACAGACCCAACCACAACCCCAAAAGACTCTAACTTGGGCTCTGATACCAAATAATGTAACACCCTTGTGGGGATGTCACATATATAAATAAAATAAAAGAAAGATAAATAAAGTCTACCCAAGTTGTAAAACATTTATTAATTAATAATACGAGTTGTAAAATTTTTTCGATTAAATAGAATATCACGAGATAAAATAACACAGAACATAAAATAGGCACACTATCATCACACATAATATACATATGGTTTCATCTTAAAATATACAAGTACTGTACAACTACTAATATTTAAAACTAAAACAGAACAGTAAACAAAGCAGTAAAGGTTTATATATACAAATGCAGACGCGCCCAAGTACACATCATAAATATCTAGCCCTCTGAAAGATCACTCTCAGATGAAACCTCAGGTGATAAATATCCAGGATGCCTCGACCCTCTACGGACACGAGTCCGTGCAGTCGATACGCTGCTAATCTCACTAGGCGCATCAAACATATCACCCCAATGACGCCTAAGAGATAGCGGCAACTCCACATGTAAGTACAACATAGTGGAAAAGATAGGCACTCCATCAAACTTCGTATGTATGGTCACAGTCAGACGCCCTATGTACGTCACCGAATCAAGATCCTCTCGCAGACGCCAGGCTTCAGAGCCTCCATGGAACTCCAGTTGCACGAATCCAAAGAAACCTGGTAGCGTCATATCCACACAATCAATCCAATGGGTACGGATGATCGGATGGTTCTTGATCGTAGAACTGATCTTCGGCTTGCTGCTCTTCTTCCTCCTCAGGATACTCACACTCAAGAGGCTGTTCCTCTTCCTCAAACTCTTTATCACATAATTTAAAATATACAGATAACACATACAAGAAAGAGGTAAGACAATCTATATCACCACAAACATGGTAAAATAAGAAAACGATAATACAACAGGTATAACAATTTATACAATATAGCATACTATAATAAGATAAATTAAAATATTAAATAACATAGAAATTCAAACAACAACAACATATCATAGTACAAATGAATAAAATAGTACAGATAAATAAAATAATACAGATAGATAAAATAGAGCAAATAAATAACCTTAAAATCTATAAAACATAAATATATGAGATGTGACTCAACCCTACTCCATGGAGCTAAAAATACAGACATCAGAGTGATCGATCCGCAAAATCTATTAGTACCGTCGACTGCCCAATAACTATTTCGCTATCTCACGTTGCGTCTATAGCCCACTGAAATAGCATAGTGGTGTAGCACACTGTCACACGTCGTGTCACTACAGGCTTGCACTAATAGATTTCACAAAATCTTGATTAAGTATAGTACGTGTCAAGTCCATTAGTGTGTTACCAGTTACCACGGCCTAGAGGAGCGACCAACTGTCCACAAATGGAATAATCTGCACACTAATGTCTCCAAGTTCATTCAAATTGAACCACACTACGCTTATCACACCGACAACACGATGTTGTTCATCTCGTCAATCAATCCACCAATTATCAACCAAATTGGCACAAATGCATGATAAAAATTATCAGAATACCCTCAATGGTATTAGATATCCGTATTTACGGAAATTAACAAAATGTATAAACCATAAATATATGAGATGTGACTCAACCCTACTCCATGGAGCTAAAAATACAAACATCAGAGTGAACGACTCGCAAAATCTATTAGTACCGTCGACCGCCCAATAACTATTCCGCTGTCTCACGTTGCGTCTATAGCCCACTGAAATAGCATAGTGGTGTAGCACACTGTCACACGTCGTGTCACTACAGGCTTGCACTAATAGATTTCACAAAATCTTGATTAAGTATAGTGCGTGTCAAGTCCATTAGTGTGTTACCAGTTACCACGGCCCAGAGGAGCGACTAACTGTCCACAAATGGAATAATCTGCACACTAATGTCTCCAAGTTCATTCAAATTGAACCACACTACGCTTATCACACCGACAACCCGATGTTGTTCATCTCGTCAATCAATCCACTAATTATCAACCAAATTGGCACAAATGCATGATAAAAATTACCAGAATACCCTCAATGGTATTAGATATCCGTATTTACAAAAATGCCCTCAATGACTTGCCCTCAATGGCAAAAATATCAAATATGCCCTCACTGGCAACAATTAGGAATATACCCTCACTAGCAAAAATTCCAGATATGCCCTTACTGGCAAAAATTATGAATATGCCCTTACTGGAAAATCGCATATATATTTATATATACAGTACGTCCCACCTGACAGTACTGTTTCACAATCTGTCCGGGTCCACCACTTTGGCCCGACAGTAAAACTTGTTGTTTTCGTCAATCGCGTAGAAATTTTATCGCGTTTTTGAAATCTCGTCGCTTTTATAAATGTTTTTAAATCTCATAAATATATTTTGCTATTTTTAAAATCGCGTAGAGTTTTTCAAACGTTTTCTCAATCGCGTAAGATTTTTAAATTATTTGCTTGTCCGAATTCCTTAAAATTTACTGTTTAAATAAACAGAAATAATATTTAGTACGTTTAAACTATGTAGAATAATTTTTCATACCGTATACTGTCTTTTGGACATCTTTTCTATCTTATTTGTCCTTTTTTACTAAAAATTGACAGTATTTTGTTTAGAAACTTATAATAATGGTTTCCTAATTTTTCTGTAAAAATTCCTTTTACTTAATTTTTAACCGTATAATTTAACTTTATGAAAATCACTAACATGCTTCAAAATATAATATGAGCTATATGTTAGAAATTTTACAAAAGCTACTGTATTTACTTTTAACCACTAAAATCATTGGTTTTAACTTTTTAAACTTGTTCTAATCATTTTTATTCCTTAAAACTCATTGTAATAAAATTCCTTTTAGTATCATTACCTAACCTTTGTTGAAAAACAATTTTAGAAATCAAAATATTCAACTTAGGTATGTTGGCCGAATTTGTCAAAACTTTAATATTTGATCTTTGGATCATTTTTCTTCTTCTAAATCATGTTGCATCTTGTTCTTTTACCTAAGTCAATTAAATCACTCTTTTAGAAAATTGTTGAGAACATTTTGGTTCTCCTTTTTGGTTAAGGCCGTGAGCCTTAGTAGTGTGTTCTTTGGAACACTCATGTAATCCTTGACATGTTGTTCACATCCTACTATTTACACATACATTTCTAACACATACAATATTTTTAAAGCTTGTAGACATGCATATTAATACAAATCACAAATAGGAAAGCTATTAACAAGCACACAAATGAATCCTTATGGATTCTACAATCACAAACAATTTCCATCTTCTTACCACCACCCAAGGATGATAAGATTAAGTCTTCCTCTTACCTTAAATGAAGACAAATACTCTTTCACTCCTTTCTAGGATTTTCAGTTTTCACTCCTCAAAAACCTAACAAGCTTAAACAAAATTCTACAAATTATAATCATGAAAGAATTAAACCATGGATCAATCATGGCTTAAAACTTTGAAAAAAAAATTAAGAAATGAAAATCAAAGAGTTTCACCTTCAAGGTAAAATCTTCCAAGTAGGTTTTCATGCCTAAGATAAAATATTTTGCAAGAACTCTCAACTAGAGATGTTCTTAGAATTGTGTTTAGGTTTAGAAAAGTTGGTTAGAATAAATTTTGGGTGGTTGGATGGTGTATAAGGGTGCATGGTCGAATGCTTCACAAAGGAAACAACAATGGAGTTTTGTGTTTTTGGAAGAGAGAGAAGAGAGAAAATGCATGAAAATTAAGTGAAGAATGGCCTTGAATGAGTGAATGCCCGTAGACTTCAAATGGCAAGAGGTGTCCATTAGCTTGGCTCCATCCTAGCCTTAGAATTGATCAATGGTGAGGATTAAGACTTGATTACCAAGCTTTGCTCTCATTGGTTAATCCTAGCCTTGTCACTAACCTTGTCATCAAGCTTAGTCACTAACTAAGCCTAGTCATTAAGCTTAGTCACTAACCTAGTCACTAACCTAATCATTAGGAATTTGCTCTAGCTTAAAACATTAACTGCTTTGCTAAATGTGGGTCCCGCAAGACATTTTTGGGTCCATTACCGCTTATTTGTACTGACTAATAAAATAATATTATAAATTATAAAATTATTTTATTTTACAGTTAAATTCTAAAAATTAAAATATTACTAACTTTATCATTCAGAATTGGGTTTAGTAAGATCTCCCAGCTCCGAATAATTAAAATAAGATTTCCCTGGCCCGAAAAGTTGAAAAACATCAAACGGTACATTCTGGACACAATGGTAATTCATCCAAAAGTTTAGGGTGTTACAACTCTCCCCAACAAATAAAAATTTCATCCTCGAAATTCGTTATACCTCAGAACAAATAAGGATATTGCTCCCTCATTTTGTCTTCCAGTTCCTAGGTAGCATCACCTATCACGTCATTCCATATGACCTTTACCAATTCGATCATCTTCCCTCGAAGCTGCTTTACTTTTCTGTCCTCTACTCTAACAGGTAAAGTCTCATAAGTCAGGTTCTCCTTCAGCTGTACTTCATCTGGTTGTATAACATGCGTCGGATTCGGAATATACTTCCTTAGCTGGGATACATGAAATACATCATGCAGATTTGATAGAAAAGGCGGCAAAGCAATCTGATAAGCTACAGGACCTATACGTCAGATAATCTGATATGGTCCAATGAACTTAGGAGTAAGCTTCTTAGATTTGATAACTCTTCCGACACCAGTCGTAGAAGTCACTCTTAGAAATACATGTTCACCTTCCTCAAATTCAAGAGGTCGTCTTCGTTTATCCGCATAACTCTTCTGTCTGCTTTGCGTGGTCTTCATCTTCTCTTGTATCATCTTTACCTTCTCCGTAGTCTGTTGTACAAGATCTGGTCCAATAGTCATACTTTCCCCATCCTGATACCAACACAACGGTGTTCGACAACGCCTTCCATACAACGCCTCATAGGGTGCCATCCCTATGCTCGAGTGAAAACTATTGTTGTAGGTGAATTCTATCAAAGATAAAAATTCATCCCAACTTCCTCGTTGCTCCAAAACACAAGCATGCAACAGATCTTCCAAAGACTGTATAGTTCTCTCTGTTTGACCATCAGTTTGCGGATGATAAGCTGAACTTAACCGCAACTTAGTTCCCATGGCTTCTTGTAAACTTCGCCAGAACCTCGATGTAAACCTCGGATCTCTGTCAGAAACTATACATGTAAGCACACCATGTAACCTCACAATTTCACTGATATACAACAGGGTTAATCTTTCCAATGAATATTTAATATTAATTGGTAAGAAATGAGCCAATTTCGTAAGCCTATCGACTATAACCCATATCGAATCATGACCTTTCCTTGTCTTTGGTAATCCAGTAACGAAATCCATAGAGATACTATCCCATTTCCATTCTAGAATAGCTAATGGTTGCAACATACCAGCTAGTCTCTGATGTTCCACTTTCGCTTTCTGGCAAACCAGACAAGACTCCACATATTCCGCCACGTCTTTTTTCATCCTTGGCCACAAAAATAACCTTTTCAAGTCTTGGTACATTTTGGTCATTCTCGGATGTAAACTCAAGTCACTAGTATGAGCTTCATCTAGGATCCCCTTCTTCAATTCAGAATCATCAGGCATACAGATTCTTCCTTTGAACCTTAAGATTCCATCTGCTCCTTCCTCTACCGTCGCCTTATGACCTTGCTCTAACAATTCCCTCTCATTCTACAAAAATGCATCTTCCTTTTGCTTATCTCGGACTACATCAAGAAATGCATTTATGATCATGACCTTACATAGGCGAACTCTTCCAGGCAGAAACTCCACGGACAACCATAGATCTCGGAACTTATTAATGAATTCTTCCTCCTTTATCATTATTGCCGAAACACTAAGCACCTTTCTACTTAAGGCATCAGCTACCACATTAGCTTTTCCTGGATGGTATTGGAGTTGAAAATCATAATCCTTTAAGAATTCCAACCGTCGCCTCTGCCTCATATTCAATTCTTTCTTATCAAACAAGTACTTTAGACTCTTGTGATCACTAAAGACATTGAACATCACTCCATATAGAAAATGCCTCCATACTTTCAGAGCAAAAACTACCGCGGCCAATTCCAAATCGTGTGCCAGATAATTCCTCTCATGAACCTTCAACTGTCGAGAAGCATACGCCACAACATTCCGATTTTGCATCAACACGCATCCTAACCCTTGGTAAGAAGCGTCACAATACACATCAAAAGTTCTGTTAGAATCTGGCAAAATCAATACTGGTGCAGTTGTTAACCTCTTCTTCAATTCTTGGAAACTAGCTTCACGTTCTTCCGTCCACTCAAAAGCTTGACTTTTCCTCGTGAGCTACGTAAGCGGTCTAGCAATCTTAGAAAAACCTTCGATAAACCTCCGGTAATATCCAGCAAGTCCAATAAAACTTCGAACTTCTGTCACTGTCTTAGGCCTTTCCCATTGTAAAACAGTCTCTACTTTCGATGGGTCTACCGCAATACCTTTCTTTGAAATCACATGACCTAGAAATTAGACTTCCTCCAACCAAAACTCACACTTTGCCAATTTCACATACAGCTGCTTTTCCTTCAAAATCTGAAGAACAACACCGAGATGTTCAGCATGCTCTTCCTTAGATTGAGAATATATCAGAATGTCATCGATAAAAACAACGACAAATCTGTCTAGATACGGATGAAAAATCCTGTTCATATAGTCCATGAATATAGCAGGAGCATTCGTCACCCCGAATGGCATTACCTGATACTCATAATGTCCATAACGAGTTCGAAAATCTGTTTTGGGTATATCCTCCCCCCTAACACGAATCTGGTGATAACCCGATCTCAGATCTATCTTGGAAAATACCACTGCTCCCTTCAACTGATCCATCAAATCGTCAATTCTTGGAAGCGGATATTTATTCTTGATAGTCACCTTGTTTAACTGACGATAATCCACGCAAAGTCGAGAAGTTCCGTCTTTCTTCTTGACCAAAAGCACTGGCGCTCCCCACGGTGAAATACTAGGTCGCACAAACTGTTTCTCTAGCAAATCCACCAATTGTTGTTTCAGCTCCACCAACTCTGCTGGCGACATCTGGTATGGCGCAATTGAGATAGGACCTGCTCCTGGTACTAAATGAATTAAAAACTCGATCTCCCTCTCAGGTGGTAAACCAGGTACGTCATCAGGAAAAATTTCTAGAAACTCATTGACAACAGGAATAGTATTCACATCTTTCTCATTCTTGACCTCTAGAGAAGACAATAACATATATCCCTGCGCTCCCTCTCTCAACAATGACTTGACTTTAACAGCAGTCAAGAATCCAGACTTTTCTTCCTTAGGAAAAACTATGGTTTTGCTTGCACAATCTATAAGGATATGGTTAGAAGATAACCAGTCCATCCCTAATATTACATCTATCTCGACAAGAGGCAAACAAATCAAGTTGACTGAAAACACACGGTCCTTTATAACAACAGGACAATCCAAACATATCTCAGACGTAATTACAAGTTTAGCAGTTGGCGTAGATACAATCAATTTAACATTCAAAGAAGACACAGGCAACCTCAATCTCTCCACATAATCATATGCAATAAATGAATGTGTCGCGTCCGAATCATATAACACAGTCAGAAGATTACCTCCAATAGCACCTTCTCCCTGAATAAGATCATCAGATTGAGAAATTTCCGTTCCAGTCATAGTATATACTCGCCCTCCAGATCTCGGTTGAACACTTCCTGACCTTGGCTGAGTAGCACGAACATTTCTCATAGCTGGCTTTCTCTCTGGCTGAGTACAATCCTTAGATATATGCCCAGGCTGTTTGCAATTGAAACAAACTATTCCTCTAATAGGGCATTCATTAGAAAGATGGCCCTTTTTTCCACACTTAAAACATGTTGGCATAAACGCCACTCTCTGTCCAACTCCATTGCCACTAGCATTTCCCCCAACCGGTGGTCATTGAGGTTGACTCCCTGGTGG
Organism: Ormosia emarginata; assembly: GCA_029884605.1. Classification (NCBI taxonomy): domain Eukaryota; kingdom Viridiplantae; phylum Streptophyta; class Magnoliopsida; order Fabales; family Fabaceae; genus Ormosia; species Ormosia emarginata. Next base: position 6,227,465 of record JAQQTP010000075.1, on the reverse strand, counting down.
TCTAGAATACGGCTTGCGCTGAAACCGATTAGTATTACCGCCACCACCTCTCTGAAACCTTGTTGGTCCAAAGTTACGATTCCTCTGATCTCGTGACGGCTCCAACTCCTCGAGTCGTGCACACGCATCAACTAAAGCATGAAACTGATTCATCCTCAAGGATATCACTCCTCGTTTCAGTTCCACTCTTAACCTTGCCTCAAACTTCCGACATCTCCACCCATCATCTGGTCGAGTTTGAGCATAATCTGAGAATTGAGACAAACTCTCAAATTTAGTAGCATACTCATTCACCGTCATATTACCCTGATGTAAACCAAGAAATTCCATCTCCTTGGCATGTCTAGCACTTGTAGGAAAATACTTCTCCAGAAACGCATTAGAAAATACCTCCCATGTAATTTCTATTCCTTCAGCCTGCAATAGCCAGCGCGTTCCTCTCCACCAATGTTCTCTGTCTCCCCTTAACATAAAGGTTGCATACGTCACCTTTTTCTCATCAGAGCATCTCATTCCTTCAAAGATTCTCTCCAAATCTTGTTTCCATTGACTCGCCTTCTCAGGATCAACCTTGCCTCTAAACTGCGGCGGATTGTTACGCCTAAATTCAGATAAATTTAGGGCATCAGCAGTAGCATCTTGTTGTTGAGTTGCTCTCGGTTCTCTATCACGTAATTACCTCAGCCATTCGCTGCATAGCTTCAGCAGTCGCAATCATAGGATCCACTTCACGATTTACGTTCGCACGTCCTCGTCCTCTACCAGACATCTTCTTTCTTCAAATATAACCAAACAAAGTTAGATACATCCTTTCGGAAGTAAATCACAGAGAATCACACAGCACAAACAAAAACAGACCCAACCATAACCCCAAAAGACTCTAACTTGGGCTCTGATACCAACTAATGTAACACCTTTGTGGGGATGTCACATATATAAATAAAATAAAAGAAAGATAAATAAAGTCTACCCAAGTTGTAAAACATTTATTATATAATAATACGGGTTATAAAATTTTCCTGATTAAATAGAATATCACGAGATAAAATAACACAGAACATAAAATAGGCACACTATCATCACACATAATATACATATGGTTTCATCTTAAAATATACAAGTATTGTACAACTACTAATATTTAAAACTAAAACAGAACAGTAAACAAAGCAGTAAAGGTTTATATATACAAACGCAGACGCGCCCAAGTACACATCATAAATATCTAGCCCTCTGAAAGATCACTCTCAGATGAAACCTCGGTGATAAATATCCAGGATGCCTCGACCCTCTGCGGACACGAGTCCTGCAGTCGATACGCTGCCAATCTCACTAGGCGCATCAAACATACCACCCCAATGACGCCTAAGATATAGCGGCAACTCCACATGTAAGTACAACATAGTGGAAAAGATCGGCACTCCATCAAACTCCGTATGTATGGTCACAGTCAGATGCCCTACATACGTCACCGAATCATGATCCTCTCGCAGATGTCAGGCTTCAAAGCCTCCATAGAACTCCAGTTGCACGAATCCAAAGAAACCTTGTAGCGTCATATCCACACAATCAATCCAATGGGTACGGATGATCGGATGGTTCTTGATCGTAGAACTGATCTTCGGCTTGCTGCTCTTCTTCCTCCTCAGGATACTCACACTCAAGAGGCTATTCCTCTTCCTCAAACTCTTTATCACATAATTTAAAATATACAGATAACATATACAAGAAAGAGGTAAGATAATCTATATCACCACAAACATGGTAAAATAAGAAAACGACAATACAACAGGTATAACAATTTATACAATATAGCATACTATAATAACATAAATTAAAATATTAAATAACACGTAAATTCAAACAACAACAACATATCATAGTACAGATGAATAAAATGGTACAGATAAATAAAATAATACAGATAGATAAAATAGAGCAAATAAATAACCTTAAAATGTATAAAACATAAATATATGAGATGTGACTCAACCCTACTCCATGGAGCTAAAAATACAGACATCAGAGTGAACGACCCGCAAAATCTATTAGTACCGTCGACCGCCCAATAACTATTCCGCTGTCTCACGTTGCGTCTATAGCCCACTGAAATAGCATAGTGGTGTAGCACACTGTCACACGTCGTGTCACTACAGGCTTGCACTAATAGATTTCACAAAATCTTGATTAAGTATTATGTGTGTCAAGTCCATTAGTGTGTTACCAGTTACCACGGCCCAGAGGAGCGACCAACTGTCCACAAATGGAATAATCTGCACACTAATGTCTCCAAGTTCATTCAAATTGAACTATACTACGCTTATCACACCGACAACACGATGTTGTTCATCTCGTCAATCAATCCACCAATTATCAACCAAATTGGCACAAATGCATGATAAAAATTACCAGAATACCCTCAATAGTATTATATATCCGTATTTACGGAAATGCCCTCAATGGCAAAATTATCAAATATGCCCTCACTGGCAACAATTAGGAATATGCCCTCACTGGCAAAAATTCCAGATATGCCCTCACTGGCAAAAATTATAAATATGCCCTCACTGGCAAATCGCATATATATATATATATATATATATATATATATATATATATATATATATATATATATATATATATATATATATATATATATATATTGTATTTTCGCATAAAAATTTTATCGCGTTTTGAAATCTCATCGCTTTTATAAACGTTTTTAAATCGCGTAAATATATTTTGCTGTTTTTAAAATCGCATAAAGTTTTTCAAACGTTTTCTCAATCGCGTAAGATTTTTAAATTATTTGCTTGTCCGAATTCCTTAAAATTTACTGTTTAAATAAACAAAAATAATATTTAGTACGTTTAAACTACGTAGAATAATTTTTCATACCGTATACTATCTTTTGGACATCTTTTCTATCTTATTTGTCCGTTTTTACTAAAAATTGACAGTATTTTGTTTAGAAACTTATAATAATGGTCTCCTAATTTTTCTGTAAAAATTCCTTTTACTTAATTTTTAACCGTATAATTTTACTTTATGAAAATCACTAACATGCTTCAAAATATAATATGAGCTATATGTTAGAAATTTTACAAAAGCTACTGTATTTACTTTTAACCACTAAAATCATTGGTTTTAACTTTTTAAACTTGTTCTAATCATTTTTACCTTAAAACTCATTGTAATAAAATTCCTTTTAGTATCATTACCTAACCTTTGTTGAAAAATAATTTTAGAAATCAAAATATTCAACTTAGGTATGTTGGCCGAATTTGTCAAAACTTTAATATTTGATCTTTGGATCATTTTTCTTCTTCTAAATCATGTTGCATCTTGTTCTTTTACCTAAGTCAATTAAATCACTCTTTTAGAAAATTGTTGAGAACATTTTGGTTCTCCTTTTTGGTTGAGGTCGTGAGCCTTAGTAGTGTGTTCTTTGGAACACTCATGCAATCTTTGACATGTTATTCACATCCTACTATTTACACATGCATTTCTAACACATACAATATTTTTAAAGCTTGTAGACATGCATATTAATACAAATCACAAATAGGAAAGCTATTAACAAGCACACAAATGAATCCTTATGGATTCTACAATCACAAACAATTTCCATCTTCTTACCACCACCTAAGGATGATAAGATTAAGTCTTCCTCTTACCTTAAATGAAGACAAATACTCTTTCACTCCTTTCTAGGATTTTCGGTTTTCACTCCTCCAAAACCTAACAAGCTTAAACAAAATTCTACAAATTATAATCATGAAAGAAAGCTTAAACCATGGATCAATCATGGCTTAGAACTTTGAAAAAAAAATTAAGAAATGAAAATCAAAGAGTTTCACCTTCAAGGTAAAATCTTCCAAGTAGGTTTTCAAGCCCAAGATAAAAGATTTTGCAAGAACTCTCAACTAGAAATGTTCTTAGAATTGTGTTTAGGTTTAGAAAAGTTGGTTAGAAGAAATTTTGGGTGGTTGGATGGTGTATAAGGGTGCTTGGCCGAATGCTTCACAAAGGAAACAACAATGGAGTTTTGTGTTTTTGGAAGAGAGAGAAGAGAGAAAATGCATGAAAATTAAGTGAAGAATGGCCTTGAATGAGTGAATGGCCGTAGACTTCAAATGGCAAGAGGTGTCCATTAGCTTGGCTCCATCCTAGCCTTAGAATTGATCAATGGTGAGGATTAAGACTTGATTACCAAGCTTTGCTCTCATTGGTTAATCCTAGCCTTGTCACTAACCTTGTCATTAAGCTTAGTCACTAACTAAGCCTAGTCATTAAGCTTAGTCACTAACCTAGTCACTAACCTAATCATTAGGAATCTGCTCTAGCTTAAAACATTAACTGCTTTGCTAAACGTGGTTCCCGCAAGATATTTCCGGGTCCATTATCGCTTATTTGTACTGACTAATAAAATAATATTATAATATTATAAAATTATTTTATTTTACGATTAAATCCTAAAAATTAAAAAATTACTAACCGTATCATTCAGAATTGGGTTTAGTAAGATCCACCAGCTCCGAATAATTAAAATAAGATTTCCCCGGCCCGAAAAATATTATTTTCCTGTCCCGGAGCAAATCACACAAAAAGTCCAAATAAAATAACAGACAGTAATATAAAACAGTAATTCATACAGAAAAACAACAAACAGTACAAAAAGGACATAACGGTCATTTATCCTAAAGTTAAAAAACATCAAACAGTACATTCGGGACACAACGGTAATTCATCCAAAAGTTTAGGGTGTTACAATATACACACCACACCTACACGTTTATCACACACATTCTAGTAGGGCCCTATACGCGGGTCTGAGTGAATTCTAAGTTAGGTAGAGGTTGCGTAATGTTAACCATTTTAGATGTACATCTTGTTTGGTTATCGCGAAAACGTCATCTAGAGTGTGCATTTTTCATCAATGTCCCACACCTAGTGGTTTACCCATTATTTGTGATCAATATTCTGAAACGAGACTTAGCTCTAGAGACCTTTAGAATGATAGAGCCACCGAATAAGAGTTCTCAAAAATCAGAAAGACTCATAGATCCTTAGGATATAATTCTTCATTTAATGCAATCCCTTAAGATATGAAGGGAGCGTACTTCTTCTTTATTAGTTATCCCTCATGCTTTTAAAAAAAAATCAGCATCTTGCATTTCATGACATTCCTAGCATTCTTAAAAAAAATAAAAAATAAATCATATATTTTCATGGCATCTTTAAGATTTAAAAAAAAATCATGCATTTCTGGCATTCTTAAAAAAAAAAAACCTGCATTTTCATGGCATCCTTTACATTCTCAAAAAAAAAAATCATGCATTTTCATGGCATTCTTATCAAAGGACACGACATCTTGCATTTTCATTCCTGGCATTTAAAAAAAATATATCATCTTGCATTTTCTTGTCATTCCTAGCATTAAAAAAAAGAAAGAAAAATGTTTTCATTTCATTCATTTCATCTTAGGCATCTCACTAATCTCATTCATTTCATCTCATTCTTTGTGTGATGTTACCGTGTTCAGCAACCATTGCGTGACAAAGAAAAGAAGACACCAATCAAACCCGAGTTCACAACATAAGGGCTTGAACAAAGCATGCAGCGATGACAGCTAAAAACGAAGGAACAAATCTAAGTATGAAAGTAGATAAAGTGAAAGGAAGGATGAGTGAGATGACAGAGTCTCAGAGAAGAATGGAAGAAATGTTGTTAGTCATGAGAGAGACCCTTACCTTGATGGGGGCAACCAGGGGTACAGGAGTAACTGGGGCATAATTGCACCCACCAAATATCAATTCCATGAGGACAAACCTTGGGGTCATTACCAAGATACCGGTTATGGGAGGAACATCAAATGCTGCTTCACTAGTGATTCCTATCAGAGAATGATATCTTTCATTGGAAGGAACTCAAAATGAGGTTCATGGTAGCGCTGAGTCCACATGGGAACCACCACATATGTCTATCTCGATGTCAATGGGATTTCTTGTTGGGACTGGTCATGCGGCCATTCAAAATGATAACAAGAAAGAAGAATGGATGGAAAAGATGGAAGAAAAAATTAAAGTGATCAAAGGTCCTAGTACTTATGGTCCCCTTGGGATATAAGAATTGTGTCCTACTATTAACATCATCATCCCTAAGGATTTCAAAACTCTAGAATTTATCAAATATGATGGGAGCACTAACCCCTTTTTTCACCTAAAAACGTATATTACCAAAATGTCAATTTGGTCAAAGGACTAGAAGTTTCTCGTCAGCTTCTTTCATAAAAGTTTGACTGGGCCTGCTTTGGAATGGTGTATCTAGCAAGACCTTTCCAAAATCTCCTCTTGGGATGACTGGACAAACTTGTTTATAGGACAGTATCAGTTCAACCTGGACACAGCCCCAACTCGCAAGCAGTTGGGAACATTGCAGAAGAAAAATGAAGAAACATTCAAACAGTACGCCCAGAGATGGAGAGCTCTCATAACACAAGTCCAATCACTGTTAACTTTGACAAAAATGTGCTCATATTTTTTGGGGACTTTAGGAGCTCCCTATGTTTGGACAATGATAGGTGCTGCTTATCGAGACTTTGTTGAATTAATTATTGCTAGAGAGAGGATTGAAATTATGGTAAAGGCTGGAAAATTACTATATGGCAATAATGAAAATGGTTTCAAGAAGGGGTTTCCTCCTAAGAAAAAAGAGCCAGAGGTGAGCTACGTGCAAAGCCAACAACCTTCACAGACCCACTATCCACTATCTTAGCCTGCCTACCGACCCCCTTCATATAGCCCAAATACTTACCCTTCTTATCAGATACCTTCTCATCTAGCTGGCCTAATTGCTACACCTCAAATCCCGCAATTCCATATTAACAATGTTCTCACCTTACAACCATATGTACCAACTCACTTGGCTTATACCCAATATCCATTTGCACCTTCACAAAATTTCCTATGTCACCTACAACCTCGGTCAAACTTTCAAAATCAAGGCTGCTCTCGCCCCTGAAACCTACCCCCTTTCCCAAGATTATCCATTTCAAATGCAAACTTATTTCAAAGACTATTTGATGCTCATCTCATCTCAAGAAATCTTGTAGGTCCCTTTGAACCACTATTCCCAAAGTGGCATAACCCAAATTTAACTTGTAAATATCACATGGATATCCCAAGGCACTCAATTGAAGATTGTGAATCTTTCAAGACTGCAGTAAGGAAGGTAATTGCTTGTGAAAAATTTGACATTCAAGAAGTAGCTTGACCTAGTATTGTCAACAACCCAATTCCTAATCATGGTGGGAGGAATGTGGTAAATGCCTTAGAGATTGAGAGACCACCAATAAGGAAGGTCATGAGCTTGCATATGCTAATGGTGAAAATATTTGAGGGGTTGAGGAAAGTAGGTTATGATATCACTGCACTAGTTTCAACAATGAAAGAAGAGGATAAGTATGATGAAGAATCAAGTTGTGCTTACCGTTGTGGGGGAATGGGACATGATATTGAGAACTGTTAGGACTTTAAGGCTCGAGTCCAGGGATTACTCACTTTGGGAGTGATACAAGCTAAACAAGGGTTAGATTCCTCTGAAGAAGTCATTCGCCCTTCAACGACTCAAAACCTCTGAACAATTGGAGATTTGATGCATTAATTGAAGTGATTGTTATAAAATAATTTGTGATGTTGAACTCATGTTAACTTTCTTGAAATGTTAATGTAATGAATTAGCATGGGTACCTTACTTCCTTTTATTTTTATCACTTTGTCTTTCTTGACATTTATGATATTTCATTTCTTCAAAGTCCCTTCCTTGTATTTGGACCCCAATGGACTCCAACTCTTGGAAATTCTCAATTTAGTAAATGTCATTAAAGTCTGCGTGTGCAAGTGCCTTTTACAAACAAAAAGAAACAAAGAAAAAAAAAGGAGCAAAGAAGTAATCACTTAGTGTGCACTATCTTTTTGTCTTAAAATTAAAGTTTTGAAAATAAACAATCATGATTTGAAAATGAAGACTGGCCATTTTTCTTTATTTTTCACAAAATTTCATCATCTTTATCCCTTGTTATCCCTTTTGAGCTTAAAAATTTCTTAAATAAATCCTGAATAAGGATCACCCCTACACTAGGGGATAGTGCAAAACAAATGTTGATTATAGTAACTATTCTGAAGCATAATGGAAAATGAAGAAAAGGTGAAAGGGGCAAAAAATTGATTAAAAAAAACTAAAAAAAAAAGGAGCAAAAGAAAGAAGAAAGAAAATGAAATGAAATGGGAAAGAAATGGAGAATAATAAGATAAAATTGTATTTCAAAGTGCAAAAGTAGTTGACAAAGTTTAATTTTAAACAATGATCCTTGGTCCCATTCAACCTTTAAACACTCGTTTGAGCTTTATATCTTTCCTTTCATAACTCCTAGTCATGACCACGTTACAAGCCTCAAAAAGTCCATTCTAATCAATGAAGGGTTATTGTCATTTTTGTTAATTTTAATTTTGAGACAAAGGTTACGTTCATCGAAGTACCTAGTTCATTACTCCTTAGAAAAAAAAAGAAAAAAAAAAGAAAAAAATGAGACTTACATCAAGGCAAGTTTCTATCATGTTCGAGCTGGTCCTACACTGGGGCATTCTTTCTCCTGATTCAATTTAACCTACATTGTGACAAATCTTTTGGTCATTAGGGCAAGTCCCTGCTCTTTTCAATTCTGTCCTAGACTGGGACAAATTTCTCTTTGATTCAATTTGGCCTTACACTAAGGCTAGTTTCTGTCCTATTCAATTTAGTCTTAGACTGGGGCAATTTTTCTTTTCTTTAGTTCAATTTGACTTATACTAGGACAAATCTTTTGGTCAATAGGGCGAGTTGTTGCCCTATTCAATTCAGTCTTAGACTGAGGCAAATTTCTCTTTGGTTCAATTTGGCTTTATGAAGATGTTCAGCATAAGAAAATCCTTGGTCATAATGTCTAGTAGGCAACTAAAGATCGTTCTCATAAAGATCCAAATCAATTCATTTCAGGTCAACATCTCTTTGAATCACATACCATCATTTGTGTCTTTTTCCATATATACCCTTTTGTGTAGTCAAACTTCAAAGACCAATCTAGAAGTTGTTCACTCAGTAAATTTATTTTCTGTTGTACTTTTGAATCTATGTCTGTTTTTTACGTAATGCTTTAAGTAAGGTGAACAAGAGTACAGCATTATGATTTGACCATTTGATGGTAATCCCCCTATGAATAATTCAGATTAAAAAAAACTTAGAAGTTTCAATTAAAAAGGAAAATGATATCCCAAGAGATAATCCAGAAATAAGAGGTACCCGAGCAAAAAAGTTAGGGAAAATAAATTAGAATTGTTTAAATTGGAGCAATTTTATTTGCTTTTGATTGGCTACACATGGGAAATTTTGTTTGTATTTAATTGGCCACACTAGGGCAAAAATTTATGAAGAATTAAAGAGGAATATATTGAAGGAAGTAGCAACAAAGACAATGATTAAGTTATCAGGCCGTTATAGGAAATCAATCAGATAAGGATCAAGGAACAAATACTAGGATAAAAAATTTTCTCGCAAAGACTTAGTAGCTCCAAGCAAGGGTTCACAACAAGAGATTATCATCTCATTTCCCAAAAGGGGAGTTAAGAGTAGAAAATAGGAAAATAAGATGAAAGAAAAAAAAAAAGAGAGAAAGGATGGGTTAGTAGGATTGAGACTATCAGGTCTAACAGGGAAAAGTACGTGAACAATGGTTTGATTGGTCAAAACTTTCCAGAGTCGACGTTAGCTCAAATGACTTTTATTAAAAAAAGAGAAAGAAAAAAAAAGTTTATCTTTTAAATTTCGGGACGCAGTAGTCCACTGTCTTTTAAATTTCGAGACCCACTGTCTTTTAAATTTTGGGACACAGTAGCCCATGGTCTTTTAAATTTTGGGTCACGGTAGCCCACTATCTTTGGGACGCAGTAGCCCATTGTTTTTTAAAATTTCAGGACACAGAAATCCACTATCATTCCATGCATTTTTTAGCGCATCAGCTCATTGCATTTTAATTTCTGAGCGCATCAGCTCCTTGCATTTTAGTTTTTTAGCGCATCGGCTCCTTGCATTTTAAGTTTCTAAGCGCATCGGCTCTTGTCATTTATTTTGAGTGCATCGGCTCCCTGTCCTTTAAATTTTTGTCATTTATTTTGACCATATCGACTCATGACATTTAAATTTTTTGTCATTTTTTGTTAAGCGCATCACTCTTCATATTTCTCCTTGTTGCTCCCGAAACAAAATTTGAGTTCATGTCTTTACTCGTTACTTATCATGATAAAATGAAAAGTTACAGTTATTCTTTTTATCTAGTAAGAAATAAGTAAAAAGGGGCAACTATGAATACCTAATTTTGTCCTGACATTTTGTAAAAAAATTTAAAAAAAAAAGAGAAAAAGGTTCATCTTTCACTCAGTGGTCCATTATCCTACCCACTAACCCATAATCCATGATCCAATCCATTAACCCATAATCTGTCATCCAACCCACAACCCATACCCCATCACTTATCCAAAACAAAACCCATCAATTATCCTAAACCTTAAATTCATCCTAAACAAACCATAACTCAAACTCATCCTAACAAAACTCCATCGCTTATCCTAAACATACCCCAACACTCATCCTAAACCAATCCTAATCACACTTTAACTCAAACACCTCACCTAATCCCTCCTATATTAACCCATAACCTATAACCCACACAAAAAAACCTAACCTAACCTTACTTACATACTTTAGCTTTTAACACATTTCTACCTATAATATTCTTTTCACGTGCCTTTGTTTTGGCACAAGAAGCTCATTACCATCAATCCCCTCTGCCAATAGCTTCATCTTCCACCACCAACAACCCAAACTATTTTCATATTCTCCATAACCAAAAACCACCATCTTCCTCCAAACCTTCACACCATCTAACCAACCACTAACTTTCCCTCCATAACAACATCACCATCCCAACGTCCGATCTGCCGTCCAACAACCATTATAACGCCACCCATTGTTTTCGGACCAGTCGACCACCGCACCACTGAATCTACACCCACCGCACCAACCACCATGAAGTCGCATCGCGTCAAGCTCCCCTCCGCCTGAGTCTTCTCCTTCAAATAGATCCCCTTTCTTTTTTCTTTTTTCTTTTTGTAAGTAACATCATTGTTTCTTTTGTTATGTTTGTTTGTTTCTTTTTTTTGTTTTATTTTTAAAAAATAAAAAATGTTAGTTTTTTTTTTTTGTGAAGTGTGCTTAAGGTAGTAAGCTTGTTGGGGTTGAAAAGCTAAAAAAATTAAAAAAAACAAAAATTAAAAAAAAAAGAGAAAAAATAATGAAAATGATATAAAATAATACATATTTTTTTTTCTTGAAAAATAAAATAGGATTAAATGAGTTGTGATAACTTGTTGATACTATAATTTTAGTAATCATCTGAGTTGTGATAATTTGATGATTCAAAATTCTTTTTTTTTCAAAGTTAAAAAATAATTAACCTACTGTCATTAAACATTTCTTTTTGAAGAATAAAATAGGATTAACTGAGTTGTGATAACTTTTTAATCCTATAAGTTTTGTAATCATCTGAGTTGTGACAGCTTGATGATTCAATTTTTTTTAAATTAAAAACAACCAACCCATAAGAATTTTATAAAGAACTACGTGACTTTGAGTTCCTCATTGCAGCAGAGGATATGTAGGAGCAGAACTTTTATTCTGTCAAGCCAAATTTTAAATTTTCACAAATTATTTTTTTATTTTAGTTTTTTTTTAATGAAAGGGGTAAAACAAATATATTATGAGATTATTAAGTTTTTGCATAACTAATTTAGGGTAACTATTTTAGGACGGATGTGTTAGGGGTGTTGTATGGTTAAGTCTCTACCCTTTCTTATGCATAACCGACTCCCAAATCCAATCTGGTTTCAAAGACCATTTTTTAAAAGGGTTTTCCAATTTTTCCTAATTTAAATAAAATTAGTGGTGACTCCTAACAATTTATTTTGTTCGCCACTCTCGCTGCTATCACGGTTGCGACAAATTGGCTAATTGATTTTCCAGTATTTGTTCCTTGATCCTCATCTAATTAATTTCTTACAACGGCCTAATGACTCAATCGCTGTCTTTATTGCTACTTCCTTCAATGTATATTCCTATTTAATTCTTCAGAAATTTTTGCCCTAGTGTGGCCAATTGAATGCAAACAAAATTGCCTATGTGTAACCAATCAAACGCAAATAAAATTGCCCCAGTTTAAACAATTCTAATTTATTTGCCCTAACTTTTGCTTAAACTGCCTTTTCGGGTTTTCAGCCTAACGAGCTCTTTTCCTTTTTTGCTCAGCTACCTCTTATTTTTGGATTATCCCTTGCGATATCATTTTCCTTTTTAATTAAAACTTCTAAGTTCTTTTCTATCTAAATTATTCATAAGGGGATTACCATCAGATGGTCAAATCATAATGTTGTACTCTTGTTCACCTTACTTGAAGCATTACGTAACAAACAGACATAGATTCAAAAGTACAACAGAAAAGAAATTTATTTAGTGAACAACTTCTAGATTGGTCTTGGAAGTTTGACTACACAAAAGGGTATATATGGAAAAAGACACAAACGATGGTATGGGATTCAAAGAGATGTTGACCTGAAATGAATTGGTTTGGATCTTTATGAGAACGATCTTTAGTTGTCTACTAGACATTATGACCAAGGATTTTCTTCTACTGAACATCTTCATGAAGCCAAATTGAACCAAATAGAAATTGCCTTAGTCTAAGACTGAATTGAATAAGGCAACAACTCATCCTATTGACCAAAAGATTTGTCCTAGTATAGGTCAAATTGAACTAAAGAAAAGAAAAATTGTCCCAGTCTAAGATTGAATTGAATAGGGCAGAAACTCACTTTAGTGCAAGGTCAAATTGAATCAAAGAGAAATTTGCCCCAGTCTAGGACAAAATTGAAAAGAGTGAGGACTTTCCCTAATGACCAAAAGATTTGCCACAATGTAGGTTAAATTGAATCAGGGGACATTCAGTATAGGGCCAACTCGAACATGATAGAAACTTACCCTGGTGTAAGTCTCCTTTTTTTCTTTTTTTTTTTCTTTTTTTTCTAAGGAGCAATGAACTAGGTACTTCGATGAGCGTAACATTTGTCTCAAAATTAAAATTAACAAAAATGACAACAACCTTTCATTGATCAGAGTGGACTTTTTGAGGCTTGTAATGTGGTCATGGCTAGGGGTTATGAAAGGAAAGATATAAAGCTCAAACGAGTATTTAAAGGTTAAATGGGACCAAGGATCCTTGTTTAAAATTAAACTTTGTCAACTACTTTTGCACTCTCAAACACACTTTTCTCTTATTATTCTCCATTTCTTTCCCCATTTCATTTCATTTTCTTTCTTCTTTCTTTCCATTTTCTTCTTTTTTTTTTTTTTTTTTTCATCATTTTTTATTTTTGCCCTTTCACTTTTTCTTCTTTTTCCATTATGCTTCAGAACAGTCACCATGACAATCAACCTTTGTTTTGTGCTATCCCCTAGTATAGGGGTGATCCTTATCCAAGATTTATTGAAGAAATTTTCAAGCTCAAAAGAGGTAACAAAGGATAAAGATGATAAAATTTTGTAAAAGATTGAGAAAAATGACTAATCTTCATTTTCAAATCATGATTGTTTATTTACAAAACTTTAATTTTGAGACAAAAAGATAGTGCACACTAAGTGATTATTTCCTTACTCTCTTTTTTTCTTTTTGATTTTTTTTTTGAAAAGGCACTTGCATATCCATACTTTATTTACATCTACCAAACTGAGAATTCCTAAGAATTGGAGTTCAACGGGGTCCAAATTGAAGGAAGATGCTTTGAAGAAACGAAAAAACATATATGTCAAGAAAGACAATGTGACAAAAATGAAAGGAAATAAGTTATCCACGCAAATTCATTACATTAATACTTTAAGAAAGTTAACATGAGTCCAACATCACAAATTATTTTATGGTAATTATTTCAATTAACAACCTCAGATCTCCAATTGTTCAGAGGTTTCGAGTTGCTGGAGGGCGAATGACTTTTTCAGAGGAATCTAACCCTTGTCTGGCTTGTATTACTCCCAAAGTGAGTAATCTCTGGACTCAAGCCTTGAGGTCCCAACAGTTCTCAATATCATGTCTCATTCTCCCACAATGGTAAGCACAACTTGACTATTCATTGTACTTCTCTTCTTCTTTCATTGTTGTAGTTGGTGCAGTGATATCATAACCTGTTTTACTCAACCCCTCAAATATTTTCGTCATTGGCGTACGTAAACTCATGACCTTCCTTATTGGTGGTCTCTCAATCTCTACGGCATTTACCACATTCCTCCGCCATGATTAGGAATTAGGTTATTGACAATACTGGGTCTAACTACTTCTTCAATGTCAAACTTTTCATAAGCAATTAGCTTCCTTACTGCAGTCTTGAAAGATTCACAATCTTTAATTGAGTGCACTGGGATATCCATGTGGTATTTGTAAGTTAAATTTGGGTTATGCCACTTTGGGGATGGTGGTTCAAAGGGACCTACATGATTTTCTGAGATGAGGTGAGCATCAAATAGTCTTTGGAATAAGTCTACATTTGAAATGGATAATCTTGGGAAATGGGGTAGGTTTCGGGGGCGAGAGCAGCCTTGATTTTGAAAGTTTGACCAATGTTATGGGTGACTTGGGAAATTTTGTGAAAGTGCAGGTGAATATTGGGCATAGGCCTGGTGAGTTGGTACATATGGTGTGGGGTGAGAACATTTTTGTTATAGAATTACGGGATTTGAGGTGTAGTAGTTAGGCTAGGTAGATGAGAAGGTGTCTGATAAGAAGGGTAAGTATTTGAGCTATATGAAAGGGCTTGGTAGGCAAGGTAAGATGGTGGATAGTGGGCCTGTAAAGGTTGTTTGCTTTGCACGTAGCTCACCTCTGGCTCTTTTTCCTTAGGAGGAAACCCCTTCTTGAAACTATCTTCATTATTTCTAGATGACAATTTGCCAGTCTTTACCAGAATTTCAATTATCTCTCCGGTAGCAATTGATTTAGCAGGAGTGAATCCCGTTTTGACACCCAACCACTTACCTCATTACCCATACGTAAGCTAGGATCAATTATGGGTCTATAAATACCCTTTCAAGCTCTCAAACTCTTTAGAAAACTCCACCACTCAACCCATAAACACCAATCATTCAAGCCCTTATTTTTTGAAACCACATTCTCCAATTCTAACCTTTAATTCAAATATCTTCCAATTACTGTAAAAGAGGTAGGAAGTGACAAAATCGCTACTCTTTCTTCTCTATTTCTTCCATCATACCTCCTAGTCCATTATTTCTCACACATTCATGTAGCTCTGTTTTTATACCAATGCAACAGTGGCAATCTGGTTTTTGCAACATGGCATTTTTAACTGATTTATTCGGATAAGACTTTTCTTATTTGAATAAACCCACCAGAAGTGCTACAACAATGTGTTTTCAGATGATTTTATTGAATAAACTAATGTTTATTCGAAAAAAACCATACAACAAACTAGAAATTAAAGTTTTGTAATGGGTTTATTCGAATAAGACTTTGTTCATTCAAATAAACATTGTTATGAAAGTTATCAGATTTTGAACGTAATACATTTTCTATCATCATTTTAAATACTATTTTACTAACCACTTTAAATTTTCATATGATTTAACTATGAAAATATTATTTGTTAAGAGATATTATTATACCATAATGATATCTATTTTAAGACTTGTTTACTTATCTATTATTCATTAGCGTATCTTTACTATATTAGTTTATTCTATGTTAAAAGTAAATTTTTATGGAAAAGTTTTTAAGAGATATATTGTCCATGGATAAAAATGAATCAATGTACAAAAAAGAATTATTGTGGCCATGATGAGAGAATTAACAGACGCCTTAATCAAATTTATTATTGTGACCATAATGAGAGGATCAAGGGATACATTAATCAAATTATTGTAACCATAATAAGAGGATTAATGGAAACCTTAATCATTTTTAATGATTGTGGTCATAATGAGAGGATTGGGAGACACCCTAATCAAATTATTATGGTCATGATGAGAGTATTAGGGGACGCTCTAATGAAGAGAAAGAGACACATTTGATTAAAAGTACTAAAAAATGATGATAAAGAGATAATGAAAATAAGTTTGAGTAAAGATAAGAATAATTAGTTACTTATTTTTTATGATGTTATGAATTACTTATTTATTCATTTATTTTATCTAGAAATAATCATTCACATTTATGCTAATTATTTCTCTACCAATTTATTTTACTATTTCGTTAGTTGGACACTCAGTTATGATTTTAGAAAATGAGAATAATACAGAGTGGATAGCGAATGTATACCTGTTTTTGCATTTTTCTACTCTTTCATGGTGTAATTTTTTAGAGAATGTCGATCATTAGAGTTCCTGTTAATTTCAGGATTGAGCAAGTTTATATGTCAAATCCAGGAGACTATGTGTTCTCGGTGACTCTGGGAGACCTATTCTTGATTATACTACTCTTTGATGAGTAGTTAAAAGAAGAAAATATTTTTATAAATAAGTAAAAATGTAAAAAAGTTGTAGTAGCACCATGAAGGCTTTCGTAAAGCCTAATTTTGTTAAACCGGTGCCTAACTAAAAGAGTGTTGTGTATGTATAAACCTAACTTTTGAAGGGATATAATCCCTTAATGTAAAATATCTTACGAACTAATGAGGAATGCAGTAGTTTATTATATAACGTTTTATTCTAATTTGATATTTTAAATTATTTTTAGATAAGAATAAGAATAATAATAATACAATTAGAGTAGGACGTTACAATATGGTATCAGAGCAGTATTCTAGGCAAAGTGGTTTGGGAACCATTATTGCTTTCTAACCAAATAAGTAAGTTGTTGCAGGAGAGGATGTCGTGGAGGAGGAATAACGTGAATCCTCACCCTGAGGATAGAGTAGAAAGGATGATGGATACACTCACAGAAATTGTTGCAGTTATGTGAGAATAGACAATTGCAATAAATCAATTCTTACAACATATACGAGTGAATGGAGGTCCAGAATAAGGTGCTCCTGTGGCAAATCCTAATTTCCAAGGATTGTCCAAATTTTAGCAGGCAAATCCGCTAACTTTTAAAAGGGAATATGACTTGATTGCTACAAAAATTAGCTCATGGAGTTAGAGAAAATTCACTGTTTTAAGGTGTACTAATGCCCAAAAAGTCAATTTTGCTATATATATGTTATCAGAAGAAACATAACACTGGTGGCGTGGAGCCATGAGACTTCTGGAAAATCCAAATAGACCCATTACCTAAGAGATGTTCCAAATTGCTTTTCTAGAAAAATATTTTCCTTCCAGTATTTGGAACGAGAAGGAATTGGAATTTTTACAATTGAGACAAGGAAATATGACGATTGGGCATTATGCAGCAAAATTTGAAGAACTGGCAAAATTCTCCTCTTAGCTTTAGCTTCAATATAATGACGAATCAAAGGCAATAAAATTTGAATATAGATTAAGGCCAGAAATAAAGAAAAAGATGAGTTAGTAGATGATCAAGCAATACTCCATATTGGTCAATAAGTGTAGAATTGTGGAGATAGATCTTTTGGAATATAAGGCTATACAGGAAAAATAATTCGAGCTTAAGCGTAAAAGGGAGGATAATGGGAGGAGAGCTGAAAATAATAAATTCAGGTAAAATATGAATAAGAAGAAATAGGTTCAACCTGAAGTAAAGTGCCCAAAATATAAGAAAGCACATAGAGACAGACCATGCCTATATGGACAACAAGTATGTTATACTTGTGGAAAGTCTGGAAATATATCAAGGGATTGCAAAGTTAATAAAGGAAATACACCAACGACACCACAAGTTAAGAACCCTCAAACTAAGCCATAAGTGTCAGGAAGAGTCTTTGCCCTTTGCAACCAAGAAGCAGAACAATCTTCAAATTTAATAACAAGTTAGTGCCTCATAAACAATATTCTTTTAATTGTATTGTATGCTTCTAGAGCCACACATTCTTTTATATCCAATGACTGTGAAAAATCTAAACTTGCATGTGACCGAGTTGTCTTATAATGTACTAGTAACCACTCCTACTTGAAGTCAAGTCCAAACTTCTTATGCATGCCTAAATTGCCTTATCCTTATTAAAAATAAGCCTTTTGTTACAAACCTAATTTGTTTACCTTTGCAAAAAGCTCCATGTTATTCTAGGAATGGATTGACTATCTTCTAATCATGTAATCCTAAATTGTCTTGAAAATTGTTTCTTTTCCTTCACTTTCTCATAATACTCTCTTAACTGTCATTCAAGTTGATAGGGGTAAAATAAGAAGGACTCAAGGATACATTCTTCTTTTATCTTCTGAAATAAAGAATGAACTAAATTTAAATACTATCCATGTAGTTAGAGATTACCCTGAAGTTTTTCTCTCATATATTTCTAATCTACCACCAGAAAGGGAAATAGAATTTCCATTGACCTAATACTAAGAGTAGGTCCTATATCAATTGCACCTCGTAGGATGTCCCTTATAGAATTGAGAGAACTTAAGAACCAAATTGAGGAATTATTAGAAAAACAATTTAGAAGGCCTAGTGTATCACCTTGGGGAGCTTCAGTGCTTTTAGTGAAAAAGAAAGACGGTAGTCTTAGGCTATGTGTAGATTATAAACAACTGAATAAGGTAACCATTAATAATAAATACCCATTTCCTAGGATAGATGATTTGTTAGATTAAGTACGGGGAGCTTTAATATTTTCAAAGATAGATTTAAGGTTAGGAAACTACCAAATTAAGGTTAAATCCGAAGATATTCCTAAAATAGCCTTTAAGACTAGATATGGTCATTATGAGTATCTAGTGATGCCATTTGAATTAACAAATGCTCCTATTGTATTTATAAATTATATGAATATAATATTTAAGGACAGAAGAGGAGCATGAAATTCATTTGAGAATAGTGTTAGAAACTCTGAAAGAAAAATAATTATATGCAAAATTGGAAAAGTGTGAATTTTGGATGAAAGAAATTAAATTTCTAGGACATGTGGTTAATCAAGAGCAGTTGCAATAGATCCTAGTAAAGTAGAAGTAGTAATGCATTAGGATCAACCAAAGACAATAATTGAAATAAAAAAATTCTTGGGTTTAGCTGGATATTATCGTAGGTTCATAAAAAGGATTTTCACATATAGCATTGCCATTAACTAGGTTGACTAGAAAAGGAACTCATTTCGTGTGGACCAAGGACTGTGAGAAGAGTATTTAGGAATTAAAGAGAAAACTCACTACTGCTCTTGTATTAGTAATTCATGATCCTTTAGGACATTTTATGGTGTATAGTGATGCCTCTAAAAAGGGATTAAGATGTGTGTTAATACAAGAGGGGAAGGTAGTAGCCTATGCTTCTAGACAACTGAGCTATATGAGGAAAATTATCCAACACATGATTTGGAATTACAGCAATAGTTTTTGCTTTAAAAATTTGGAGAGATTATTTATATAGGGTAAATTTTGAGGTGTATATTGATCGTAAGAGTCTAAAATATTTATTTGATCAAAAGGAATTAAATATGAGGCAGAAAAGATGGATACAATTTCTTAAAGATTATGATATGGAAATTAAGTATCATCCAAGGAAAGAAAATGCTGTAGCTGATGCTTTAAGCAGGAAATTCCTCCATATGTCATATATGATGGCTCAGGAAATGGATTTAATAGAAAAGTTTAGGAATTTAAATCTCTCAGTAACTTTAGAGCCAAATAAGATTTGCTTAAAGCGCCTTATAGATTAGTTATAATTTAAGGACAAAAATCAAGGAGGCACAAAAAGAAGATCAATTTTTTAAAGCTATCTTAAGGAAGGGATACTTGAAGGAAAACATCCAAGTTTCAATTTAAAGGATGATGAAGTAGTTACGTACAAGAATAGATTGTGCATGCCTAATAATTTGGATCTAAAGAGAGAAATTTTAGAAGAAGTTCATAAGAGTAGATATACAATTCATCCAGGAATAAACAAGATGTATCAGGAACTTAAAAGTCAATTTTGGTGGTTTGGGATGAAATTTGAGATAGCTAGGTATGTGACACAATGTTTAACATGTCAAAAGATTAAAATAGAACACTAAAACCTTTAGGATTATTACAATCTTTAGAAATCTCATAATCGAAATGGGATAGCATTTCTATGGATTTCGTAGTAAGCTTACTAAAAACTCACTTATGATATGATACTGTATGGGTGATTATAGATAGATTAACTAAGTCAGCACATTTTGTAACACCCTAATACTATTATAGTAAAATAAGTGGAATATTTCAAGATAAAACGCATTAAGCATGTCACTTCTAAAAAAAACATAAAATAAAATCCCATAATAACTTGTATAGTTATTATAGAGAGTCACAAATGATAAAAAGATCATATATATACATACATACATCACTGGCTAACAAGCTATACTGCATACATAAACATTTACAAACAACCAGAAAAGTACTAATATACAATCTAATTCAAAAGGAAATAAAGTTACTAAACTAAGCCTTCTCCTTCTTCTTTTTATTGCCCTTTCCCTTTGGAGGGTCTTCACCTTGATTTCCATGGAACACACACGGGTGAGAAATCACAATTTCTCAGTATTAGCATACCAAGACCAGCAATTAATCATTTACAATAAATAAATCAACTGAACACATATTAACACTCTATGTAATTGAATATCCAAAAATCAATAACATCAAAGAATCTCCCATACAATCCTAAGTTACTACCGAACAAGCCACCAATCAATCAACTGGTCTCACAAGACAATTGCCCATACAATTGTCAACAATGCAATGCTTTATGTTATGAGATAATGCTTATACTCAAACAATGTCCTAATAATATAATGATGCAATGTGGGTGCAAGTTTTAGTTTTTGAAAACACATGTTACTTATTTAATCCTAGGAACCATGTTCCCTTGTATATACTGAGTAGGATATGCATAAAGCCCTTACACTACTTAGTAATAAGTGGATTCTTTCCTCTCATTGTAACGCCCCAATTTTTAGAAAATATTTTGAATGTACTGTTTGCTGTTTTTCAAGTTATTGTGTAAATGACCGTTGTGTCCTTATTTTACTGTTTCTCGATTTCTGTATGA
Organism: Ormosia emarginata; assembly: GCA_029884605.1. Taxonomy (NCBI): domain Eukaryota; kingdom Viridiplantae; phylum Streptophyta; class Magnoliopsida; order Fabales; family Fabaceae; genus Ormosia; species Ormosia emarginata. The sequence goes on along the minus strand of JAQQTP010000075.1, from coordinate 6,206,191 downwards.
AATACAAATACGTTTATACAGGCTCAAATTTTATTTGGTCTTTTTACGTAATTTGTTCCGAGACGGTAAAATAAAAGTTTTTCTGAGCTACTGTTTTAATTTTTCTGGAAGATATACAGACAATTAATACTGTCTGTAATTTTATTTGAACTTTTTGAACAGTTAGCTACGTTGTGGGAAAAAATGGAAAAATGACCATTACGTCCCGAACGTGCTGTTTTCGCTGTTTTTGCTGTTTTTAATTGTTTTCTACTTGATTTAATGTCCGATATTACTGTCTGTGATTTTATATGGACTTTTTGTGTGATTTGCTCCGAGCAGGAAAATAATATTTTTTCGTGTAGGAAATCTTATTTTATTATTTAGAATTGGGGATCTTACTCAACCCGATTCTAAATGAGAACAATAATAATCTTTTAATTTTTAGGATTTTACTTGTCAAATAAAATAATTTTATAATATTATAATATTATTTTATTAGTCAAGATAATAAAATGACAAAGGGACCCGGAAATGTTTTGCGGGACCCACGTTTAGCTAATACGCTTAACTTAGTAGCTTAATTAAACATCATTAGCATAGAACTTTCCGAAACAAGTGACTCACTAGTCGACTAAGCGATAATTAATGAAGCAGTGTGACTAGGCTTGTGAGTCACCCATGATCAACCAATAGGAGACAAGCTTGTTAAGCAAGCTTTGATCCTAACCTTTGATGCATCCAATGGCTTGGATGAAGCAAAGCAAGGTGCCCACCTTGCATGCTCTTTGATGAGCTACGGCCAAGGGAGGAGAGAAGGCATTCTTCACTTTGTTTCCATGCAACAATTCTCTCTTCTCTCTCATCAAAAACCCTAGCCACCATTCTTGTTCCTTTTCTTCACCATTTTCGGCCAAGCTTACTTCTTGATCATCCAACCACCCAAAATTAAATCAAGCCAACTTTTCTAAACCTAAACATTATCCTAAGAACATCTCTAGTTGAGAGTTCTTGCAAATTCTTGCATTTGGAGCTTGGAAACCAACCTTGAAGATTTTACCTAGAAGGTGAAATCTCATGCTTTTCTTTTCTCTCTTCTTTTTCAAAGTTCTAAGCCATGATCTATCCATGGTTTAGGTTCTTTTTCATGGTTAGTAACTTGTAGAATTTCATTTGAGTTGCTAGGTATTTGGTGGAGGAAAACCGAACCTTAGGAGGAGTGAAAGCAAATCATTAGTCTTCATTTAAGGTAAGAGGAAGACTAATCTTATCATCCCTTGGTGGTGGTAAGAGGATGGATTAATTTGTGGTGTTTGTAGAATCCATAAGGATTCGGTGGTGATGTGGTTGTTATGTGTTTAATTGTTAATTTTTGTGTTTGTTAGTAGTTATGTGGTATTTGTTAATAGCTTTCTTTATTTGGTGATTGTAATTAGAGCTGTCAAAAAGGCCCAGCCCAACCCATCAAGCCCTAGCCCACGTGGGCTAGGGTCAAAAAGCCCATAGGGCCAAAAAGCCCACAAAACAAAAAAGCCCACAGGGCCAAAAACCCATAGGGCCAAGTGGGGTTAGGGCTAACCCATGGGCTAGTTCACAATTTTTTTTTATTTAACTTACTTATTTAATGGGTTGGCCCTAACCCACCCATGGACTGACCCTAGCCCACCCATGGGCTGACCCATTAAATGAATATCTTCCACAACTAAGTCTATTATTTGGAACCAGCCTACTTAAAACCAATTTAAAAGATAGATCCATGACACCAAGTTAAATACTACTCTTTTGAGTTGACACAAAGTATTTTAACAATAATATTTTAGCATATTGTATTAATAGAATTAACGTAGGAGCAATTAGATTGAGAATCTTCAACCATAAAAATTTTAACCAATTCTTTCACAGCCTATAGCCTAAGCATATCAAGCCTCAAAATACAAACCAAGAGCAAAAATTGAGAAGCATTAGCCAATAACAAGAATATATAGCGGAAGAATACATTAAAAAAAATGCGTGTGTAATATATTGGCACAAAAAAATCTTAATACCTAAGTTACATTATATGGCATTAAGTTACGGATGTTGGTCATTCCACTTGCATCAGCATCAATATAAAGTTGCAGTGCAAAAAAAAAAAATGGGGTACATTTACGGTGTAAAATTACTATCCTATTCAGGAACAACAACTGTCAGTCAAGCTAAGGTTGAGTAGAATTTCAACCTCGTACGACTAAATGCTTAGGATGCCACTACCAGCTAAATTAAACATCAATCCAAAAGGTAACTAGTGTTTTAAAACAAAATTTCTCCACCGAAACATTTCCAAAGCCAGGCTTTCCAAGGAATGCCGAACATCTTCGAATAACAAACTCCCTAACATATTTATAATTGAACCAGACAACTATTTCCCTTTAAGCATACTGAGGCGTCAGACAAAGACAAGACGTAGCCACAAACCCTCGAGAGAGGAACATAGGGGACCATGACTAACTAATTGTAGTGTTAAAACAATAAAACGTGTTGCTAATATCAACTTGTCGACAGACAAAAAAGCAATGAATGATAATATCAGGATGACCACGACAATTACATACTTAAAGGAATGAAATTGTCAATTAAAAAAGAACATAAATAGAAATGTTGAAGGCAATAAAGTTTTTACATTAAAAACAGCATGATCCAACTATATTTGTATAACACCTAATTTTTCTCATCCCCCAAATATCCCAAAAAAGGCAGAAAAAAGTGCAAAATTGTTCCCTTCTCATGTCTTTGAAATCCCATTTACAGAATAAACTAAGCAGCAGTGGACTATTTTCAGTCCAACCACCACAAATTGAATAAATCCCCATCTCTACCGCCACCACCTAAAAACCATGTACAGTTAACAAAACTCACAAAAACAAATCCTAAAACCTGATGAAACAATACCGTTCATTCTCTGATCATGCTTAATTGCTTACCTCACCAGAACAAGGTCAAAGAGCCAATAACAAGTAGTATTTAAGTCTGAACTCCAGAGGATTTTTAATATTTTCCAAGAAGTATTGGTGGGGTATTTTGACAATAAGAAGTCTCAAATTAAAGATGGATATTTAAATGAATATTATGAAGATGACCATGGATTGGGCATGGTATATTTGGCTTTCTTTTGAAGAAATGTGAAGTGCCGAGTCAGACTTTTGTCGAGTTGAAGCAAGTGATCAAACAGAACATTATCACTGTAACACAGAGCAAGACATAAAGTGCAGAAATATAAGACACCAAATTCAAATGTATGCATTTAAACAGCCAAACAAATAAAAAAAAAAACACAAAATAATAGGAAAAAAAGGATATTATACAAATGGAAAACTGGACAATCATTTAAGCCTCTCAGTTGGTTGATGATAGTCTCACTTGAAATGCATTGATTATGATCTCGAAATGGAAATTTAAAGTAAAGGATAAGCCTTAAAGCTTCTGATCTCAAATCAATTTAAGACAAGCATTGTCCCCTGTTGAGGCATCAACCATCCTTTCCCTCACCTGCCCCGTTAGCAACTTTATCTTCAACCAAACACATAAATCCACACTTCTGACATTTTCATCTAATTCCCTCAATTAAGAGCAACTACTAGAGGATACTAGAGAATGACAACATCTCAGGATACTTACATGCGTTAGTTTCCTTCAATGAATTTCATTCTCTTACATACACTTCATATCATGGCTTTACAAACTCAGAGCATGAGGACAACCAAAAGGGTAAACATGAAACCACTTGCCCCCACCAAAAAGAAAATTAAAAGCATAATGTAAAGGAGGGGAAATAAAAACATAGCATCATTCACAAAAAATAAGAAGAAAAGAAATAAAACATAGCATCCATGATGATATCTGTGGGGGGTTCAATTCCAGCCTAAGCATCTTTCCAGTTAAGCAAAGCAAGTCTACCCATTTCACATTATCCCACATTTTCACATTCTTTTATTTGTTCACAAATGCATATTTTCACTGTTTGAGTTCAAATTCCACAATAGCATACCAGAAAAATTTCTCCCAACCAACACCTTCGTTTGACACAAAATTTTCTTTTATATCCAAGTTTGCAGAAAGTTAACCATAGTAACAACAAGAATTCGACGAATGCTAATAAATCATGAGTCAACGATCCTACTATTGGAATTTGGAACCTTAACAGCAGAAAAATGAGATTGAGAACCCAACGGCCTCATCATCTCCTCCTCTCCGTCCTCTTCATCGCAACCGCATTCTGCAATCTCCACGCAACCGACACCACCGGAGATGACTGCGCAACCACCGGCAACTACCGCGGCTCCACTGACTTCATTCGCACGAGTTGCAACACCACGCTCCACCGACTTCATCCGCACGTCTGCTACACCTCCCTGTCTTCTGGTACAACAATGTATCTGAAGCATTTAGGGTTTTTAGGGATTAAAAAAATTGGGAATTGAAATTTAAAAAATGATTAAACAAATAAAAAGCTTGAGATGGGGCTGACCCATCATACAGCCCTACCCTAACCCACTTATAGATAGGGCTTTGTGGGTTAAGGGCCAAAAAACCCTACTAATGAATGGGCTAATAAAATAAATGGGCTTATGCAGGGTTTAACGGGTTGTCCCATGGGCTATAGCCCAAATTGACAGCTCTAATTGTAATAACCTTGCATGTCTACAAGCTTTAAGTTGCATGTCTATAAGCTTTGATAATATTGCATGTGTTAGAATTGTATGATAAAGTATAGAATTGCATGATAAAGTATAGGATGTGAACAACATGTCAAGGGAATGCATGTGTGTTCCAAAGAACACTTCCATGAGGCTTACGGCCATTAACAAAAATGGAGGACCAAAATGTTCTCTTAATTTTCTTAAAAGGTGATTTAATTAACCTAGGAGAATTAAGAAGGTTTCAAGTGGTTTAGGTCAAGAAAAATGAATTTGGAAATAAAATGGCATAACCTACATTTTCGGCCAACAAGCCTAATTTCAACATTTTGATTTCTAAAATTATTTTCTAAGGTAATAACTTAATCAATGTAGACAATACAAGAGACTTAACATGTATTTAGAAGGTGAAAAACAATTTGGAAATCAAATGCAAAATTTTTATCAAATTCGCCAACATGCCAAATTAGGTATTCATAATTTCTAAATTTAATTCCAAGTTATTTTCAATCAAGAAGAGTCAATACAAGCTAAAGTAAATTTTCTACAATGAGTTTTAAATAAATAAAGTGGTTAGAACTAAGTTTAAGAGGTTAATGCTAATTATTTCTACTGTAAGGAGAAATACAGTAACTTTTGAAAATTTCTAACATATAGCTCATGTTATATTTTGAAGCATGTTAGTAGTTTTCAAAAAGATTAATTATATGGTTTAAAAATTTAATAAACAAATTTTTTATGGTAAAATTAGGAAACCATTAATACAATTTTCTAAACAAAATCACTCGTCGCTTTTAGTAAAAACAGACAAATAAGATAGACAAGATGTCCAAAAGACAAGATACGGTATGGAAAATATTATACGAGTTTAAAAGTATTATTTAGTATTTCTGTTTATTTAAACAGTGATTTTAAGGAATTCGATCAAGAAAATGGTTTAAAAATCTTACGCGATTGAGAAAACGTATTAAAAATCCTACGCGATTTTGAAAACAGAAAAATATATTTACGCGATTTCAATACGATTATAAAAACGACGAGATTTTGAAAACGCGATAAAATTTCTACGCAATTGACCGTTACTATATTTATTTTTCGCCGTCGGAAAAATGTGAACCCGTACAGGTTTTCTTTATATTTGTTGCCAATGAGGGCAAGCTTTCGCTGTCGGGAAAATGAGAACCCGTACAGGCTTTCTGCCATTGAGGGCATATTTTTATCTTGAGGGCATTTTCGTAATTTCATATATTTAGAATTATGTATTGTCTTTATGTCAATTTTTGGTGTTTTGGTTGACGAGACGAATCACATCGTGTTGTCGATGCGATAAACATAGTGTGGTTCATTGTTCTAATGAACTTGGAGACATTAGTGTACGGGATCCCATATGTGGATTAGTTGGTAGCTCCCATTGGGCCGTGGTAAACCGATAGCACACTAATGGACTCGACACGCACTATATTTAATCGAGATTTGTGAAATCTAGTAGTACATTTGCCCGTAGTGCCACACGTGAGACCGTGAACTACACCACGCCCGGATGATGGATTCCTGTGTCGTGGGGCTATAGACGCAACGTGTGACAAAAGCGAATAGTTGGTTGGGCGAGCCATGGTACTAATAGATTTTGCAAGTCATTCTCTCGATATCTTTGTGTGTTTTTAGCTCCATGAGTAGGGTGTGTTTTATATTTATTTATTGGGATTTATCTATTTATTTTATCTTATCTATTTATTTTATTTTATCTATTTATTTTAGGTTATCTATTTATTTTGTTTTATCTCGTTTATTATATTGATTTATTTGTTTACTTGTTTGTGTTATCTATTGTTGCATTATAGCATTTGTTTCTTATTTTATCCGTAATGGCGTATTGTTTGGAATATTTATATCTTTTTGAATCTTTATGCTACTCTTCCATTACTTATTTGTTATAGTTTTTTCATATTGTATGAACTGTATATCTGTTGTTTGTCGTCTTCTTATTTGCCATGTTTGTAATGATTTTAGATTGTCTTACCTCTTTATTGTATGTGTTTCCTGTATATTCATTTTCTGTGGTAAAGAGTTTGAGGAAGAAGAAGAGGAACAACCTCTTGAGGTCTTGTACCCTGAGGAGGAGGAAGGTCAGCAGACCGACAACCAGTTTTACGATCAAGAACCATCTGATCATCCATATCCATTGGATTGATTAGCTTTGGTATGGCTGTGCCCGGATTTTTAGGGTTCGTGACGCTGGAGTTTCACGGTGGATCTCTATCGTGGAACATTAGAGGAGATAGAGATTCGGTGACATATGCTGGACGGATGACGGTGACCCTACGCCATAGATTTGATGGAGAGCCGATCATGACTACGACCGTGTTTCTACACTTAGAGTTACCCTTATCCATTAGGCGTCATTTTGGTGGTATGACCACTGAGCCTAGTGAGATAAGCATCGTGTCGACTGCGCGATCACGTTATCGCCGAGAGTCGAGGAATCCAGGATATTTGTCCCCTGATGATCATTTTCATGATGAGAGTGATCCTTCAGAGGAGTGAATATGTTTGATGTTTTTTTTGGGCGCGTCTGCGTATGGATGTATATATTGACACTTTTACTATTTTTATTTACTGTTTCTGTTTAAATACTTGTAATTGTAGTTGTACATTATTTGTATAAGTTATAACTCAGAACATATGTATATTATGAGAAATGTTGTTCTGTCTATTTTATGTTTTCCGCAATATTTTATTTTTAATAATCTGTCTATCAGGAATTACTCTACGACCCATATTATTATTTAACGAATGTTTTACAACTTGGGTAGATTTTATTTATTTATTTTTATTTTCTTTATATGTGTGGCATCCCCAAAGGGGTGTTACACTCATAATAGTAATAGTACTGCTACCACCCCCATACCAGTAACCCAGACCATTATAGCATAAATACTATAAGAATTTAGATCCAACACCTCATTCTCAGGTCATATGGTTGTGCACACCATCTAAGGTTACAATATATAGGAAATAACAACTAACAAATTAGAAAACCAAATATCCGAGCCACATTTTAAACACTAGCACATAGGAATCTTAGCTTCACCTATACAACAAAGTAGTAAGAATCATGTAACTAGACACTTATATTTAGAATTTCACATCATCACTCCTCAAGTGATTTTAAAGTCAACCTCATGTTGAACAAGGTTCCAAATACTTCCCATGGCATTCCATACTGTAACACCCCAAATTTCCTAAATAGTTAACAGTAATTTTGACAAGCAAGTAATCTTGTTTAGTAATTTAAAATGTGTAAAATTATTTTGAGTATTCCGTCAGCGTATTTGATCTTTTTGAGTGATTTACTCCGTGTCAAGAAAATAATAATTTTCGGGCCAGAGAAAATCTGATGTAATTTAATTATTGCTGTTAAGTTTTAATTATTTTACGTAATCTAATTTGATTTTTATACGTTTTCTAATATTTGTGATTTTGTGTGTGATTATGAAATTTTTATATTACTCGGATAATTTAAGCATTATCCGTGGGCTATCTGTGGGCCTAAGGAGGTCGTATGTGGGGCCCGCATGGGTCCAGAAAAGTGAAAAATTTTCTACGAACAGGAAAATTTGTACTGTTGAGATGGAGACAGGAGATCTTACTAAACCTGAATTCAGAAATAGTTTTTAAAATTTTATTGTACTGTATTTTGTACTGTATTTAATTATCGGGCAATAAAAATACAGTAAATATATTCTTTCGTGGGGTTATAGCAGATAAAAATAGAAATGATACTGCTTAAGTCAACAATAGTGGTTATGACAACTTTTGACGGACCAATAGGAAACAAGTTTAATTCTTTTGACGGACCAATAGGAAGCAAGTCTAATATTGAAGACTTTGATATCAACCGTCGATTTAATCAACAGTGTAGGATTAGTCTAAGAAAATGGCTATGACCATAACCATTGGATTTAGATTTAGATCAAGGGTGGAGATTTGGTCTTACAAAGTGGCTAGGATCAATTATGACCATTGGATTTAGATTTAATCAATGGTGGAGATGGATCAATTATGACCATTGGATTTGGATTTAATCAATGGTGGAGATTTGGTCTTCTAAAATGGCTATGACTAATTATGACCCTTGGATTAAAAGTAAGAAGGAGTAATCTTGACCCTTCATTTTGGAGATGCATATAATGGCTAAGATTTCAAGGAGGAAAGATCTAATGGCCTAGATTAAGTCTTCTACCTAAAACTAAACCTAAAGTCTACCTTAATCCTAACCATTGATCTAATCAATGGTCTAGAATGCTCTCAATGGTGGCTAGCAATAATGGTCACTAATTGAATGCATATGAAGAGGGGGGACGGTTTTGAGGAGTTTAAGAGCTTAGCAAAGTTGAAGACTATATTATTGCTATCATAATTCATCTTTGTCTTCTCCAAAAAGCCAAGACTTTATCAAATATTTTCTCTCCATGCATATTTTGGCCAAGGCACCCAAGACAACTTTCCATCACTCTTTAATTTCATACAACCTTATTTCTTGAATCCTTACCTTATTCTAAGCAACTTTCATGTTGGAGACTTTCTCTAAATCTTTCATCTTCAAGGAGTTTCTTCAAGATCAAAGTTATAAGGTATTTGTGGTGAAGTGTAAGGAAACTTCATTTCTTCTCTCTTTTTCATGTTCTAAGCCATGTGTGATCCATGGTTTATCTTGTTCAAGCTTGATATGTTAAGTAACTTATGTTTTGTTGTGTGTTTAAGAAACCTTTGGTGGTGAAGGACTTGGAAAAAGAAGCAAACCAAGGAGCTTTTGAGGATCTTCAAGAGGTAAGAGGAAGATCCATCTCACCAACCAAGTATGGTGGTGAAAGATGGTCTTATATTTGATGGATGGTGAATCCATGTGAGGATTCATATCCATGGTCATGTAAATTATTTGTGGGTGTTTATGTGCTTTGATTATTTGCCTATATTTGGTATGATTTGCATGATTTATTGCTTTGATTATGGCATGTTTGTGATATATATTTAAATATGTATATGTATGCCATGATGTGATGATGGAAAAGAAATCAATTTTTGGCTCCAATGGCCAAAGGGAGGCTACGGTTTTTGACTCCCAAGATTAGGGTTTATGTTAAAAATTTTCAAGAACAAGGAAATTAATTTGTGGTCCCTAGATTATGGTGAATTTCGGCCAAGACACCTCAAAATAGGTGTTCATAAATTAATATTTTCATGAATGATAAAATTGGATGATTAGAAAAACAAGAAAAATAAAGAAAGGGTTTGTTTTTCAAGAAGTAGTGTTCACGGTTTTGAAAAGGATTTTTATTGATTTATTTTGTGTAAAAAGTTTCTAAGTGTTTTACTAAACATGAGTTTTAAATGAAAAGAGCAATGTTGATTTTAAGGATTTGCAAAGAAAGTGAAAATGGATTTGCAAAGAAAATGAAAATGAAAAATGAACAAATGATTTGATTTTCAAAGACCAAGTGCTCATGGTTTTTGTAAAGGATTTTTAATGGTTTTGTTTGTGTAAAACCATATTGACTTAGAAGGAAAAATGTTTTAATGATTTCAATAGTCATGTCCACGTTTTTGAAGGTTGTAATACCTTGATTTTATGGAAACAAAGTGGAAATATAGTTTGATTTAGTACAAGAAATTTGGAAAGGGAATCAGAGTGTTTTAACATTTGAGAAAATGGGATTTTCGTCTGTAAATAGAAAAGAGAGGTTGAAAATGTTTGAACTTTAATTTATTTTGAAGAGAAATGATATTAGAATAGATTTGAGAAAAATGGAGAATATAATAAGTGATTTGATATTTTCTAACGTGTAACTCATTCTTTGGGTTTTGGAGCGCGTTAGTAAATTTTAAAATGGAAACACTGATTTAAAATCAATGGAAAAGTGATTTTGTGGAAATTATTGTGAAAAGAATTTTCTTGAGTAAGAAAATGTGGAAAATAATATGAGAAGTCATATTATTTTGAGGAAAGAATTTTTGAAAGGTGAAATGTGAAAAATGATGTTGGAAATGATATTGATTTGTTTGGAAGTCCAAAATAATGTTTGAAATATTGAGAAATATTTTACGTGACTGTAAAATGGTGAAAAATGTTTTACGTATCTTAAAAATGTGATTTTTAAGCTACGCGATTTGAAAAAATGTTTAAATATTTCTACGCAATTTAGAAAGCATTTAAATATTTTATGCGATTGAAATATTGTTGAAAAATCACTACGTGATTGAAGAATGAGAGAATATTTTTACGTGATTTTGAAAATGATGGAAAATGATTTACGCGACTTAAAAGAATGATTTTTAAGTTACGCGGTTGTGAAAATGGTGGAAAATCACTATGCGATTTGAGTAACGTGTAAATATTTTTACGTGATTGAGAAAACGTTGTAAAATCAATACGTAATTTGAAAATGCAACAGAAGTGTTATGGAATTGTGAAAATGTAACAGAAATGTTGTGCAATTGTGAAAGCACGACGAAAGTGTTTTGTGACTATAAAACGTGATAATATGATTTCGCTGTTGAAAATACAATATGATTACTGTTGGGCCAGTGTGTGGACCCTGATCATGAGATTATGAAATTTGAACTGAGAATGGACCAGTGTGTGGACCCTGAATATGAAATTGTGAATTTGAACTGAGAATGGTGCATTTTATATGCATGAATTAGTGTATGAACACTATATAAGAAAATGACGAGTTTTGCCTGTGATTGGCATTTGGTGCATTTTACATGCATTAGAAAGATATGCCTGTGATTGGCATTGGTGCATTATACCTGCATTGGAAAAATATGCGTTGAGACATATGGTGAAATTGAACAAATGAAATTGAAAAGATTTGGGCCTTGTGGTTGGACTTGCACTGATATATTCGTGCATTGTATAAAGTATAGCTAATAGCTATTTTGGCCCTTGTAGTTGAAGAGGGAATGAGAATTGATAGTGAGATCTATGATGGATCTTGGGGGCGTCAAAGCGCGGCGGTCGACTAGTGGATATCTGTCTGTGGGCTAAGGTCGATTTATGCCATTCTTGGCGATTGCGATCTGATCAGTTAAACGCATAGATGATACCCGAACAATAACACGATTCTTTTCGACAACTGGGAGATTGTATTTGGACTAAGGCTGACAAATTAACCAGAGCATTCTTCTCGAAATTGTGAAAACCTCTATGGAGTAGGACATTGAGTCTATGTGCACATGCATAACATATACATCATTATTGAGTATTGGTTATGATAATTGAACTGTTGAATACTTGGATAATGTTGAGGGCATTATCGTAAATATTAAATATTTATATCTGTGTGATATAACAATTGAGGAATATTGGATGATGATGATGATAATCATATTGATGGCATGATTGTAATTATTGTATCTGTGTGATGACAATAATGTTGATAGCATGATTGTAATTACGGTATGATATATCTGTATGACATGTTGTTTGTGTTATCTCTGTGCTACCATGTTGGTATTGGCATAGGTGATCTCACCTCTTTGTTATATTATTTTGTTGTGTCTGTATTGTTAAAATTATATAGTAGAAGGAACGAGTTGTCTTAGACATAACGAGTGGTAGATATTCTGAGATTGGTGTCAGCATGGAGGAGTGGTCATTCAGGATTTGTTGGTGGGCAGTGTTGACAAGGAACAGATGTCTGATGCATCAAGATGGATACAAGACGGAATAAGTATGTTGAGTTTTCTCGTTAGTGTTTTACCGTGCTATTAAGTAGGACCCGTCATAGGGTTTGCTACTGTTAAAATAAGAGAGTGTTCTGTTAGTTTTATATTTCTCTTTAAATTGTTAAATATTAATTGGTATCAATATTGTAATTAAATATATTTTCAGTAATACTTATGGATTTTAGTAAGTTTATATTTTCAGTAAGTTTATGTTTCCGTGAGAAGAAATTTTAAAACTCACCTTTTATAACTCAAACCTTTTATGCACTACTTTTCAGATTATGAATTGGGAGTCAGAAATGTGATATCCTGAGGAGGGTGTTACACATACCTCAAGGGTTGCCTAGGTTTCACTATTCCTCACATAATGCTAGATAGTTATTCTCTCCAAGAAATACCTCCACTAGTACCTCAACACACTTAGAAAATCATATATGAATGATCCGAACACTTAGGAACTTTCAAAGATATCAAAAACACGTTTTTGAAGATCCTGGAGCTCACACCGCGACACCTCTTGTGCTAAGCCGCGGCACGCTGCTCTCGGCTTCCAGTAGTAGGCACACACTGAGACTCACGCCGCGGCATGGCCTCACTCATGCCACGACGCGAGGTGCATTTCTGCATAAAACATAAGGCTGGGTACTATTCCATTGGAACAAATTCTAGATTTTGGCCACTCCTAGTTAGTTTCTAGGTGATTTTAGGTCCTTAACAAGTTCACTAACACATAGGAAACATCAATCACCAACTCAAATGACTAACTTTGGATTCAAGGATAAAATCACCCATCAAACCTAAATTTTATGACTTTGTGCATCAAGAGTCCAAATGAAGAGTTCTAAGTTTCCAACCCAAACTCATACTATGAATAAATCATAAATGACCATTGAAACACATCCAAGCAAGAAAATCAGTCCAAATACCTCAAAATCTAATTTTTATCTATTATACCTCAAACAAGCATAAAGATGGAGATGAGAAAAAGAAGTTACAAGAACTTAAAATCCCCTACCTTCAAACTGACTTGATGTTGTAGATTGATCCTCAATCTCAAACCTTGGATTTCCCCTTCTTCTTGTGCCTATTCCCTTCCTTTTTCTTCACTTGAGCTTCCACCCTTTCAGTTGCTTCTGTTTTAGCCATGAAGAGGAGAAAGAAAAACGAGAAAAAGAAATAGCAAAGTCACTTAAAGAAGTCCAAAATATAGGCTGAAACTGTGGAGAGTTAGGGCCATTAGTTATAGCACTGATACTTCTCGATCCGCTAAAAATACTCAGATTTAGCTAAATCAAGTTTTTCAAGTTCTAACAACTTTAAAATAAATATTAAGATTCATTAAAAAGGTCATTTCACCAGTATCATAATTTTCCAAATTTGTGACTAGTCAATCCGACATTAAAACACATAACTAGTATGCCTAAAAATATCAAATTGACTCTGATTATTCTCAAACTTTAACCACATCACAAAAAATATATTTATAACTTGGAAATAAATTATCCACATCTATTTTCATTAGCTAAACCATTTAAGCTAATATTTGGATCATTTTAAGTAACTTTTCACTTTTCGGGCTGCACCAAAGTGCCTAAACTAACTCATATTGTCACAAAACTAAGTAGGCATGTTAAGCAAGTATTAAGCTACCTCTCTAACTTTTTACCAGTATAACATGTTTTAGAAGATGTTACACATTTTCTACCCATTAGGATAAATTATCCAGTAAATAAGTTGGTCCAATTGTATATTAAGGATATTGTTAGACTTCATGGTATACTAACTACTATAATATTATATAAAGACCCTAGATTTATCTCTTGGTTTTGGGAATCATTACAGGCAGCCTTTGGGACAAAGTTATCTTTTAGTACTGTCTATCATCCCCAAACTAAAAATCTATCTAAAAGGACAATCAAAACCTTAGAAGACATGCTTAGACCCTGTGTTTTAGATTTCAAAGGAAATTAGGATAATTATCTACCATTAATAGAATTTTCCTATAATAATAGTCATCATTTCACTATTGGTATGACCCCATGTGAAGCACTATATGGAAGAAAATGTAGGTCTCTTTTATGCTAGTTTGAAACTGGGGAAATAAATTTAATATGACCTAATTTGGTACAACAAACCTCAGACTAAATAAAATTAATTAGGGAAAGAATGCTTGCAGCCCAAAATAGACAGAAAAGTTATTGTGATCAAAGGAGAAAACCTTTAGAATCTCAAGAAGGAGAACACGTATTCCTACGAGTCAACTCGATAACTGAAATTGCAGGTCCTTGAAAACAAAGAAACTGAGCCCTAGATACATTGGACCTTTTTAAATTCTTAAAAGAGTCAGTACTATTGCTTACCAAATTGCCTTACCCCCTAACTTATCAAACCTTCATGATGTGTTCATGTGTCTCAACTCCGAAAGCATTGTCTTGATTCGTCACACATCATTGAGACAGAATCAATACAATTAAGAGATAACTTGACACATGAGGTACAGCCTATACAAATAATAGACAAAAATAATAAGCAATTGAGAAATAAACTATCCCTATGGTTAAAGTTATATGGCAAGGATAGGATGTGGAAGAAGCTACATGGGAAGCAGAGGAAGATTTCAAACAAAATATCCAGCACTCGTTTAGCAGTTATTAATTAGAAATTTTGAGGATAAAATTTTTATATGAGGGGTGTAACACCCTCCCTAGGGTATCACATGTCTGACTCCCGACTCATAATCTGAAAAGAAATTCGCACAAAGTTTGAGTTATAAAAAGTGGGTTTTAAAATTTCTTCTTTACTGAAACATAAATTTACTGAAAATATTAGGTAATATTGAAAATCATATTTCAACTATTCATTATGCAATATTGACACTAATTAATATTTCATAATTTAAAGAGAAATATAAAACTAACAGACTCTTTTTTTTTTAACAGTAGCAAACCCCATGACGGGTCCTACTTAATAGCACGGTACAACACTAACGTTAAAAACTAAACATACTTATTCTGTTGTGTATCCATCTTGTTGCATCAGACATCTGCTCTACATCTGTTCTTTGTCAACACTGCACACCTTCGAGTCCTGAATGTCCACTCCTTATTGTTGTCACTCATCTCAAAGTATCCATCGCCCGTTATGTCTAAGACAACTCGATCCTTCTATTATTTTATTTTAACAGTACAGACACAGCAAAACAATATAACAAAGAAGTGAGATCACCTACGCCAATACCAACATGGCAGCACAGTGATAACACAAACAGCAATATCATACGAGGATATCATATCAAACTTCCAATAATATATTCAATATTAATCAACTATCATCATCAAATCATTTATCAATTCAATTATCATAAACAACAATTACGATAATGTCTTGATTATCATCATCATCATCCAAGTATTCACACAAGTATTCAAACAATTGTCGTGTTCAATATTCCTCAATTAATATATATCATACATATATAAATGCTCAGATTCATGCGTATGTTATGCATGCGCACATAGACTCAATTTTTCAAAAACAACTCCATGGAGGTTTTCACAATTTCGAGAAGAATGCTCTGGTCAATTGTCAGCCTTAGCCCAAAGACAATCTCCCAGTTGTAGAAAAGAATCGTGTTCTTGTTGGGTATCGTCAATGCGTTGCAATGAACTGCATCGCCAAGTGGCACATGGTCCTCAGACAAATGTCCACTGGTCGACCGCCGCGCCTCGACGCCCCCAAGATCCATCATAGACCTCACTATCAATTCTCATTCCCTCTTCAACCACAAGGGCCATATACAATGCACGAATATATCAGTGCAAGTCTAACCCCAAAGGGCCAAATCTTTTCCAATTTCATTTGTTCAATCATATGCCTCAACGCATATTTTTTCCAATGCATGTATAATGCACCAAATGCCAATCACAGGCAAAACACATCATTTTCTCACATAATGTTTATACACTAGTTCCACAGTAATCATACTGTATTTACAACAGCGAAATCATGTTATCACATTTTCATAGTTATAAAACACTTTCATCGTGTTTTCAAAATTGCGCAACATTTTCGTTTCATTTTCACAATTCTAAAATGTTTCTGTTACGTTTTCACAATTCCAAAATGTTTATATTACGTTTTCAAAATATCGTAACACTTATGTTACGTTTTCAAAATTCTGAAACGTTTCTGTTATATTTTCACAATACTGTGACACTTCTGTTATGTTTTCACAATACAATAACATTTCTATTACGTTTTCAAAATACCGCAACTCTTCTGTTGCATTTTTAAAACACGTACTAATTTTTCAACATTTTTCTTAATCGCATAAAAATATACGTTTCTCAAAATCGCATAGTATTTTTCCACTGTTTCAAAATCGCGTAACTTAAAAATCATTCTTTTAAGTTGCATAAATCATTCTTCGTCATTCTCAAAATATTTAAAACACTTTCCAAATCACATAACGATTTTCCGCTATTTTCACAATCACGTAAAAATAATTCATCACTTTTTCATCACGTAGTTATTTTTCAATAGTAATTCAGATTATGTAAAATATTTAAACGTAATTCAAATCGCGTAGAAATATTTTAACGTATTTAAAATCACGTGTAGAAATATTTTTTCATATTACGTAACTTAAAAATCACATTTTTAAGATACGTAATTAATTTTTCACCACAATTTCATTACAGAAAATATTTCTTGACCTTTAAAAATTTCTTTTTAACTTTTCTCAAAATAATATAACTTTACACTTCATTTAATATATTTTCTTACTCAAGAAAATATTTTTTCACAGTTCTTTACTCAAGAAATTCTTTTTCAAAATATAATTCACAAAATCACTTTTTCATTGATGTAAATCAACGTTTCAAAACTTAACATTTTCTAACGTATTTCAAAACTTGAAAATAAGTTATACGTTAGTAAATTTTCAAAACACCATTATATTCTCCATTTTTCCCAAATCAATTCTAAAATCAATTCTCTTCAAAACAAATTAAGATTCAAACCCTTGCAACTTTTCTTTTTCATTTTCATATGAAAGTTCATTTCTCAAGTGATAAAATACTTTGATTCCCTTTCCAAAATCCTTATACTAAAACATTTTGTTCAAACATTTTGTTTCCACTTTAAAATTACTTTGTTTCATAAAATCAAAATTATTCCAATCCTCAAAAAATCGTAGAGTCTTTGGCCATTGAAGCCATCAAATATTTTTCTTCTAAATTGATATGGTTTTACACAAACAAAACCATTAAAAATTCTTTGTTTTCAAAACCGAAATACCGATGGTTATAAAAACCAAACCCATTTGTTCAAATTCATTTTTACTTTCCTTACAAATTCTTTTTCACTTTCTTTACAAATCCTTTTTCACTTTCTTTGCAAATCCTTAAAATTATCATTACTATTTTCATTTAAATCTCATGTTTAGTAAAACACTTAGAAACTTTTCACACAAAATAAATCAATAAAAATCCTTCTAAAACCGTATTCATGTACTCTTTGAAAAATAAATTCTTTGTTTATTTTCCTTACTCTTCAAATCATCCATTTTCATCTTTCATGAAAATATTAATTTGTGAACACCTATTTTGAGGTGTCTTATTCGAAATCCACCATGTTCTAAGTACTCAAAAATCAATTCTTTTGTTCTTGAAAATTTTCAACATGAACCCTAATCAAGGGCATCAAAATCGTAGCTCTTCCTTGGCTATTGGAGCCAAAAATCAATTTCTTTTCATCATCAAGTCATGGCATATACATATATATTTCATCATAAATAGTATAAGCATATCATCAAAGCCATAAAAGCATGTATAAAGATATCAAGCATATCATCAAAGCTATAAAATCATGCAAAGCATATCAAGCATAGAAAATTAATCAAAGCTCATAAACAACCACAAATTAATTACATGACCATGGATATGAATCCTCACATGGATTCCACATCCATCAAATAAAATACCATCTCTCACCACCATTCTTGGTTAGTGAGATGGATCTCCCTCTTACCTCTTGAAGATCCTCCAAAGCTTCTTGATTTGTTTCTTTTTCCAAGTCCTTCACCACCAAGGGCTTCTCAAATACAAAACAAAACACAAGTTAATTAACATATCAAGCTTGATTAAGAGGAACCATGGATCAAACATGGTTTAGATCATGAAAAAGAAGAGAAAAAATGAAGTTTCCTTATACTTCACCTCAAAAACCCGATAACATGGATCTTGAAGAAACTCCTTGAAGATGAATGATTTAGAAAAAGTCTCCAACATGAAAGTTGCTTAGAATATCATGTAGATTCAAGATCTAAGGTTGGATGAAATTAAAAGAGCTTGGATGGTGATTTTAGGGGTTTTGACCGAATGATATCTCTTGAAGAACAAAGATGAAATTTTTGATTTTTGATAGAAACTTGAAGCTTGAATTTGAAGATCAAGATGAATGATTTTGGAAAAACTCATAACTAGAGATGTTCTTAGAATGATGTTTAGGTTTAGAAAATCAAGTTGGATGAAATTTTTGAGTGATGGAAGGTGCTCTTGGAGGGCTTGGCCAAAATCTAGAGAAGAAAGGAGATGGAGAGAAAATTTTCTAAGTTTCCTTTTTGAAAATGAATCAATGAAGACCAAGGAAGACAATAATGACCAAAGCGTGCAATTATGGTCTTCAAACTCCTTCGTGCAGCACCAAAACCGTGCCCCCCCTCCAAGCATTCTCCTTGAAGTGCAAAAATAAAAAGTAAGCCATTATGATGTCTAACTTGACAAGACATAAAGCAAAAATGACATAAAGTTTTCTTTTGTTCTAAACACTCCAAAACCATCACCTTATCTTCATAATGCATTCAATAAAGTTGTCTTCATTATTTGCCACCATTTGAAGCATTTCTAGCCATCCATTGATTAATTCAATGGTTAGGATTTAGGTAGATTTTTAATTTTAGAAGACTAAATCTAGCCATTGGATTTTTCTCCTTTAAATTCTAGCCCTTAGATGTGTCTCCAAAATTAAGGGTCAAGATTGCTTCTTCAAATTTTAAATCCAAGGGTCATAATTAGTCTTTGCCATTTTAGAAGACCAAATCTCCACCCTTGATTAATTCTTCATCTAATGGTCATAAATGGTCTTTGTTACTTTTTAAGACTAAATCTTCACCATTGATTAAATTTACATCCAATGGTCATAAATGGTCCTTGTTACTTTACAAGACCAATTCTCCACCCTTGATTACATCTATGGTTGATATCAAAGTCTTCCTAACCAAGCTTATTCTCACACCATTGATTAAATCAATGGTTATTATCCAAGGCTTCTTTATTAAGTTTGTTTCTTAACCTTTGATTAAATCAATGGTTAATATTCAAACTAAGTATTCTCATCCAAGGGTATAAATCAAGTCAAGCTCTCTTTGTTGACTACTGCAAAGATAATATTTATTCTTGTATCCTACAAATAATATTTTTACTTGTATTTTTATCATTAGATAATTAAATACAAGATAAAATACAAGATAAAGAAATTTCTAAAACTGTTTCCAGATTCGGGTTTAGTAAGATCCCTGTCTCCATCTAAACAAGATACAAATTTTTCTATGCGTAGAAAAATTTTTACTTTGCGGGACCCACCTGGGCCCACGTATGGCCACCTGGGCCCACATACACCCCTGGGCCCACAATCAGTAAAAAATTTCATAATCATCCACAAAAATCACAAAAATTATAAAATGCACAAATATCAAATCAGATTACGTAAAATAATTACCTAACGGTAAAAATTAAATTACGTAAAGTTTTCCCCGGCTCGAAAATTTTTATTTTCCAGACACGGAGTAAATCACTCAAAAAGATCAAATACGCTGACGGAATAAACAAAATAATTTTACAAAGGTCATGCACATGAAATTACTAAACAAGTAAAATTACATTAATCATCAAAATTACTATTTAAGAGATAGGAAATTTTGGGATGTTACAATACTCCCCTCTTTTACGTAAATTTCGTCCTTGAAATTTCATGACCATGATTTCACACCCTCGGAATAAATAATGACATTATTCCTTTATCTTTTCTTCGGTTCTCCTATGTAGTTTCACCTTTTACGTTATTCCAAACGATTCTAAATCATTGAAAGTTCTTTATCTATTGTTCACTTCTCCTGATCAAACAAATATCTCAATAAATTTTTTTTCTACGGTTTTCCATTACCGTCTTAACTTTTCCCATAGACAGACTTCTTCAACTTTTGAAGAATCCACCACGCTTCCACTACGCCACTTTGATACTCTGACCTAGATATACATAGGGATATTCTCTCTTGCAAGATATTCCTTCAATTGCAGTAGATGAAGGAAAACATCATGGAAAAGAACAAGACGAATCGAATATATTATCGAACATATCCAGCAAAGAATTGGATGTAACTCGATCTTCAAGAATGAATTCTCTGATATCAATACAGCAGCTACCAACCTTCATTCATGCCTAGAATAGTTTTTCTCAGATAACTTCCAACTAATGTAATGTATTACTTAAAATTTTCTTATCCTCATATCACTTTATTCTCCAACTTTAGCTTCTTTAACAGGAAACGTCTCACTAACCGAGTTCTCCTTTCAACCGCATTATATCAAATACTATAACATAGATTTTAAATAGGAATATCCTTTCTTGTAAAATATTCTTTCTTGCAAAATATTCTTTCTTGCAAATGCAATATATGAAAGAACATTATAGAGGTTTAGGAAGAAAAGGTAGCGAAATGATCTAATATGTTACCAAACATATTCAACAAGAATTTGATTTTGCCTAATTTTTAAGAATGAGTTTTTCTAGAACACTAACACTGTATTGAGACAATCTCATAGGATATGGTTGAAAAATAACCAATCCATTTTCAAAGATCATGTCTGTTTATGAAACAGATCAAACTAACGCAAAAATTTTGAACGACAGATCAAACTTACACAAAGATTTGATCTATAACAATGATTTGAATAACTTGAGTAGCTCGATCAGCTAAGAATAGAAACAGAAGTAAACAAATCAGAGGATTACGAATAACTCTAACATATAATTGATCTACTCAATCATATGCTATAAGGAATAGGTTATTCACAGAAATATTCAGTATGGTTTATAGGATTAGCTCCAATGACACAATCTCCATTGTTTAAATCTTCCGCTCCGAACACTTCCTACTACCTAAGATTTTACTAACAGAAAACTCTGTTTTCATTGGAACTCTATTTTCAAAGATTGTGTTCCAACCTTCCCGCACTTAAACAAATTATTTCCTTGGACGTACAATCTTTCGTTAAGTGCCCCTTTCCACACTTCTTACATTTCGGTGCAGATGTCACAGTCAAACTAAACCTGTCATTACTAGTACTTTCTCCACAAGATTGTTGTTGTTGTTGACTTCTTGGAGATTGCAAGTACGTTTTCTGTTGGAATCGCTTGACCTTACGATTTCCCTTTTTTCGTAACCAATATAGTCCAACATTATAGGGTCTCTCATCCTGAGATTGATTTAACCCTAACAAAATCTTAGCTTAAGAAATCAATTCTTGCTGCGGAACAATCTTCTGAGTTTGCTGTATAATTGCTTCAGCCACTGTTTATATTACTTCCAAAGTTGCAGTCATATCACCACCATTATGTCTCGCTTTCACACATATACGTATATCACGAGTCATTTCTTTTCTTCAAAGATGGCCGAATCAAAATAAAATGGAAACCAGATGTAACCATTTCAAATAAACGTTTGTTTTCTTGACGTACATTCCTTCATTAAGTACCTTCTTTCACATCAGTTACTGCCTTTGGTTTCCTCAATGGTTGTAAATACATCTTCCTTTGAAATCAATCACTTTCCAAATGTCTTTAAAAATATCAAGTTCCAAAATTACGTAGTCTTATATTTTAAGACTGATTCTCTTCCATTAGATCTTGAACCTCAACTTTCATTTCTTTCCCACTGAACAGCGGTCCTTTATTCCTGCAGCCATCCCTCCACGTTGCTCCCATTGCTGCCGTAGCTGCAATTGCATTTACTAGTAACATGTTCCACTTTCACACAAGTACAACTATCCCGAGCCATTTCCTTTTTTTTTCTCTCGAGGCGTGCAGATCGAAATACAATGGATCTGATATCCATTATAAACAACATTGTTTTCTTTCGGAAATCAATAGCACAGAGAACACAACACAAACAAAATAGACCTAACTACAAACCCGAAAAGACTCAAACCGTGCTCTGATACCAACTAATGTAACACCCTCCCTAGGGTATCACATGTCTGACTCCCGACTCATAATCTGAAAAGAAATTCGCACAAAGTTTGAGTTATAAAAAGTGGGTTTTAAAATTTCTTCTTTCTTGAAACATAAATTCTTGAAAATATTAGGTAATATTGAAAATCATATTTCAACTATTCATTATGCAATATTGACACTAATTAATATTTCATAATTTAAAGAGAAATATAAAACTAACAGACTCTTTTTTTTTTTTAACGATGTAGCAAACCCCATGACGGTCCTACTTAATAGCACTGACAACACTAACGTTAAAAACTTAACATACTTATTCATTTGTGTATCCATCTTGTTGCATCGGACATCTGCTTTCTACATCATGTTCTTTGTCAACACCGCACACCTTCGAGTCTGAATGTCCACTCCTTATTGTTGTCACCCATCTCAAAGTATCCATCGCCCGTTATGTCTAAGACAACTCGATCCTTCTATTATTTTATTTTAACAAGTGCACGAGACAAAAAACAACATAACAAAGAGGTGAGATCACCTACGCCAATACCAACACGGCGACACGGAGATAACACAAACAGCAATATCATACGAGGATATCATATCAAACTTCCAATAATATATTCAATATTAATTAACTATCATCATCAAATCATTTATCAATTCAATTATCATAAACAACAATTACGATAATGTCTTGATTATCATCATCATCATCCAAGTATTCAAAACAATTGTCGTAGGCAATATTCCTCAATTAATATATATCATACATATATAAATGCTCAGATTCATGCGTATGTTATGCATGCGCACATAGACTCAATTTTTCAAAAACAACTCCATGGAGGTTTTCACAATTTCGAGAAGAATGCTCTGGTCAATTGTCAGCCTTAGCCCAAAGACAATCTCCCAGTCGTAGAAAAGAATCGTGTTCTTGTCGGGTATCGTCAATGCGTTGCAACGGACTGCATCGCCAAGTGGC
Source organism: Ormosia emarginata (assembly GCA_029884605.1). NCBI lineage: Eukaryota > Viridiplantae > Streptophyta > Magnoliopsida > Fabales > Fabaceae > Ormosia > Ormosia emarginata. The sequence goes on along the minus strand of JAQQTP010000075.1, from coordinate 6,182,536 downwards.
ACATGGTCCTCAGACAAATGTCCACTGGTCGACCGCCGCGCCTCGACGCCCCCAAGATCCATCATAGACCTCACTATCAATTCTCATTCCCTCTTCAACCACAAGGGCTATAACACCCTTGTGGGGATGTCACATATATAAAGAAAATAAAAGAAAGATAAATAAAATCTACCCAAGTTGTAAAACATTTATTACATATGACTACGGGTTGTAAAATAATTTCTATTAAACAGAAAATTATTAAATAAAATAACGCGAAAATATAAAATAAACAGAACAACATCACTCATAATATACATATGGTTCAAGTTATAGTTTATACAAATAATTTACAACTATATCTACAAATATTTAAATAGAAACAACAAATAAAAACAGTAAAGAGTCAATATATACATATGCAGACGCGCCCAAAATACATATCATAAACATTTAATCCTCTGATGGATCACTCTCAGGAAACTCATCAGAAGATAAATATCTAGGATGCCTCGACTCTCGGCGGAAACGAGACCGCGCAGTCGACACGCTGCTAATCTCACTAGGCGCAGTGAACATACCACCCCAATAACGCCTAAGAGATAACGGCATCTCCAAATGCAAAAACACCGTAGTTGTCATGACTGACTCTCCGTCAAACTTATTACGTAGGGACACAGTCAACCGTCCCACGTAAGTCACCGAGTCTCTATCTTCACACAAATGCCAGGCTATCGATCCACCATGAAACTCGAGTCGTACAAAACCCAGAAATCCTGGCACCGCCATACCCAAGCAATCAATCCAATGGATATGGATGATCAGACAGTTCTTGATCGTAGAACTGATCTTCGGCTAGCTGATCTTCCTCTTCCTCAGGGTACATACACTCAAGAGGCTGTTCCTCTTCTTCAAACTCTTTTACCACATGAATTAAAATAAACAAATAACACATACAACAAAGAGGTAAGACAATCCATATCACCACAAACATGGCAAAGTAAGAAAACGACAATACAACAGATATAACATTTTATACTATATAGCAGTTTAAGATAGCAATAAATAAAATTCAAGATCATATAGGTGAAATGTAATACAGAATACAATGTAACAACACATAGTGATACGGATAGATAAGATAATATAGATAAAAATGGTACAGATAAAGAATGTTATAGATAAATAGTATTAAAACACATGAGATAAAAATATATGAGATAAAAATATATGAGATAAAAATATATGAGATGTGACTCAATCCTACTCCATGGAGCTAAAGAAGAATACAGACATCAGAGAGAACGATCCGCAAAATCTATTAGCACCGTCGACTGCCCAATAACTATTCCGCTGTCTCACGTTGCGTCTATAGCCCACTAAAAAAAAAGATATAGTGGTGTAGTACACTGTCATACGTCGTGTCACTACAGGCTTGTACTAATAGACTTCACAAGATCTTGATTAAGTATAGTGCTTGTCGAGTCCATTAGTGTGTTATCAGTCACCACGGCCCAGAGGAGCGACCAACTGCCCATATATGGAATTCTGCACACTAACGTCTCCAAGTTCATTCACTTTGAACCGCACTACGCCTATCACACCGACAACACGATGTTGTTCACCTCGTCAATCAAATCGCCAAAATAGGCATACTCAATATATGAGAAAATTTCCACATGTATACAGTACGCATCCACCTGGCAATACTGCAACAAAATTACAAAAATGCCCTCACTGGCAAATCATATAAAAAGGCAAGACGCACCCACCTGGCAATACTGTTTCACAATTTGTCCGGTCCACCACTTTGGCCCGACAGTAAAAACTTACTGTTATCGTCAATCGCGTAGAAATTTTATCGCATTTTCAAAATCCCGTCACTTTTACAAACGTTTTTAAATCGCGTAAATATATTTTGCTGTTTTGCAAATGGCGTAGGATTTTTAATACATTTTCTCAATCGCGTAAGGTTTTTAAATCATTTTCTTGTCCGAATTCCTTAAAAATTACAGTTTAAATAAACAGAAATAATAAATAATACGTTTAAACTACGTAAAATATTTTCCATACCGTATACTGTCTTTTGGACATCTTTTCTATCTTATTTGTCCATTTTTAATAAAAATTGACAGTATTTTGTTTAAAAAATTATATTAATGGTTTCCTAATTTTTTCGTAAAATTTTTGTTTACTTAATTTTTTAACCGTATAATTTAATCCTTTTGAAAACCACTAACATGCTTCAAAATTATAGTATGAGCCATATGTTAGAAATTTTCAAAAGTTACTGTATTTCCTTTCTAACAATAAAATCAATGGTTTTAGTTGATTAAACTTAATTCAAATCAATTTATTTCTTCAAAACTCATTTTAGAAAATTTCTTTTTAACATATATTGCATCTTTATACTTGGAAATGGTTTGGATTTGATTTTAGAAATCATGGATTCTTGGTTTGGCATGTTGGCCGAAATATACACTTGTGCCATTTGATTTCTAAATTCATTTTCCTTAATCTAAACAATTTTATCTCTTGTTAATTTTCCTAGGTTAATTAAATTACACTTTAGGAAAATAATGAGAACATTTTGGTTCTCCTTTTAGTCAATGGCCGTGAGCCTTAGTGTGGTGTTCTTTGGAACACTCACGCATTCCTTAGAATATTATTCACATCCTATACATTATCATGCATTTCTAACACATACAAATTATCAAAGCTTGTAGACATGCAAATTAAAGCTTGTAGACATGCAACATCATACAAATTATTACAAACATCAAATAGGAAAGCTACTAACAAACACACAAATAAGCTACTAACAAACACACAAAGGAATCCTTATGGATTCTACAATCACAACAATCAATCTCCATCTTCTTACCACCACCCATGGATGATAAGATTAGTCTTCCTCTTACCTTAAATGAAGACAAAAATACTCTTTCACACCTCCTCTAGGTTTCGATTTTCTCCTTCAAACCTAACAAACTTAAACAAAAAAAATCTACAAGTTACTAACCATAAAAGAGAGCTTAAACCATGGAGAAATCATGGCTTAGAACTTTGAAAAAGAGTTTAGAAATGGAAAACAAGAAATTTCACCTTCTAGGTAAAATTTTCCAAATAGGTTTCCAAGCTTCAAATGAAAGATTTTGCAAGAACTCTCAACTAAAGATGTTCTTAGGATTGTGTTTAGGTTTAGAAAACTTGGTTGGATAAAATTTTGGGTGATTGGATGGTGTAGAATAGGGCTTGGCCGAATAGAGCTTCAAGAAAGCTTCAATGGAGTTTAGGGTTTTTGGAAGAGAGAGAAGAGAGAAAATTGCATGAAAAACAAGTGATTAATGGCCTTCAAAGGTGGCTTGGCCGTAGACCTCAAAGGACCAAGAGGTGTCCATTAGGTTGGCTTCATCCAAGCCTTAGAATGGATCAAAGGTCAAGATTAAAACTTGGTTAGCAAGCTTAACTCTCATTGGTTGATTTTAGCATTGTCATTAGCCTAGTCACCATGCTTAGTCACTAATTAGCCTAGTCATTAAGCTTAGTCACCATGTTCTTAAAAGTTCTACTACTAATGATGCTTAATTAAGCTACTAAGTTAACTGTTTTAACTAAACGTGGGTCCCGCAAAATATTTTCGGGTCCACTGTCATTTTATTATACTGACTAATAAAATAATATTATAATAATATAAAATTATTTTATTTGACAGTTAAATCCTAAAAATTAAAAGATTAAATACAGTATCATTCAGAATCGGGTTAAGTAAGATCCCCCAGTTCTGAATAATTAAAACAAGATTTCCCCGGCCCAGAAAATATTATTTTCCTGTCTCAGAGCAAATCACACAAAAAGTCTAAATAAAATCACAGACAATAATTTTAAGCATTGTAACATATAGAAAAATTAAAAACAGTACAATCAGGACGTAATGGTCATTTTTCCATTTTTTTCCACGACGAAGCAAATCATCCAAAACGTTCAAATAAAATTACAGACAGTATTATATGTCTGTATATCTCCCAGAAAAATTAAAACAGTAGCTTGACAAAACTTTTATTTTACTGTCTCGAAACAAATTACGTAAAACGACCAAATAAAATCTTAGCCTGTAAAACGTATTTGTATTTCATACAGAAAAACAAGAAACAGTAAAATAGGGACACAACGGTCTTTTACATAAAAGCTTGAAAAACAGCAAACAGAACATTCGGGACATTTTTATTAAAATTGGGGTGTTACAACTCTCCCCAACAAATAAAAATTTCGTCCTCGAAATTCACTGTACATCAAAACAAATGAGGATACTGATCCCTCATTTTATCTTCCAGCTCCCAGGTAGCATCACCCGTCACATCATTCCATATGACCTTCACTAGCTCGATCATCTTCCCTCGAAGCTGCTTTACCTTTCTGTCCTCTATTCTAACAGGTAAAGTCTCGTAAGTCAAATTCTCCTTCAACTATACTTCATCCGGTTGTATAACATGCGTCGGATCTGGTATATACTTCCGTAACTGAGATACATGAAATACATCATGCAGATTCGATAGAAAAGGCGGCAAAGCAATCTGATACGCTACAGGACCTATACGTCGGATAATCTGATACGGTCCAATGAACTTAGGAGTAAGCTTCTTAGACTTAATAACTCTTCCGACACCGGTCGTAGGAGTAACTCTTAGAAACACATGCTCACCCTCCTCAAATTCAAGAGGTCGTCTTCGTTTATCCGCATAACTTTTCTGTCTGCTTTGCGTCGTCCTCATCTTCTCTTGTATCATCTTTACCTTCTCCGTAGTCTGTTGTACAAGATCTGGTCCAACAGTCATGCTTTCCCCATCTTGATACCAACATAACGGTGTTCGACATCGTCTTCCATACAATGCCTCATAGGGTGCCATCCCTATGCTTGAGTGAAAACTATTGTTGTAGGTGAATTCTATCAAAGATAAAAATTCATCCCAACTTCCTCGTTGCTCCAAAACACAAGCACGTAACAAATCCTCCAAAGACTGTATAGTTCTCTCTGTCTGACCATCAGTCTGTGGATGATACGCTGAACTCAGTCGCAACTTAGTTCCCATAGCTTCTTGCAGACTTCGCCAAAACCTTGACGTAAACCTCGGATCTCGGTCAGAAACTATACATGTAGGTACACCATGTAATCTGACAATCTCACTAATGTACAACTGGGTTAATCTTTCCAATGAATACTTGATATTAATTGGTAAGAAATGAGCCGATTTAGTAAGCCTATCGACTATAACCCATATTGAATCATGACCTTTCCTTGTCTTCGGCAAACCAGTAACGAAATCCATCAAGATACTATCCCACTTCCACTCTGGAATAGATAACGGTTGCAACATTCCAGCTGGTCTCTGATGTTCCACTTTCGCTTTCTGACAAACTAGACAAGACTCCACATATTCTGCTACGTCTCTTTTCATCCTTGGCCACCAAAACAACCTTTTCAAGTCTTGGTACATTTTGGTCATCCCCGGATGTAAACTCAGGTCACTAGTATGAGCTTCATCTAGGATCGACTTCTTCAATTCAGAATCATCAGGCATACAAACTCTTCCCTTAAACCTTAAGATTCCATCTGCTCCTTCCTCTACCGTCGCCTTATGACCTTGTTTTAACAATTCCCTTTCATTTTGTAAAAACACGTCTTCCTTTTGTTTATCTCGGACTACATCAAGAAATTCATTTATGATTACAACCTTATATAAACGAACTCTTTCAGGTAGAAACTCCACAGACAACCATAGATCTCAGAACTTGTTAATCAACTCTTCCTCCTTGATCATCATTGTCGAAACACTAAGCACCTTTCTACTCAAGGCATCAGCTACCACATTAGCTTTTCCTGGATGGTATTGGAGTTGAAAATCATAATCCTTTAAGAATTCTAACCATCGCCTCTGCCTCATATTCAATTCTTTCTAATCAAACAAGTACTTTAGACTCTTATGATCACTAAAGACATTGAACTGCGCTCCATACAGAAAATGTCTCCACACTTTCAGAGCAAAAACCACCGCAGCCAATTCCAAATCGTGCGTTGGATAATTCCTCTCATGAACCTTCAACTGACGAGAAGCATACGCCACAACATTTCGGTCTTGCATCAAAATGCAACCTAACCCTTGGTAAGAAGCATCGCAATACACATCAAAAGATCTCTTAGAATCTGGTAAGATCAACACCGGCGCAGTTGTTAACCTCTTCTTCAACTCTTGAAAACTGGCTTCACGTTCTTTCGTCCATTCAAAAGCTTGACTTTTCCTCATAAGTTGTGTAAGCGGTCCAGCAATCTTCGAAAAACCTTCGATAAACCTCCGGTAATAACCAGCAAGTCCAACGAAACTTCAAACTTCTATTACCGTCTTAGGCCTTTCCCACTGTAAAACAGTCTCCACTTTCGATGGGTCTACTGCAATACCTTCTTTCGAAATTACGTGACCTAGAAATTGGACTTCTTCCAACCAAAACTCACACTTAGCCAATTTCGCATATAGCTGCTTTTCTCTCAATCTGAAAAACAATACCAAGATGTTCAGCATGCTCTTCCTTAGATTGAGAATAAATCAGAATGTCATCGATAAAGACAACGACAAATCTGTCTAGATACGGACGAAAAATCATGTTCATATAGTCCATAAATATGGCAGGAGCATTCGTCACCCCGAATGGCATTACCTGATACTCATAATGTCCATAACGAGTTCGAAAAGCGGTTTTCGGTACATCTTCCCCCTTAACACGAATCTGGTGATAACCCGATCTCAGATCTACCTTGGAAAATACCACAGCTCCTCTTAACTGATCCATCAAATCGTCAATTCTTGGAAGCAGATATTTATTCTTGATAGTCACCTTGTTCAGCTGACGATAATCCACACAAAGCCGAGAAGTTCCGTCCTTCTTCTTGACCAAAAGCACTGGCGCACCCCAGGGTGAAACACTAGGTCGCACAAACTGTTTCTCCAACAGTTCCACCAATTGCTTTTTCAACTCCTCCAACTCTGTTGGCGACTTACGGTATGGCGCAATTGAGATAGGACCTGCTCCTGGTACTAAATCAATTGAAAACTCGATCTCCCTCTCAGGTGGCAAACCAGGTACGTCATCAGGAAAAACCTCTGGAAACTCATTGACAACAGGAATAGTATTCACATCCTTCTCATTCTTAACTTCTAGAGAAGACAATACCACATATCCCTACGCTCCCTCTCTTAACAAAGACTTGACCTTAACAGCAGTCAAGAATCCAGACTTTTCTTCCTTAGGAAAAACTATGGTTTTGCTTGCACAATCTATAAGGATATGGTTAGAAGATAACCAGTCCATCCCTAAGATTACATCTATCTCAACAAGAGGTAAACAAATCAAATTGACCAAAAACTTACGGTCCTTCACAACAATAAGACAATCCAAACATAACAAAACAAAGTCAGATACATCCTTTTGGAAGTAAATCTCAGAGAATCACACAGCACAAACAAAAATAGACCCAACCACAACCCCAAAAGACTCTAACTTGGGCTCTGATACCAACTAATGTAACACCCTTGTGGGGATGTCACATATATAAAGAAAATAAAAGAAAGATAAATAAAATCTACCTAAGTTGTAAAACATTTGTTACATATGACTACGGGTTGTAAAATAATTTCTGTTAAACAAAAAATTATTAAATAAAATAATGCGAAAATATAAAATAAACAGAACAACATCACTCATAATATACATATGGTCCAAGTTATAGTTTATACAAATAATTTATAACTATATCTATAAATATTTAAACGAAAACAACAAAAATAAAAATAGTAAAGAGTCAATATATACATATGCAGACGCGCCCAAAATACACATCATAAACATTTAATCCTCTGATGGATCACTCTCAGGAAACTCATCAGAAGATAAATATCCAGGATGCCTCGACTCTCAGCGGAAACGAGACCGCGCAATCGACACGCTGCTAATCTCACTAGGCGCAGTGAACATACCACCCCAATAACGCCTAAGAGATAACGGCATCTCCAAATGCAAAAACGCCGTAGTTGTCATGACTGACTCTCCGTCAAACTCATTACGTAGGGACACAGTCAACCGTTCCACGTAAGTCACCGAGTCTCTATCTTCACGCAAATGTCAGGCTATCGATCCACCATGAAACTCGAGTCGTACAAAACCCAGAAATCCTGGCACCGCCAGACCCAGAAATCCTGGAGCTCACACCGCGACACCTCTTGTGCTAAGTCGCGGCACGCTGCTCTCGACTTCCAGTACTAGGCACACACTGAGACTCACGTCGCGGCATGGCCTCACTCACGCCACAACGCGAGGTGCATTTCTGCAGAAAACATAAGGCTGGGTACTATTCCATTGGAACAAATTCTGGATTTTGGCCACTCCTAGTTAGTTTCTAGGTGATTTTAGGTCCTTAACAAGTTTACTAACACATAGGAAACATCAATCACTAACTCAAATGACTAACTTTGGATTCAAGGATAAAATCACCCATCAAACCTAAATTTTATGACTTTGTGCATCAAGAGTCCAAATGAAGAGTTCTAAGTTTCCAACCCAAACTCATACTATGAATAAATCATAAATGACCATTGAAACACATCCAAGCAAGAAAATCAGTCCAAATACCTCAAAATCTCATTTTTATCTATTATACCTCAAACAAGCATAAAGATGGAGATGACAAAAAGAAGTTACAAGAACTTAAAATCCCCTACCTTCAAACTGACTTGATGTTATAGATTGATCCTCAATCTCAAACCTTGGATTTCCCATTCTTCTTGTGCCTATTCCCTTCCTTTTTCTCCACTTGAGCTTCCACCCTTTCAGTTGCTTCTGTTTTAGCCGTGAAGAGGAGAAAGAAAAGTGAGAAAAAGAAATAGCAAAGTCACTTAAAGAAGTCCAAAATATAGGCTGAAACTATGGAGAGTTAAGGGCCATTAGTTATAGCACTGATACTTCTCGATCCGCTAAAAATACTCAGATTTAGCTAAATCAAGTTTTTCAAGTTCTAACAACTTTAAAATAAATACTAAGATTCATTAAAAAGGTCATTTCACCAGTATCATAATTTTCCATATTTGTGACTAGTCAATCCGACATTAAAACACACAACCAGTATGCCTAAAAATATCAAATTGACTCTGATTATTCTCAAACTTTAACCACATCACAAAAAATATATTTATAACTTGGAAATAAATTATCCACATCTATTTCCATTAGCTAAACCATTTAAGCTAATATTTGGGTCATTTTAAGTAACTTTTCACTTTTCGGGTTGCTCCAAAGTGCCTAAACTAACTCATATTGTCACAAAACTAAGTAGGCATGTTAAGCAAGTATTAAGCTACCTCTCTAACTTTTTACCAGTATAACATGTTTTAGAAGATGTTACATATTTTCTACCCATTAGGATAAATTATCCAGTAAATAATTGGCCCAATTGTATATTAAGGAGATTGTTAGACTTCATGGTATACCAACTACTACAATATTATATAAAGACCCTAGATTTATCTCTTGGTTTTGGGAATCATTACAGGCAGCCTTTGGGACAAAGTTATCTTTTAGTACTGTCTATCATCCCCAAACTAATGGTCAATCTAAAAGGACAATCAAAACCTTAGAAGACATGCTTAGACCCTATGTTTTAGATTTCAAAGGAAATTAGGATAATTATCTACCATTAATAGAATTTTCCTATAATAATAGTCATCATTTCACTATTGGTATGACCCCATGTGAAGCACTATATGGAAGAAAATGTAGGTCTCCTTTATGCTAGTTTGAAACTGGGGAAATAAATTTAATATAACCTAATTTGGTGCAACAAACCTCAGACTAAATAAAATTAATTAGGGAAAGAATGCTTGCAGCCCAAAATAGACAGAAAAGTTATTGTGATCAGAGGAGAAAACCTTTAGAATCTCAAGAAGGAGAACACGGATTCCTACGAGTCAACTCGATAACTAAAATTGGCAGGTCCTTGAAAACAAAGAAACTGAGCCCTAGATACATTGGACCTTTTTAAATTCTTAAAAGAGTCAATACTATTGCTTACCAAATTGCCTTACCCCCTAACTTATCAAACCTTCATGATGTGTTCATGTGTCTCAACTCCGAAAGCGTTGTCTTGATTCGTCACACATCATTGAGATAGAATCAATACAATTAAGCGATAACTTGACACATGAGGTACAACCTATACAAATAATAGACAAAAATTATAAGCAATTGAGAAATAAACTATCCCTATGGTTAAAGTTATATGGCAAGGATAGGATGTGGAAGAAGCTACATGGGAAGCAGAGGAAGATTTCAAACAAAATATCCAGCACTCGTTTAGCAGGTATTAATTAGAAATTTTGAGGACAAAATTTTTATATGAGGGGTGTAACACCCTCCCTAGGGTATCACATGTCTAACTCCCGACTCATAATCTGAAAAAGAAATTCGCACAAAGTTTGAGTTATAAAAAGTGGGTTTTAAAATTTCTTCTTTACTGAAACATAAATTTACTGAAAATATTAGGTAATATTGAAAATCATATTTCAACTATTCATTATGCAATATGGACACTAATTAATATTTCATAATTTAAAGAGAAATATAAAACTAACAGACTCTTTTTTTTTAACAGTAGCAAACCCCATGACGGGTCCTACTTAATAGCACGGTACAACACTAACGTTAAAAACTAAACATACTTATTCTGTTGTGTATCCATCTTGTTGCATCAGACATCTGTTCTTTGTCAACACTGCACACCTTCGAGTCCTGAATGTCCACTCCTTATTGTTGTCACCCATCTCAAAGTATCCATCACCTGTTATGTCTAAGACAACTCGATCCTTCTATTATTTTATTTTAACAGTACAGACACAGCAAAACAACATAACAAAGAGGTGAGATCACCTACGCCAATACCAACATGGCAGCACAGAGATAACACAAACAACAATATCATACGGGGATATCATATCAGACTTCCAATAATATATTCAATATTAATCAACTATCATCATCAAATCATTTATCAATTCAGTTATCATAAACAACAATTACGATAATGTCTTGATTATCATCATCATCATCCAAGTATTCAAAACAATTGTCATAGCCAATATTCCTCAATTAATATATATCATACATATATAAATGCTCAGATTCATGCGTATGTTATGCATGCGCAACATAGACTCAATTTTTCAAAAACAACTCCATGGAGGTTTTTACAATTTCGAGAAGAATGCTCGGTCAATTGTCGGCCTTAGCCCAAAGACAATCTCCCGGTCGTAGAAAAGAATCGTGTTCTTGTCGGGTATCGTCCACGCGCGTTGCAACGGACTGCATCGCCAAGTGGCACATGGTCCTCGGACAAATGTCCACCGGTCGACCGTCGCTACGATGCCCCCAAGATCCATCATAGACCTCACTATCAATTCTCATTCCTCTTCAACCACAAGGGCCATATACAATGCACGAATATATCAGTGCAAGTCCAACCCCAAAGGGCCAAATCTTTTCCAATTTCATTTGTTCAATCATATGCCTCAACGCATATTTTTTCCAATGCATTTATAATGCACCAAATGCCAATCACAGGCAAAACACATCATTTTCTCACATAATGTTTATACACTGGTTCCACAGTAATCATACTGTATTTACAACAGCGAAATCATGTTATCACATTTTCATAGTTATAAAACACTTTCATCGTGTTTTCAAAATTGCGCAACATTTTCGTTTCATTTTCACAATTCTAAAATGTTTCTGTTACGTTTTCATAATTCCAAAATGTTTATATTACGTTTTCAAAATATCGTAACACTTATGTTACGTTTTCAAAATTCTGAACGTTTACGTTATATTTTTAATACTGTACCATGACACTTCTGTTACGTTTTCACAATACAGTAACATTTCTGTTACGTTTTCAAAATACCGCAACTCTTCTGTTGCATTTTTAAAACACGTACTAATTTTTCAACATTTTCTTAATCGCGTAAAAATATACGTTTCTCAAAATCGCATAGTATTTTTCCACCGTTTCAAAATCGCGTAACTTAAAAATCATTCTTTTAAGTTGCATAAATCATTTTCCGTCATTCTCAAAATATTTAAAACACTTTCCAAATCACATAACGATTTTCCGCTATTTTCACAATCACGTAAAAATAATTCATCACTTTTCTATCACGTAGTGATTTTTCAATAGTAATTCAGATTACGTAAAATATTTAAACGTAATTCAAATCGCGTAGAAATATTTTAACGTATTTAAAATCATGTAGAAATATTTTTCCATATTACGTAACTTAAAAATCACATTTTTAAGATACGTAATTAATTTCTCACCACAATTTCATTACAGAAAATATTTCTTGACCTTTAAAAATTCCTTTTTAACTTTTCTCAAAATAATATAACGTTACACTTTATTTAATATATTTTCTTACTTAAGAAAATATTTTTCCACAGTTCTTTACTCAAGAAATTCTTTTTCAAAATATAATTCACAAAAATCAACGTTTCAAAACTTAACATTTTCTAATGTATTTCAAAACTTGAAAATAAGTTATACGTTAGTAAATTTTCAAAACACCATTATATTCTCCATTTTTCCCAAATCAATTCTAAAATCAATTCTCTTCAAAACAAATTAAGATTCAAACCCTTGCAACTTTTCTTTTTCATTTTCATATGAAAGTTCATTTCTCAAGTGATAAAATACTTTGATTCCCTTTCCAAAATCCTTATACTCAAACATTTTGTTCAAACATTTTGTTTCCACTTTAAAATTACTTTGTTTCATAAAACCAAAATTATTCTAATCCTCCAAAAATCGTAGAGTCTTTGGCCATTGAAGCCATCAAATATTTTTCTTCTAAATTGATATGATTTTACACAAACAAAACCATTAAAAATTCTTTGTTTTCAAAACCGAAATACCGATGGTTATAAAAACCAAACCCATTTGTTCAAATTCATTTTTACTTTCCTTACAAATCCTTTTTCACTTTCTTTACAAATCCTTTTTCACTTTCTTTGCAAATCCTTAAAATTATCATTACTATTTTCATTTAAATCTCATGTTTAGTAAAACACTTAGAAACTTTTCACACAAAATAAATCAATAAAAATCCTTCTAAAACCATATTCATGTACTCTTTGAAAAATAAATTCTTTGTTTATTTTTCTTACTCTTCAAATCATCCATTTTCATCTTTCATGAAAATATTAATTTGTGAATACCTATTTTGAGGTGTCTTGTTCAAATCCACCATATTCTAAGTACTAAAAATCAATTCTTTTGTTCTTGAAAATTTTCAACATGAACCCTAATCAAGGGCATCAAAACCATAGCTCTTCCTTGGCTATTGGAGCCAAAAATCAATTTCCTTTCCACCATCAAGTCATGGCATATACATATATATTTCATCATAAATAATATAAGCATACCATCAAAGCCATAAAAGCATGTATAGCATATCAAGCATATCATCAAAGCTATAAAATCATGCAAAGCATATCAAGCATAGAAAATTAATCAAAGCTCATAAACACCCACAAATTAATTACATGACCATGGATATGAATCCTCACATGGATTCCACATCCATCAAATAAAATACCATCTCTCACCACCATGCTTGATTGGTGAGATGGATCTCCCTCTTACCTCTTGAAGATCCTCCAAAGCTTCTTGATTTGTTTCTTTTTCCAAGTCCTTCACCACCAAGGGCTTCTCAAATACAAAACAAAGCACAAGTTAATTAACATATCAAGCTTGATTAAGAGGAACCATGGATCAAACATGGTTTAGATCATGAAAAAGAAGAGAAGAAATGAAGTTTCCTTATACTTCACCTCAAAAACCCAATAACATGGATCTTGAAGAAACTCCTTGAAGATGAATGATTTAGAAAAAGTCTCCAACATGAAAGTTGCTTAGAATATCATGTAGATTCAAGATCTAAGGTTGGATGAAATTAAAAGAGCTTGGATGGTGATTTTAGGGGTTTTGACCGAATGATATCTCTTGAAGAACAAAGATGAAATTTTTGATTTTTGATAGAAACTTGAAGCTTGAATTTGAAGATCAAGATGAATGATTTTGGAAAAACTCATAACTAGAGATGTTCTTAGAATGATGTTTAGGTTTATAAAATCAAGTTGGATGAAATTTTTGAGTGATGGAAGGTGCTCTTGGAGGGCTTGGCCGAAATCTAGAGAAGAAAGGAGATGGAGAGAAAATTTTCCAAGTTTCCTTCTTGAAAATGAATCAATGAAGACCAAGGAAGACAATAATGACTAAAGCATGCAATTATGGTCTTCCAAACTCCTTCATGCAGCACCAAAACCGTGCCCCCTTCAAGCATTCTCCTTGGAGTGCAAAAATCAAAAGTTAGACATTATGATGTCTAACTTGACCAAGACATGCAAAATGACATAAAGCTTGCTTTTGTCTTCTAAACACTCCAAAACCATCACCTTATCTTCATAATGCATTCAATAAAGTTGTCTTCATTATTTGCCACCATTTGAAGCATTTCTAGCCATTGATTAATTCAATGGTTAGGATTTAGGTAGATTTTTAATTTTAGAAGACTAAATCTAGCCATTGGATTTTTCTCCTTTAAATTCTAGCCCTTAGATGTGTCTCCAAAATTAAGGGTCAAGATTGCTTCTTCAAATTTTAAATCCAAGGGTCATAATTAGTCTTTGCCATTTTAGAAGACCAAATCTCCACCCTTGATTAATTCTTCATCTAATGGTCATAAATTATTTTGTTCTTTTTAAGACTAAATCTTCACCATTGATTAAATTAACATCCAAATGGTCATAAATGGTCCTTGTTACTTTACAAGACCAATTCTCCACCCTTGATTACATCTATGGTTGATATCAAAGTCTTCCTAACCAAGCTTATTCTCACACCATTGATTAAATCAATGGTTATTATCCAAGGCTTCTTTATTAAGTTTGTTTCTTAACCTTTGATTAAATCAATGGTTAATATTCAAACTAAGTATTCTCATCCAAGGGTATAAATCAAGTCAAGCTCTCTTTGTTGACTATGCAAAGTATAATATTTATTCTTGTATCCTACAAATAATATTTTTATTGTATTTTTATCATCCGATAATTAAATACAAGATAAAATACAAGATAAGAAATTTTCTAAAACTGTTTCAGATTCGGGTTTAGTAAGATCCTGTCTCGTCTAAACAAGCATACAAATTTTTCTATGCGTAGAAAAATTTTTACTTTGAGGACTCACCTGGGCCCACGTATGGCCACCTGGCCCACATACACCCCTTGGGCCCACAAACAGTAAAAAATTTCATAATCATCCACAAAAATTATAAAATGCACAAATATCAAATCAGATTACGTAAAATAATTACCTAACGGTAAAAATTAAATTACGTAAAGTTTTCCCGGGTTTGAAAATTTTTATTTTCCAGACACGGAGTAAATCACTCAAAAAGATCAAATACGCTGACGGAATAAACAAAATAATTTTACAAATAAGAAAATTACTAAACAAGTAAAATTACATTAACTCAAAAATTACTTGTTTAAGAGATAGAAATTTTGGGATGTTACAAGGGAAGAATGTAACATCCTTGAAAACACCTTTATAAAATAACAATTTTCAAATATAAAGCCATTTATTTGAATAACCCGAAGATTATTCGAATAAAGCATTTGATATTCAAATAACAAACAATGAAAGTATATGAAAAATTCATCATTTATTGGAATAAGCATATCATTATTCGAATAAATAGTTGCATAATAGCTGAAATAGGAAATATGTAGCATGAAAATAAGATGAAAAATTTAGTTTTTGATCTAGTTCCTTGTCTCGTTGGACTTCAATTCCCTACAAGCTCTTTTTTGGTTACAATGAAACCAAATTAATGGGGCAATAATGATAAGATCAACTTGATCAAACATTCATCTGAAACTAGGCCAAAGTAGGAAAACAAGTGTTATAGCATTAAATGAATGGTGAAGTCAACAATTGATGTCAACAGAGACAAATGTCATTACAGGGAAGTTTATGAAACATGGTAATGATTGATAATGGTAGGTGGCAAGCTATGAATGTTCTTAAACTCAGAAAATTCTGGAATGATGATGAGGTGTAGGAAGATAAATGTTCAACATGGAGTTTACGTGTAATAAGCTGGATAAAAATTTGGTTATGGGAATGATTACGGGAAAAGATAAATTTTGAAGGAATGAATCTCGTTTTGACACCCAACCACCTTACCTCATTACCCATACATAAGCTAGGATCAATTATGGGTCTATAAATACCATTTCAAGCTCTCAAACTCTTTAGAAAACACCACCACTCAACCCACAAACACCAATCGTTCAGGCCTGTATTTTCTGAAACCACATTCTCCACTTCTAACCTTTAATTTAAATCTATTCTAATTATTGTAATAGAGGTAGGATGTGACAAAAATACTATCCTTTCTTCTCTATTTCTTCTTATCATACCTCCTAGCCTATTTTTTCTCACCCATTCACGTAGCTCTATTTTTATACTAATGCAACAATGGCAATCTGGTTTTTACAACATGGCATTTTCAACTGATTTATTCGAATAAGACTTTTCTTATTCGAATAAACCCACCAAAAGTGTTACAAAAATGTGTTTTCAGATTATTTTATTCAAATAAACTAATGTTTATTTGAATAAAACCTTACGGCGAACTAAAAATTGAAGTTTTGCCATGGGTTTATTTGAATAAGACTTTGTCTATTTGAATAAACCTTGTTCTAAAGGTTATCAGATTTTGAACGTAATACATTTTCTATCATCATTTTAAATACTATTTTACTAACCACTTTAAATTTTCATATAATTTAACTATGAAAATATCATTTGTTAAGGGTTATTATTATACGATAATGATATCTATTTTAATGCTTGTTTACTTATCTATTATTCATCAGTGTATCATTACTATATCAGTTTATTCTATGTTAAAAGTAAATTTTTATGGAAAAGTTTTTAAGAGATACATTGTCCCATAAATTAATGTACAAAAGAGAATTATTGCAACCGTGATGAGAAGAATAAGGGATGCCTTAATCAAATTTATTATTGTGACTATGATGAGAGGATCAAGGGATCCCTTGGTCAAATTATTGTGGTCATGATGAGAGGATTAAGGGAAACCTTAATCATTTTTAATGATTGTGGTCATGATAAGAAAATTAGGGGACGCTCTAATCAAATTATTGTGGTCATGATAAGAGCATTGAGGGATGCCATAATAAAGAGAAAGAAACACATTTGATTAAGAGTATTGAAATAGGATGATAAAGTGATAATGAAAAGAAGTTTTTGAGTAAAGATAAGAATAATCAGTTACTTATTTTTTTATGACGTTATGAATTACTTATTTATTCATTTATTTTATCTAGAAATAATCATTCACATTTATGCTAATTATTTCTCTACTAATTTATTTTACTATTTTATTAGTTGGACTCTCAGTTATGGTTTTAGAAATAGAGATTAGTAAAGAGTGAATAGTAAATGTATACTTGTTTTTGCATTTCTCTACTGAGATTTTTATCTTACTCTTTTCATGGTATAATTTTTCAGAGAATGCCGATCATTAAAGTTCTTATTGATTTCAAGGTTGAACAAATTTTTATGCCAAATCTTGGAGACTATGTGTTCTCGGTGACTCTGAGAGACCTGTTCTTGATCATACTAGTATTCGATGAGTAGTTAAAAGAAGATTTTTTTTTTGTAAATAAGTAAAAATATAAAAAGTTGTAGTAGCACTTTGAAAGCTTTCCTAAGGCCTAATTTTGTTAAACAGGTACCTAACTAAAAGGGTGTTATGTATGTATAAACCTAACTTTTGAAGGGATATAATCCCTTAATGTAAAATATCTTACGAACTAATGAGGAATGCGGTAGTTTGTTATATAACATTTTATTCTAATTTGAGATTTTAAATTATTTTTAGATAAGAATAAGAATAAGAATAAGAATAAGAATAAGAATAAGAATAAAATTAGAGTATAACGTTACATAACTTATTTTGGTATTCATTTGGCTAAGGATATGAGTTTTTGCAACTTCTCTAGTAGGTAGCCTAAAATAATTTTGAAAACATAAGATTTAATCTGATGAAAAAACAAATCATAATAACATTAAATATTAATTATATAACAAATTACTTCTTTCTAAACACAAACATATTTTAGGAATAAAACTTTCCCTCATTCAATCCTGTTGGGGAATATCACATCTCTTTTTTCACAAATATGCACAAATACAAATAATTAGGAAAATCATAAAAAAATAATTCATGCTCAATTTAATATAATTCGGCCAAAATGCCTATATCTATAGATGAGAAAAATGAAATATACTATCAAAATAAACAAAGCATGCATGCTTACAAGACAATCTCTCTCACACTCTCAATCTTATTCTTATTTTGATAACACTTGCAATTCTCTAATACAAATATTTATAACCTACAACTCTTACTCTCTAAGCAAGTGGACATTTATTCCTTGCTTTAATATATTATATCATTTTCAATTAATTAGAATCAATCTTCACGAGAAGGGACATTTATTCCTTGACTTTATTTTAATTTTACATTTTCTTCAATCAATTAGTTTTTTTTTTTCCTTTTTCTACAATGAAGAAAGTGTCATTCATATCTAAGTTCATTTTCCTTTTTTACGATGGAGTTGGCTTGTCTTACGATTAAACATAACAAAAGTAGGACTATTACTACTATCATCTGAAACTTTAACATGGATTATATATTAATAGGATATTAAATAAGTTTGTATCAAGGAGTGATTTAAGCAAACTAAGCATTCAAATAAAAGAATCTACCTAAGAACAGCTAGGCAAATAATTTCAGGCTTAACCTTCTAAGATCATATTAGACAATCGAGATAGTACTATCCATGAGATAGTTCTATTATTGTAGCCAAACAAATACAAATACCTTCCTTCACAATTTAATTAAGGAAAGATAAGCAAATATGTAGACTTTTTAAATAAAGAAGACACCTTTTGATTTTGTGAATGAACTAAATCAATGGGATGTATAAATCTCTAATATTATAATTTTATCAATTGTCTTCCTTTCAGAAAAAAAATGAGAAAGTCTTCCTTGATAGGGTAATTTATTTTGGTATTCATTTGACTAATAATATGAGTTTTTGCATCTTCTCTAGTAGGTAGCCTAAAATAATTTTAAAAACATAAGATTTAATCCAATGCAAAAACAAATCATAATAACATTAAATATTAATTAAATAATAAATTACTTCCACCTAAACACAAACATTGTTTGTGGAATAAAGCTTTCCCTCATTCAATTTTGTTGAGGAATATCACATCTTTTTTTTTTCACAAATATGCATAAATACTAATAATTAGGAAAAACATAAAAAAATAATTCATGCTTGATTTAATGTAATTCTTCAAAATATGCCTATATCCATGCATGAAAAAAATGAAATCTACTATCAAAATAAATAAAGCATGCAGACTTACAAGACAATATCTCTCACACTCTCAATGTTATTCTTATTCTAATAACCCTTGCAATTATCTAATATAAGTATTTATAGCCTACCACCCTTACTCTCCAAGCAAGCCGTATGACATCTATAACTTGCTATTTAAAACAAATCTCACATTTCACAATTCAAAATTCAAATCTACCAATATAATAGAAAAGTATCAATTCTTATCAAATCAAGAATTAATTTGGGTCAAACCCAACATATATAGCGAGCATCATATATTAAAATAAGGAACATATCTTTTCATCTTGCACAATCATCTCAAACTATTCATGCAATCCAAATATTGATTTTCCAATCAAGTTTATTTCAATATAACTTATCATTGGTGTCATTATAAAAATCAAACAATCCTAACCCCACTTTGGTTCTCAATCATGTGTTTTTGTAATTTGTTTTGGACAATTTATATCTCTAACATATTAGCATTCTAATCTTAATTGAAATCTTAAATGGGTTTTGTAGTTAATTTATTGGCATATTATTATATATTATATAATTTATTATTTAATTTGCTTATTATTTTCTAAAATATAGAAACAATGCAAAAATATATACTAAATTAATTTTAATAATATTGATTGATTTTAATAATATTGTTTCATTATTTCCCCCATTCGTGGGATATTATTTTATTAATATTTCTTGATTATATGAGATATTAACTAGCCTTATTTCTTAACTATGTTGGATATTAGCTATGATTGTTTTCCTAAATTAAGTCAGATTTAATAGAATAATTGATCTCATCCGTTCACTTGATAACTTGACGGATGTAAGGGATTTCAAGCTTCAAATTTTCATTAAAGTATTGATAATAATAATAATAATAATAATAATAAGCTTTAATTGTATGAAATTTCCACGTCATCATATATAAATTTTCTACCCATGCGTCATATTTATGGATGGTAAATGAGCTCGTGGACAACTATAATACTATCATAAGTTGTTCTTTGTTTAAGGCTAATAAATTTTAACAATAGTTGAAGACTTGGTTAAAGGATCTCCCAAAAAGGTAGAAGATATAGGTCCAAATCCTTATTTTTCATATCTCTAATTAGAAAATTTATCTTTGACTATCTCCAAGAAAACAACGGTTGACACAACTGGTAAGCATAAACTGCGGTATCCTGTTCGCCAACCCTGATTATATGAGTAAATATTGAAATGTGCCACTTAGCTTAACTGGTAAAATCTTTTATAGATGAATGGAAGATTTTGCAAGGACATGTGATTAAACCATGCCTCAACCTACCTTTACCTCTACCCCTCCTCCTTCCTAGGTATAACGTGTGTGTCTGTTAGTTTTTGTGTGTTCTTGAGGGATTATGGGTGGTGTGTTAATTGTGTGAGTCAATTACTTGTTAAAATCTCTAAGGGTCCATTTGGATCATGAAATTGGAATTACAGTTTAGAATTTTAATTTCAATTATGTCAGAATTGGAATTAACTAAGAATCTTATTTTTTATGTTTTGAACAAATAAAGAATTGACATATAGAATAGCAATTCTGAATTAAATTAGAGGGCGTTGCCAACAATACTGGTTAAAGGATGCCACCATCAATGGTTGTTGATGGACACTGCTAGTGACAGTGGTCGACGATTGGGCGCCCACAATGATGGTGGTCGAAAGCCACTGTGGCGACGATGGTTTGAGAACACCACCGATGACGGTGGTTGATGAACACAACCGACAATGATGATTGGATGACATTAACGATGGTCAAAGGGCACCGTCGGTAATAGTGGTTGAAGGGCACCGTTGGCAATGGTGGTCGGAGGATGCCACTGACGACTTGGCCGACATCAGTAACAATGGTTACCTGAGTAAGCAACAAAGATAATGAATAATAATTATAACATAACGTTTTTAACTTTTGTAATTGAAATTGTAATTCTTAGGGTTTAGACTAAGAATTAAAAATAGTATAAAATAGTTATTTTCTAATTTCATGGAATTTGACTTAGAATTGTAATTCTAATTCTAATGGATAATTAGAATTAGGGGTCCAATTTCAATTTTAAAGTTAATTCCATGCGCCAAATAATACTAAGTTTCAAATAAACTATTTATGAAAAAAAAAATTATGAGTAAATATCACTTGACTATGGTAAAACATAAAATTCATCTTATACTAGTAATTTAGCTTCACATTTCTTTTTTCTTTTCTTTTACTATGTACTAACAATTGGTCAATGCAGAAGGAAAACCTGGTACGTATTCCATGGCTGAAAAGTCATCAAAGCTAAAGGATGCAAAAGCACAGTCACACGCAGAAGATACCTCATGTGGTTGTTTCATAGGACTTCGGGGGAGTCGGTCACATTAAGGATAGGAACCAAACAAGAAGGGAAAAGATTAAATTATAGGAGAGTTGAAGATAAGTCATGGCTCGAACAAGAAAAGTAGAATGCAATTCCAATATGATTCAACTAGTTATGCACTAAATTTTGATGATGGGATAGAGAAGGATGATGATGATTGTTCTGGATCATGATCCGTGATCCCGTTAAGTGGATTAACCCGACACACGTACCGCTGGACTTCGCTCTATTTGGCAGCTCTAGTCCAGACTCCGAAGCCATGCACATCGAGTAGTATTAGGCCATAATATCGAAACTGATAGACTTGTGCAGAGGATATGTTCCTAAATATCCACAACTGCCAATCATCATCATACTATATTATGGGATCCATAATTGTTTCAGATTTCTAAGTAGCTTCCATATTTAAGTTTCTAACTTATAGGGATTTACTCCAACCATAAGAGGAAGGTAATCTCTAATAGGATACTAATCATAAATACCTGCATTCAACACAGATTGCATTACGATTCTATATATGCTTTATAAATACTAGGCTAAGTCACTCTAATTAGGTATCTGCTATCTCACTGCATAAACCCTACTTGTGCACTGCCTGACTTGAGCATTGAAGTCCTTTTGCAGGTACCCGAACCCTCTGATTCAACATGCTCTGTTGCAGCCACACAAGGAGGAAACCACCGTAATGTACTTACCTCATGTATCCCTCTGAATCCACTTTAGAACATTGGCATCGTCTATGGGAAACTAATAAACTTCTATTCCCACGTCAGCCATGGTGAGCACAAGACAAAACCTAAGGAAAGAAAGTGTTACGCATGTTGACCTGATCAAGTACAGGGCCTGGTGGCACGACGCAATCCTGTCATCCATTCCAGCACCAGTACACACCAAAAACCTCTGCCGCTATGAGCTGAGCAATTCTCATCGAGACCTTTAATGAGGGACATGGGACTTCAGCCTTGACTAAAAGTCCTGCCCCATTGCAAAGGGTCTCCGTTCGAGATAGACTCATTTTTCCTAAAGGGGGAGCCAATAATGCAAATCAAGGGCTTAGGATCCCCGTGCATGCTCGCCTAGGGCTCTCGAATAACGATGCAAACCATGCATCCCACTATGAGGACAATGTCCAATCTAAAATGACGAGGAATATCTTTTGAGAATTATTGTACTAACAAAAAATGCTGATCAATGACCAACAACATCAGTTGGACGAACAACATTGTCAGTTAGAAGATCTCTAAAGATTTGTACGGGCGAAGAATGATGACAAAGGGCAGAATGAGGCCCAGAACGGGCAAGGAACCCAACATATCGATGTCAAGGTTATTGGAAACAATAACTCGACCACCAGCAAACAATAATTTTCAGATGCATTGATGGCGTACAGGGTCCCAAGGAACTTTAAACCTCTATCCAACTTGGAACCCTATGACGGGACAACGGACCCCTAGGAACACTTGGATGCTTACACTCAATCCATGCAGCTCTATGGGTATTCCCTATAATTGTTATGTCGTGCCTTCCCCCCTTTTTAAAGGAAGGCACTCTCCGCTGGTTCCTACCTTTATGAGCGAAATCTATTACAAGATAGGAAGATCTCAGACAAAGCTTCCTGCTATATTACACCACTGCCAAGGAGCGACCCAAGATGATTGATTCTCTTTTTGGAATTCGCCAGGGAAATAACGATTCCCTGCGTGAATACATAAAGAGATTCAACCATCTTGAGTCGCTCCTTGGTAGTGGTGTAATGTAGCAGGAAACGTTGTCTGAGATCTTCCCATCCTGTAACAGATTTCGCTCGTAAAGTTACGAACCAGCAAAGAGTGTCATTCTTTAAAAAGAATGGGAATGAGAGGCATAGCAATTCAGGGGAATCCCCATAGAGCTGCATGGACTGAGCGTCAAAGTGTTCCTGGGGGTCTTTTTTCCCGTCATAGGATTCCAAGTTGGATCGAGGTTTGAAGTTCCTTGGGACCCTGTATGCCATCAATGCATCTGAAAATTATTGCTATTGGCAGCCGACGACCGTGTTATTATTTCCAACAACCTCGATGCTGACATGTTGGGTTCCTCACCTGTTGTGGGCCTCATTCTACCCTCCATCGTCATTCTCTGCCTATACAGATCTTTCGAGATCTTCTAACCGACAATGTTGTTCATCCAATTGATGTCGGTGGTCATTCATCAGCGTTGTTTGTTGGTGCAATAATTCTCGAAGGCCATTCCTTGTCATTTTAGACTGGACATTGTCCTCACAGTGGGATGCATAGTCTGCATTGTTATTTGAGAGCCCTAGGCAAGCATGCACGAGGATCTTAGGCCCTTGATTTTTATTATTAGCTCCCCATTTAGGAAAAATGATTTGTCTTGAATGGAGACCTTTCGCAATAGAGCAGGAATTTCAGCCGAGGTTGAAGTCTCATGTCCCTCGTTAAGGGTCTCGACGAGAACTGCTTGGCCTCTTTTTGGAATTCGCCAAGGGAATAACGAGTCCCTGCGCGAATACATAAAAAGATTCAGTAATGCCTGCATTGGTATAGAAAACCTGGACAATATGATTGCCTTTCATTATGCCAGGAACGACCTCCGGATTGATTCAGACTTCTTCCAGTCTTTAGCAAAAAAGAAGCCATTGACTTTAGATGAACTTTACTTGCGCTCTAACAAGTATGTCAAACTGGAGGAGATTACCAAGGCTAAAGAGAGTCTGGAAAAAGGTGAACTCTTTCACCAGAAAAATAACTATAACTCCAACTAGCCTCGTGGCTCCTCTAAGAGCAAACAATATCGGCCTAAGTATTCTGACTACACTTCTTTGAACATCCCACAAGAGACGATCTTGAAGGAGGTGCTTCAAATCGAGTTTCAGAATATTAAAAGGCAACCCCTTCTGAAGAGACAGGACCAGAAGGACCATTTGAAACACTGTAAATGACATAAAGCTACGACCATGAGATAGAAGATTGCTACTAACTCTGGGATGCTATTGAGCCCCTGATCAAGGAGGGACAATTACAAAAATATATTAACAGCTTCCGAAACAATGAGAGTCGCGAAAGGCGGAGGGAAGCTGCAACACGAGACGAAGTTGAACTCTACGTCAGAGAAGAAGAACCAGCAGCCCCACCAGAAAGTCCTGAACTCCACCCCGCTATGATACTGAAAATCGGCAGGATCGGAACCAGGATACTCAAGATGGGAGCAACAAGAAAGACCGGCTTGTTAGTACCATCTCTAGAGGATTTACGGGCAGAGGATTGTCTACCAATTCCAAGAAGAAAGCACTTCGAACTGCGGTCTTAAGCGTCTCCAGTTCTTCACGAAGACCCCATGTTGAAGAAGGACGAACCACCTATTTCTTTTTTTGACAAAGACTATGATGATATTATCCGAGATCATGACAACTCGCTGGTTATTTCCAAAGTAATATCTAATGCCGAAGTCCGACGCTGTCTGATTGTTTGAAGTAGGAATTTCAAACCTCAAGGAGCTTTCAATGGTTACTCCTTCAGAATTTTCTAGGATTATCTCGGCATCACTACCCTTGAGGTTCGAGGAGTCATCAATGAACACAGTTCACGATATTTCCTCGAGATCACTAGGGTCTGAGGTGAGTTCGACAAGGAAATCTGAGAACACTTGTGCCTTGATTGCTATCCTAGGTTCATATGCAATTCCAAACTCGGAAAGCTAAATGGACTAGGCGATTATCCTCCCTACTAAGTCTGACTTATGTAGTATTTGACAGATGGTTGGTTTGTCCTTACCACCATTAGATGGCATTAAAAGTATTGTCTAAGTCTTCTGGCCGTGATGATAAGGGCGAATGCAACCTTCTTTATTTTTTGATACTAGAGCTCAGGACCTTGCAACACCTTGCTCATGAAATAAACCAGCTTCTGTTCTTTGGCCATTTCCTAGATAAGCACTGAACTCACGGCCTCTGGTTTACACACGTGAATCAAAGAAGAAAATTTGAAACACATAGATTAAGCAATATCACATTCAGAAGAGTCATGCATGAGGAAGGATATCCTCTTTCTTAGCTGATGGCATTGTTGTCAATCTGAATTACAACATGATATTTGTAAATAATTTGTTATTGGTGAAGTTGTTAGTTGCAAATAATGTAATTAAGAAGCTTGGCTAATCCATCAACCCTTCCAAAGGGTTACAATTTTTTGTAGGATTTTACATTAAGCATGTTGTCGAAAGTGTCTTATTAGTTTTAATTATTTGACCATATTATTAAACCTTTGGCATATTCTTTATCACACCTATTCTTGGTTGTTACACCTCATATCTAAGGAGATTTCTGCAAGTGTGATGTACTCAGATTCAGCAGCAACCATTTGGAATGATCTCAAGGATCGTTTTCAACAGTGCAATGAGCCAAGACTTTTTCAGTTGAGGAAAGACCTCTTGAGCCTTTCACAGGGTTCCTTATCTGTCACACAATACTTCACCAAACTCAAGATCATTTAGGAGGAGCTGAGTGATAATCGACCATTGGTTCATTGCACATGTGGTGGAGTCAAACCATTACAGGATCATCTCCAAAATGAGTATGTAGTGTGTTTCTTGATGGGATTAAATGAATCTTTTTCTCAGACTCGTGCTCAAATCTTATTAATGGAACCACTTCCACCCATTAATAAGGTTTTCTCCTTGATTCTGCAAGAAGAAAAGCAACGTGAAATTGGGGTTATTCAGCCTCAAATCTCAGGTTCACAGGCTGCTTTTGCTGTGAAGTCAGTGAATTCTAAGAATGTCTCGGATTCTACACAAAAGTTTAATCACAAAGATAGACCCTTATGTACACACTGGTATTTATGGTCATGTGAAGGAAAAATGCTTCAAACTTCATGGTTTTCCACCAGGATACAAGAAGGGATTCAAGAATAGGAATGTTTCTGTGAATCAAGTTTCTGATTCAATTTCTCTTCAAGATGGCAACAGTACAATACAGTTTACTCCAGAACAGTATCAACAATTTTTATCAGTCATCACTACTCAAATTTCTCGGGCTACCAAGCCAAATGTGCAGCCCAATGATTCTTCTCCTTCTTCACTTATAGGTACAATTCTGTCTGCCAGTTATTCTCATGTCCCTCTAGATTCTAGTTTATGGCTCTTAGACTCTGGAGCCACAAGTCACATTACTTGTTCTTTACGTAATTTTGTTCACCACTCTTCTTTAACCAATGCTTTTGTTTGTCTTCCAAACCATGATAGAATTCCAGTTCAGTCCATAGGTTCTATCCAATTAAATTCACAATTAATTCTTTACAATGTCTTATACATTCCACAGTTTTATGTCAATTTAATTTCCCTTAGTGCTTTGTTAACTTCCTTTTCATATTTTGTTTCATTCAACAGAACTTCTTTCTCTATACAGAATCCCAGTAGCTCAAAGGTGATTGGAAAGGGTAACCTAATTGGGGGGCTTTATGTCTTCAAACCAGAATCCTCCACATCACTCAAGACTGCATCACAGTCTGTTAGTAATGTACAAGATTTTGTTGTTCCTATTTTTCATAAGTATAGTCTTGTTTCTTCCTTAAGTCTTGATTGCAGTAGTGATTTTGTTTCCTTTGATACCTGGCATGCCAAGCTTGGTCATGTGTCAACTAAAATTTCACATAAACTCAATGATAAAATTTCTTTTTCATTACCTAAATCTCAAGATCATTTTATGTGTTCCATTTGTCCCTTACCTAAATTTAGAAGGCTATCTTTTATTTTGAATAATCATGTTTCTATTGCACCTTTTGACTTGGTCTATTGTGATATTTGGGGTCCATATCATATCCCAACCTATGATGGTAAGAAGTACTTCATGACTCTGGTAGATGATTGCACGAGATTCAGTTGGACCTATCTTATACATGCTAAGTCAGAGGCCATTGTATTGTTACAACAATTCTTTGCATTAATAGAGACACAATTTGGCAAAGTCATAAAACAATTGAGGTTAGATAATGCCAAGGAGCTAGCATTGACTAGTTCTTACAAAGTAAGGGAGTCATACATCAATTTTCCAACGTGCAAAGACCAGAACAGAATTCAGTTATGGAGAGAAAACATCAGCACCTACTCAATGTGGCACAATCTCTTTATTTTCAATATAAGGTTCCTATTACCTTTTGGGGAGAGTGCTTACTAGTTGCCACTTTTTTTATCAATAGAATTCCTGCACCATTATTGCAATTCAAAACTCCTTTTCAGTTGTTATACAACAAAGAGCCTGATTATCAAGCAATGAGAACTTTTGGTTATTTATGCTTTGCTGCAACTCTATCATCCAATAGAACCAAGTTCTATCCTCGAGCAGTTCCATGTGTGTTTGTGGGCTATCCTCTTGGCTACAAAGGGTATAAATTGTATAATTTGACAACTAAACAGTTTTTCATTTTCAGAGATGTTAAGTTTCATAAATCCACATTTCCATTCCATACTTTACCTTCTACTGATTTTCACAATGACCTATTCCTTGATTTGGTTCTACCTTTACCTCAAACAGATATTCCTCAACCTTTAACTCAACCAGATGTTCCTCCACATGCTTCAAACCCTCCCAATTTACCTACCCCTTCATCACAACCCAATTTACTTGTCCAAAGAACAACAAGACTTACCAGACTTCCTTCCTATTTGCAACAATATCAATGTAACCTGAGTTCATCCTTATATCCTATTACAACACATATGACATATACTAATCTCAGCCTACCCTATAGATAGTTTGTTATGAATGGAGACTCAGTTTTTGAGCCAACATTTTATCATTAGGCCATCGAGTATCCTGAATGGCAAAAGGCCATGAATCTTGAGTTACAAGCCATGGAAGGCAACCACACTTGGGATGTAGTTCCATTACCAACAGATAAACACACCATTGGCTGCAGATGGATCTACAAAGTTAAATACAAGTCAGATGATATAGTAGAAAGACGTAAAGCTCGTTTAGTAGCAAAATGCTACACTCAACAAGCAGGAGTTGACTTCTTAGACACTTTTTCCCCAATTGCAAAACTTACAACCGTTCGTGTACTACTATCAGTTGTTGCTATTAAGGGTTGGAAGTTATTGCAACTATATATAAACAATGTTCTTCTAAATAGAGAGCTTTTTGAAGAAGTCTACATGGATTTACCATTAGGTTACCATAGTCAGGGGGAAAACTTAGTATGCAAATTTAACAAATCCATTTATGGCCTTAGACAAGCATCAAGGCAATGGTTTCACAAATTTTCTACAGCACTGGTCACTAATGGTTTTGTTCAATCCAAATGTGATTATTCCCTATTTTCCAAAGGCTTAGGTACTTCTTTAGTGATTCTACTAGTATACGTAGATGACATAATCATTGCAAGTGTAACTTCATCTCAAATATAGCAAGTTCAAAGTTTACTTTAGAATTTATTCAAACTAAAGGTGCTAGGTGATTTGAGATATTTTCTTGGATTGGAAATTGCACAATCTGCCAAAGGAATCTATTTGTCACAAAAGAAATATATAATTTCTTTACTTGAAGATACAGGTTATTTGGACTGTAAACCAGTAGCCTTGCCTATGGAATCCAATATCAAATTAAACAATTCTGATGGAGACTTGATTGCATATGCTTCTATGTACAGAAGGATTATTGGAAGATTAATGTATTTGACTATCTCAAGACCAGATATTTTCTATGCAGTACATAAACTTAGATCATGAAGGGGGAAAAAATCATCATATTATTCTCGCTTTGCCATGTCATATCGGGATTAATTGGCGTGAACGACCGTAACAATACATGAGCTCACCAAGAAGTCCTCATTTACAAGCCCTGCATCATCTCTTAAGATACTTAAAAAATTCCCCTGGTCAAGGTCTATTATTTTCAGCTTCTTCTTCCTTTAGTATCAAGGCCTTTGCAGATACTGATTGGGGCAGTTGTCCAGATACAAGGAGGTCCACTACTAGTTTTTGTGTTTTTTTTAGACTCATTAATTGCTTGGAAGTCGAAAAAATAACACACTATGTCTAGATCATTTGCTGAAGTTGAATATCGGGCTTTAGCAAGTGTATCCAGTGAGATATCTTGGCTCACAACATTACTCAAGGATTTTGAAATCAGAATGGATGTAGCTATGGTATTTTGTGATAATCAAGCTGCCATTCACATTGCAACAAATCTAACTTTTCATGAGAGATCCAAGCATGTGGAAATTGATTATCACTTTATTAGAGAGAAAGTGAATAATGGTTTGATCAAATTAGTTCATGTGAAGTCACAACATCAAATTATAGATTTGCTAACAAAGCCTGTATCTGGTACTCAGTTTCACCATCTTATGTTCAAGTTGGGAGTATCAGATATATACTTCCCACCTTGAGGGGGAGTATCACACAATATGTAAATTATGAGTTAGTTAAATCAGTTAGTAAGTTGATTAGTTGGTTAGAGTCAGTTGCTGTTAGTTATTTTCTGTTAGATGTGTAAATTAGTGGTAGATATACCACTCTTCAGTAAATGAGAAAGCACCTATTTTGTTTCTCTCAATTCAGTAAAGTCTAATATTCTTCGAAGGATTCAGAATAATTATTCCTTGATTTTACTTTTTGTTTCATTTCAGATATTAAGCGAGCGTGGGGTGAGTTGCAAACAATGGGAATGGATGTATTGTTACAGCCATTCCCATATATATATATATATAGGGAGGATCAACTTACATCAGTGTAAGTTTTTTTGGATCAACTTACATCGGTGTAAGTTTTTTTTGACTTACACTTATTTTCAACCGTTTAGCCGCCCATTGCATCATTAGATCTCTACTTTTATCTAATAGTTACTTTTAATGAAATAATCTCAACCATTAGATAAAAGTAGATCTAACGGTTAAAAATGAGTGTAAGTCAAAAAAAAACTTACTGACTAAGAACCGATCCCCCTCATATATATATATATATATATATATATATATATATTAAGTGAATTATAAGCATATCTGGTGTGTTGTCACTTTCCTTGAAACTTTAAAGTTTTGTATTCGCTTACAACATTTTTTCCCTTCTTGGTCTGCTGTTAATTTTTACCTGGGATTTTAGATTTTTTTGGGATTTTCTATTCATTATTTGGTCCTGCAAGTGGAGGAAAATTGAAACTTGAGAGTTTTGAGTTTTGTGATTGCGTATTCTCCCTTTCGTATAGCTTATGTGAAACCAAACGTGCATGTTAAGATTTGGACTTCTTTCAGTTCAATTTTTGGGTATTTGACACCTTTTTATGCAGTTTTTAACTATTAATGAACTCGTGCTTATTTTCTCATAAATTAAAATAAGAACAAAGGAGAAAAAGAAAGCAATTGTACCGATATGTTATGCAGCCGAAGATACCAGCCGTTAGTATTGGGGCGTTTGTTGGTTTGTTTGTTACTTTCTTCCTTTCTTTAATGGATGAAAACAATAATTTTAAGGTTTTTAATTATCATTTTAATCATGGTGGATCCATTAAGGTTCTATAAAGTAAAAGCATTTACGTGCAAGTTGCAATCTACTATATTGTATAACTATATTAATCAGATGAAGTATCTATCAAATAACTATGAAAAAAATATTAAATTAAAGTTTTGGTTCTTATAATTTATATTTATTTTTAATTTAATTTTTATAAAAAA
This sequence comes from Ormosia emarginata, assembly GCA_029884605.1. Taxonomy (NCBI): domain Eukaryota; kingdom Viridiplantae; phylum Streptophyta; class Magnoliopsida; order Fabales; family Fabaceae; genus Ormosia; species Ormosia emarginata. Next base: position 6,150,900 of record JAQQTP010000075.1, on the reverse strand, counting down.
AAATTAAATCAGCCTTCAAATTTATTAATATTTTTAAAATAGTCTCTGATATTAATTTTTATTTTAATATTATTAATTTAATCTCTTCTAAATATCTTATAGAAAAAAAAACATTTAAAAGAATATTTGTGGGACAAAATAATATTTACTGAGAAGAAATAAGAATCTACTAGAATGAATAAATAATTTATTTGACATTTTATAGGAAAAAAATGCGCATATAAAGAAATATTTTTTTTTGTTAATCAATTGATGGTATTATAATAGTTATATAACAAAAAGTAATGACAGACCTATTTTAAAAACTTTTGTAAGGATTAATTTGAAAAAGAATTATAAAAATTAAATTGAAAATAAATATAAATTATAGATAATGAAATTTTAATTTAACTTTTTTTTTTAATTTTTTTAGGATTTGTGTGATTAGGTAAACAACAGTCTTTAGAAAACTTTTATTATATGATTATTTCACATATATCTTCTTCTTTTTTTGTTAAATTGCAAGGAACTCTTTCGAATTATAAGTCATTTAAAAAAAAAAATTGTAACTCAAAATTTAATAACTTGACTCTCTAAACTTACTAAATTATGCAATAAAGTGTAAAATTAACTTCATGTACATATGTAGAAAACCTTAATATGAGATCAATATACACAACTTAATAAGTTGAAAATTTAAATTATTAAATTTTAAACCTCAGAAAATTTTTGAAATTTACCAATAATTAAAGAATTTCTTACATTTTAACCATTTTTTTATTAATCTATTTTAATGTTTTAAACTTCACTACTTGTCTCAAGCAAAGGTCCATCCATGGACCTTTGACTTTACCTCTTACTCTAGGTTTTTAGATTTTGAAGGAATGGGAATTATTTTATTATTCCTAAACCCTTAAGTGTTTGTATTTTCTGATTAATCCTTTTCTTACTTTTAAGTGAATTCATATGTAGCAGATGGTCTAGATCTTTCAATCTTTCTCATCTCTTCGCCGTCCCCACCATGTTAATTACCATGATTACACTCATGCATCAATGAAGTTGCTTGCTAAAGGCTTGGAAGTATCAAACCATCTATTCATTTGGGTAATTGGAAAAAAAGATTGCTCTGCTGAGTTAGAAAAATGATTGGCAAATGAGAACTTTGCTGAGAGAAATAAAAGATGTGTCATAGTTAGATGATGGGCACCACAAGTTCAAATACTATTTCATCTTGCAACTAGTGAGTTCGTATTCCATTGTGGTTGGAATTCTACACTGGAAGCGGTTTCTGCAGGTGCCCCAATGATAACTTAGCCAGTTAATGTTTGCTGAGCAGTTCTTTAATGAGAAGCTTATTGTGCAAGTGCTGAAGAGTATTGTCCTACAACAAGAAGTCTACAAGCTTGACTTCAAGATTTTTGGTCTTCCACCAATAACAAGCTCACAAGCTTGACTCACATAAACTTGCTCACACATCCCTCAAAACTTTTATGATTGGTTGTCAGGATCTTCTTGGCAATATTGATCTGATAATATTTTGGTTTAGTTTATATTATACGTTGAAATATTTGAGTTTTGAATCTATAAAAAAAGTGCTAACTTAATATTTATCAAGTTTACTCATTCTCTTTGTTATATGTATTTTGATACGGATCTTATGTTGATTATTCCGATTCTCTTGATTATATGAAATTACTGAAGATATATAATACATCTTCAAAGTAAATCGATTAGAAAGATAACTAGGAAGGTGCTTTAAGAGAAGTGTCCTACACACACAGACAATTATGGAGTGCATTCGAGTTTCAAAGAGTGTTTGCAGTGTCCATTCCTTTTAAAATAGTGAAGTCATGTTACAGTAAATATAGTACATGGAGATGAGAATTTCAGTCATGTACATTTTTTCACCGTCTCCTTCCTTTTTACCTCTTTACTAGGTAACTCATCATAGCATATAACCGTTCATTTCATTTTCAATACATCTAACGGCCCATATAACCAGGTCTATGAATAGACCTTTAATTGGCTAGTCCATGTTAAAACGACTCGTGAGAGAAGGTCTGATTGGTGAAGTGGTGCTCTTTGGAGAAATTTTTTAACGCTCAAAGCACCAGCTGCTACTGACAGTTGGATTGGTTAGGTTGGACAATGCTGATATGATGTTTACGTTCTCTGATCTGAACCGTTGTTTTCTATCTGAATCCAATGGTTCTTATGTACTGAATTGAATTTCTTTTCTATTTTATTTTTTTGCAAATCTCGATATTAACCTTAACTTTATGAGAGATAATTTCTGGAGTATTAGATTAGAGACTTTTTCGTTATCATAGTGCTAATAAATTTTTTACTTATATTTTTTTCAAATGTCGATACTAACCTTTGCTTTTGTGACTGATGGTATGATATTCATAGAATGGAGGGTGTTCTTGTCTCTAAAAAATGTGGAATTATCTTTTTCTCTTTCTTCTTTAACGTTTTCTCTCTCCTCTTCACGACACCATTTAGGGGTGTAAGTGGGTGGTTTGGTTCGGGTTTTGGAGAAAAATAAATCCGAACCAATCAAAATCAATTGGTTTGGTTTGGTTTGAATCGCTTCATTTTTTTTTTTTTTTATAATCAAATCGACTCTGTAAAAATACGAATATGCTTTGACCTCGAGTCATTCTTGCTCAAGTGTATGTAGCACTTTGAACCAAACATCTATGGTTTGGTTTTTTGTACGTTCCCCGAAAATGTATCGGGTCCAGATAGATTTCCTTATTTTTTTTAACACAAAAATTAACTAAACAACTATACATGTAATATATAAAAGTTCCTCATATAATATATCTAAAATTTTAAATAATAAATACGGTTCCTCGGTTCTACCAAGAAAACCAACAATGTGTTACTTGTAAGAGCACACCTTCCGCATGTAAAGAGGCAAGGAGGCCTAAAACTAAGCTACTTTACTTGCAGATCTTATATTCATAAAATTATGAAAATATCAAATTGAATATCATGGATATCCACAGGCTTTGCTATATGAAATACGTTGAACAAATCATGTCGATAATTTTTCTTTTGAGAGGCAAATTATCTGTAGAGGACATTTAACTTCTCTCCATATAAAGAGAGCCGAGATCCCCCCTCTTTTTTTTAGAAAAGTAACTATCGAAAACACATCTTGTCACCATTTTGTCCTACGATCAACATATCATCAACATAGTTGTAGTTGGACATCCGATGAAGTAGATAAGAAAGGAAAATTACAAAAAAAAAAAAATCGAAGTAGTCCTTTGGTTTGGTTTGAAGTTCAAACTTCGGGTTGAGATTTTAAAATCCATATAGACCCTTCACCAATCAAATCTTCATTGGTTCGATTTTATCCTCCGGCTGATCAAAATATCCAAATCAAATCCAAACCAATCTTATTGGTTAGGTTCGGATTGATCAAACTTGGTCATGACCAAGCACTACCCGAATTGATGACATCTTTACCATGGGTTAAAATCCTTCAACCCTTTCTTTTGATTTACACTAACCTTGCCTAACACCATTACATAAGAAAATTTGATACTCCACTTGAGAGACAATCCTTTGCATTAACAATGTCGTGAGTATTTACATAAACAATCCTCTGCATCAACAAGCTTCATTCTAAATGTGATCTTTTATAAACATATAAATGTTAGTTGCCTTTATAAATGTTTTTTGCTTATTATATTCTGAAGTTGCACTTTGAAAATCAGATGCACGGAATAGGAAATATTTTGTGAGAATGAGCAAGAGCTTTGGATTTTGTTATTGGCATTTTTGTGTTATGTTATTGGAAAGATGAATGCCTCTAGGATATTTAAAATAATATTTGGGTTTAGGATTTTCTATTTTCTTTAGTTCGTTTCCAGAATTTATATTGTTTTTTATTCTTTCTTTTTTTTTTCATTTTAGAGTTCTCCTTTATGCTACAGGTTATTCGAGTTTTCAAATTTGAGCTGAGCATCTCCTTCAATAATTTGTCAGCTAGGTGCAAGATTTGTTCTAAATAAAGGGTAAGAATTTCTTTACTCATCTTTGTAATTTCTTAACCATTCAATAAAGAATTGATTTAGTGAATTATTTCTTGAGAGGATGTATCATTTATACTGTTCTTTACTTTTTGTGGGAGGGTAGTTTCTTATCCCTTATTATTCTCTTATTTGATTTGATTTTGAATTTTGAATTTGATTGGTTCATCCTTATTTTAGAATATTCTCACAATCTTATCCCTTATTCTTTTTTTTCTAATTCAAATTTTAAATTTGCTTGGAAGTTGCTCCTTTCAGAGTTCTCTGAAGTGCCATCTTTGTTCTTTACTTTTCGTTTAGGAGCTATTTCTTCGGTTATTTTTCTTATTCTTATTCATTAATAATGATTGCTGTTAACAATGGAAATATTATGGTATTTTTTATTTATTAGTTTTATGTTACTTATAAGGTTGATGTGATATTATATTGTGTGACCTATTTGTTTGTAGTTTGAAATTCTTTGAATATATTTGTTTTCAAGATATCCTTGGTGACGAACACAGTTTTGTTATGTTGAAATTATTTGTTGCATTTATTTGGTTTGATTTAGCTTGTTAACAGTGCAGATGTAAAGGTGTGTATATATATATATATATATATATATATAAAAGTTAGGATCAACCAGTGTTTGTTTCTAGGCAAACATCTCCTTTACCCAAATCTTTTTATTATCATTATTTTCAATGACCAAAATCAGATTTACATAAGAAGAAAAGAAACTTTCATCATAATGATTACTTTTAATGAAATCATCTCAACCATTAGATAAAATTGGATCTAACGATCATCGCAAAATGATTAAGCCTCGTTGCCATAAAAGGAGGATCAATTCGCATCACCATTTTCTTTTCTTTGACTTACACTTTCTTTTCAACCATTAGATTTCTCGTGACATCTAATGGTTACTTTTAATCTTCTTGTCCTCGATCATCTCAACCATTCTTGATAAAAGTGTTGATCTTCGATTAAAAATGATGCTTCTTCCACGATAAAAAGCGCCTCGTACTGTTTCCTTGTTATATATATCTCATTAACTCATTGATTCAGTAATTAGTTTTATTATTGGTTGTCAGGATCTTCTTGGCAATATTGAGAATAATATTTTGGTTTAGTTTAGTATTAATTGGTTGAGTAAATTTGAGTATGAATCTATAAAGGAAAGTGCTGGCTGGGTGATATGGTCGTATGTTGTTTACTGTTCATTCTCTTTGTTATATGTATTTTGCTTAATATGGTCTTATGTTGATTATTGTTGATTCTCTTGATTATATGAAATTTGCTTAATATATATAATACATGCAAAGTAAATCGATTAGATAGATAGACGTTAAGGATTAGTTATTTCAATAAGAAGGCTGTACACTACTATTTAAGCTTTCTGTTACGATATGTGAGTTGAATTTGGGTTGTGCTACTTGAGTGATTAAGTGATCAGGGTTTGTATGTTTGTTGTAGGTAGTGCTTTTGTTAATTACTGAATGGAAGTTTATTGTTGAATCTAATGTTTTATTTTATTGTATTTTTTTTTTTTTCAGAATGTACTCATCAAACAAAGCATCTTCTTCTCATATTCCTACGTTTTATGCTAGGAGTGATGCAAATTGTGTATGTATTATAGTTTTTTATTTATGCGATTTTTAAAACTATAGTTTTAACTATTAGTTGTCTTTTGTTTTATAGAATATTGCTGAAGTTGATAAAGAGTTTTTGAAGGTGTATGGAGATGATCTTGGTCCAGTTTTGTTCCTTATTGATCCTAATGGCAATGACAAAGAAGTTGGTTTACATACACAAGGAGATCAGTGTTATTTGACCCGTGGATGGCAAGATTTACATGAATTTTGTTCACTGCGAGGCTATTGTTAATTTGGTCTGTCTGCAATGCAAAGGAGCATCTAACGTTTTTGATTAGAATATGTCATAATAATGATTTGATAGAGATAGAGTATCCTAAAATAGAAAATTTGAGGGTAATTATACTGCAGAAAGAAATTAATGACCTGAGATTGAGTACCTGAATATTGTTTATAATATTAAGCAGTGTTCACAGTGTCGTTCATTGGTGGATAAGTCATTTACTGTTGAGATCACTCCGCATAAAGCTTCTGGGAAGCCGCTAATATGTTTCTTTTTTAATACTAATATTATTTTCTGTTTTTTTCTATATGCTCATTGTTTAGCTTAATGTGGGTAATTAATGTGTTATTGTGCTTATATGTGTAGTATGTTCCTGTTGCCTTTGCTAAAAAGTTTATGAGGCCAAATTGTGAGCGGTGGACTTCAGTAAATTTAGTAAATCAAAACGGCGATGTCATTGAATGTAAAAATGCTATGACCAAGTTTCAAAAGTCTTAGATAAAGTGACGGTACAGTGATATTAAATCTCCGTCTTTCTTTATGTATATTCAGACTTCCAAATTTAATCTTATTTTCAAAAGATTAATTTTTTTAAAATAAAATATTTTCAATTATTTTACTAAAATAAATTGACGGTGACTTTATAAAATTTTTAATAAAATAAATATTTTTTAGATTATTAAAAATTTACACAATTAACTTTAAGATAATTGTATTAAGATAAATGTTTTATAAGTGCAATGAAGTTAAGTTCTCCTTTACTTGTGCATAATCAAATTTCTAAACTCAAATTTCATTTTTAAAAGAGTAATTTTTTAAAATAAAAATATTTTCAATTATTTTACCAAAAAAAATTGATGGCTACTCTATAAAATTTTAGTTGCTTCTCATTGCAGTGTCCTCCAAGTGCATTGTAACACTAACCAATGGGGTTTGTTGGGGGATTTACCTGATGATGCTGATGGCATGCATATTATGTGCACTTGTGGCACTGGAGTGGACCTAACCGGGCATGCCATGCGGAATTAGACCTTTTGATAGTGTTTGTAATTAAATAAAATAAAAAATAATTTAATTTGAATTAAATTAATTTGATTTAGAAATAAAATTTTTGTGTTTAAAATTTATTTTAAAAATGAAATTTAAATTGATTTAAAAATTAAATTTTATGTTTATTATTAAAATAGAAATTAATTTGATTTTATTATTTTATATTTTTACCTTTATAAGATGTAGTTAGAAATAGTTATTAAAAATAAAATAATCTATTTATTTTAAATCAAATTAAATCTTGACAAATCCTATCAAATTTGATAAAAAATTTAAATAAAAAAAATAAAATCTATAAAATTTAAAAATTAAATTATTTTTATTTTTTACATTCCAAACATTTGAAGGAAAAGAATGTGCAACATAAGAATCTACAACACTGAAATCGCACTGATCGGACCTTCTGCTTCTCTAGGTGTAGATCTTCTAACGTAGGCATTTGTACCGGGCTTCCAATCGAATCACAATCTAACCTGTGTTTTTCAAAAAAACAACCACCCAAGTCCTTGACAATATTAGACAATTAATTCTTCCTCATGGACCATTAGACATACCTGCTTTAGTGAAAAATCCAATAAAAAAATAAACATTCATATGATTAACTTACACAGGGAATGCAAAAGAACTTGTACTTCCTTTAGATTGGTTAGAGTCCGTTGATTCAGCAAATACCATCTCACAGTCTTCAATTCCCTCAATCTGACATGCCTTTCGTATGACGTCTCTTTGTTGTTGTCTACCCACGTATGTGGTCTCAATTTCCTTGTTCTACAAGAAAAGGAAATCGTGGGCATTAACAAGAAAATGGTACAGTCAATGGTGACATTATTGCAACACTCAAACACCTAAATAGAAAAGGTCAGGGCAGTGGCAGTACACCTTTTTAGAAGGGGCTATACAATCTTGATTGTGTTGATCAGTATAGTGTTGATTTGCATTTGATCTTTTCTCATGTATGCTGAAGTTACTAATTGCATCATCATAATATTTTACCTGCTTTTTAGCCACAAAAAGAAGAAACAGACAAATAATTCAACTTATATCATTCATTTTCTTCTATTTTCCACCTCTACTTTGGTATGATATGAATATCTAACGGTGCCAAACTGGGTGACCAATTTTTCATAAGGAATTGGCAGTGATTGCGCACCTTACAATTCACAAGCCTTGAAATTTTATGCTTTTCATTGATGCCTCTAATCACAGCCTTAGACTTGACACCTTTGTCATCTTTCACAATATCAAATGCTCCATCCTTTCTAAAGCTTAATACTATATACTCTTCATCCACAGAGAGTGACCAACTTTCATCAAACCTGTTTCCAACTGGAACTCCATCTTTATCCTTTGCCTTTGAATTGTTTAGCTGTCTCTTTTGGTTGCATTTTTTGTTTGGCCGGGACGAATTGTTGTGATAGACATTATCAAAGCTATTGTCATTTTTCTTGTTAAATACCATATCTCTCACAACCACACGAGATGATGAACCTAACTAATGACCATCTGTAAAGAACTCAAAAAATCAGGTGAAAATATGGTATTGGGTTAATCATTAAAAGTGAAACATCAAATTAGAATTGTCACTACAAAGACCGTGATAGGACAATGAAAAAATTTAATGAAAATGAAGTTGTTATCAATTTTGTTATTATTATTTATTTATTTATTTTTCATTCTAGACTCTACTAGTGTCTAGGGGAGGCCCCACCACTTGGGTGATGCCTAAGAGATCCCCACTAGGGGTCCAAGGAGGGGAAAAAAGGAATAGGAAAGGGATATTCCACAATGGGGTGTTGAACACCTAATCAAGAACTTGCAAGCAAATGTTCAAACCATGTGAGTTAGACTCATAATACTCTATCAATTTTATTTAAATTAAGAAAAATTGAAAAACTTTAAAAAAATGATCTTTAAAACTAAGTTGAGTTCAGTAGTCGATTATGCACAGAGAATGATGAAAACTAAATCCAACACTCCTAATATACTTGTCCTATGATAGTTACTCTAAGTTAGTTATACGAATTATTAATAACCATAAAAACATTTATTTTCCCCTTATAGCAAGATATTAACACCCAAGTAAGATTCAAAATATTTATTTCTTTTACATTTTTTAGAAAAAAAAAAAGGTTTAACTGATCATGGATCATATTAAGCAATAAAATAAGTTGAACAAGTAAGACTTTTAAACAAACATAAAATAGACATGGAACTTAAACAAAGACAAAGAACGTGATAACTCAAAAGATAAGTTACCATTTTATTACCAACAAAAAGAAAAGAACAAATGCATAAAAATAACACAAGGGCAGGATCCATTAAACCAGAAAAAGAACTCACTACTATTTTTTCCATTTCATTTTCCTTCTTGTTATTTATTATTTTCTTTCATCCTTGAATTTTCCTACTCTATTCTTTTTTTTTTATGATAAAACTAATGCTCTAAAAAACAAACTCAATGAAGAACCTAAATTAATCTCACAACATGAACTCGCTTCATGGATATTCGCCCAAAGAAGCAGACCTTAGAATTTCATACCCTACTAAGAAAGAGGAAAAAGAAGATTATTATACTAAACTTGACCCAAAAATAAACTCAAACCCTAAGAAAGACAAAAGAAACTTTCATTCCGTAAAACTAAAGTAAACAAAACAGGCCTTATAAATATGCAAATAAGTCTTATTCCTTCATAGATAAAATTTGACTCCAACAAAAAACACGCGATTTCAACACTTGGACTACTTTCTAGGCTCAAACTTAAAAATTTCTAATAAACACTAAAACCCAATAAAGCTAAAGAATATGCAGAGACAAAAGAGTCCAAGGCAGAGGTGATGACATATTAGGACCTGTTGTTTACGAAAAATTCTAGAATACTCTTATAATATTACTCTAGCTAAGTTTATAACTGTTTAGATTTAATTTAAAAATATTTAAATTTCAATTCAAGTAATTATATAGTTATAAAGGTCATATATTATAATTTTATTAGAGTAATATAATACTCTAAGAGTAAAGAAGAATCTCTCGGTGGTGACAGTAGAATGACTTGTGACGTATTGTGTGTAATTTTCTGTTAGGTGTGCGTAAGGAGTGTGGTATCATGAATGCCTGTGCAGTATCATTAATAGTGGATGGTCATCCGTGGCGGAAAATAAAAAATCTGCCATATAAATATGACAGATGACATTACGGAAAATGGTGGAAGTATAGCGGTTGATTTAAAAGAAATAAAATATATAAAAAAAATATAAAAAAATCTGTTGAATACTATATAATAAAAATTAATAACATACACTAAGAATAATAAAATTAAAAATATATTCTATGAAATAAAATTCATAAAAGTATCACAATTTAAAAGTATAAAGAAAAAACATGATTGTCATAATTCAACATAATCAAAGTCTCATAACATAAGCAATTAAGCATAAAATCACTAGAAAATAGAAACTAACAATACTAACAAATAAGAAAAAGGTGAGACAAATCATGAGTTCAAGACAAGACACAAGAATAAAACTAGAGTGCTGCAAGTAGCAACTGAAAACAGAGAATTTGAGAGTTGAGAGTGAGTACAGAGTGTAAAACCCAAAAAAGGAGAGAAATGTATAATAACACAGTCAGAAACGGGAAAAAAAATGAATGGGGATCGAAAACAGAACAAAAAACTTAGAGAAGAACAGCTGAGAAAGAAACAAAGAAAGAAGAAGTGAGAACAGAGACAGAGAGCTGAGAACATGTCATTACCTTGGAAAAGTGAGGTCAAAGGTGACAACAGCTGGAGTTCCCTCGTTGGAGATGGTCGTCGCCCGCCGAAGATTCTTGGGTCTGGTCGCTCAGTCGCTGGAGTTGATGGAGGAGACCGGTCGGAGGGTGGGTTCGTGAGTGAGGGTCGAAATCCAAACAGAGGCAGAGAGGCTGAAACGTCTTCAGCATCACATGGTTAGGGATTTATAAAATCCCACGTGTAGAATCACGAAAAAGCCCTTAAAAAAAAGAAGGGATAAAACCACCATTTCAGCCATTGACAACACTGCGTCTCTGAGTAAGCGGGTGTTGTCGTGTTCGTGGGTGAAGTGCAGAGAGTGTATGGTGCTATGATGAGTGCAATTAAATTGGTAATGTGAGAGGATAAGGAGCTACTAAGTTGTGCAATGCTTGATTGACTGAAAATTGCACAGACGTGATGAGAGTGCAGAGACTTGTGCATATATAGGGACTGAGGTGCAGTGTGAGTGCTGTTTTGGTGTAGAGGTGCTGTGATATGAGTGAAGTGCAACGTTATGTTGTCGTGTTCGTGGGTGAAGTGAGGTGCTTAAAAACTTTATCATAGAAAGGAGAATTAACCACTTGAAAACATTAAAAAAAAAAGGATGTAAGAAACCATTACCTAGACTCAATACAGCCCCAAACTTAGAATACCCTTAATTCCTGACTATAAATTAAGAGTAGATGGTAGCAAGAAAACATACAAAGAAGAAAAATACTAACAATACATTTTTTTAGATATCTCTTATAATACTTGCTTTATAATTAGTATAAAAATATATATTAATAATATTTTTTTTAATAATTCTTTCAAATAAACGAAGTGAACTAATAATAAAATAAATATTTAAAAAATATTTAAAAAAATATATTACTAATATTCCTCTAAAAAAACTCTTTTATTTCAGCAAACATCATTACAAAAATGAAAGGAACAACTCAAGTTTCATGTGTATGAAGGTAACAATTTACAGAGCGGAGAAGCTTACTTCTTCATGGCCAAGGACACCAAAGCAAAGCAGCCAAAGTCTCTCTTATGATCAAGTATAGCCACTATGTGTAGAATGCAGCCGCTCAAAATCTTCTTGTGTGCCGTAGCTATGGACGTTAAAATGTGAATCCAACCTGCCTCAAAGCCTTGTACACCTCTCTTTACAGGGTTGGGAATTAGCACATGTTTTTTTCAAATATTTGGTCATTTGTCTTTATTCGGTTGCCTTAGTCAACGCTCTTCAACTCAAAAATTATGCTTCATGATTTTGTGCTTAATTTATCATAAATCATGACCATTTCTTTCCTTCTTTAGATTAATTTCCTCTATTTTAAAGACCAAATTTTATTTCTCTCCTTTTTCTAAGCCCTCAACGTGGGATCATGATTTCCTGCTCTTCATCTCTCTTTTTGACTTACTTCTTTTCAATTATTCCTTAAATCATTGGACTTGGGTGCATGGACTCTAAACAAGTTAGACCAAATGTGACACAAAAATGAGTATTGGGTCACGTTAATAGATAGCTCTTTTATTTTTCATTCTTTTCAAACTTTCAAAAAAACTTTAGGTTTTCATAATTTTTCATTTTTTTAAATTTCTTTCAAAACCAAAAATAAAATAAAATAATTGGTAGTCAAAATAATTAGACCCAATGTAATACAAGAGAGAGTATTGGGTCATGTTAATGGATAGCTTTTTTTTTTTTCATTCTTTTCAAACTTCAATTTTTTTTTAGGTTTTCATTATTTTTCATTTTTTCTCAATTTCTTTCAAAACAAAAATAATAAATGGCTAGTCAAAATAGTTAAACCAAATGTGGCACAAGAATGAGTACTGGGTCACGTTAATGAATAGCTCATTTTTTTTTTTTTCATTCATTTCAATTAGGTTTTCATAATTTTCATTTTTTTTCAATTTCTTTCAAAATAAAACTAATCACAAACATCTTCACTTGTTCTCCATCTGGCAAGTCATGTAATTGTCTTTGTGTGCCTTTTCTTTTTTTTTGATGAAACATGTTTGTATGCTTTGTTTATAGCTCTTTCGTTGTCAAGAGACTGTTTTAAAGAAAGGCGAGATGAATCAGAGATACATACGCAAGAATCTAACATTTGAATTTTGAAAATTGCATTCAATGTTAAGGAGGATTTACATAATTTTTTTATGAAGGAGTTACAGTATTCAACACATAATGAGTCATCACAAAAACCAGCAGTAATATTTATTTGCCAATTGAAATTGACCAGAACAAACAACACTTGAAACAATAAAAATATCATGGGGATTAAGCGGGCAGTTCAGCTAGGAATGAAAACTTGGAATCTGCAAATGAGGAGCATAGGTATGGTCCTTGGATGATGGAGCAGCCACATCGTTGTGCTCGCCAAAATCCTTCATTGGCAATAAATTCAAATTCAAACAATGAAACAAGGTGTATTATGGTGGAAAATCATTCAAGATTTGAAGCGTTGAGAGCTAAGGGGAGTCAAAAGACAGAAAAAAAAAAAAGAATCTATATCAGGGAGTCAAATGAGGAAGGAAAGAAGGAAGACTGTTGAAAAGAACATGATTAATCTGATTAAAAAAGGAAATTGTAAAGAACATGGTTATGTAAGGCATGTCAAAATTGTCTAAAAAAGTTATGAATTTATATAATAAATAAAAGGTTACATTAATCTATGAGGTAATATTTTAAAGCTCCACACTAAGTTGACCAGTTTCATTACACAAAGTTTAAGCACCAAAGGTATGGTAATGATTATAAATATATACTTGTGAAAGGCACTATTATAAATATCTTTTGCACCCTTGGTTCAACTAGGCCATATTCTTTCAGGAAGCTATTCAAGAGGGGTAGAATTTGCTCCCTATTCCCATTACTAAGATGCCTTCTCAAAATTGAATAATAAGACTTGCTTGTGACAGATGAGCCTTTCTTTCTCATCATCATGCACAATTGATTTGCATCCTCAACTAATCCTCTTTTACATAAGAAAAAGATAGAATCATTACATCCTTCGTTATATCTGTCTGGCCCCAATCCTTCCATTCTGTAAACTAAACCTAAAACCTCTTTTGCACCTTTTCCTGTGAAATTTGTCTTCATTAATATCCTATATGTACCTATATCTAACACCAGACCTTTATGATTGAGTTCAAGTAATGCCTCGGTGGCCATTTCTACCATATCCTTCTTGCGAAGGCCATTAATAATACTATTGTAGCAAGCATGTGAAGAGATTGATATCTTTCTGAATTCATCAAATACCTCAAGTGCATCATCAATTCTACATACCTTGCAATACCCATCAATCATTGTGCAGTAAGTAACAGAATTTGGAAGCAGATCCATTTCTGGCATTCCTTTGTAAAGTGCATAAACATCTTCGGAAGCCCCCATCATAAACAGTGCTTTGATCAGTACATTACATATTACAACATCCATAGAGATTCCAGCTTCTTCTAGTCGCCTCTTCATTTGCACATTACACATTACACATTACACATTATAAAGAGTTCTCCCTTGTAAAGGTGTGGAAACAGGTCAGGTCAGACTTTGCCTTAAACAGGCCTGACCTGTATCCTAAATATAAGGCCTGAGTCTGACCTATGAACCTGAAATAGGTCAATTTTTAAGGCCTGATCTGACCTTTTTAATAGTCTGGCCTGGCCTGAAAGCCTACTTAAAGGCCTACTTTGCAACAAGACCTTTATATAAGCTAACAAGCCTAAGTCTTGAAATAGGTCAACAGGTCTAGGTCTTTAAATAGGCCAACAAGTGTATGATTTTTAAAACATTACATCAAAAACCTAATATTCTAATTCAATAACATAAGTCTAACAAGCTTAATTATTCAACAATACAAAATTATAACAAATATAACCGGCCTCAAGCCTCAAATTATCCAACAACATAACAATATAATTAGACAAAATCCAAAAGGCCTCAGGCCTCAAATTACTAACATCAAAACAGTACCATGACACAAATCTAAAAGGCCTTAGGCCTCAAATTGTCTAACAAACAGTACCACAAATTTCTGATATAACGGTTTCAAGTAAGCTTACTTGTAGTTCACTAGGAAGTAATAAGGGTAAACCACCTTTAGAAGGGGTCACATAACAAACAACAACAACAACAACAACAAAGTCTTTTCCCACTAGGTGGAGTTGGCTACATGGATCAAACGACGTCATTGTGCCCTATCATAAACCAAGTCTTCAGAAATGTCATTCAAATCTAAATCTTTTTTAATAGTTTCACCTATAGTCTTTCTTGGTCTCCCTCTACCTCTAGCTATCAGACTATCCTCCACTTGATCTACTCTTTTTACTGGGGCTTCTAAGGATCTTCTCCTTACATGTCCAAACCACCTAAGACGAGATTCTACCATCTTTTCCACAATAGGTACTACCCCTACTTTCTCTCTAATGCATTCATTCCTAATCCTATCTTGTCTTGTATAGCCACACATCCAGCGCAACATCCTCATCTCCGCGACACTGATCTTATGCTCTTGCTAGCTTTTTACCGCTCAACATTCAGTACTATACAATATCGCGGGCCTTCTAAGGGGTCACATAACGTGATTTAAAAATTTATGGCAACTGATAATGCATTGCTCATATTAAGTGTGCTGTGAGTTGTTAAGGTACTTTGACTTTAGTAAATACCAAAGCACTAACCAATTATGTGATAATGAAAGAGAAGTTAAGATACAGATATCACTTGGAATTTCCTTTGGTTATAAAGTGACAATAAATGAGCCAGTTATCAAAGTATAGAAACTAAAATTCATTCTAAGCTCACTGCTGTCAAATTTCACATTTTGAAACAGTTTACTCATATAAAACTATAATCTTTTGATAACTATCAGTTTCTCTTGCTTTCTTTTCCTTTTGGGAAAGCTTGTTGAATTTATAAACAGAATTAGTATTTAGTAATCCAACTTACTCAACAAGAAATATCAGTTCAAGGGAGGGTGAACACTGGTTTTTATAATTACACAGCAACACCACACATTTTATTACACCATATTTACATTATGTACACTCTCTCAAAA
The DNA here is from genome assembly GCA_029884605.1 of Ormosia emarginata. Classification (NCBI taxonomy): domain Eukaryota; kingdom Viridiplantae; phylum Streptophyta; class Magnoliopsida; order Fabales; family Fabaceae; genus Ormosia; species Ormosia emarginata. The sequence continues at coordinate 6,135,141 of JAQQTP010000075.1, read as the reverse complement.
TTATATAAAAGCTGCAGTCTCATATAAGAACTTAAGTTCCTGTACTCATACCAAAACTACAGCTATTTCCCTCCCCTATATATGATAAGGCATGGCTATGAATGACTAAGCCTAGTCTTTTGGTGGGCTCGTACTAATCAGCACTACCAGTGAGGGAACTCAATGAAAGACCACTCTCAGAGTCTCAGAGGTTGTGAAGCTCATCAGAGAGAGCAAGAAGGTTGCTTTAATTGGTAATTATATCAAAAACTCAATCAACACTATTTATCCGAACCTAGAGGATTTTAAAAACTTTTCAAAATCAACACTATTTATCCAAATGTTTCCAAATTCTCTTAACTTATGAGGGCTATTTGCAAAAATGGTGGAAGTATTATACCAGATAAAATTAACTAATACTTTCCACTTATGCACAGAACTTGGTAGAATACAAGAAAGAAAATAAGAGACAAAGACAAAAAGAAACCCTATCTATGACCATGTAGATTTGGTTAAACTAAATAAAGCAATTGAAATTGCAGGAATAATAATTCTGATAAATTGTGTAGTGTGTATACTATATTATAACCAATTTAACAATTAATAAAGATGATTGATTAGGCAGACAAAGGCCTTAAAATCATGAACCTAATTAAAATTGCTTGAAGGAGATAAATTAAAGGAGATAAATTGCCTGAAACTAATACTCATGAACCTTTTAAAATCATGAACATGTGATTCAAGGAGGGTTGAAGTTGAAGACTTTCCAACTTACAGTAAGAATGCAATGAAATTGAGTGGTCAGTGGTCGCCTGAGTGGTGGCCGGCGCCTGGTCAGTGGACTAGTCGCGAACGGTGGTCGCCCGCCTCGCCTGGTCGTCAGCTGCGTCGCGAACGGTGGTCGCCTCGCCTCGCCTGGTCTGGACCTTCTGGTTCTGCGTCGCCACTCGCCACTCAGAAAGAAGTTCAGCACACAGGTAGGTAAGGGCTGCCGCTGCCGAGCTAGACAGCGGCGCAGCTATTTTAACATGAATTGAGTTGTTAACTTGCTATTTTGATTCAACTTATTAACTTGTTTTTAATTACTTACTTCTATAAAAATTTAATTAAAAAATAAAAATAAATTATAATTATATTTATAATATGTTAATATATTATAATTATTATAATTATATATATTATATTATATATAACAAGTTGATTTATCGAGTTTATAAAGTTTGTTAGATGATCTATGATCTGACTTTTTTAATTAAATAGGTTTTTAAAAAAGTATTGATCCATTTTGTTTAGTAAACATGTCAGACTTCAAGCAGGTAGGTTAGGTCATAGGCATTTGATAACTGGTCTGACTCATTTCCATCCCTTCCAAAAAATTAGACTTTATACTATGTTTGGATGTTTTTTCATTAATGGAACGGAATGGAATAGGTGAGGATGGACAGGAAAGGGAAGGAAAAGAATGGAACATAATTATCTTTTTCTTTATTTGAAAGATTAATAAGAGAACGGAAAAGAAATAGTCCCGCCTCAATATTGAAGGAAACAAAAAAAGGATCTTTGAGGGGAAGAGAAAGAAAATGATTCACCATGTATTTCTTCCATTTCTTATATATTTTAAAATTCCCAAACAAAAGAAATAATTTTCATTCCTCTCATTTCCTTTCTCTTCTCCTCATTATCTATCATCCAAATATAGAGTTAGTAAATCAAAATAGTGATATCATTGAATGTGAAACTGTTGTGGCCAAGTCACAAGAGTCTGAGATAAAAAATTTGATGATGACTCTATAAATTTTTTTAATAAAATAAACATTTTTTAGATTATTAAAAATTTACACAAATAATTTTAGGATAACTCTCTTAGGATAGATTTATCATGGGTACAACAGAATTAAGTTTCCTCAATTCCCTGTGCATAATCGAATTTCCAAACTCGAACTCATTTTTAAAAGACAAGTTTTTTTCAAAATTTTTCCAATTATTTTATTAAAAAAAATTAGGAACGACTCTATAAAATTTTAGTTGCTTCTCGTCACAGTGCCCTCCGAGTACATTTTAACACTAACGAATGGTATTTGCTGGGGGATTTACCTGATGATGCTGATGACATGTATATTATGTGCACTAGTGGCACTGAGTGGACCTAACTGGGGACACCATACAGAATTGGACCTTTTGATAGTGTTTGTAATAAAATAAAATTTAAAATGATTTGATTTGAATTAAATTAATTTAATTTAGAAATAAATTTTTTACATTTGAAACTTACTTCAAAAAATGAAATTTGAATTGATTTGGAAATTAAATTTTATGTTTGAAACTTGTTAAAATAGAAGTTGATTTGATTTTATTATTTTATATTTTTATCCTTATGAGAAGTAGTTAGGGGTAGTTACTAAATAAAATATTTTTTGTATTTCAAATCAAATCAAATATTAACAAATCCTATCAAATTTGATGAAATTTTTAAATAAAAAACAATTGAATATATAAGATTTTAAAAATCAAATTATTTCGTATTTTTTAACATTCCAAACATTTGAAAGAAAAGAATGTGCAACCATAAGAATCTTCAACACTGAAATAGCATTGATAGAACCTTCTACATCTCTATATGCAGATCTTCTGACTTAGGCATTTGTACAAGGCTTCCAATCCAATCACAATCTAACTTGAGTTTTTCATAAAAACAACCACCCAAGTTCCTTGACAACATTAGACAATTACCATTCTTCCTCGTGGAACATTAGACATACTTGCTTTAGTGAAAAATCCAATAAAAAAATGAGAAATGCTAACAACACATTTTTTTGGATACTCTTTTCAACACTTGCTTTATTATTGGCCCAAAAGCAAGTGTTGCTAGCATTCTTTTCCTAATAATCATTTTAAGTGTAAGAGATAAACTAATAGTAAAACAAATGTTGAAAGAAGTATCTAAAATAGTATATTGCTAGCATTCCTCACAAAAAATAAACACTTATATGATTAACTTACACAAGGAATGCAAAAGAACTCGAACTTCCTTTAGATTGGTCAGGGTTCATTGATTCAGCAAATACCATCTCACAGTCTTCCATTCCCTCAATCTAACATGCCCCTTCTTATGATGTCTCTTTGTTGTTGTCTACCCATGTATGTGGTAACATTTTCCTTGTTCTACAAGGAAAGGAAATCGTGGGCAATAACAAGAAAATGGTACAGTCAACGGTGACATTATTGCAGCATGCAAACACCTAAACATAAAAGATCAAGGTAGTGGCAGTGCACCATTTTAAAAGGGGCTACACAATCTTGATTGTGTTGATTAGTATCATGTTGATTTACATTTGATCTTTACTCATGTGTGTTCAAGTCATTAATTACATTCTCATCATATTCCACCTGTTTTTTAGCCACAAAAAGAAGAAACAGATAGAGAATTTAACTTAGATAATTCATTTTCTTCTATTATCCACCTTTGCTTTGGTATGATATGAATATCTAATGTTGCCAAACTGGGTGACAATTTTTTCATGAGGAAATGGTAATAATTGCGCACGTTACGATTCACAGGCCTTGAATTTTTATGCTTTCCATTGATGCCTATGGTCACAGCCTCAGACTTGACACCTTTGTCATCTTTCACAACGTCAAATGCTCCATCCTTTCTAAAGCTTAACACTATTACTATATAATCTTCATCCACAAAGAGTGAGCAACTTTCATTAAACATGTTTCCAACTGGAACCACATCTTTATCCTTTACCATTGGATTGTTTAGCTGTCTCTTTATGTTGCATTTTTTGCTTGGCCGAGACAAATTGTTGTGATAGACATTATCAAAGCTAGTGTCATTTTTCTTGTTAAATGCCATATCTCTCACAACCACACAAGGTGATGAAGCCAACTAATGTCCATTTGTAGAGAGCTCAAAAAATCAGGTGAGAATATGGTATTGGGTTAACCATTAAAAGTAAAAAATCAAATTAGAATTGTCACTGCAAAAATCGCGATGAGATAACGAAAAAAATTTAATTAAAATAGAGTCGTCACCAATTTTATTATTATTTATTTGTATTTATTTATTTGTACTAGACCCTACTAGTATCTAGGGGAGGCCCTACCACTTGGGTGGTACCTAAGAAATCCCTCACTAGGGGGTCCAGGGAGGGGAAAAAGGGAATAGGAAAGGGATGTTCCATGAGGGGGTGTTGAACCCCTTATCAAGAACTTGCAAGCAAATGTTCCAACCATATGAGTTATGCTCAGAGGACGCTATTAATTTTATTTAAATTTAAAAAATGAAAAATTTTAAAAAAATGATATTTGAAAACCAAGTTGATTTCAGTAGTCAAATGTGCACAAAGAATGGTAAAAACTAAACCCAACAATACCCATAATATACTTTTCCTAGGATAGTTACCCTAAGTTAGTTATGCAAATTATTAATAACCATAAAAAACATCTATTTTTCCTTTATAGCATGATATTAACACTCAAGCAAGATTCAAAATATTTATTTCTTTTACATTTTTAGAAAAAAAGGTTTATCTGATCATGGATCATATTAGATAATAAAATAAGTAGAACAAATAAGACTTTTAAACAAACATAAAATAGGTATGAAACCTAAACAAAGACAAAGAGCATGATAACTCAAAAGATAAGTTACTATTTTATTATCAACAAAAAGAAAAGAAAAAATGCATAAAAATCAAACAATGGCAGGACCCATTAAAAAAAAAAGAACCCACTACTATTTTTTCCATTTTTATTTTCCTTGTTGTCATTTATTATTTTCTTTCATTCTTGAATTTTCCAACTCTATTGTTTTTTATGATAAAACTAATGTTCTAAAAAACAAACTCAATGAAGAACCTGAGTTAATCTCACAACATGAACTTGCTTCATGGATATTACTCCAAACAAGCAGACCTTAGAATTCCATGCCCTACTAAGAAAGAGGAAAAAGAATACTACCCTACCTAGAAATAAACTCAAACCCCAAGAAAGACAAAATAAACTTTCGTTTCCCAAAACTGAAGCAAAACCAATGGGCCTTATAAATATGCAAATTAGTCTCATTCTTTCATAGATAAAATTTGACTTCAACAAAAAGCATGCGGTTTCAACACTTGGACTATGGTCTAGGCCCAAACTTAAAATTTCTTATAAACACTAAAACCTAATAAAGGTCAAGAATATGCAGAGACACAGAAAGAGACCAAGGGAGAGGTGATGACATATTAGGACTTGTTGTTTACGAAAAATTCTAGAATACTCTTATAATACTACTCTAGCTAAGTTTATAACTGTTTAGATTTAATTTAAAAATATTTAAATTTCAATCCAAGTAACTATATAGTTATAAAGGGTCACGTATTACAGTTTTATTAGAGTAATGTAAAACTCTAGGAGTATAGAAGAATATATCTCGCCAATAACCATGGAGTGGCTTGTGACGTCTTGTGTGAGGTTTTCTGTTAAGTGTGTCTAAGAAGTATGGTATCATGAACGTTTGTGGGTGCTTGGGTGTTGTCGTTTTTGTGGGTGAAGTGTAGAGAATGTGTGGGGCTTTGATGAGTGCAATTAAATTGATGTGTGAGGGTAAGGAGCTACAATGTTGTGCAATGCTTGATTGACTAAAAATTGCATATACGTAATAAGAGTGCATAGACGTGCATGCATAGGGACTATTAGTCTAAAAAGCATGTATTGCTAGTATTTCTCTCCTAATAATCTTTTCAAGTATATGAAGTCAACCACTAGTAAAACAAGTGTTAAAAGAAGTGTTCAAAAGAGTGTATTACTAGTATTCCTCTACATAGATTCCATTTCTTTCAAGCAAACAACATCACAAAAATGAACAAAACAACCTAGGTTTCATGTGTATGAAGCTAACAAATTAAAGAGTGAAGAAGCTTACTTCTTCGTGACAAAGGACACCAAAGCACAACAACCAAAGTCCCTCTTATGATCAAGTGTAGCCATTATGTGTAGAATACAACTGTTCAGAATCTTCTTATGTGTCGTAGCTATAGGGGTTAAAACATGAATCCAACCTGACTCAAAACTCTTATACAGCTCTCTTTACAGGGCTAGGAATTAGCACATGTCTTTTTCAAATTTTGGTCATTTGTCTTGATTAGGTTGCCTTAATCAACACTCTCTAGCTCAAAAATTATGCTTTATGATTTAATAGTTAATTTATCATAAATCTTTAGCATTTATTTCCTTTTTTAGATTGGTTTCTTCTATTTTAAAGACCAAATATTATTTCTCTCCATTTTCTAATCCCTTAACATGGGATCATGATTTCGTGCTTTTCCATCTTTTCTCTTTTTTACTTACTTCTTTTCAATCATTCCTTAAATCATTGGGCTTAGGTGCATGGACTTTAATCAAGTTAGACCAAAGGTGCCACAAGATTGAGTATTAGGTCACGTTAATAGGTAGCTCATTTTATTTTATTTTTTCATTCTTTTCAAACTTTCATTTTTATTTAGGTTTTCATAATTTTTCTTTTTTTTTTTTCCAATTTCTTTCAAAACAAAAATAATAAATGGCTGGTCAAAGTAGTTAGGTCAAACATAGCACAAGAATGAGTATTGGGCCAGGTTAATGGGTAGCTCTTTTTTTTTCATTCATTTCAACTTTCAATTATTTTTTTTAGGTTTTCATAATTTTTTATTTTTTTTTCAATTTTTTTCAAAACAAAAATAATAAATAGTTGGTCAAAAAAGTTAGACCAAATGTTACACAAGAATGAGTATTGGGTCATGTTAGTTAATAGGTAGCTCATTTTTTTCTTTCTTTTGAAACTTTTAACTTTCTTTTAGGTTTTCATACTTTTTCATTTTTTTTTCAATTTCTTTCAAAATAAAAATATTATATGACTTGTCAAAATAAGGTGTTCACAAGCATCCTCACTTGTTCTCCATCGAGCAAGCCATGTAATTGTCTTTGTGTGCTTTTTTTTTGTTGAAACATGTTTGTATGCTTTCTTTATAGCTCTTTCATTCGTTGCATAGAGAGGATATTTTAAAGAAAAACGAGATGAATCAGAGAAATATAGGAAGGAGTCTAGCATTTGAGTTTTGAAAAGTGCATTCAATGTTAAAGAGGATTTACAATATATTTTTTTATGAAGGAGTTACAATATTCAACACATAATGAGTAATTACAAAACCAATAGTAATATTTATTTGCCAATTGAAATTGTCCAGAACAAACAACACTTGAAACAATAAAAATATCAATAGGGATTAAGCGGGCAGTTTAGCTAGGAATGAAAACATGGAATCTGCAAATGAGGAGCATAGGTATGGTCCTTGGATGATGGAGCAGCCACATCGTTGTGCTCGCCAAAATCCTTTATTGGCAATAAATTCAAATTCAAACAATGAAACAAGGTGTATTATGGTGGAAAATCATTCAAGATTTGATGCGTTGTGAGCTAAAGGGAGTCAAAAGACAAAGAGAAAAAAAAAAAGAATTTGTATCAGGGAGTCAAATGTGGAAGGAAAGAAGGAAGACTATGTTGATTGGGATGAATGGCAATCTCATCATGATTCAGTGCCAAAAATAAGGAGAAAATTTTGGATACCACTCCTTTAGCTTCTTCAAACATAATGGCTAGCATTCATTTGTCTTTTAATGAAAGATGGGGGAATATGGAAGTTATTGTGGTATAAATAAGCTAAGCTTAAGTTTTATGGACTCAACATTAAAAGTTCATGAATAACTCGGTTATATATATATATATATATATATATATATATATATATATATATATATATATATATATATATATATATATATATATATATATATATATATATATATATATATATATATATATCATATCTAGTGAGAGGAGTTTTATTATGAGAGGGTGATAGGAGTAAATCTTTCATCTAATACAACCATAATCAACCATGGATGGTTGAACTAAATTAAAAAAAAACTTACTTAGAACGGATCCCCCTCATGTGATCATTTAAAAAATTACATGCATTTATGTTCTAATCTTGACAATTCCTGTAAAATCTAATAGTCAATATTTACTCCTTTCACCTCTTATAATAAACACTCCTCTCATTAGAATAAGATTCCTCGTAATATATATATATATATATATATATATATATATATATATATATATATATATATATATATATATATATATATGTGTGTGTGTGTGTTCAAGTCACTAATTGCATCCTCATTATATTCCTCCTGCTTTTTAGCCACAAAAAGAAGAAACAAATAGAGAATTCAACTTAGATAATTCATTTTCTTATATTATCCCCCCTTTGCTTTGGTACGTTATCAATATCTAATGTTGTCAAACTGGGTGACCAATTTTTCATGAGGAAATGGTAGTGATTGCACTCTTTACGATTCACAGGCCTTGAATTTTTATGTTTTCTATTGATGCCTCTAATAACAGCCTTAGACTTGACACATTTGTCATCTTTCGCAACATCAAATGCTCCATCCTTTCTAAAGCTTAATATTATTACTGTATAATCTTCATCTGTAGAGAGTAACTAACTTTCGTCAAACTTGTTTCCAACTGGAACCCAATATTTATCCTTTATTACTGGATTGTTTAACTATCTCTTTTTGTTGCATTTTTTGCTCAGCCGGGACAAATTGTTGGGATAGACACTATCAAGGCTAGTGTCATTTTTCTAGTTAAATTCCATATCTCTCACAAACACACGAGGTGATGAAGCCAACTAAAGACCATATGTAGAGAGCTCAAAAAATCAGGTGAGAATATAGTATTGGGTTAACTATTAAAAGTGAAAAATCAAATTAGAACTGTTACTACAAAAATTGCGATGGGACAACAAAAAAAAATTAATTAAAATAAAGTCGTCATCAATTTTATTATTTTTTAATTTATATTTATTTATTTGTACTAGACCCTAATAGTGTCTAGGGGAGGTTTCACCACTTGGGTGATGCCTAAGAGATCCCCACTTGGGGCTCAAGGGTAGGGGGAAAAAAGATGTTCCATGAGGGGGTGTTGAACCTCTTACCAAGAACTTGCAAGCAAATGTCCCAACCATGTGAGTTATACTTAGAGGACGCTATTAATTTTATTTAAGTTAAGAAAAATTGAAAAACCTTAAAAAATGATCTTTGAAACCAAGTTAAGTTCGGTAGTCGATTGTACACAGAGAATTGTGAAAACTAAATCCAATAATACCCCTAATATACTTTTCCTAGGATAGTTACCCTAAGTTATTCAAATAATTAATAACCATAAAAACATTTATTTTCGCTTTATAGCAAGATATCAACACTCAAGCAAGATTCAAAATATTTATTTCTTTTACATTTTTTAGAAAAAAAGTTTATTTGATCATGGATCATATTAGATAATAAGATAAGTCGAACAAATAAGACTTTTAAACAAACATAAAATAGGCATGCAACTTAAACAAAAACAAAGAGTGTGATAACTCAAAAGATAAGCTACCATTTTATTATTAAAAAAATGCATAAAAATAGAACAAGGGCAGGACCCATTTAACCAAAAAAAAAAAAGAACTCACTACTATTTTTTCCATTTTCATTTTCCTTCTTGTTATTTATTATTTTCTTTCATCCTTGAATTTTCCAACTCTATTGTTTCTTTTATGATAAAACTAATATTCTAAAAAACAAACTCAATGAAGAACTTGAATTAATCTCACAACATGAACTCGCCTTGTGGATCTTAGTCCAAACAAGCAGACCTTAGAATTTCACACCCTACTAAGAAAGAGGAAAAAGAAGAGTATTATACTAAACTTGACCTAGAAATAAACTCAAACCCCAAGAAAGACAAAAGAAACTTTCATTTCTCAAAAATGAAGCAAAACCAACTGGCCTTATAAATATGCAAATAAGTTTCATTCCTTCATAGATAAAATTTGACTTCAACAAAAAGCATGTGGTTTCAACACTTGGACAATAGTCTAGGCCCAAAGTTGAAAATTTCCAATAAACACTAAAACCTAATAAAGCTAAAGAATATGTAGAGACACAGAAAGAGACCAAGGGAGAGGTGATGACATATTAGGACTTGTTGTTTACGAAAAATTCTAGAATATGCTTATAATACTACTCTAGCTAAGTTTATAACTATTTAGATTTAATTTAAAAATATTTAAATTTCAATCCAACTAACTATATAGTTATAAAAGGCCATGTATTACAATTTTATTAGAGTAATATAAAACTCTAGGAGTATAGAAGAATATCTCGTTAGTGACCATGGAGTGGCTTGAGACATCCTGTGTGAGGTTTTCTGTTAAGTGTGTGTAAAAAGTGTTTTATCATGAAAGTCTGTGGGTGCTTGGGTGTTGTCGTGTTTGTGGGTGAAGTGTAGAGAGTGTGTGGGGCTCTGATGAGTGCAATTAAATTGGTGATGTGTGAGGGTAAGGAGTTACTATGTTGTGCATTGCTAGATTGACTCAAAATTGCATAAACGTGATGAGAGTGCAAAGATGTTCATGTATAAGGACTAGGTTGTAATGTGGGTGCTGTTTTTGTGTAGAGATGTTGTGATATGGGTGAAGGAAGTGCAACGTGATGTTCTTGTATTCATGGGTGAAGTGCAAGTGCTTAAAAACTTAAACACATAAATGAGAATTAATCACTTGAAAACATTAAAAAAAAAACATGTAAGAAACCATTACCTAGACCTACTACAGCCCCAAGCTTAGAACACCTTTAATTCCTCACTATAAATTGAGAGTGAGTGGCAGCAAGAAAACATACAAAGAAGAGAAATGCTAACAACATACTTTTTTCGACACATTTTTTAACATTTGTCTTACTATTGGTCTAAAAGCATGTATTACTAGTATCTCTCTCTTAATAATCTTTTTAGGAGTATGAAGTCAACCAATAATAAAACAAGTGTTGAAAAAAGTGTCCAAAAGAATGTGTTACTACTATTTCTCTACGTAGATTCCATTTCATTCAAGCAAACAATCACTACTAGAAATTTTTGATATAGAGATGAAATTTAGAGACGAAATTTTTTTTTCTCTATTAGAGACGGAAACAGAGACAAATTTGATGAATTAAAGAGGGAAAATAAAATTTAAAACTTAGATATATAATTTAGAGACGAAAATGATCCGTCTCAGAATTTTTAATCTCTAATTTCGTCTTTATTTAGTCAAATTTACTTAGAGACGGAGTTTAGAGATAGAATTTATCCATTTTAAATTTTTTTCGTCTCTAATTTCATCTCTATTCGGTCAATGTGATGTTTTCAAAAGTCAAATACGTTTAGAGACGGAATTTATCCATCTCTAAATTTTTTGTCTCTAATTTCATCTCTATTTAGTCAAATAAGTATTTAAAAAAATCAAAATATATTAAAGACAGATGTGTTTCATCTCTAAATTATATTTATATATATATATTATTTAATTAATATTCTTTTTTAAAGATAGAGACAGAATATTGTTTCGGTCTCTAATTTCTACCTAAATCCCTAATTCCAACTCAGAACCCCAATTCTCTCGCTCCTTCTCAACTCATTCTCTCATCTCCATCTCTTAATTCTTCTAATGTCTAAATTATACTCCGCCTCGAGCTCGAGCTAGCCGAAGTGGAGATTCTAGGACTCATGTCCTGCCGCGCCGAATTCGGCCCTTCTCAGCCCTTCAAGGGAGCTAGAATCACTGGCTCCCTCCACAAGACCATCCAGACCGTCATCCTCATTGAAACCCTCACCGCCCTCGGCGCCAAGGTCCGCTGGTGGTCCTGCAACATCTTCTCCACCTAAGACCATGTCGCCGCCACCATCACCCGCGACAGCACTGTGGTCTTTGCCTGAAAGGACGAGACCCTCGGGAGTACTGGTGGTGCACAGAGCGTCCTCTCGATTGGGGCCCCAACAGTGGACCTGACCTCATCATGGACGACAGCGGTGATGCCACGCTACTCATCCATGAGGGTGTTAAGGCCGAGGAGCTCTATGAAAAAACGGGTCAGCTGCTCGACTCGAATTCCACGGATAATGCTGAGTTTCAGATCGTGCTAACTATTATCTTGGATGGGTTGAAAATCGACCTGAGTAGGTATCTCAAGATGAATGAGAGACTCGTTGGGGTTTCTGAAGAGACAATAACTGGTGTGAAGAGGCTCTATCAGATGCAAGCTAATAGGACTCTCTTATTCCTTGCTAACAATGTCAATGACTCTGTCACCCAAAGCAAGATAAAGTAATTTTCATTCTACTAGATCTGTTTGTTCTTTATTTGGATCTGAGATTTTGGTTTGGTATTTGGGTAAAAATTGGTGTTTTTTATGTGTTTTGGTTTTGAATTGAGTTCAGATCTGAAGTGTGTTATGGGTTTTTTGCCAGTTCCAGTTGTTGTGTTTGAGAAATTGCTGAGTTGTCTTAGGCTTAGTGTAAGTTAAAGTGTGTTGTTTGTTTAGGAAAATTTGTATTTGTATGAGAATGACAATTCAGTTTGGGAACTATGTATGTTTTGTTTTGGATGTGTTGTTGAATTACTGGGTTTTTTTTCCTCATCATGTGCAGTTGTTAACTCATACCTGCTCGATGAAATGTATGAGTTATAATTCCTTCTAATGTCTATTGAATGAATGAAATAAGTAAAAGGGTATGATAGGATGTGCTGATTGTATCACTTATAAGGTTCTATTGATTTCATTAATGTTGAAGATCCTGATAACATGAATAGATCCTTGTTAGGAAAACTTCTTGGATTGAAATTTTCTGGTCTACTTTACTTGAGGTTGCTGAGGATTTGTTTGAGCTGAGTTGCTTTTAAAGGTTATGGGCAGATAAGTATAGAATTATTAAATGTGATACAGGGATTCTATTTGTTTCAAAAGAAATAATACCATCATGTGTATGTGCATTCTTATTTTTGTTCTTGGTAAGGTTATTTTGTGTCATTATCAGAAGATCTAATTTCAGTTTGTGTTGTCCTCTCTTAATTTGAGAATATATCTGGTATATCTTTCTCTATGTATGCTATCTATTGAAGTGAAAAAAGTTTGTGTGCTCATCCTACTTGATGAAAGATCATGCCACTATTTCCTTGCTTTTGTACCTCTGAATCTAGCATTTGTTTGTTTTTTTTTTAAAAAAAACATTTTTAAGGTGGTTAAAGGGACTAATTGGAGGGGTTGGTACAAAGTTGTCATGTTGTGGTGTATCTTAGTGATGTCCAACACTTTGGTGAATCTCTTTAATCTGTTTGTGATGTTGATTTGCTTGAAGAAATCTTGGTGAATCTCTTTAATATGCCAGCACTACCATTTTAAACTCTTCAAGTTACTTGCTCTCGTGTTTGATTTACATTTTACACGTCTTAAGCCTCTTGCGTCAGGGGGTGTCAACTTAGCTAGCTTATTATCATGTCTTTATCTTTTTTTGAAAAAAAAAAACTAAGTACGTAGTGTCTTACGAATGATAACTTGGTGATGTATTTCAATTGACAAATTGTTCTCTATCATGTGACTGTAGCTTTGAACACTCACATGCATTCCTTGTAATCATCAGTCAGTGTAGCCATAACTTATGTTGCAGTACTTATTGTGTTCTATGATTAAATATAGTTGTAGACAATATTCAAGCATGTTGTAAACCTTGGATATAGAATAGGCACTGGGAGAATGACACTAGGGGCTACTAGGGGTTGGTATGACCTAATGTTTTTCCATAAGATAAGTGATTGGTTAATCTGCTATAAAAATGTAGTTACACAGTTGTAAAACATGTGGTTATCAGATCTTGTTATTGACTGACCGTAAGGGAAATACATTTGGATCGCCACCCTTGGTGTCATAATTCTCCCATAGACATTGTTGTATTGCAGAACTAGGATAATATAGAATGCTTGATACTTCTCAAAACCTTCTTGGAAATAAATTTTATTAGGAAGTAAAGATATAATAGAGTTATTCTAGCTTCACAGAAAAATATATTATAAAGGTAGAATTACAAATTATTTTATCCATATTAAATTACTTTGCTTTGCTTTGTAGCTATTTTATTCCTTGTATAAGTTTGACATATAAGTTATTTTATTCTTTTAGATAAGGAGAATTTGCACTTATATGGATTACCTAACGAGTAATGGGAAGTAAACTTACCTATTGAAGAAGTTCCTCCATAGCTTCTTGCGCCTGTGCTCAGCATTAACTTTGCTAGGGATGGCATGCTAGAAAAAGACTAGTTATCTTTAGTTGCTATCCATAGTGATACATGGTTACTTGCCCTTGCCTTCTATTTTGGAGCCAGATTTGGGTTTGATAAAGCTGGCAGGTATATCTTACTCTGAGCATAACTCTTATCTAAAGTTAATTTGTAAAGAAGTTAGCTCAAGATGAAGTTGAAAATAAGGAAGCAGTTTGGTCCTGCTTATCTGATTTATCATATTGTTTCATTCATGGTCATGTAGGATTTTTTTTTCTTTCCTTTCCCTCTCCTTGTTGAGTAGGCGATTTCTTCTTGCTTAGTGTGATCAGTTTATAATTGGCTAGTTGACATGGACAATAGTTTTGACGATAACAAACATGATGAAGATGATGGTAAGACCAAGTCCAAGACCTTCAAGAATAGCTTTAGGACTTAGGATCTTTGTAAGGAGACTTTTTGAATATCTCATTGGTTTTGGATGCTGTGAACACTCAATTTTGACCGGACTAAAAAATAAAATATAAAAAAAGAGAGGAAAATTAATTAAAAAGAAAAAAATAATAAAAAATTTATGGCCCACCTTTTAGCCCATTTTACTTAGTTTTTTTAGCCTAAATAGATTAAACTCATCTTAGTCTTAAAAATAATAAAATAAAAAAAAAAAAAAAAAAAAACATAAAAATAATAAAAATAAAAAAATAATAAAAAAGGGGTATAATATAAAAATAAAATAAAAAATATAAAAAATACACTCACACTCTGCACTCACAATTGCACTCAATAGCACTCACTTAATTGCACCCACTCCACTCACCGCACAATTGCCACTCAACCGCACATTTGCACTCACTCTGCATATCTAACCACTCAAAGCCAAACCACTCACTATCACTCGCATATCCACTCACTAATCACTCAACACAGCACTCACTAATCACTCTTGCATATCCACACACACAAAGACTCCATTCACTTTGCACCTAATTGCACTCCACTCACGGCACTCAATTGCACTCTTTAATCACATTACACTCCAAATTGCACTCAATTGCACTCACCCACTCTGCACTCACCCACCAGACACACACGGCACTTTTTCTTATATATTCACTCACAAAGACACACACAGGAGAGGAGAAGATTAGATTTTCTGGCTTTGAACGAGAAAAAAGAGAGAACATTAGAGGGGAGGCAACACAGGGGGGAGAAGACTGATTTTCTTCTTCTTCTTTTTCTTCTCACGTATTCACTGTCTTCCCTCTCATCTCCATCAACCCCACAACCATCCTTCACCACCCTCCAGCAGCCCCATCATTTCACAAACAGCACCTTACCATCACTTCCATCTCCACCTTCATTCCATTCTTCACCCTCCAAGCCTTCACAACCATAACCACCCGTAGCAACCCCTCCACCCAAACCTTCACCATCCAACTGCCGCAAACCAGAAAACCGTCCAAGACAAAGCACCCATCAAGAACAATTCTCAACCCTATAGATCACTCCACCATTTTCTCTCCCATAACCACATGAAGCCTCCTTCATCTTCACCCTCACCACCAAGCCTCCATGCAAACCACTCCACTCCATCTCCCTCCACGTAGCCACCTCCTCAAGCTTTCCTAACCCATCACCAAACACCCTCATCACCTTCAAGCCTCCAACGAAAGAAACCCCACGCAACCAAACCTTGCACCACCATATACCCCTTCCATTTTTCGTTTCCAGCCCACTCACAAACCTTCAACCAAGGCAGCCTCCATCATCAAGAGCTTCCAACTCAAGCCATCATCTCCCTCCACCATATACAATCTTCACCATCCTCCCAAACCGTGAACCCACCAAGCACCATCACCTTGCAACCATCACTGAGTTAACTCAGTTTTCACTCATCACCTTTCTTCTCCACCGTGGCTCACCAAGTCACCACTAACTCACCTTCAATCTCCACTCATTCATCGTGAAACCATCACCCACCTCCAAGACCAGCTCCTGCACGCAGCCAACAACCTTCACCATGACCATCAAACTCCCACCCACCATCCAGCTCCACCCACCAACTCAAGTAGCCACCCTCTACGTGACTCACCCCTCCATCACCACGTGAACCTCACCTCCATCAACCCGTAACTCCACCCATCCATAACAGCCAACCGTGACGCAGCAGCAAGCCAGCTCAGCTGAAACAGAGCTCCACCGAACCAGAAGCTGCACCAGAGCTGAAAAAAACAGAACCCCAACGAGCCACCATCCCACGTCCAGCCAATTCACCCTGTCTCTGCCTGTTACTCCCCAACGAGACCCAGGTCCCTGTTTGTGCATTATTCCTCCATTTTACGTGTTTTTCTGTGTGCTTCATTTTAAACCTTGGTTTCTTTTATTATATATGCATATGTATATTCATGTTTTCTTTGGCTTTATCAAAGTAATGTTTCTGTTATTTATGTATATATATATATATATATATATATATATATATATATATATATATATATATATGTTTATTTGGGTTGCTGACATTCTATGAGCCCACATTACGTGGGTTGGTCCTTTTAGTAATAAAGATAGGATAATAGTAATAATAGGGAAGGGTAGTTGGTATAGTGATAGGTTTTTTTTTTTAAAAAAATAAATAAAAAATAAAAAGCAAAAAAAAAAAAGCGAAAATAAGGAAAAAATGGAAAACAGAAAACGTAAAAAGAAGAATAAATATTAGAGAAGTGTTATAATTAGGAGGCTGAGTTTCTTTTGTTTTCTTGAGTTAAAATCAGTTTTTTTTAAAAAAAAAAAATTTAGAAACTTGGTAAAAGATAACAATAAAAATGTAGAGATAAAAGGCATAGGATTAGACAATAATAAAAATACTAAAAAATAAAAAAGGGCAAAAAAATAAAAAAGATAAAGAAAAAAATAATAAAAAATCTTTTAACCAATGCAATGACTAATGATGTTGATTGAATAGCGGATGCTATCTTCAATATTGTTGGGATTACATGGGTCTGTTGAGTAGCCTTGTGCTACCTTAAATCCTGTGCAAAAATGATTTTATTTTCAAACAACAAATTTTTCTTTTCAAAAAAATCTTTTAATTAAAATCGATCAACACACACTTATTTTTTACAGAACTACGTGACTTTGAGTTCCTCATTGCACCTGAGGGTACGTAGGAGCAGAATTTCAATTCTGTCAAGTCAAAATTAAATTTTCATAATTCGGTTTTTTTTCTTTCTTTTCTTTCTTCTCTTTTTTTTTTAAAAAAAATAAAAAATAAAATATTTACAAAGTTTTTTTTAAAAGGGGTAAAATAAATAAATTTGAGATTATCAAATTTTTGCACAATTAACTTAAGGTACCGTCTCGGGACGGGTGTGATAGGGTGCGGTGGGATTAAGTTTCCACCCTTCCCTATCCATAACCGACTCTAGAATCCGATTTGGTTCCAAAGACCATTTTCTAAAAAGGTTTTCCAATTTTTCCTAAATTCAAATAAAATTGGTGGCGACTCCATATTTTAATCATTTTTAAAATCATATGCGAAGCTTCTATTTCGCCGCGATCCCGGTCGCGACAGGATAAGCGACTCCACTGGGGACTACTTGGAGAGTCAGGCCTGTTGTGGTTAGTTGTGCAAATTTTTAATAATCTCTATTTATTTATATCACCCCTTTTGTTTTTTTGTTTTGTTTTCATATTTGTTTGCAAATAACTTTTGTTTGATGTTTTGGTGTAAATATTTGCTAGCATTATTTTGTGTATATTTTTAACTTGTATATATTTTTGTATTTATTGAAACCCTAGGGTAGATGATTGCTGGCTGGTTGTTGTATATATGTTCTGCAGGTTGGGGGGTAGTTTTTTTGGTCTTTTAAAATTTTGTTGTACGAGGTTTGTATGCTCCTCACACACGTCACTATCACTTACCTCACACACAAGCTCTATACCTGGCTCGATACCTTGTAGGATTAAATAGAGGGTGAAGTAGTGTTGCTTTGAGAGACCTTTGGTCTCCGAATAGAACACATGAAAATCCCTCACTCAAATTGAACTCTTTCCGCTTGTAACCTATCATGGGTGAGGATTGAGGACTCTTGCTAGCCAAAGTATTGGTGACAGTAAGGGACAATCTGGGGACCATGACTTTTTAGAAGTTTAGATCTGTCCTGAAAATCTTGCACTGATAGATTGAACGTAGTGACTGTCAAAATTAGAGTCGTGACTTTAAGGAAAATCCAACCTTTAAGTTTCACTTGATTAGGACACAAAGGGAGCGTGCTTTTTCTTTATCTGTTCATTTCTCATACCATTCGTTCTTTGTTAAAAAAAATCATAAAAAGGGGAATGTTTCATCTTGCATTTTCATATCATTTGCATGACATTCGTAGCTTTTTTTAAACAAAAGAGAAAAAAAACATGCATTATCTTGCATTTGCATGACATTCAAAAAAAAAATCAAAAAATACCTCATCTTGCATTTTTTTTTTGTCATTTTCTTGCATTCCAAAAAATAAAAAATATACCTTGCAGTTTCATAGCATTCTTAGTATTTAAAAATCATGCATTTTCATGTCATTCATAATTTTTGAAAAAAAAACATATACATCTTACATTTCCATGGCATTGATCATCTTTTAAAAAAAAAAGAAAAAAAAGAGAAAAAAATGTTTCCAAAGTTCATTCATTTCACCTTATGCATCCCATGCATTTCATTCATTTCATTTTATGCTTCTCATGCATCTCATTCATTTCATCTCAGTCTTTGTTAATAAATCAAACTGGTTCAGGAATCATTGCGCGACCTAGGAAAGAAGAGACCAATCTAACCCGAGTTCACAATACAAGATCTCGGACCGAGAATGGCTGGTGATAATTCGAGACAGGAAGAAACTTGAGTAGGGAGGTCGACGAAGTGACAGGGAGGATAAACGAGGTGTCAGAGAACCAAGCGAGGTTGGAAGCAATATTGCAAGATATAAGGGAGTCTCTCCACTTAATCAGTGGAAACAGGAATGCAAATGGGGTTGAAATGTATGCAAACGTGCCACCAGTAACTGCTCCAATCTACTCGGCCGTAACCTCAAGCATCGCTGCAGGAATCCGCGAGCAACCACCTCAAACAACATCAATAGTCACGCCCATTGGGGAGGGGTATCATGCTTTAGAAGGCGCTCATAATGAAATCCCTGGTTATGCAGGCCCTACCTGGGAACCACCTCATGTGTCTATTCCGAGGCAAGTGACATTGCCTTATTCTGGGAATAGTCACGTCGTAACTGAGAAAGATAAGATGAAAGAAGATTGGATGGAGAAAATGGAGGAACAGATTAAGGCAATAAAGGGCCCAAATGCTTATGGACCTCTGAGGATAGAGGAGTTGTGTCCTACTACGGATGTAGTAATCCCCAACAACTTCAAGATTCCGGATTTTGTGAAGTATGACGGGAGCGGCAACCCTCGTTTCCATTTGATCAGTTATGGGACTAAGATGGCTGTTTGGTCTAGGGATGATAAGTTCCTCATCAGTTTCTTCCATGAGAGTCTTACAGGTCCCGCCCTAGAGTGGTATCTTCAGTTAGACCGCTCCAGGATCTCGCGTTGGACGGAATTGGCTGATCTATTTATGGACCAGTACAAATTCAACTTGGACGCAGCCCCAACCCGAGAACAATTGAGTTCAATGCAGAAAGGTAATGAAGAACCGTTCAAGCAATACGCGCAGAGGTGGAGAGCATTGGCGGCTCAAGTCCAGCCCCATTAACATTGTCGAGATGTGCTCGTATTTCTTAGGGACCCTAGGAAACCCTTTTATTGGGACGATGGCTGGGGCAGCCTATAAGGATTTTGCAGATTTAATAACTTCTGGAGAAAGAATTGAAATATTGGCCAAAACTGGAAAGTTGCCAATGAGTAGCACAGAGAATACTACTTTCAAGAAAGGATTCCAGCCAAAGAAAAAAGAACCTGAAGTGAATTATATCCAACCTCAACAGAATTTCAGACCACGATATAGCTCAAGTCATCAGCCATCATACAACCCCAACCCTCGCTTTTCATACCAAACACTGCCACTGCCTCATTATCCATCCCACCAAATTATACCGGCCACAATCTTCATCCCAACACCACAATTCCAAGTTAACAATGTCCCCTTGATAATCTGCTAGATTATCTGTTTTTCCAAAGCCTTTTGAGGGGATTTCACCGCTTAAACCCAACTTTTGACGTTGTTTTGACCTTAAAATAGTTTTATTTTGTCTTTTTAGTTGATTTATGTTAGTTTGTTATATTAGTTCATTTTGATTAGAATTATTGGTGCTTTAGCTCATTTATCGTTGTTTTGATTGCAGGCACCAAGAGAAATATGATGAAGCTCAATGTGGCAAAGAAAAGCACTCAAGAAGAGAGGACTTAAAGCCTCCAAGGAAGATCAAGAGCAAGTCTGCTGAGCCCCTAGCGCCCAGGCGCTACAGAAGGAGCGCCTAAGCGCCCTTAAGCTTCAAAGGAGACACGCTGGATGTTGAGCGCCTAGGCGCTCAAATCGAAGCGCCTGGCGCTCACGCTCATGACAACAAATGCGTTATGGACATATAGTGCCCGGGCGCTCCAGGACGAAGCGCCTAGGCGCCCATACCAGAGTTTAAATTCATATTTTCTGACCTAAATGAGGTGTGCTGCGTGGAGAGAAGAGGGGGGAGCCGTTTTGGAGCAGGGAAACACCCTATCTTGGGAGCTCTACGGTGGATTTGAAGAGAGGAAGAGTGGAAGCTCAGATTTTCTTCAATCTTCCATGGAGTTTTGCATCTTCTTCCCTATTGTTCTAGTTTTTGCATTTATTTCCATGTCTAGCTAAACTCTCCCTTGTTGGGATTAGGTGGATTTTGATGGATCTTGGTTGTTATTGACATTGGAATCAATTAATTCATGTTGCTATTTCTATTTTGAGTTTATAATCTCTTCTCTTAATGCTTTCTAAAGATTGATTCTCTTTAGGATGAATTTAGGATTGTGTGTTGAATGGAAATTTGATATATGATTTGTGATATGAGATTATGGACCTTGCTTGTCTCTAGGCTAGGAATAGTCATTGATTTGCTTGTTACCTTGTTGAATTCTAAACCATAATGCTTGTTATCTCTTAGAATCACCTAAGGAATTAGGGTTTTTAATTGGAAACAAAGGGTTAACTACCTAAGGAATTAGGAGTTGAGTATTTTAGAGAATTCGGTAACAAAATAGGAATAGTAGCTTGTTTTAATTCCAACTGATATGCAACAAGTGAAATCAAATGAAACTTGATCCCAACTCTTTCATTAATTGATTATTTTTCATTTTGCCTACCAAGTGTTTGATAAATTGCCAACTAGAAAAACCTAAAAATATTGTCATTGCTTTTGGTTCTTTTGATTTTGTTATTGTTATTGGAACCCATTTTAATTCAAATCTTGGTTTAAATAGTAGCTAACTTCGTGAATTGGTACTTGGCCATCGATCCCTGAGAACGATATCCGGTTTCTCACCGTTTTTATTACTTGACGATCCGGTACACTTGCCGTGGTCACATCACCCCTCGCCACAACCATATACACCAACTCGCCCAACTTATACTCAATACCCACCTCCACCTTCGCAAAATTTCCCAAATTACACACAGCCTCGACCAAACTTTCAAAATCAAGGTCGTTTTCGTCCCCAAAACTTACCCCCTTTCCCAAAACTGTCCATCCTAAATGCAGATTTATTTCAAAGGTTGTTTGATGCTCACCTCATTTCAGGGAATCCTGTACGTCCCCTACAACCACCATTTCCAGCATGGTACAACCCAAATTTAACTTGCAAGTACCATATGGATATTGCAGGACACTCAATCGAAGACTGTGAGTCTTTTAAGACTACTGTAAGGAAACTTATTGCTGTGGAAAGCTGGATATTCAAGAGGAGGCTGGACCTAGCATTATTAACAACCCAATCCCTAACCATGGTGGAAGGAATGAGGCGAATGCTGTGGAGATTGAAGGACCGCCAATAAGAAGGGTTATGAGTCTGCGCACACCGATGACTCAAATATTTGAGGGATTGAAGAAGGCAGGTTATGTTATCACTGCACCAACTTCGTCAATGAAAGAATATGAGAGGTATGATGAAGAGTCAAGTTGCGCTTACCATTGTGGGGGAATAGGACACGATATTGAAAATTGCTGGGACTTTAAAGTTCGAGTCCAAGGTTTACTCACTTTGGGAATAATACAGGCCAGGCAAGGGGTAGCTTCCTCTGAAGAGGTTAATGTGGTTGAACGTTTTGTGCTCAAGGTACCACCTCTCAATCAGTCTCCGACACCGGGTAAAGTAGTGGTGACAGTCAAGAAGCCAGCACCATTTACTTACAATAATACTCATTCAGTGCCATGGAATTATGAAACAAAAGTAGAGATGAAAGGAGTCGAGGAGGCGTCAAAGGCTCAAGTGACTGAAATTCACCAGGATGAAGAATCTGTGACAAATATAATTACAAGGAGTGGGCGATGCTATGGCCGGTAGAAATAGAGAAGAGGAAAGAGGGAAGTTCAAAAGAAGAGGAAAGAGGGAAAGAAGAAGAGGAAGAATTTACGAAGATCATGAAACAAAGTGAATACGACGTGATGGAACAATTGAAGAAGACTTCAAGCAAGGATATCTCTTCATCGTCACTCGTATTGACATCGGAATTGCATCGGAAAGCATTGCTAAGAGTACTAAGTGAAGCCTATGTCAAACCCGATGTTACCCCGAGAATGTTGTCAGCATGGTGGATCCAAGAAAGCGTGTCAACATGATTGTATTTATGGATGAAGAGATCACCTCTCGGTCTGAGAAAAACCCACGGGCTTTACATATAACCCTAAGATGCAAAGGGTATATAGTTGCAAAGGTTCTGATCGATGGAGGGTCTGCACTGAATATCCTACCAAGGTCTACTCTAACCTCATTGGCAATAAGTGAAGATGAACTGTCCCCTCGAGAAATGGTAGTGCAAGCCTTTGATGGAAATAGGAGAGGCATTTTGGGAGAAATAACATTGCCATTAGAGATCGGCCCGAGTAATTTTCAGGTACTGTTCCAAGTCATGGATATGGAGCCTGGCTATACCATGTTACTAGGGAGGCCATGGATCCATACCGCCGGGGCTGTTCCTTCCACCCTGCATCAAAGTGTTAAATATATTGAGAATGAGTCAGTCATCACCATACATGGAGAGGAAGAGATTATGCTGTCAAAACCAGTTTCAGTGCCATATGTGGAGAGTGCAGAAAAGGAAGAGGAGAACACCGTGGCACAGTTTCGAAGTAGTTGAAACTGGACTCGGTAAAGATGAATCTCTCACACCAAGTGTGAATCAGGTGGTTGCTCGAATCATGGCTAGTAGTGGATACCAGGAAGGAAAGGGTTTGGGCTCAAAGCTGCAAGGTACTCGGTCGCCAGTGTCACTCCCAGGAAAGTCAGACAAGTTTGGGATAGGGTACGAAGTATCTTTGGAGGAGCATATGAGGAGCATGACTCTTGGAAGAAAGAATGACAAGGGCAAAGCGAAGTATATTCCCCATCTGAGAGAAACATTCCCAGCACCAGCCGAGGTAATCATGCCTGAAGAAGTCCTTCGTCCCCAATATCGTCTCACTATCAATGCTTTGCATGAAGAAAGCCAAGAAGAGCACAAGGCAATCCATCTTGTTGCTGATGAGGAGCCGCTGAAGAACTGGAAATCTGAACCAATTATTGATGTGATTGTTTCAAAGTAATTGTCCTGTCATTCTGTGAAACAGATGTTTAAGTTGTTCTGAACTTATGGTTTATGTTATTTGAGACATTGATTAAATGAACTTGCATGAATATTCAGCATTTCTCTTCGTTGCACTTTCTGACTTATCCTTTTGCATTTTTCTTTTTACATTTCTGTACCATATCGTGTTCTTTCTTTGTCATTCCTGCTTTATTCTGCTTTTCCAACTCCACACAAAATGGCTTTCCAGGGATATGAGTTTCATAGAAAGTTTGCCTCATGAAAGGGACTTCGAAAACTCATCAATTGATTCTCCTGCAATGTTTGATGAAGAAGACCTTGGATCTGGGGAAGAGGAAGACGTTGTTGAAAATTTTTCAAAATTACTGGAGTACTCAGAGAGGGGATTTAACTTGAATGGCGAAGAAGCAGAGGTGGTCAACATGGGGACAGAGGAAGAGAAGAAGGAATTGAAAATAGTGGAAAACCCGGAGTTTGAAGAAATGATCACGCTGTTCAAAGAGTATATGGATGTTTTTGCTTGGTCTTATCGGGATATGCCAGGGTTAGACCCAGAGATAGCGTCGCATAAAATCCCACTATACCCAAATATTGAGGCAAAGAAACAAAAATTGAGAAGGATGCATCCTGATATGTCTTTGAAGATCAAGGAAGAGGTGACTAAGCAGTTGGAAGCAGGATTTGTGGAAGTGTCAAGACACCCAGAGTGGGTAGCCAATATCGTGCCAGTGCCTAAGAAAGATGGAAAAGTCAGAATGTGTGTGGACTATAGAGATCTAAATAAGGCCAGCCCGAAGGATGATTTCTCACTCCCTCACATTGATGTTCTGGTTGATAACATTGCTAAGAATCACAGGTTCTCATTCATGGATGGATACTCAGGGTACAATCAAATCCCCATGGATGTCAATGACAAAGAAAAGACCACTTTCATTACTCCTTGGGGAACGTTTTGTTACACGGTGATGCCGTTCGGATTAAGGAACGCTGGGGCAACTTACCAACGTGCTATGGTGGCACTGTTTCATGACATGATGCACAAGGAGATTGAGGTGTACGTGGATGATATAGTGGCCAAATCTAAAGAAGGAGAAAGTCATGTGGCGGTCCTGCGTAAGCTGTTTGAAAGACTCAGAAAGTACAAGTTGAGGTTGAATCCTGCCAAGTGCATTTTTGGAGCATTTACTGGGAAATTACTTGGATTCATTGTTAGCAGAGAAGGAATAAAGGTGGATCCAGATAAAGCAAAAGCAATACAAGAGATGTCTGCCCCTAAGACGGAGCGTGAAGTGCGAAGTTTTCTCGGGAGACTCAATTACATTGCTAGATTCATTGCTAACTTGACTAGCACCTGTGAGCCTATATTCAAGTTGTTGAAGAAGCATCAACCAGGCAAATGGGATGAAGAATGTCAGGAAGCTTTTGACAAGATAAAGGCTTATTTAATGAATCCTCCTATCTTGGTACCCCCTACACCGGGTCGTCCTTTAATTTTGTACCTAACTGTATTACCAACCTCAATGGGGGCAATGCTGGGACAACATGATGAATCGGGAAAGAAGGAGCAAGCAATTTACTATCTGAGTAAGAAGTTTAATGATTGTGAAGCTCGTTACATGGCTATTGAGAAAACTTGTTGTGCGCTGGTATGGACCTCAAAACGGCTACGACAGTATATGCTCTATTACACCACATGGTTGATCTCTCGAATAGACCCCATAAAATACATATTTGAAAGTCCTCATATTTCATTAAGAGTTTCAAAGTGGCAAGTGATGCTATCAGAATTTGATATCAAGTACATGACTCGAAAATCCATCAAAGGAAGTGTGATTGCTGATCATCTGGCTGAAAACCCTCTGGAGGGTGGACAACTAGTGACATCTGAGTTCCCTGATGGAGAAATACTGATGGCGGAAGAAGGAAAATAAGAAGAAGAACCAGGCTGGAAGATGTATTTTGATGGAGCGGTTAACATGCATGGCAGTGGCATAGGAGCCGTGGTTGTTTCACCAACAGGAAAGCAATACCCAGTTGCTATCAAGTTGGATTTTGAATGCACCAATAATGTTGCAGAATATGAGGCCTGTGCTAATGGTTTACAAGTTGCAATTGACTTAGGGATCAAACGGTTAAAGGTATTTGGAGACTCAACACTCATCATTTATCAGGTGAATGGTGAATGGCAAACCAAGGATCCGAAGTTGATACCTTATCAAAAGTATTTAATCCAGTTGGTTGAGAAGTTTGAGGAGGTGACCTTCTCCCATTTGACCCGAGACCAGAATCAGTTTGCAGATGCCTTGGCCACTTTAGCTGTAATGACCAAGTTGGATATTCATAATAATGTTCAACCCATCCAAGTGAAGATGCACAGTGAGCCTGCATATTGTGCTAATGTGGAAGGCGAGCCAGATGGTAAACCTTGGTATTATGATATCAAGCAGTATATTCAGCATAGAGAATACCCAACGGGAGCAAGTGAGGTGAATAAGAAGACTATCCGCGGTTGGCGATAACCTTTTCTTGAATGGAGAGGTTTTGTATAAAAGAAGTCACGATGGTACTTTACTTAGATGCGTGAATGCTTGTGAAGCTCGTGTAATCATGACTGAGGTTCATGAAGGAATCTGTGGAACTCATGCTAATGGTCATATGATGGCTCGGAAAATTCTAAGGAGTGGTTATTATTGGTCCACAATGGAAACAGACTTGCATAAATCATGTACGGAAGTGTCAAAAATGCCGGATGTATGCGGATCGAGTCAACACACCTCTTTTCCCTTTGCATAATTTGGTGTCTCCCTGGCCTTTCTCAATGTGGGGAATAGATGTCATTGGACCCATTAATCCCAAAGCCTCCAATGGTCATCGCTTCATCCTAGTGGCGATTGACTATTTCACCAAGTGGGTAGAAGCTTCTTCTTATGCCGGCATTACTCAAAAGTGTTTTTGAGATTCCTCAAAAGGGATATTGTCTGCAGATATGGAATTCCGAGAAAGGATAATCACGATAATGGTACCAATCTCAATGGTGCTTTGAGATTAAAAAGTTCTGTGAAAATTTCAAAATCAAGCATCATAATTCAGCTCCTTACAGGCCTCAGATGAACGGAGCAGTTGAAGCGAAGAAATAAGAATGTTAAGAAAATTGTTGCTAAGATGGTGGTAAACTACAAAGACGGCATGAAATGTTACCCTATGCTTTGCATGCATATCGTACAAATATACGATCAAGCACTTTGGGCAACGCCTTTCTCTTTGGTATATGGGATGGAGGTTTGTCTCTCCAATAGAAATCGAGATCCCTTCTCTAAGAGTTCTAATGGAAGCGAGTTAGAAGAATCGAATGGGTGAAGACTCGATATGAGCAATTGAATATGATAGAAGAGAAGAGATTGGCGACTATTTGTCATGGGCAATTGTATCAAAGCGGAATGGCCGAACCTTCAACAAGAAAGTTCGTCCCCGGGAATTCTATTCGGGGGATTTGGTTTTGAAAAAGATTCTCCCTAACCAAGAGGACGCCGGAGGAAAATGGGCTCCGAATTATGAAGGCCCGTACATAGTCAAGCGGACATTTTCTACGGAGGAGCGTTAATTTTGCGAGAATATGGATGGAGAAGAATCGCCAAGGCCCGTGAATACGATGTTGTCAAGAAATTCTATGCCTAAAAAAAAGAGAAAAAGCTCGTTAGGTTGGAAACCCGAAAGGCAACCCTAAGCAAAAGTTAGAGCAATTGAAAAAAGAAAAAAAAAAAAAAAAAAAGTCCGTTAGGCTGAAAACCCGAAAAGGCAGTCTAAGCAAAAGTAAGGGGAAATAAATAGGCAACATCTCAAAGAAAGTGGGCCAGAAACTCTTCGACGGATTCACCAAACTGGGGCAATTTTTGATGTGCGTCCAATCAGTTACACGGGGCAAGTTGTTCGCATTGAATTGGCAATACTGGGGCAAAATTTTTGAAGAATTAAAGAGGATTCATGTTGAAGGAGGTATCAGCAGAAGCAGTGATTGAGTTGTCAAGCATTTGCAGTGAATCAATTGAATGAGGAACAAGGAACCAATATCTTGGGGCGAGTTTTTATTTTTCTTGCAATCTTTCTTTTGTCTTTCAAGTATGTGTCTTGTCAAAAGTCATGTACGATTACATTACCAAAATAATAAAAGGGAAGTTTGTTCATTCAACAAATTTCTCATCCATTCATGAATGCATGCTTACTCATTAATTTATGTCTCAAATAAAATAAACTTAAGGTCAACAATTTGATCGACAATTTTGCAAAGAATTCATCAATGATTAATTCAGATTAAAGGATCTCAATAATTCAAGAAACGAGGTTGTGATGTGTTGCCAAGGAAAACAAGGTGGTCGAAGAAAAATGAAAAAGGAAAAGAGAAAATCTAAGGGAGTCTCAAATGACGAAGGGTCTGATGAAGAAAAGCACGTGAACAAAGGGTTTGATTGGTTAAAGCTTTCCAAGATCGTTGTTGGTTCAAAGGACTTTTTAAAATAACAAAAAGGAGAAAAGAAAAGAAAAAAAGAGAAGAAAGAAAATTTAAGTCCATGCATTTTAATTTCTGTTGAGCGCATCGGCTCCATGCATTTTAAATTCCTATCATTTAATTTTGAGCGCATCGGCTCCTGTCATTTATTCTTTGAGCGCATCGGCTCCATGCATTTTAAACTTGTGAGTGCATCAGCTCATTGCATTGTCATTTAAATTTCGGGACGCAGTTGCCCATTGCCATTTAATTTTCGGGACTCAGTTGCCCATTGTCATTTAAATTCTGTCATTTAAATTTCGGGACGCAGTTGCCCATTGCAATTTAAAATTTCGGGACGCAGTGGCCCATTGTCATTTAAATTCTGTCATTTAAAATTTCGGGACGCAGTTGCCCATTGTCATTTAAATTCTGTCATTTTAAATTTCGGGACGCAGTTGCCCATTGTCATTTAAAATTTCGGGACGCAGTAGCCCATTGCATTGCATTTTAAAATTTCGGGACGCAGTAGCCCATTGCATTGCATTTTAAATTTTCGGGACGCAGTGGCCCATTGTCATTTAAATTCTGTCATTTAAAATTCGGGACTCAGTTGCCCATTGTCATTTAAATTCTGTCATTTAAAATTTCGGGACGCAGTGGCCCATTGTCATTTAAATTCTGTCATTTAAAATTTCGGGATGCAGTTGCCCATTGTCATTTAAATTGTCATTTTAAATTTCGGACGCAGTTGCCCATTGTCATTTAAAATTTTGGGACGCAGTAGCCCATTGCATTGCATTTTAAATTTTCGGACGCTTGATGGCCCATTGTCATTTAAATTCTGTCATTTAAAATTCGGGACTCAGTTGCCCATTGTCATTTAAATTCTGTCATTTAAAATTTCGGGACGCAGTGGCCCATTGTCATTTAAATTCTGTCATTTTAAATTTCGGGACGCAGTTGCCCATTGTCATTTAAAATTTCGGACGCATATAGCCAATTGCATTGCATTTAAAATTTCGGACGCATGATGTTTTATTGCATTGCATTTTAAAATTTCGGACGCGATGAGCCATTGCATTTTAAAATTTCGGACGCAGATAGCCCATTGCATTGCATTTTAAATTTTCGGACGCATGGCCCATTGTCATTTAAATTGTCATTTAAAATTAGGACTCGATTGCCCATTGTCATTTAAATTGTCATTTAAAATTTCGGACGCATATGGCCCATTGTCATTTAAATTACTGTCATTTAAAATTTCGGATGCGATTGCCCATTGTCATTTAAATTACATCATTTTAAATTTCGGACGCATTGCCCATTGTCATTTAAAATTTCGGAGACCTAGCCCATTGCATTGCATTTAAAATTTCGGAGACGCGAGTCATTGCATTGCATTTTAAATTTTCGACGCAGTTGCCCATTGTCATTTAAATTCTGTCATTTTAAATTTCGGGACGCTTGATTGCCATTGCATTTTAAATTTCGGACGCAGTTGCCCATTGCATTTTAAATTTCGGAGACGTAGTTGCCCATTGCATTTTAAATTTCGGGACTCAGTTGCCCATTGTCATTTAAAATTTCGGGACGCAGGTTTGCCCATTGTCATTTAATTTTGAGCGCATCGGCTCCTTGCATTTTAATTTTCTGTTGAGCGCATCGGCTCCTTGCATATTTAATTTCTGTTGAGCGCATCGGCTCCTTACATATTTAATTTCTGTTGAGCGCATCGGCTCCCTGCATATTTAATTTCTGTTGAGCGCATCGGCTCCTTGCATATTTAATTTCTGTTGAGCGCATTGGCTCCATGCATTTTAATTTTCTGTTGAGCGCATCGGCTCCATTCATTTTTAATTTCTGTTCATTTTTAATTTATATTGAGCGCATTGGCTCCATTTTTTTTTTTTTAAAAAATTTTTGTTGAGTACATCGACTCCATGCATTTCAATTTCTTGCCTTGTTTTGCATTCTTGGGACAAAATTGAAGTTCATATCTTTACTCATTTCTTATGACGATAATTTGAAAAACTACTGTTATTCTTATTATCTAATAAGAAACAAGTAAAGAGGGCAATAATGAGCAAACACTCAATTTTGACCGGGACTAAAAATAAAATATAAAAAAAGAGGAAAATTAATTAAAAAGAAAAAAATAATAAAAAATTTATGGCCCACCTTTTAGCCCATTTTACTTAGTTTTTTAGCCTAAATAGATTAAACTCATCTTAGTCTTAAAAATAATAAAATAAAAAAAAAAAAAAAAAAAACATAAAAATAAAAAAATAATAAAAAAAGGGTATAATATAAAAATAAAATAAAAAATATAAAAAATACACTCACACTCTGCACTCACAATTGCACTCAATAGCACTCACTAATTGCACCCACTCCACTCACCGCACAATTGCCACTCAACCGCACATTTGCACTCACTCTACATATCTAACCACTCAAAGACAAAGACCTCACTATCACTCTGCATATCCACTCACTAATCACTCAACACAAAGACTCACTAATCACTCTTGCATATCCACACACACAAAGCACTCCATTCACTTTGCACCTAATTGCACTCCACTCACGGCACTCAATTGTACTCTTTAATCACATTACACTCCAAATTGCACTCAATTGCACTCACCCACTCTCGCACTCACCCACCGGACACACACGGCACTTTTTCTTATATATTCACTCACAAAGACACACACAGGAGAGGAGAAGATTAGATTTTCGGCTTTGAACGAGAAAAAGAGAGAACATTAGAGGGGAGGCAACACGGGGGGAGAAGACTGATTTTCTTCTTCTTCTTTTTCTTCTCACGTATTCACTGTCTTCCCTCTCATCTCCATCAACCCCACAACCATCCTTCACCACCCTCCAAGCCCCCATCATTTCACAAACAAGACACCTTACCATCACTTCCATCTCCACCTTCATTCCATTCTTCACCCTCCAAGCCTTCACAACCATAACCACCCGTAGCAACCCCTCCACCCAAACCTTCACCATCCAACCCGCAAACCGAAAACCGTCCAAGACAAAGACCCATCAAGAACAATTCTCAACCCTATAGATCACTCCACCATTTTCTCTCCCATAACCACATGAAGCCTCCTTCATCTTCACCCTCACCACCAAGCCTCCATGCAAACCACTCCACTCCATCTCCCTCCACGTAGCCACCTCCTCAAGCTTCCCTAACCCATCACCAACACCCTCATCACCTTCAAGCCTCCAACAGCAAACCCCCACGCAACCAAACCTTGCACCACCATATACCCCTTCCATTTTTCGTTTCCAGCCCCACTCACAAAACCTTCAACCAAGGCAGCCTCCATCATCAAGCTTCCAACTCAAGCCATCATCTCCTCCACCATATACAATCTTCACCATCCTCCCAAACCGTGAACCCACCAAGCACCATCACCTTGCAACCATCAC
Source organism: Ormosia emarginata (assembly GCA_029884605.1). Taxonomy (NCBI): domain Eukaryota; kingdom Viridiplantae; phylum Streptophyta; class Magnoliopsida; order Fabales; family Fabaceae; genus Ormosia; species Ormosia emarginata. Next base: position 6,103,278 of record JAQQTP010000075.1, on the reverse strand, counting down.
CGAGTTAACTCGGTTTTCACTCATCACCTTTCTTCTCCACCGTGGCTCACCAAGTCACCACTAACTCACCTTCAATCTCCACTCATTCATCGTGAAACCATCACCCACCTCCAAGACCAGGCTCCGCACGCAGCCAACAACCTTCACCAGACCATCAAACTCCCACCCACCATCCACTCCACCCACCAACTCAAGTAGCCACCCTCTACGTGACTCACCCCTCCATCACCACGTGAACCTCACCTCCATCAACCCGTAACTCCACCCATCCATAACAGCCAACCGTGACGCAGCAGCAAGCCAGCGCAGCTGAAACAGAGCTCCACCGAACCAGAAGCTGCACCAGAGCTGAAAAAAACAGAACCCCAACGAGCCACCATCCCACGTCCAGCCAATTCACCCTGTCTCTGCCTGTTACTCCCCAACGAGACCCAGGTCCCTGTTTGTGCATTATTCCTCCATTTTACGTGTTTTTCTGTGTGCTTCATTTTAAACCTTGGTTTCTTTTATTATATATGCATATGTATATTCATGTTTTCTGTTGGCTTTATCAAAGCAATGTTTCTGTTATTTATGTATATATATATATATGTATATATATATATATGTATATATATATATATATATATATATATATATATATATATATATATATATATATATATATATGTTTATTTGGGTTGCTTGACATTCTATGAGCCCACATTACGTGGGTTGGTCCTTTTAGTAATAAAGATAGGATAATAGTAATAATAGGGAAGGGTAGTTGGTATAGTGATAGGTTTTTTTTTTTTTTGTTAAAATAAATAAAAAATAAAAAGCAAAAAAAAAAGAAACGAAAATAAGGAAAAAATGGAAAACGAAAACGTAAAAAAGAAGAATAAATATTAGAGAAGTGTTATAATTAGGAGGCTGAGTTTCTTTTGTTTTCTTGAGTTAAAATCAGTTTTTTTTTTTAAAAAAAAATTTAGAAACTTGGTAAAAGATAACAATAAAAATGTAGAGATAAAAGGCATAGGATTAGACAATAATAAAAATACTAAAAAATAAAAAAGGGCAAAAAAATAAAAAAGATAAAGAAAAAAATAATAAAAAATCTTTTAACCAATGCAATGACTAATGATGTTGATTGAATAGCGGATACTATCTTCAATATTGTTGGGATTACATGGGTCTGTTGAGTAGCCTTGTGCTACCTTAAATCCTGTGCAAAAATGATTTTATTTTCAAACAACAAATTTTTCTTTTCAAAAAAATCTTTTAATTAAAATCGATCAACACACACTTATTTTTTACAGAACTACGTGACTTTGAGTTCCTCATTGCACCTGAGGGCGTAGGGCGAATTTCAATTCTGTCAAGTCAAAATTAAATTTTCATAATTCGATTTTTTTTCTTTCTTTTCTTTCTTCTCTTTTTTTTTTTTAAAAAATAATAAATAAAATATTTACAAAGTTTTTTTTAAAAGGGGTAAAATAAATAAATTTGAGATTATCAAATTTTTGCACAATTAACTTAAGGTACCGTCTCAGGACGGGTGTGATAGGGGTGCAGTGGGATTAAGTTTCCACCCTTCCCTATCCATAACCGACTCCCGAATCCGATTTGGTTCCAAAGACCATTTTCTAAAAAGGTTTTCCAATTTTTCCTAAATTCAAATAAAATTGGTGGCGACTCCATATTTTAATCATTTTTAAAATCATATGCGAGCTGCTATTTCGCCGCGATCCCGGTCGCGACAGATGCAAAGATTAAAATGTTTTCAAAATTAATATTCCAAATCCAAAGAATCATTTTATGGATATTTGAAAGGGTTTAAAACTGATTTTCATTCAGGGGTATTCGAATATACCCTAAGGTATTCGAATAGAATGGTTTTTAATATTCATACATTTTTCTGTTTTCAAAGTGCTATTCGAATAGCACACTTGGTATTCTAATACAATGCTTTCCAAATATGTTTTTCTAAATGATCTATTCGAATAGATCATAAGGTATTCGAATAGACCTGTTTCACAGAAAGCTTCTTTTAATAGAGGTATTCGAATAACTCTTAAGGTATTGGAATAACCTTATTCAGAATTGTTTTTCACGAGGCTTTTCAAAATGAGTTATTCGAATAACATATATCGGAAAAAGTTTTTACAAAACTTTCTGAAATGAAAAGAAATGGCCATATTTTCATTCATTACATGATTTAATTGCTCCAATGGCTAGTTTCTCAAAAAGCTCTATAAATAGAGACCTTGGGTCTCTTCTGAAGGTAGCCCAACCATCTGAATTATTTTTGCTTATGCTAAAACGTGATTTACTTATTTTCTCATATTTCTTGTGCTCTTTTCGCCAAAAACTTGAGATATCCTTAAAGAGCTCTATAGTGCTTCAATTTGTAATATTTGCTCTTTGTGAGAGTTTCTCTTCATCTATTTTCTGTTTCTGTAAAAAAGGTGAGGTATCCCTTGTTGTAAAGAAGGTGAGGTATCCTTCAAAGGGGGTGAGGTATCCCTCTAATGAAAAGGGTGAGGTATCCCTTGTTGTAAAGAAAGTGATGTATCCTTCAAAGGGGGTGAGGTATCCCTCTAGTGAATAGGGTGAGGTATCCCTCTAGTGAATAGGGTGAGGTATCCCTGTTTGTTGAGACTCAAGCACAAAAGGTGAGGTATCCCAAAGTGTGAGGAGTACTCTGTTGTGTAAAGGTTGCAGGCACCTGTTTTAAGCCTGAAGGTATAGTGAAAAATCTTGAACTGTGCTTCGAGGACTGTCTTGAGTACTGAAGTCACTTGGGTAACACAATTGTACCCACTTAATAGTTGTTTTGTAGCATCTGTCTTTTATCTCAATTGATTTGTAATTTTATATGCTTAAAAATCATTGATAAAGCAGTTGCCTACCTTGGAGGGGGGCAAAGATCTTGATGCTTGATATAAGTAAAATAACATGTTTAGCATTTTCTTCCCAAATTAGCATTTTCATATCTACTGAGTACTGATTCATCTTAAGCTAGTGCAAGGAAGAAAAGTCGCACTTTTATATTGATTATGATGTGAATGGTAGATCCCTATCAAGTGGTCTTTTTATTTAGCAGCCATAATCTATGTTCTTTTAGTCACCATTTAACAATTTGTATTTGTTTTGGATACATGGTATTGTTAGATGTGTTTCTTATCCATCCCATCTACTCATGATTTGGCATTTGTAATGCAAGAAACGACTATTCAATATGATTAATGAACTATCAGCAATATTTGAAGTTGTTACTGGTACAACAAAGAAACAAGTTAAAGAGAAGTCTTCAGTTTCAAACAACAGTGGCAGTAAATCTAAGTCCAACTCTAAAGTGGTAAATAATATGTTTCTCCTCACACCCACACATAAATAAATTCATACATACTTGTCTCTGTGTTGTAGTGAAAAAACTCAGGTTAGTTTTCAGATGTACATTGTTTGTAGAATATAGATACAAACCCTCTTTAAAATTAAGTCCCAGAGGTAAATGGGTTATTTTTTGTGTCTGGGGTGTTCGACTAAAGATAGAACTGCAAAAAAAGATTTTGGAGATGTCATGGAAATGGTGAAAGAATGTATTACAAATGTATTAAATCTATATAACCATCTTCATGAGTTAAACCTAGTAACATATTGGATGGTATTATCAGAACTTAAGTTTTTAAATATTCTATTAATCTATACTAAATTACTATTAGATTTAGTGTTATTGAAGTTGAGGTATATGTTATACTCAAGTTCATGCTTCTTGCTATACATTCTAATCTAAACATTATTGGAGGTATATGCATCTTTACATAAATTGTTTTTTTAGGGCGTACACAAATTTAAATTAAATTTGCCCATTGTAGGTTTTCTAAGTTGAATCTGAGTGGTCCAAAACTAGGCAAACCAGTTGTTGATACCCTTTTCCAGCTTGCAGGGACCTTGACTTTATCAGGACTAATGCTTGGAGGCATGAGTATTAGAACTTTGAGCAAAATCTATCTCATACCTTGTGTTTCACTTTATTGTTGATACCATTATTGTTTGTTCTAGTATGCATACCTCACCTGCTCTTCTAACTAGATAGAGGCATTATTCTGCAGGAAGGAGCAATGCAATTAGCATAATCGTTGCTCAAAAGGACTAAAGAACTTGTGAAAATTGACCTATCTTATTGTGGGCTAACATCTAACTATGTTTTAAACATCAGTATTAATTTATTTTGTTCCATCCTTGAGCTGAATCTGGAAGGAAATCATATTATGCCTGAGGTTTGTTGCCTGTAACTATGGATTTGTCTTGCTAATATTCTTGTAATGCATGTTTCATTTATTGGTTGTAGTTGTTTTGTATTTGAACAGGTGTCTATTTCTTATGAAGATGGACGCCCTGTTGAAGGTAAGGGTGTAGGGACAAAAGTGATAGACAGAGTGCAGGAAACTTATGATTCTGAGTTAAACGGAAAGGACTTCGCCTATGATTTTTTTTCATTTAACTTTGAGTTGCATTATTTGTAATTGTTTAAGTTAGAGAGAAGTCTACTTGTAAAATGTAATAACAATTAATGGTATGCATAAGATATTGTAACTACTTCATATACATTCAACTATTTTGATATCTTTTATAGTTACTTGAATAATTATAATGATTAATGATTTATTATGATTTTGGGTAAATTTTGATTTTGGATAATTATATGCATAGGAAAATAGATTTTTTTTTATAAAATGAAGGTGTCTAGTTGTGGCAAATTCCAACTAGATGCCTAATTTTTTTTAAAATATTTTTTAACATATTAGAGATAGATTTAGAGACGAAAATAGAGACAAAATTTTTTCATCTCTAATTAAAGAATTGAGATGAATCATATAACTGAATAGCGACGAAATTTTAAAATTTAGAGACGGAATTAAATTTTTCGTCTCTAATAATAAGAGACGCCACTTTTAGTGACAAATCAATTTTTGTCTCTAAATATTTAGAGATGGAATTTTGCATATCTAGAGACAGAATTTTTTCATCTCTAAATCTGATTTTTTTAGTAGTGAATATCACAAAAATGAAAAAATCAACCTAGGTTTCGTGTGTATGAAGCTAACAAATTAAAGAGCGGAGAAGCTTACTTCTTCGTCGCAAAGGACACCAAAGCACAACAACCAAAGTCCTTCTTATGATCAAGTGTGCCACTATGTGTAGAATACAGCCGTTCAGAATCTTCTTGTGTGTTGTAGCTATTTGGGTTAAAACATGAATCCAATCTGCCTTAAAACTCTTGTACAACTCTCTTTATAGGGTTGGGAATTAGCACGTCTTTTTCAAAATTTTGGTCATTTGTCTTGATTAGGTTGCCTTAGTCAACGCTCTCTAGCTCAAAAATTATGCTTTATGATTTTGTGCTTAACCAAGTAAATTGTGTCCAACAAGAAGAGAGCGAAGTTGCTTATACTAGGTAGGGTAATTGTTACCAGCAAGTTTGCTAGGTAAGTGGACAGTATTGAAATGAACAAGGTCTTTGGGATCAGGAATGGGAAGTGTAACATCCTAAAAATTTCGTATCTCTTAAGCAGTAATTTTGACAGTTAACAGAATTTTACTGTTTAGTAATTTCTGGATACTGTAAAATTATTTTGATTATTCCGTCAGCATATTTGATCATTTTGAGTGATTTACTCCGTGTCAGGAAAATAAAAATTTTCGAGCCGGAGAAAACTTTACGTAATTTAATTTTTACCGTTAGGTAATTATTTTACGTAATCTGATTTGATATTTGTTCGTTTTCTAATATTTGTGATTTTTGTGGATGATTATGAATTTTTTTTACTGTATATGGGCCCAGGTGTCCTATGTGGGCCCAGGTGACCTTACGTGGGCCCAGGTGGGTCCCGCAAAGTGAAAATTTTTCTACGCATAGAAAAATTTGTACTGTTTAGATGGAGACAGGGGATCTTACTAAACTGAATCCGGAAAGCAGTTTTAGAAAATTTCTTGTATTGTGTTTTGTCTTGTATTTATTTATCGGGCGATAAAAATACAATAAATATATTTTTTTTCGTGGGGTTTTAGCGATAAAAATAGAAATTATACTATTAAAGTCAATATTAGTGATTGTGACAATTTTTGATGGACCAATAGGAAACAAGTCTAAGATTGAAGACTTTAATATCAACCACCGATTTAATCAACGGTAAAGACTTGATCTTGATTTAATCAATGGTAGAGATTTGATCTTAAAAGTGAATAAGACCATTTATAACCGTTAGATGGAGACTAAATCAAGGGTAGAGATTTAGTTTTATATAATGACTATGACCATTTACAACCATTGGATTTAGAAGTGATCAAGGGTGGAGATTTGGTCTTGTAAAGTAACAAGGACCATTTATGACCATTGGATGAAGATTTAATTAATGGTGAAGATTTAGTCTTAAAAAGTAACAAAAACTAATTATGACCCTTGGATTAAAAGTAAGAAGGAGCAATCTTGACCCTTAATTTTGGAGACACGTCCAATGGCTAGAATTTAAAGGAGAAAGATCCAATGGCTTAGATTAAGTCTTCTAAAATCAAAAGTCTACCTAAATCCTAAACATTGAATTAATCAATGGCTAGAAAGGCTTCAAATAATGGCTTGAAAAAGATGACAACTACATGAATGCATTAGGAAGAGGGGGGACGTTTTTGAGCTTCATTTTGGAGTTAAAGAAAAACTTTATGTCATTGTTAGATGTCTTGATCAATTATACATAATTATTGATCATTTTCCTAAAAGCAAAAATATTTTCTTTTTCTCCATGCAAGCTACGGTCATGCATCAAATTTGGAAGACAAATTTACATTCAAATAATACTTGGTCCTTCTTCTAACAATAATTGAAAAAGCTATACAAAATTAGTCAATGTTTGGTGTCTATTCTTTCTAATTTCTATGACTATGCTTGCTTGGTAAAAGAGAAACATGCTATCAATTCAATTCTATCTCTTTTGTTTTAAAGTGGCTCACGGTCTTGGTCTGAAATTAGAAGCTTTGAAGACCATAATTGAACACTTTAGTCATTATTGATCCCCTTGGTCTTCATTGAACATTTTCAAGAAACAAAGTTATCAAAATTTCTCTCCATCTCTCTCCTACTCTAAGCTCACGGCCAAGCACTCCAAACCAACCTTCCATCACTCAAAAATTTCATCCAACTTGGTTTCTTAAATCCTTACCTTATTCTAAACAACTTTCATGTTGAAGGTTTCTTCAAAATCCAACATCTAGTACTTCAAATTCAAGCTTCAAGATTCTACCAAAAATGATAAATTTCATGTTTCCTTTTCTAATCTTTTAGTTTTGATTTTCTAAACCTAAACACAATTCTAAGAAAATCTCTAGTTATGAGTTTTCACCAAATCATTCATCTTAAGTTTTAAATCCAAGCTTCAAGTTTCTATCAAAAATCAAAAAAATTCCATCTTTGTGCTTCAAGAGAAACCATTCGGTCAAGACACTCAAAACCACCATCCAATCTCTTTTAATTTCATCCAACCATAGATCTTGAATCTATATGATATTCTAAGCAACTTTCATGTTGGAGATTTCCTCCAAATCATTCATCTTCATGGAGTTTCTTCAAGATCAAAGTTATTGGGTTTTTGAGGTGAAGTATAAGGAAACTTCATTTCTTCTCTTCTTTTTCATGATCTAAACCATGTTTGATCCATGGTTCCTCTTAATCAAGCTTAATATACTAATTTCCATGTATTTTGTTTTGTATTTGAGAAGCCCTTGGTGGTGAAGGACTTGGAAAAAGAAGCAAAACAAAGAGTTTTTGAGGATCTTCAAGAGGTAAGAGGGAGATCCATCTCACCAACCAAGCATGGTGGTGAGAGATGGTCTTATATTTGATGGATGGTGAATCCATGTGAGGATTCATATCCATGATCTTGTAATTTATTTGTGGGTGTTTATGAGCTTTGATTAATTGTCTATGCTTAATATGCTTTGCATGAGTTTATGATTTTGATGGTATGCTTATACTATGCATGATGATAATATGGCATGCTTTTGATATATATATATGATGTGTATGTATGTGTATGCCATGATTTGATTATGGAAAGAAAATTAATTTTGGTCCCAATGGCCAAGGAAGAGCTACGATTTTGATGCCCTTGATTAGGGTTCATGTTGAAAATTTTCAAGAACAAGGGAATTGATTTTTGGGTCCCTAGAACTTAGTGAATTTCGGTCAAGACACCTCAACATAGGTATTTACAAATTAATATTTTCATGGAAGAATAAAAATTGGATTGATTTGAAGAGTATGGAAAATAAACAAAGGATTTATTTTTCAAGAGAACATGAACACGCTTTTAGAAGGATTTTTATTGATTTATTTTGTGTAAAAAGTTTCTAAGTGTTTTACTAAACATGAGAATTAAATGAAAATAGCAATGATGATTTTAAAGATTTGCAAAGAAAGTGAAAAAGGATTTGCAAAGAAAGTGAAAAAGGATTTGTAAAGAAAGTAAAAATGAATTTGAACAAATGGGTTTCGTTTTTATGACCATCGGTATTTCGGTTTTGAAAACAAAGAATTTTTAATGGTTTTGTTTGTGTAAAACCATATTGACTTAGAAGGAAAAATGTTTTGATGATTTCAATAGTCATGTCAACGTTTTTGAGGACTTGTATTTCCTTGATTTTTATGAAAACAAAGTGGAAATATAATTGATTTGGTATAAAGGATTTGAAAAGGAAATTAGAGCATTTTATCACTTGATAAATAGAAATTTTCGTAACGGAAAACAAAGAGAGGTTGAAAACGTTTGAATTTTAATTTATTTTGAAGAAGATAGATTTTGGAAATGATTTGGGAAAGATGGAGAATATAATGGTGTTTTGAAAATTTACTAACGTATAACTTATTTTCGAGTTTTGAAATACGTTAAAAAATGTTATGTTTTGAAATGTTGATTTATATCAATGCAAAAGTGATTTTTGTGGATTATATTTTGGAAAAGGATTACTTGAGTAAAGAACTGTGAAAAAAGATTTTCTTGAGTAAGAAAATATATTAAATAAAGTATAAAGTTATATTATTTTGGGAAAAGTTGAAAAGGAATTTTTAAAGGTCAAAAAATTTTTACGTAATGAAATTATGGTGAAAAATTATTTACGTATCTTAAAATATAATTTTTAAGTTAATCCAAAAATGATATGAAAAAATATTTCTATGCGATTTTAAATACGTTGAAATATTTATATGCGATTTGAATTACGTTTAAATATTTTACGTAATTTGAACTACTATTGAAAAATTAATATGTGATTTAAAAGTGATAGAATATTTTTACGTGATTGTGAAAATGACGAAAAATCGTTATGTGATTTGGAAAGTGTTTTAAATATTTTGAGACTGATGGAAAATGATTTACGCGACTTAAAAGAATAATTTTTAAGTTACGCAATTTTGAAACAGTGGAAAAATGATATGCGATTTGAGAAATGTATATTTTTACGCGATTGAGAAAAACATTGAAAAATTAGTACGTGATTTAAAAGTGCAACAGAAGAGTTGCGGCATTTTGAAAACGTAACAAAAATGTTACGATATTGTGTAAACGTAACAAAAATATTTTGGAATTGTGAAAACGTAACAGAAGTGTCATGGTATTGTGAAAATATAACAGAAACATTTCAGAATTTTGAAAACGTAACAAAAGTGTTACGATATTTTGAAAACGTAATATAAACATTTTGGAATTGAGAAAACGTAATGGAAACGTTTTGGAATTGTGAAAACGAAGTGGAAATGTTGCGCAATTTTGTGAAAACACGACGAAAGTGTTTTATAACTATGAAAATGTGATAATATGATTTTCCTGTTGAAAATACAGTATGATTATTGTTGAAGCCTGTGATTGGATTTGGTGCATTATACAATGCATTGGAAAGATATGCCTGTAATTGGCATTGGTGTATTATACATGTATTGGAAAATATGCGTTGAGGCATATAATTGAACAAATGAAATTTGAAAAGATTTGGCCCTTGTGGTTGGACTTACACTGATATATTCGTGCATTGTATAAAGTATAGCTAATAAGCTATTTTGGCCCTAGTGGTTGAAGAGGGAATGAGAATTGATAGTGAGGTCTATGATGGATCTTGGGGCGTCAGTAGCGGCGGTCGACCAATGGACAAGCGAGCAGCACTTTGTGTCACTTGAGCGATGCGATCCGTTACAACGCATTGACGATACCCAACAAGAACATGATTCTTTTCTACAACTGGGAGATTGTCTTTAGGCTAAGGTGACAATTAACGAGCATTCTCCTCGAAATTGTGAAAACCTCCATGGAGTTATTTTTGAAAAAGCGAGTCTATGTGTACATGCATGAAATCCGAGTATTTTATATCTGCATGATATATTAATTGAGGGATATTGGCTATGACAATTGCTTTGAATACTTGGATGATGATGATGATAATTAGAGCATTATCGTAATTGTTGTTTTTATGGTAATTAAACTGATAAATGATTGGATAATGATAGTTGATTAATGTTGATATCATGATCATAATTCTGGTATGATCTATCTGTATGATATACTGTTTGTGTTATCTCTGTGCTTCCATGTTGGTATTGGTGTAGGTGATCTCACTTCTTTGTTATGTTGTTTTGTTGTGTCTGTATTATTAAAATCAAATAATAGAAGGATCGAGTTGTCTTAGACATAACGGACGGTAGCTGTTTTGAGATTTGTGACAACAATAAGGAGTGAACATTCATGATCAAGATAGTGTGCAGTATTGACATAGAACAGATGTCTGATGCAATCAAGAAGAAGACAAAAAGAAATAAGTATGTTACAATTTTCTCGTTAGTGTTGTACTGTGCTATTTAGTAGAACCCGTAATGGGGTTTGCTACTGTTAAAGGAAAAAAAAAAGAGTCTATTAGTTTTATATTTATCTTTAAATTGTTAAATATTAATTGGTGTCAATATTGTATATGAATCTGTGCAATATATTTTTCAGTATTACTTACGGATTTCAGTAAGTTTATATTTCAGCAAGAAAGAAATTTTTTTTAAACCCACGTTTTTAACTCAAACCTTTTGTGCAAACATTTTCAGATTATGAGTCGGAAGTCAGACATGTGATACCCTAGGGAGGTGTTACATTAGTTGGTATCGAGCACGGTTTGAGTCTTTTGGGGTTTGTGGTTAGGTCTATTTTGCTTGTGTTGTATTCTCTGTGTGTGTTTGATTTAGAAAGGAAACAAACGTTTATTTGAAATGGTTACATCTCCGGTTTGCATTTTATTTTGATTCGTCCATCTTTGAAGAAAAGAAACAACTCGTGGTGGTTGTACGTACGTGGAAGCGGAACATGCTACTAGTAATGCAGTTGCAGCTATAGGAGCAACGGGAGCAATGTTGAAGAATAACTACAAGAACCAAGGACCGTTGTTCGGTGGAAAAAGCTTGGAAGTTGAAGTTCAAGATCGATGGAAGAGAATCGGTCTTGGAATATAAGATTTCGTAATTTTGGAACCTGATATTTTTTTTTTAGGATATTGAGAAAGTAATTGATTCGACGGAAAATGTATTTACAACCATTGAAGAAACCAAAGCGAATGGCGATGATGAAAGAAGGTATTTAATAAAGGAATGTACGTCAAGGAAACAATTGTGGAAAGTTTGGACATATTTTCCCAGAGATTGTGTTCTATTAAAAACAGAGTTTTCTGTTAGTAAAATCTCGGGTAGTAAGGGAAGTTGTTACTCTGAATGGAACGAGAGTGTTCTGAGCAGAAGGCTTAAACAATGGAGATTGCGTCATTGGAGCTAATCCTGTAAACCATATTGAATATTTCTGTGAATAACCTATTCTTTATGGCATATGATTGAGTAGATCAATTATATATTAGAGTTATTCGTAATCCTCGATTTGTTTATTTCTGTTTCTATTCTTAGCCGATCGAGCTACTCAAGTTATTCAAATCATTATTATAGATCAAATCTTTGTGTTAGTTTGATCTGTCGTTCAAAACTTTGTGTTAGTTTGATCTATTTCATAAACAGATGTGATCTTTGAAAATGGATTGGTTATTTTTCAATCATATCCTATGAGATTATTCCAGTAAAGTACTAGTATTCCAGAAAAACTCATATCAGGCAAAATCAAATTCTTGTTGAATATGTTTGGTAACATATTTGATGGTTTTGCTATTCTTCACAATGTTTTTCATGTAAGAAAGGATATTCCTATTTAAAATCCATGTCATAATATCTGGTATAATGCGGTCGAAAGGAGAATTTGGCTAGGAAGACATTTCCTGTTAAGAGCTAAAGCTGGAGAATGTAATGATACGAGGATAAGAAAATTTTAAGTAATACATTACATTAGTTGGAGGTTATCTGAGAAAAACTATTCTACACATGAATGGAGATTGGTAGCCACTTGTGTTTGTTTTAGAAGTATGGAAATACTTTCTTTCTGGAGTAACACTTAACATCGTCAATAATCATAAGAGTTTGAGATATCTGCTTGATCAGGAAAAATTGATCAAGAGATAAAGAACTTTCATTGGTTAAAATCAGTTGGAAAGGTGTAAGAGAGGAAGCTACATAGAATCTGGAAAGGAAGATAAAAGAGAAATATCCATATTTATTCTGAGGGTGTGAAATCATGGTTATTAAATTTCGAGGACGAAATTTCTATAAAGAGGGGGAGTATTGTAACATCCTAAAAATTTCGTATCTCTTAAGCAGTAATTTTAACAGTTAACAGAATTTTACTGTTTAGTAATTTCTTGATACTGTAAAATTATTTTGATTATTCCGTCAGCATATTTGATCGTTTTGAGTGATTTACTCCGTGTTAGGAAAATAAAAATTTTCGAGTCGGGAAAAACTTTACGTAATTTAATTTTTACCGTTAGGTAATTATTTTACGTAATCTGATTTGATATTTGTACGTTTTCTAATATTTGTGATTTTTGTGAATGATTATGAATTTTTTTTTTACTGTATGTGGGACCAAGTGGTTCTATGTGGGCCCAGATGACCTTACGTGGGCCTAGGTGGGTCCCGCAAAGTGAAAATTTTTCTACGCATAGAAAAATTTGTACTGTTTAGATGGAGACAGGGGATCTTACTAAATCTGAATCCGGAAACAGTTTTAGAAAATTTCTTGTACTGTGTTTTGTACTGTATTTATTTATCGGGCGATAAAAATACAGTAAATATATTTTTTCGTGGGGTTTTAGCAGCTAAAAATAGAAATTATACTATTAAAGTCAATATTAGTGATTGTGACAATTTTTGATGGACCAATAGGAAACAAGTCTAAGATTGAAGACTTTAATATCAACCACCGATTTAATCGACGGTAAAGACTTGATCTTGATTTAATCAATGGTAGAGATTTGATCTTAAAAGTGAATAAGATCATTTATAACCGTTAGATGGAGACTAAATCAAGGGTAGAGATTTAGTTTTATATAATGGCTATGACCATTTACAACCATTGGATTTAGAAGTGATCAAGGGTGGAGATTTGGTCTTGTAAAGTAACAAGGACCATTTATGACCATTGGATGAAGATTTAATTAATGGTGAAGATTTAGTCTTAAAAAGTAACAAAAACTAATTATGACCCTTGGATTAAAAGTAAGAAGGAGCAATCTTGACCCTTAATTTTGGAGACACATCCAATGGCTAGAATTTAAAGGAGAAAGATCCAATGGCTTAGATTAAGTCTTCTAAAATCAAAAGTCTACCTAAATCCTAAACATTGAATTAATCAATGGCTAGAAAGGCTTCAAATAATGGCTTGAAAAAGATGACAACTACATGAATGCATTAGGAAGAGGGGGGACGTTTTTGAGCTTCATTTTGGAGTTAAAGAAAAACTTTATGTCATTGTTAGATGTCTTGATCAATTATACATAATTATTGATCATTTTCCTAAAGCAAAAATATTTTCTTTTTCTCCATGCAAGCTACGGTCATGCATCAAATTTGGAAGACAAATTTACATTCAAATAATACTTGGTCCTTCTTCTAACAATAATTGAAAAAGCTATACAAAATTAGTCAATGTTTGGTGTCTATTCTTTCTAATTTCTATGACTATGCTTGCTTGGTAAAAGAGAAACATGCTATCAATTCAATTCTATCTCTTTTGTTTTAAAGTGGCTCACGGTCTTGGTCTGAAATTAGAAGCTTTGAAGACCATAATTGAACACTTTAGTCATTATTGATCCCCTTGGTCTTCATTGAACATTTTCAAGAAACAAAGTTATCAAAATTTCTCTCCATCTCTCTCCTACTCTAAGCTCACGGCCAAGCACTCCAAACCAACCTTCCATCACTCAAAAATTTCATCCAACTTGGTTTCTTAAATCCTTACCTTATTCTAAACAACTTTCATGTTGAAGGTTTCTTCAAAATCCAACATCTAGTACTTCAAATTCAAGCTTCAAGATTCTACCAAAAATGGTAAATTTCATGTTTCCTTTTCTAATATTTTAGTTTTGATTTTCTAAACCTAAACACAATTCTAAGAACATCTCTAGTTATGAGTTTTCACTAAATCATTCATCTTAAGTTTTAAATCCAAGCTTCAAGTTTCTATCAAAAATCAAAAAATTCCATCTTTGTGCTTCAAGAGAAACCATTCGGTCAAGACACTCAAAACCACCATCCAATCTCTTTTAATTTCATCCAACCATAGATCTTGAATCTATATGATATTCTAAGCAACTTTCATGTTGGAGATTTCCTCCAAATCATTCATCTTCATGGAGTTTCTTCAAGATCAAAGTTATTGGGTTTTTGAGGTGAAGTATAAGGAAACTTCATTTCTTCTCTTCTTTTTCATGATCTAAACCATGTTTGATCCATGGTTCCTCTTAATCAAGCTTAATATACTAATTTCCATGTATTTTGTTTTGTATTTGAGAAGCCCTTGGTGGTGAAGGACTTGGAAAAAGAAGCAAAACAAAGAGTTTTTGAGGATCTTCAAGAGGTAAGAGGGAGATCCATCTCACCAACCAAGCATGGTGGTGAGAGATGGTCTTATATTTGATGGATGGTGAATCCATGTGAGGATTCATATCCATGATCTTGTAATTTATTTGTGGGTGTTTATGAGCTTTGATTAATTGTCTATGCTTAATATGCTTTGCATGAGTTTATGATTTTGATGGTATGCTTATACTATGCATGATGATAATATGGCATGCTTTTGATATATATATATGATGTGTGTATGTATGTGTATGCCATGATTTGATTATGGAAAGAAAATTAATTTTGGTCCCAATGGCCAAGGAAGAGCTACGATTTTGATGCCCTTGATTAGGGTTCATGTTGAAAATTTTCAAGAACAAGGGAATTGATTTTTGGGTCCCTAGAACTTAGTGAATTTCGGTCAAGACACCTCAACATAGGTATTTACAAATTAATATTTTCATGGAAGAATAAAAATTGGATTGATTTGAAGAGTATGGAAAATAAACAAAGGATTTATTTTTCAAGAGAACATGAACACGCTTTTAGAAGGATTTTTATTGATTTATTTTGTGTAAAAAGTTTCTAAGTGTTTTACTAAACATGAGAATTAAATGAAAATAGCAATGATGATTTTAAAGATTTGCAAAGAAAGTGAAAAAGGATTTGCAAAGAAAGTGAAAAAGGATTTGTAAAGAAAGTAAAAATGAATTTGAACAAATGGGTTTCGTTTTTATGACCATCGGTATTTCGGTTTTGAAAACAAAGAATTTTTAATGGTTTTGTTTGTGTAAAACCATATTGACTTAGAAGAAAAAATGTTTTGATGATTTCAATAGTCATGTCAACGTTTTTGAGGACTTGTATTTCCTTGATTTTTATGAAAACAAAGTGGAAATATAATTGATTTGGTATAAAGGATTTGAAAAGGAAATTAGAGCATTTTATCACTTGATAGAATAGAAATTTTCATAACGGAAAACAAAGAGAGTTGAAAACGTTTGAATTTTAATTTATTTTGAAGAAGATAGATTTTGGAAATGATTTGGGAAAGATGGAGAATATAATGGTGTTTTGAAAATTTACTAACGTATAACTTATTTTCGAGTTTTGAAATACGTTAAAAAATGTTATGTTTTGAAATGTTGATTTATATCAATGCAAAAGTTATTTTTGTGGATTATATTTTGGAAAAGGATTACTTGAGTAAAGAACTGTGAAAAAAGATTTTCTTGAGTAAGAAAATATATTAAATAAAGTATAAAGTTATATTATTTTGGGAAAAGTTGAAAAGGAATTTTTAAAGGTCAAGAAATATTTTCTGTAATGAAATTATGGTGAAAAATTATTTACGTATCTTAAAATATAATTTTTAAGTTACGTGATATGAAAAAATATTTCTATGCGATTTTAAATACGTTGAAATATTTATATGCGATTTGAATTACGTTTAAATATTTTAAGTAATTTGAACTACTATTGAAAAATTAATATGTGATTTAAAAGTGATAGAATATTTTTACGTGATTGTGAAAATGACGAAAAATCGTTATGTGATTTGGAAAGTGTTTTAAATATTTTGAGACTGATGGAAAATGATTTACGCGACTTAAAAGAATAATTTTTAAGTTACGCAATTTTGAAACAGTGAAAAAATGATATGCGATTTGAGAAATGTATATTTTTACGCGATTGAGAAAAACATTGAAAAATTAGTACGTGATTTAAAAGTGCAACAGAAGAGTTGCGGCATTTTGAAAACGTAACAAAAATGTTACGATATTGTGTAAACGTAACAAAAATATTTTGGAATTGTGAAAACGTAACAGAAGTGTCATGGTATTGTGAAAATATAACAGAAACATTTCAGAATTTTGAAAACGTAACAAAAGTGTTACGATATTTTGAAAACGTAATATAAACATTTTGGAATTGAGAAAACGTAATGGAAACGTTTTGGAATTGTGAAAACGAAGTGGAAATGTTGCGCAATTTTGTGAAAACACGACGAAAGTGTTTTATAACTATGAAAATGTGATAATATGATTTTCCTGTTGAAAATACAGTATGATTATTGTTGAAGCCTGTGATTGGATTTGGTGCATTATACAATGCATTGGAAAGATATGCCTGTAATTGGCATTGGTGTATTATACATGTATTGGAAAATATGCGTTGAGGCATATAATTGAACAAATGAAATTTGAAAAGATTTGGCCCTTGTGGTTGGACTTGCACTGATATATTCGTGCATTGTATAAAGTATAGCTAATAAGCTATTTTGGCCCTAGTGGTTGAAGAGGGAATGAGAATTGATAGTGAGGTCTATGGTGGATCTTGGGGGCGTCGAGGCGCGGCGGTCGACCAATGGACAGCTGGCGAGCACTTTGTGTCACTTGACGATGCAGTCCGTTGCAACGCATTGACGATACCCAACAAGAACATGATTCTTTTCTACAACTGGGAGATTGTCTTTAGGCTAAGGCTGACAATTAACCAGAGCATTCTCCTCGAAATTGTGAAAACCTCCATGGAGTTATTTTTGAAAAACTGAGTCTATGTGTACATGCATGAAACTGAGTATTTTATATCTGCATGATATATTAATTGAGGGATATTGGCTATGACAATTGCTTTGAATACTTGGATGATGATGATGATAATTAGAGCATTATCGTAATTGTTGTTTATGGTAATTAAACTGATAAATGATTGGATAATGATAGTTGATTAATGTTGATATCATGATCATAATTCTGGTATGATCTATCTGTATGATATACTGTTTGTGTTATCTCTGTGCTTCCATGTTGGTATTGGTGTAGGTGATCTCACTTCTTTGTTATGTTGTTTTGTTGTGTCTGTATTATTAAAATCAAATAATAGAAGGATCGAGTTGTCTTAGACATAACGGACAGTAGCTGTTTTGAGATTTGTGACAACAATAAGGAGTGGACATTCATGATCAAGATAGTGTGCAGTATTGACATAGAACAGATGTCTGATGCAATCAAGAAGAAGACAAAAAGAAATAAGTATGTTACAATTTTCTCGTTAGTGTTGTACTGTGCTATTTAGTAGAACCCGTAATGGGGTTTGCTACTGTTAAAGGAAAAAAAAAGAGTCTATTAGTTTTATATTTATCTTTAAATTGTTAAATATTAATTGGTGTCAATATTGTATATGAATCTGTGCAATATATTTTTCAGTATTACTTACGGATTTCAGTAAGTTTATATTTCAGCAAGAAAGAAATTTTTTTTAAACCCACGTTTTTAACTCAAACCTTTTGTGCAAACATTTTCAGATTATGAGTCGGAAGTCAGACATGTGATACCCTAGGGAGGGTGTTACATTAGTTGGTATCAGAGCACGGTTTGAGTCTTTTGGGGTTTGTGGTTAGGTCTATTTTGCTTGTGTTGTATTCTCTGTGTGTTTGATTTCCGAAAAGGAAACAAACGTTTATTTGAAATGGTTACATCTGGTTTGCATTTTATTTTGATTCGTCCATCTTTGAAGAAAAGAAACAGCTCGTGGTGGTTGTACGTACGTGGAAGCGGAACATGCTACTAGTAATGCAGTTGCAGCTATAGGAGCAACGGGAGCAATGTTGAAGAATAACTACAAGAACCAAGGACCGTTGTTCAGTGGAAAAACTGGAAGTTGAAGTTCAAGATCTGATGGAAGAGAATCAGTCTTGGAATATAAGATTTCGTAATTTTGGAACCTGATATTTTTTTTAGGATATTGAGAAAGTAATTGATTTCGACGAGAAAATGTATTTACAACCATTGAAGAAACCAAAGGCAGTAACTGATGATAAAGAAGGTATTTAATAAAGGAATGTACGTCAAGGAAACAGGTTGTGGAAAGTTTGGACATATTTTCCAGAGATTGTGTTCTATTAAAAACAGAGTTTTCTGTTAGTAAAATCTCGGGTAGTAAGGGAAGTTGTTACTCTGAATGGAACGAGAGTGTTCTGAGCAGAAGGCTTAAACAATGGAGATTGCGTCATTGGAGCTAATCCTGTAAACCATATTGAATATTTCTGTGAATAACCTATTCTTTATGGCATATGATTGAGTAGATCAATTATATATTAGAGTTATTCGTAATCCTCTGATTTGTTTATTTCTGTTTCTATTCTTAGCCGATCGAGCTACTCAAGTTATTCAAATCATTATTATAGATCAAATCTTTGTGTTAGTTTGATCTGTCGTTCAAAACTTTGTGTTAGTTTGATCTATTTCATAAACAGATGTGATCTTTGAAAATGGATTGGTTATTTTTCAATCATATCCTATGAGATTATTCCAGTAAAGTACTAGTATTCCAGAAAAACTCATATCAGGCAAAATCAAATTCTTGTTGAATATGTTTGGTAACATATTTGATGGTTTTGCTATTCTTCACAATGTTTTTCATGTAAGAAAGGATATTCCTATTTAAAATCCATGTCATAATATCTGGTATAATGCGGTCGAAAGGAGAATTTGGCTAGGAAGACATTTCCTGTTAAGAGCTAAAGCTGGAGAATGTAATGATACGAGGATAAGAAAATTTTAAGTAATACATTACATTAGTTGGAGGTTATCTGAGAAAAACTATTCTAGGCATGAATGGAGATTGGTAGCCGTTGTGTTTGTTTTAGAAGTATGGAAATACTTTCTTTCTTTCTGGAGTAACACTTAACATCGTCAATAATCATAAGAGTTTGAGATATCTGCTTGATCAGGAAAAATTGATCAAGAGATAAAGAACTTTCATTGGTTAAAATCAGTTGGAAAGGTGTAAGAGAGGAAGCTACATAGAATCTGGAAAGGAAGATAAAAGAGAAATATCCATATTTATTCGAGGGTGTGAAATCATGGTTATTAAATTTCGAGGACGAAATTTCTATAAAGAGGGGAGTATTGTAACATCCTAAAAATTTCGTATCTCTTAAGCAGTAATTTTAACAGCTAATTAATTTTTTCTTGTTTAGTAATTTCTTGATACTGTAAAATTATTTTGATTATTCCGTCAAAGATATTTGATCGTTTTGAGTGATTTACTCCGTGTTAGGAAAATAAAAATTTTCGAGTCGGGAAAAACTTTACGTAATTTAATTTTTACCGTTAGGTAATTATTTTACGTAATCGATTTGATATTTGTGCGTTTTCTAATATTTGTGATTTTTGTGAATGATTATGAATTTTTTTTTTACTGTATGTGGGACCAAGTGGTTCTATGTGGGCCCAGATGACCTTACGTGGGCCTAGGTGGGTCCCGCAAAGTGAAAATTTTTCTACGCATAGAAAAATTTGTACTGTTTAGATGGAGACAGGGGATCTTACTAAATCTGAATCCGGAAACAGTTTTAGAAAATTTCTTGTATTGTGTTTTGTACTGTATTTATTTATCTACGATAAAAATACAGTAAATATATTTTTTCGTGGGGTTTTAGCAGCTAAAAATAGAAATTATACTATTAAAGTCAATATTAGTGATTGTGACAATTTTTGATGGACCAATAGGAAACAAGTCTAAGATTGAAGACTTTAATATCAACCACCGATTTAATCGACGGTAAAGACTTGATCTTGATTTAATCAATGGTAGAGATTTGATCTTAAAAGTGAATAAGATCATTTATAACCGTTAGATGGAGACTAAATCAAGGGTAGAGATTTAGTTTTATATAATGGCTATGACCATTTACCACCATTGGATTTAGAAGTGATCAAGGGTGGAGATTTGGTCTTGTAAAAGTAACAAGAATGACCATTTATGACCATTGGATGAAGATTTAATTAATGGTGAAGATTTAGTCTTAAAAAGTAACAAAGACTAATTATGACCCTTGGATTAAAAGTAAGAAGGAGCAATCTTGACCCTTAATTTTGGAGACACATCCAATGGCTAGAATTTAAAGGAGAAAGATCCAATGGCCAGATTAAGTCTTCTAAAATCAAAAGTCTACCTAAATCCTAAACATTGAATTAATCAATGGTAGAAAGGCTTCAAATAATGGCTTGAAAAAGATGACAACTACATGAATGCATTAGGAAGAGGGGGACGTTTTTTAGCTTCATTTTGGAGCTAAAGAAAAACTTTATGTCATTGTTAGATGTCTTGATCAATTATACATAATTATTGATCATTTTCCTAAAGCAAAAATATTTTCTTTTTCTCCATGCAAGCTACGGTCATGCATCAAATTTGGAAGACAAATTTACATTCAAATAATACTTGGTCCTTCTTCTAACAATAATTGAAAAAGCTATACAAAATTAGTCAATGTTTGGTGTCTATTCTTTCTAATTTCTATGACTATGCTTGCTTGGTAAAAGAGAAACATGCTATCAATTCAATTCTATCTCTTTTGTTTTAAAGTGGCTCACGGTCTTGGTCTGAAATTAGAAGCTTTGAAGACCATAATTGAACACTTTAGTCATTATTGATCCCCTTGGTCTTCATTGAACATTTTCAAGAAACAAAGTTATCAAAATTTCTCTCCATCTCTCTCCTACTCTAAGCTCACGGCCAAGCACTCCAAACCAACCTTCCATCACTCAAAAATTTCATCCAACCTAGTTTCTTGAATCCTTACCTTATTCTAAACAACTTTCATGTTGAAGGTTTCTTCAAAATCCAACATCTAGTACTTCAAATTCAAGCTTCAAGATTCTACCAAAAATGGTAAATTTCATGTTTCCTTTTCTAATCTTTTAGTTTTGATTTTCTAAACCTAAACACAATTCTAAGAACATCTTTAGTTATGAGTTTTCACTAAATCATTCATCTTAAGTTTTAAATCCAAGCTTCAAATTTCTATCAAAAATCAAAAAAATTCCATCTTTGTGCTTCAAGAGAAACCATTCGGTCAAGACACTCAAAACCACCATCCAATCTCTTTTAATTTCATCCAACCATAGATCTTGAATCTACATGATATTCTAAGCAACTTTCATGTTGGAGATTTCTTCTAAATCATTCATCTTCATGGAGTTTCTTCAAGATCAAAGTTATTGGGTTTTTGAGGTGAAGTACAAGGAAACTTCATTTCTTCTCTTCTTTTTCATGATCTAAACCATGTTTGATCCATGGTTCCTCTTAATCAAGCTTAGTATGCTAATTTCCATGTATTTTGTTTTGTATTTGAGAAGCCCTTGGTGGTGAAGGACTTGGAAAAAGAAGCAAAACAAAGAGTTTTGAGGATCTTCAAGAGGTAAGAGGAGATCCATCTCACCAACCAAGCATAGTGGTGAGAGATGGTCTTATATTTGATGGATGGTGAATCCATGTGAGGATTCATATCCATGATCTTGTAATTTATTTGTGGGTGTTTATGAGCTTTGATTAATTGCCTATGCTTAATATGCTTTGCATGAGTTTATGATTTTGATGGTATGCTTATACTATGCATGATGATAATATGGCATGCTTTTGATATATATATATATATGATGTGTATGTATGTGTATGCCATGATTTGATTATGGAAAGAAAATTAATTTTGGTCCCAATGGCCAAGGAAGAGCTACGATTTTGATGCCCTTGATTAGGGTTCATGTTGAAAATTTTCAAGAACAAGGGAATTGATTTTTGGGTCCCTAGAACTTAGTGAATTTCGGTCAAGACACCTCAACATAGGTATTTACAAATTAATATTTTCATGGAAGAATAAAAATTGATTGATTTGAAGAGTATGGAAAATAAACAAAGGATTTATTTTTCAAGAGAACATGAACACGCTTTTAGAAGGATTTTTATTGATTTATTTTGTGTAAAAAGTTTCTAAGTGTTTTACTAAACATGAGAATTAAATGAAAATAGCAATGATGATTTTAAAGATTTGCAAAGAAAGTGAAAAAGGATTTGCAAAGAAAGTGAAAAAGGATTTGTAAAGAAAGTAAAAATGAATTTGAACAAATGGGTTTCGTTTTATGACCATCGGTATTTCGGTTTTGAAAACAAAGAATTTTTAATGGTTTTGTTTGTGTAAAACCATATTGACTTAGAAGAAAAATGTTTTGATGATTTCAATAGTCATGTCAACGTTTTTGAGGACTTGTATTTCCTTGATTTTTATGAAAACAAAGTGGAAATATAATTGATTTGGTATAAAGGATTTGAAAAGGAAATTAGAGCATTTTATCACTTGATAGAATAGAAATTTTCGTAACGGAAAACAAAGAGAGAGGTTGAAAACGTTTGAATTTTAATTTATTTTGAAGAAGATAGATTTTGGAAATGATTTGGGAAAGATGGAGAATATAATGGTGTTTTGAAAATTTACTAACGTATAACTTATTTTCGAGTTTTGAAATACGTTAAAAAATGTTATGTTTTGAAATGTTGATTTATATCAATGCAAAAGTTATTTTTGTGGATTATATTTTGGAAAAGGATTACTTGAGTAAAGAATCATGAAAAAGATTTTCTTGAGTAAGAAAATATATTAAATAAAGTATAAAGTTATATTATTTTGGGAAAAGTTGAAAAGGAATTTTTAAAGGTCAAGAAATATTTTCTCAGTAATGAAATTATGGTGAAAAATTATTTACGTATCTTAAAATATAATTTTTAAGTTACGTGATATGAAAAAATATTTCTATGCGATTTTAAATACGTTGAAATATTTATATGCGATTTGAATTACGTTTAAATATTTTACGTAATTTGAACTACTATTGAAAAATTAATATGTGATTTAAAAGTGATAGAATATTTTTACGTGATTGTGAAAATGACGAAAAATCGTTATGTGATTTGGAAAGTGTTTTAAATATTTTGAGACTGATGGAAAATGATTTACGCGACTTAAAAGAATAATTTTTAAGTTACGCAATTTTAAAATAGTAAAAAAATGATATGCGATTTGAGAAATGTATATTTTTACGCGATTGAGAAAAACGTTGAACAATTAGTACGTGATTTAAAAGTCTGCAATATAAGAGTTGCGGCATTTTGAAAACGTAACAAAAATGTTACGATATTGTGAAAACGTAACAAAAATATTTTAGAATTGTGAAAACGTAACAGAAGTGTCATTATTGTGAAAATATAACATAAACATTTTAGAATTTTGAAAACGTAACAAAAGTGTTACGATATTTTGAAAACGTAATATAAACATTTTGGAATTGAGAAAACGTAATGGAAACGTTTTGGAATTGTGAAAACGAAGTGGAAATGTTGCGCAATTTTGTGAAAACACGACGAAAGTGTTTTATAACTATGAAAATGTGATAATATGATTTTCCTGTTGAAAATACAGTATGATTATTGTTGAAGCCTGTGATTGGATTTGGTGCATTATACAATGCATTGGAAAGATATGCCTGTAATTGGCATTGGTGTATTATACATGTATTGGAAAATATGCGTTGAGGCATATAATTGAACAAATGAAATTTGAAAAGATTTGGCCCTTGTGGTTGGACTTGCACTGATATATTCGTGCATTGTATAAAGTATAGCTAATAAGCTATTTTGGCCCTAGTGGTTGAAGAGGGAATGAGAATTGATAGTGAGGTCTATGGTGGATCTTGGGGGCGTCGAGGCGCGGCGGTCGACCAATGGACAGCTGGCGAGCACTTTGTGTCACTTGACGATGCAGTCCGTTGCAACGCATTGACGATACCCAACAAGAACATGATTCTTTTCTACAACTGGGAGATTGTCTTTAGGCTAAGGCTGACAATTAACCAGAGCATTCTCCTCGAAATTGTGAAAACCTCCATGGAGTTATTTTTGAAAAACTGAGTCTATGTGTACATGCATG
Source organism: Ormosia emarginata (assembly GCA_029884605.1). Classification (NCBI taxonomy): domain Eukaryota; kingdom Viridiplantae; phylum Streptophyta; class Magnoliopsida; order Fabales; family Fabaceae; genus Ormosia; species Ormosia emarginata. The sequence goes on along the minus strand of JAQQTP010000075.1, from coordinate 6,078,511 downwards.
AAACTGAGTATTTTATATCTGCATGATATATTAATTGAGGGATATTGGCTATGACAATTGCTTTGAATACTTGGATGATGATGATGATAATTAGAGCATTATCGTAATTGTTGTTTATGGTAATTAAACTGATAAATGATTGGATAATGATAGTTGATTAATGTTGATATCATGATCATAATTCTGGTATGATCTATCTGTATGATATACTGTTTGTGTTATCTCTGTGCTTCCATGTTGGTATTGGTGTAGGTGATCTCACTTCTTTGTTATGTTGTTTTGTTGTGTCTGTATTATTAAAATCAAATAATAGAAGGATCGAGTTGTCTTAGACATAACGGGCGGTAGCTGTTCTGAGATTTGTGACAACAATAAGGAGTGGACATTCATGTTCAAGATAGTGTGCAGTATTGATATAGAACAGATGTCTGATGCAATCAAGAAGAAGACAAAAAGAAATAAGTATGTTACAATTTTCTCGTTAGTGTTGTACCGTGCTATTTAGTAGAACCCGTAATGGGGTTTGCTACTGTTAAAGGAAAAAAAAAGAGTCTATTAGTTTTATATTTATCTTTAAATTGTTAAATATTAATTGGTGTCAATATTGTATATGAATCTGTGCAATATATTTTTCAGTATTACTTACGGATTTCAGTAAGTTTATATTTCAGCAAGAAAGAAATTTTTTTTAAACCCACGTTTTTAACTCAAACCTTTTGTGCAAACATTTTCAGATTATGAGTCGGAAGTCAGACATGTGATACCCTAGGGAGGGTGTTACATTAGTTGGTATCAGAGCACGGTTTGAGTCTTTTGGGGTTTGTGGTTAGGTCTATTTTGCTTGTGTTGTATTCTCTGTGTGTTTGATTTCCGAAAGGAAACAAACGTTTATTTGAAATGGTTACATCTGGTTTGCATTTTATTTTGATTCGTCCATCTTTGAAGAAAAGAAACAGCTCGTGGTGGTTGTACGTACGTGGAAGCGGAACATGCTACTAGTAATGCAGTTGCAGCTATAGGAGCAACGGGAGCAATGTTGAAGAATAACTACAAGAACCAAGGACCGTTGTTCAGTGGAAAAACTGGAAGTTGAAGTTCAAGATCTGATGGAAGAGAATCAGTCTTGGAATATAAGATTTCGTAATTTTGGAACCTGATATTTTTTTTTAGGATATTGAGAAAGTAATTGATTTCGACAGAAAATGTATTTACAACCATTGAAGAAACCAAAGGCAGTAACTGATGAGAAAGAAGGTATTTAATAAAGGAATGTACGTCAAGGAAACAGGTTGTGGAAAGTTTGGACATATTTTCCAGAGATTGTGTTCTATTAAAAACAGAGTTTTCTGTTAGTAAAATCTCGGGTAGTAAGGGAAGTTGTTACTCTGAATGGAACGAGAGTGTTCTGAGCAGAAGGCTTAAACAATGGAGATTGCGTCATTGGAGCTAATCCTGTAAACCATATTGAATATTTCTGTGAATAACCTATTCTTTATGGCATATGATTGAGTAGATCAATTATATATTAGAGTTATTCGTAATCCTCTGATTTGTTTATTTCTGTTTCTATTCTTAGCCGATCGAGCTACTCAAGTTATTCAAATCATTATTATAGATCAAATCTTTGTGTTAGTTTGATCTGTCGTTCAAAACTTTGTGTTAGTTTGATCTATTTCATAAACAGATGTGATCTTTGAAAATGGATTGGTTATTTTTCAATCATATCCTATGAGATTATTCCAGTAAAGTACTAGTATTCCAGAAAAACTCATATCAGGCAAAATCAAATTCTTGTTGAATATGTTTGGTAACATATTTGATGGTTTTGCTATTCTTCACAATGTTTTTCATGTAAGAAAGGATATTCCTATTTAAAATCCATGTCATAATATCTGGTATAGTACGGTCGAAAGGAGAATTTGGCTAGGAAGACATTTCCTGTTAAGAGCTAAAGCTGGAGAATGTAATGATACGAGGATAAGAAAATTTTAAGTAATACATTACATTAGTTGGAGGTTATCTGAGAAAAACTATTCTACACATGAATGGAGATTGGTAGCCACTGTGTTTGTTTTAGAAGTATGGAAATACTTTCTTTCTGGAGTAACACTTAACATCGTCAATAATCATAAGAGTTTGAGATATCTGCTTGATCAGGAAAAATTGATCAAGAGATAAAGAACTTTCATTGGTTAAAATCAGTTGGAAAGGTGTAAGAGAGGAAGCTACATAGAATCTGGAAAGGAAGATAAAAGAGAAATATCCATATTTATTCTGAGGGTGTGAAATCATGGTTATTAAATTTCGAGGACGAAATTTCTATAAAGAGGGGGAGTATTGTAACATCCTAAAAATTTCGTATCTCTTAAGCAGTAATTTTAATGAGCTAATGAATTTTACTTGTTTAGTAATTTCTCTTGATCTTGTAAAATTATTTTGATTATTCCGTCAAGATATTTGATCGTTTTGAGTGATTTACTCCGTGTCAGGAAAATAAAAATTTTCGGGCCGGGAAAAACTTTACGTAATTTAATTTTTACCGTTAGGTAATTATTTTACGTAATCTGATTTGATATTCGTACGTTTTCTAATATTTGTGATTTTTGTGAATGATTATGAATTTTTTTTTTACTGTATGTGGGACCAAGTGGTCCTATGTGGGCCCAGATGACCTTACGTGGGCCTAGGTGGGTCCCGCAAAGTGAAAATTTTTCTACGCATAGAAAAATTTGTATTGTTTAGATGGAGACAGGGGATCTTACTAAATCAATCCGGAAACGCTTTTAGAAAATTTCTTGTCTTGTGTTTTGTCTTGTATTTATTTATCTACGATAAAAATACAAGAAATATATTTTTTCGTGGGGTTTTAGCACTAAAAATAGAAATTATACTATTAAAGTCAATATTAGTGATTGTGACAATTTTTGATGGACCAATAGGAAACAAGTCTAAGATTGAAGACTTTAATATCAACCACCGATTTAATCGACGGTAAAGACTTGATCTTGATTTAATCAATGGTACAGATTTGATCTTAAAAGTGAATAAGATCATTTATAACCGTTAGATGGAGACTAAATCAAGGGTAGAGATTTAGTTTTATATAATGGCTATGACCATTTACAACCATTGGATTTAGAAGTGATCAAGGGTGGAGATTTGGTCTTGTAAAGTAACAAGGACCATTTATGACCATTGGATGAAGATTTAATTAATGGTGAAGATTTAGTCTTAAAAAGTAACAAAGACTAATTATGACCCTTGGATTAAAAGTAAGAAGGAGCAATCTTGACCCTTAATTTTGGAGACACATCCAATGGCTAGAATTTAAAGGAGAAAGATCCAATGGCCTAGATTAAGTCTTCTAAAATCAAAAGTCTACCTAAATCCTAAACATTGAATTAATCAATGGCTAGAAAGGCTTCAAATAATGGCTTGAAAAAGATGACAACTACATGAATGCATTAGGAAGAGGGGGGACGTTTTTTAGCTTCATTTTGGAGCTAAAGAAAAACTTTATGTCATTGTTAGATGTCTTGATCAATTATACATAATTATTGATCATTTTCCTAAAGCAAAAATATTTTCTTTTTCTCCATGCAAGCTACGGTCATGCATCAAATTTGGAAGACAAATTTACATTCAAATAATACTTGGTCCTTCTTCTAACAATAATTGAAAAAGCTATACAAAATTAGTCAATGTTTGGTGTCTATTCTTTCTAATTTCTATGACTATGCTTGCTTGGTAAAGAGAAAACATGCTATCAATTCAATTCTATCTCTTTTGTTTTAAAGTGGCTCACGGTCTTGGTCTGAAATTAGAAGCTTTGAAGACCATAATTGAACACTTTAGTCATTATTGATCCCCTTGGTCTTCATTGAACATTTTCAAGAAACAAAGTTATCAAAATTTCTCTCCATCTCTCTCCTACTCTAAGCTCACGGCCAAGCACTCCAAACCAACCTTCCATCACTCAAAAATTTCATCCAACCTAGTTTCTTGAATCCTTACCTTATTCTAAACAACTTTCATGTTGAAGGTTTCTTCAAAATCCAACATCTAGTACTTCAAATTCAAGCTTCAAGATTCTACCAAAAATGGTAAATTTCATGTTTCCTTTTCTAATCTTTTAGTTTTGATTTTCTAAACCTAAACACAATTCTAAGAAAATCTCTAGTTATGAGTTTTCACCAAATCATTCATCTTAAGTTTTAAATCCAAGCTTCAAATTTCTATCAAAAATCAAAAAAATTCCATCTTTGTGCTTCAAGAGAAACCATTCGGTCAAGACACTCAAAACCACCATCCAATCTCTTTTAATTTCATCCAACCATAGATCTTGAATCTACATGATATTCTAAGCAACTTTCATGTTGGAGATTTCTTCTAAATCATTCATCTTCATGGAGTTTCTTCAAGATCAAAGTTATTGGGTTTTTGAGGTGAAGTACAAGGAAACTTCATTTCTTCTCTTCTTTTTCATGATCTAAACCATGTTTGATCCATGGTTCCTCTTAATCAAGCTTAGTATGCTAATTTCCATGTATTTTGTTTTGTATTTGAGAAGCCCTTGGTGGTGAAGGACTTGGAAAAAGAAGCAAAACAAAGAGTTTTTGAGGATCTTCAAGAGGTAAGAGGGAGATCCATCTCACCAACCAAGCATAGTGGTGAGAGATGGTCTTATATTTGATGGATGGTGAATCCATGTGAGGATTCATATCTATGATCTTGTAATTTATTTGTGGGTGTTTATGAGCTTTGATTAATTGCCTATGCTTAATATGCTTTGCATGAGTTTATGATTTTGATGGTATGCTTATACTATGCATGATGATAATATGGCATGCTTTTGATATATATATATATATGATGTGTATGTATGTGTATGCCATGATTTGATTATGGAAAGAAAATTAATTTTGGTCCCAATGGCCAAGGAAGAGCTACGATTTTGATGCCCTTGATTAGGGTTCATGTTGAAAATTTTCAAGAACAAGGGAATTGATTTTTGGGTCCCTAGAACTTAGTGAATTTCGGTCAAGACACCTCAACATAGGTATTTACAAATTAATATTTTCATGGAAGAATAAAAATTGGATTGATTTGAAGAGTATGGAAAATAAACAAAGGATTTATTTTTCAAGAGAACATGAACACGCTTTTAGAAGGATTTTTATTGATTTATTTTGTGTAAAAAGTTTCTAAGTGTTTTACTAAACATGAGAATTAAATGAAAATAGCAATGATGATTTTAAAGATTTGCAAAGAAAGTGAAAAAGGATTTGCAAAGAAAGTGAAAAAGGATTTGTAAAGAAAGTAAAAATGAATTTGAACAAATGGGTTTCGTTTTTATGACCATCGGTATTTCGGTTTTGAAAACAAAGAATTTTTAATGGTTTTGTTTGTGTAAAACCATATTGACTTAGAAGAAAAAATGTTTTGATGATTTCAATAGTCATGTCAACGTTTTTGAGGACTTGTATTTCCTTGATTTTTATGAAAACAAAGTGGAAATATAATTGATTTGGTATAAAGGATTTGAAAAGGAAATTAGAGCATTTTATCACTTGATAGAATAGAAATTTTCGTAACGGAAAACAAAGAGAGGTTGAAAACGTTTGAATTTTAATTTATTTTGAAGAAGATAGATTTTGGAAATGATTTGGGAAAGATGGAGAATATAATGGTGTTTTGAAAATTTACTAACGTATAACTTATTTTCGAGTTTTGAAATACGTTAAAAAATGTTATGTTTTGAAATGTTGATTTATATCAATGCAAAAGTTATTTTTGTGGATTATATTTTGGAAAAGGATTACTTGAGTAAAGAACTGTGAAAAAAGATTTTCTTGAGTAAGAAAATATATTAAATAAAGTATAAAGTTATATTATTTTGGGAAAAGTTGAAAAGGAATTTTTAAAAGGTCAAGAAATATTTTCTCGTAATGAAATTATGGTGAAAAATTATTTACGTATCTTAAAATATAATTTTTAAGTTACGTGATATGAAAAAATATTTCTATGCGATTTTAAATACGTTGAAATATTTATATGCGATTTGAATTACGTTTAAATATTTTACGTAATTTGAACTACTATTGAAAAATTAATATGTGATTTAAAAGTGATAGAATATTTTTACGTGATTGTGAAAATGACGAAAAATCGTTATGTGATTTGGAAAGTGTTTTAAATATTTTGAGACTGATGGAAAATGATTTACGCGACTTAAAAGAATAATTTTTAAGTTACGCAATTTTGAAATAGTGAAAAAATGATATGCGATTTGAGAAATGTATATTTTTACGCGATTGAGAAAAACGTTGAACAATTAGTACGTGATTTAAAAGTGCAACAGAAGAGTTGCAGCATTTTGAAAACGTAACAAAAATGTTACGATATTGTGAAAACGTAACAAAAATATTTTAGAATTATGAAAACGTAACAGAAGTGTCATGGTATTGTGAAAATATAACAGAAACGTTTCAGAATTTTGAAAACGTAACAGAAGTGTTACGGTATTTTGAAAACGTAATATAAACATTTTGGAATTGTGAAAACGTAACAGAAACGTTTTGGAATTGTGAAAACGAAACGAAAATGTTGCGCAATTTTGTGAAAACACGACGAAAGTGTTTTATAACTATGAAAATGTGATAATATGATTTTCCTGTTGAAAATACAGTATGATTACTGTTGAAGCCTGTGATTGGATTTGGTGCATTATACAATGCATTGGAAAGATATGCCTGTAATTGGCATTGGTGCATTATACATGCATTGGAAAATATGCATTGAGGCATATGATTGAACAAATGAAATTTGAAAAGATTTGGCCCTTGTGGTTGGACTTGCACTGATATATTCGTGCATTGTATAAAGTATAGTTAATAAGCTATTTTAGTCCTAGTGGTTGAAGAGGGAATGAGAATTGATAGTGAGGTCTATGATGGATCTTGGGGGCGTCGAGGCGCGGCGGTCGACCAATGGACAGCTGGCGAGTACCCTGTGCCACTTGGCGATGCAGTCCGTTGCAACGCATTGACGATACCCGACAAGAACATGATTCTTTTCTACAACTGGGAGATTGTCTTTAGGCTAAGACTGACAATTAACCAGAGCATTCTCCTCGAAATTGTGAAAACCTCCATGGAGTTATTTTTGAAAAACTGAGTCTATGTGTACATGCATGAAACTGAGTATTTTATATCTGCATGATATATTAATTGAGGGATATTGGCTATGACAATTGTTTTGAATACTTGGATGATGATGATGATAATTAGAGCATTATCGTAATTGTTGTTTATGGTAATTAAACTGATAAATGATTGGATAATGATAGTTGATTAATGTTGATATCATGATCATAATTCTGGTATGATCTATCTGTATGATATGTTGTTTGTGTTATCTCTGTGCTACCATGTTGGTATTGGTGTAGGTGATCTCACCTCTTTGTTATGTTGTTTTGTTGTGTCTGTATTATTAAAATCAAATAATAGAAGGATCGAGTTGTCTTAGACATAACGGGCGGTAGCTGTTCTGAGATTTGTGACAACAATAAGGAGTGGACATTCATGTTCAAGATAGTGTGCAGTATTGATATAGAACAGATGTCTGATGCAATCAAGAAGAAGACAAAAAGAAATAAGTATGTTACAATTTTCTCGTTAGTGTTGTACCGTGCTATTTAGTAGAACCCGTAATGGGGTTTGCTACTGTTAAAGGAAAAAAAAAGAGTCTATTAGTTTTATATTTATCTTTAAATTGTTAAATATTAATTGGTGTCAATATTGTATATGAATCTGTGCAATATATTTTTCAGTATTACTTACGGATTTCAGTAAGTTTATATTTCAGCAAGAAAGAAATTTTTTTTAAACCCACGTTTTTAACTCAAACCTTTTGTGCAAACATTTTTAGATTATGAGTCGGAAGTCAGACATGTGATACCCTAGGGAGGGTGTTACAGGAAGGGTGATGGTGATGGAGAATTAGAAGTTGTTGCTGCAGAAGCCATTAATGGATCAAGAAATCTGTGAAGCAAAGACTACTAATACCATATAAGAAAATAAAGGAGGAATAATTTTGATAATTTTATTCGTGTAAGAGTTGATTACAAAATATATAGATGATTATAATTTGAATACAAAAGGGCAATTTTGAATTTGAATATGGTGAAAATATCAACCAACTAAGGGACGATAAATATGATATATATATAAAAAATTAAATAAATAAAAATTTCTACATAGTTACTCCAATAAAAACCTCAAACAACATCATTTGACGAAATTATTGTTAGACCATTTGTGTACCACAAGTGCACGGGTCGTTCAAGTAATACAGATATATAGTAAAAGTTCGTTCCCACAAGGATGAATTAGCTTCTAATACTAAGTATCAGCTAATAGCTTATCTATTTCTATTCAAGAACATAAAAATAGGGGAAAGTGCAATAAAACTAATCTAAAGACATAAAAACGATAAATGAAATTAAAGATAATGGTTTAGAGATTTAGGGAATCCTTTTTCACATCATACTTCAACCAATGATATGCAATCCTCACAAGCAACATGAATGCATTAGTTAAGTTAGCTTGAGAATCTGATTTAGTTAAAAGCCTATGTCTAGGTCAATTAACCCTGACTTCCTTCACTTAGCTCACTATGCTTCCATGAGAACCAGAGTGAAATTCACTAATGAACGATCTATTCTCAAACATACGCTATGCATAGCTAAGAGGTATATTTCTATCCAATTAGCGAATCAACTTATCCAAACCAATTGAACTCATCAAACAAGCATCAACCATACATATAATCTCAAATCCAAATTTCTATGTCTAGGTTTATCAGATTTCAACAAATCACTTAAAAACTTATCAAACTATCAAGAGCATTAAGATCTATATTGTTACCAAGTGGCTTCCAGTACTCAAGAGGGGGGTGAATTGAGTAACAAAAACTTTTGCAAAAACCTTAAACAAATAAACTTTGTGAATATAAATATTAAAGAACGTGGAAGAGATGAGAAAAGGAAGAACAATAAATAATTAAATTGCAGGAATCAATAAATAAAGTGCATAAAATAAAGAGAATAAGGGAAGGAAAACAGGCACAGTATTTATCCTGGTTCGACCACCAACCACTTGTGGCCTACGTCCAGTCCCCGAAACACAGTTCGAGATTTTTCACTATTCAAGACAAGCTTAAACAACAGGTGCTTGCAACCTTTACAATACGGAGCACTTTTCACACACAAGGAAACTCTACCCTTGTGCTCAAGCCTCAATCAAACAAAAGGGATACCTCACCCTTATACAATCTTGAGGGATACCTCACCCTTATACAATCTTGAGGGATACCTCACCCTCGTTATACAGAATTAGATAAAGAGGTGAAATGAAACTCTCACTAAGAGTAGATAAATACAAATTGAAGTACTAAAGAGCTGTTTCTCAAATATCTCAAGAGTTAAACAATTATAAGTTCAGAAAAGGAGAGAATAAGGCAGAGCACGTTTTCAAGCAAGCAAAAATTGATCTCAATGTTCAGGGGTTCATCAGAGGTGTCCCAGGCCTCTATTTATAGAGCTCGTAGAAGAAAATGGCCGTTGGGAGCATTTAATTACGTTTAAAACTTTCTAATTCTCGTATGGAATTTGAAAACTTAACTCTGATTCTCGTGGGGTATTCGAATGCCTGAAGGAAGTATTCGAATACCTCTGTCAAAAACTCTTTAGAAAACTGATTAAGTTGGGGTTATTCGAATACCAGTCAAGGGTATTCGAATACCTCATTAAAAGAAGGCATGTTTCGAAACCAGGGTATTCGAATACCATATGGGGTATTCGAATGCCTCATTTAAAAAGGTTCATTCTGAAACTAGGGTATTCAAATACCATATGGGGTATTCGAATGCCTCTGTTTTGGCACAAAGAGAAAATATCGATTCTGAAACAGTTATTAATTATTCGAATACCTCAGTTAAAAATAGTTATAAAACCTTTCTAAAAAGCTTCGAAATGCTTGTTTTTAACCTCTAAAACATTTGATCTTTTAAAAGCAACTTTAAAACTTCAGTTTAGGTTATCCTTAATCATTTGAGATATTTAATTGACAGCTCCATACATGATAGATCCTAAGTCCTAAGACTAATCTTGAAACACATGGACTTGATCTTCTTATCATCATCATGTTTGTTATCATCAAAATACATCTTCATTGTTGCGTAGTAAATACATTCTCCCCCTTTTTGATGATGACAAACTATCATAGAGAAAAGCATTAGTACAGAAATAATTGGAATTCACAAAGTAGGAGACTTACATTTATATCTAATATGTGCGTGGCATAGCTCCCCCTTAATGTTGGAATCCAATAATAGTTATTTTAACCTGTCTTTTCTCATAGTTATATTTTTCTCCCCCTTTGGCATAATCAAAAAGATAATATATAATGCATAAAAGGATACACAAAGAGAAACAAAGAGACTGTTTTTATTAATAAATTTGCCAACAGATATACAATAAACAAAAAAATAACCAGCCAATACAAGCAAGAACCAAAGAAAACATAAAGCCTAGAAATGGGCGTCTGGCGGAGGAGGAGGAGGGGAATCAGAACTTCGTGAAGATAGCAAGGCACGCAAGGCAGCTTGCTCACGCTCAACACCATCAAGTCTGTCAAACAGAACAGAGAAGGTGTGCTCCAGATAAGCTCGGTTATCCTCCATATAAGCACGGTTGGCCTGTAAGGTGGCCATGACTTGATCCAGAGTGGTGAACCAGCGGCGGGAGCGGGGCGGCGGGGCCGGCGGTGTCGAGGCGGCTACGGGGGCTGCTTTGGAGCGAGCGGGGCAGGGCGGCGGCAGATCACCGGGTCGTCCTCATCATCGTTAACTTCAATCGGGAATACCGGCCTTCATCGATCTTTATCATCTTCATTCGGTTCGGCGTATAAGAGCCAAACACATTATGATGGGTCACCGAGTTTTTCGCTCGGTCTCCACAATCTGCGGATACTTGCCTAGAAAGGCAGTGATGATCACACCATAGGGTAACTCAGAGCGTTCTTTTCCCTTAGCTCTCATCATGTGCTTCATAAAGAAGACGGGCCAGTTTATCTGGTATCCTTTCTTCAGGATCCACAAAGATAAACACATCATCTTCACTCAGGTAGGCGTAGTTCCCACCTCTAGGAGCTAGGATGTGGGCATAAGCATAATGTAAGAGCTGTCCTGGCTCTTCATCATGCCCCTTTGACTCCCTTTTGAGTCGGAGGTAATGCCAACCCGGTCTAAGAACATCTTCAATGGCTCTAATTTTGTCGAACCGCTGGACAAACTCTTCACAGTCTTCGTTGTTACGGCCAGCAGATTCTAATCCGAAGAAGCGAACCCAGTCCTGAGGAGTGATCACAATGTGCTGATCACTGACGTCAGAGTGGAGTTCCAGACCTTCAATCCTCAAGTTGCAGTAGAACATTTTGACAAGATCAGGATATAGGACCGCCTTATAGGAGCAAAAACGAAGCACGCCCTGGATGTCCAGCAGGTGTAGGAAATCAAAGCCACCTTCTTTTTCAAAGAAAGCCAAATCTAGATACTTGGGCTGCACAAGGTTGCGTTCTCTGAAATGAGAGATGAAACGTCCAAGGGTTTCTTAGTGGGAGGAGAGCCTTCGCAGATCCAACGGGTTGTTGTATGGCGCGGTTTTTGTGCGAGCACGCTTGGAGGAGGATGCCATGGATGGAGGTTGAAGATGAGAGGGATGGGTTGAAGAGAGTGGGAGAAATGTAACGGTTGGGTCAGACGTATGGTATTCGAATAGGAAGAGGTGAAAACGGGAGAGAAGAAATGAGGGAGGGAACAGGTGTATGAAGGAGTTTATATAAAACTCAGACCCAAGGTATTCGAATGCCTCAATTGATATTCGAATACTGCTGTTTGAAAACGCAAAGGTCAGGGCTATCTTGAAAGAAGGTATTCGAATACTGCTTAGGGTATTCGAATACTTCAGAGACAGAAACTAAAGCCTGATAGCAAGAGGCTTCAGGTTATTCGAATAACCACTAAGGTATTCGAATACACCTGTTTAATAAACCATGAAAGCATGCGAGGAAATGATGGTATTCGAATACCAGATAAAGGTATTCGAATAGCTTAGATAAAAAAAACATATAAATTAAGTCCAGAATGTAATTTTTGAAGAAAAAGACTTACCCAATTAAATGAGTACCTGCAAAACAGAATTGAGGATATCTCTGACGCTCAAGTCAGTAATAATTAAAGATCAATAAAACAATGAATGAGCAGTAAATTTAGCAGTTTAAATACACGATTGATCCAAAATGCCAAGTTCTCTTCTTAAATGAAAGAAAGAATCTTTAGGTAAAGGTTTTGTGAAAATATCAGCAAGTTGATTTTTGGTTTCAACAAATTCTAACACACAATCACCTTTTTGAACATGATCTCGTATAAAATGGTGCCTTATCTCAATGTGCTTAGTCCTAGAGTGCATAATGGGATTCTTTGTCAGATTGATTGCACTAGTGTTATCACATCTTATAGGGATGTGATTAAGCTGAAGACCAAAGTCTAGAAGTTGTTGTTTCATCCATAGAATTTGAGCACAACAACTTCCTGCTGCCACATATTCAGCCTCAGCGGTGGATAAGGCCACGCTATTTTGTTTCTTGCTATGCCAAGAAACTAAGGAATTGCCAAGGTGTGACATGTTCCACTAGTGCTTTTCCGATCCAATTTGCATCCAGTAAAATCGGAGTCAGAATAACCAATAAGACTACAAGTGGCACCTTTGGGATACCACAAGCCCACTTGTGTAGTGCCACCTAGATATTTCATAATACGTTTTACAGCACTTAAATGCGACTCTTTAGGATTAGCTTGATATCTAGCACACATGCATACGCTAAACATTATATCAGGTCTACTAGCAGTGAGATAGAGAAGAGATCCAATCATACCTCGATATTTAGTAATTTCTACAGAATTACCTGCTTCGTCTTTATCAAGTAACATGAAGTACTCATTGGTGTAGTCATATGTTTTGAGTTGTCCATTCCAAACCTCTTGAGAAGTTCTTTGCAATACTTTGTTTGGCTAATGAACGTTCCACTCCTTGTTTGTTTGATTTGAAGTCCAAGGAAGAAATTGAGTTCTCCCATCATGGACATCTCGAATTCGCTTTGCATAATTTTGGAAAATTCCTTGCACAGATTTTCGTTAGTAGCACCAAATATGATATCGTCTACATATACTTGTACAAGGAGTATATCATGGTTTTTATTTTTAATAAAAAGAGTTGTGTCAACCTTACCTCTTGTAAAATCGTGTTCTAAAAGGAACTTACTTAACCTTTCATACCAAGCTCGCGGAGCTTGTTTTAAGCCATACAACGCCTTTTTCAATTTGAAAACATGGTTAGGTAGATCATAATTTTCAAAACCTGGAGGTTGGTCAACATATACTTCCTCTTGAATAAAGCCATTTAAAAAAGCACTTTTAACATCCATTTGATATAATTTAAAATCCATGATGCAAGCAAAAGCAAGTAACATCCTAATAGCTTCTAATCTAGCTACAGGTGCATAGGTTTCCTTATAGTCTATACCTTCTTCTTGATTATAACCTTTTGCTACAAGTCTAGTTTTATTTCTTGTTATTATGCCAGCTTCATCAAGTTTGTTTCTAAACACCCATTTAGTACCGATAATAGGATGATTATTAGGCCTAGGAACTAGTTCCCAAACTTGGTTTCGTTCAAATTGATTTAATTCTTCTTGCATAGCTAGAAACCAATGTTCATCATTAAAGGCTTCATTGATGTCTTTAGGTTCGATTTGAGAAACAAAGGCTAAGTGGTTACATGCATTTCTAATGGAGTTTCGAGTACTTACACCTTTGGATACATCACCTATTACTTGATCAAGCGGATGATATTTTGAGGTACGCCATTCTTTGGGAAGTTCCAAAGCTTGTGAATCCTCTTGTCTTTGTTTATCTTCTTGCTTCTTGATTTCTTTTTCCTTGCTATCCAAATGTGTTTCCGCTAAGGCTTCTGCAACATCATCAATAACAAGATCCTTTCTCGATCCATTTGGGTCAGTTTCATCAAATGCAACATGTATAGATTCTTCAATAGTCATAGTTCTTTTATTATATATACGAAAAGCCTTACTATGATTTGAATAACCAAGAAATATACCTTCATCAGACTTAGCATCAAACTTGCCTAAGTTATCTTTTCCATTATTTAAAACAAAACATTTGCATCCAAAAACATGAAAATGTGCGCCATTTGGCTTTCTTCCCTTGTATAATTCATATGGGGTTTTCTTTAAAATAGGCCTTATAAGGGCCCTGTTCATAACATAATAAGCTGTATTTACAGCATCCGCCCAAAAATACTTAGGAAGAGCAGCCTCATTAAGCATAGTTCTCGTCATTTCTTCTAAAGAACGATTTTTTCTTTCTACAACTCCATTTTGTTGTGGAGTTCTAGGGGAAGAGAAATTATGATTAATGTCATGTTCATCACAATAATTTTAAAAAACATTGTTTTCAAATTCGCCACCATGATCACTTCTTATAGAAGAAATTTGAAAACCTTTTTCGTTTTGAATAACTTTGGCAAGTCTTTTAAATGCTAGAAATGCATCATTTTTATTTGCAAGAAATAAAGTCCATGTAAACCTAGAAAAATCATCCACAATCACTAAAGCATAGTAATTCCCACCAAAGCTCATAGTTCTAGAGGGTCCAAATAAATCCATGTGCAAAAGTTGTAAAGGTCTAGTAGTTGAAACTATATTTTTTGATTTAAAGGAGACCTTTATTTGTTTACCCTTTTGACATGCATCACATAATTTATCTTTAACAAAATTAAGCTTTGGTAGTCCAATTACTAGCTCTTTAAAGACCAACTTCCTTAGGTGATCCATGTGAATGTGTGCAATTCTCCTATGCCATAACCATGAATCATCATTCTTACTTAAAAGGCATTTCGCATCATTTGAAGATATATCATCAAGACTAATCATATAAATGTTATTTATTCTATGACCAATGAATTTAACATGCTTATCATTTTTATCTTCAATTATGCAGCAATTTGAATAAAAAATTACCTTATTTCCTTTGTCACATAATTGACTAATACTAAGAAGGTTATGTTTCAAGCCTTCAACAAGCAACACATTTTCAATAGAGGAATTTGGATTCTTGCCAACTTTTCCGATTCCAAGAATTTTTCCCTTGTTGTTATCTCCATAAGTGACGTGACCATGATTCTTGGGAATAAACGTGGTGAATTTTGAGTCGTCTCCAGTCATGTGCTTGGAACAGCCGCTGTCGAGATACCAATTTGAGCTCCTGGCTTTCAAGCACACACAATTTTAATTTTTAACCTTTGGTACCCAAATTTTCTTGGGTCCTTGAGTGTCAGTTTTAGGCAATGTACCCTTTGGAACCCAAATCATTTTTGTCCCAATTTTTGTGTTAACATTCTTTCTAGCATTGCATGTTGAAGCACTATGACCCTTCTTTCCACAGTAAAAACATTTAATAAATGGACTGCTGGAAGTGCTTGAATAAACAAAGAAATTTTTATAAGATTTATGCTGATTTTTCGAATTATAACCAATTCCAGCTTTTTCAAAAACAACTCTTTGTTTTCCTAATATGATGTTTAAATTGTCTCTTCCGAGAATAAATTTGGCAAGAATGTTCTTTAAATCTTCAATTTCTTCTTCAAGTGTATGACATGAAGAACAAGAATACGAAGTAGAAGCATGTGAGGGATGAGATGAGCATGCATCAATAATTCCCAAGGTTTCATTTTCAATTTTTAATTCTTCAATCTCTTTATTTAAAATAAGAATTTTATTTTCTAAAGAAGAGATTTTTTTCTTAGAAGAAGAAATTTGTTTTGTGAGTTTTAAAGATTCGTCATGCAGTTCTTCAAAGGCATCTTGTAACTCATTATAAGAAGGCAGTAAAGTAGAGTTAGAACTTACCTCATTTTCGCTTTCTTCTTCTCCTTTGGCCATGAGACAAAGTTGAGCTTCTTCGCTATCTGAGCTGTCAGTTGAATTCATGTCGTTTTCATCCCATGCTATATAGGCTTTTCTTCCTTTTCTTTCTTTGAAGGGCTTCTTTTCAAGTCTCTCTTTCTTCTTTTGGTAAACTGGGCATTCCATTTTCATGTGGCCAGGCTTGCCACATTCATAGCAAGTAGGAGTTGATGAAGCTCCTTCGCCTTTGTGATAAGTCTTCTTCGGAGGGAAGGGAGGTCTTCTTTGAATTCCCTTTTTCCTGAGAAATTTACCAAATTTTTTAACTAACAGACTAAGATTTTCTTCGTTTACCTCAATGTTTTCTGAGCTTTCTTCATCTTCTTCATCATCATTGTCAATTGTTGAGGAAGTGGCTTTGAGCGCTATCCCCTTTTTCTTTTTATCGTTTTCTTCGCTTTGACTTAATCTGCTCAGTTCTAGTTCATGCTCATGAAGCTTTCCAAAGAGGGTAGTCAGAGACATTGTTGACAAGTCCCTCGATTACGATATGGTTATTACTTTGGGTTGCCAAATCCTGCTAAGGCATCTCAACACTTTGTTAATCAAATCTTCGTTAGTAAAATTCTTTCCTAATGATGCAAGATGATTAACAATGTGGGTAAACCTCTTTTGCATTTCTTGAATGCTTTCTCCTTGGTTCATTCTAAACAGTTCATATTCGCGAGTTAGAGAATTGATTCTCGACCTCTTAACTTCACTAGTACCCTCATGGGTAACTTGTAAAGTGTCCCACATTTCTTTAGCGGTTTTGCAATTAGAAATTCTAAAAAACTCATCATACCCCAAAGTAGTGGTAATGATGTTTTTGGCTTTTAAATTATATTGAACTTTTCTTTTATCCTCATCAGACCAATCACTTCTAGGTGTCTCGGTTTTTACACCATCGACAACGTGTGTAGGTATAAATGTGTCGTTTTCGACAGCATCCCACACATCTAGATCAATAGCTTCGATGAAGATTTTCATTCTTTCCTTCCAATATGCGTAACCATCCCCATTGAAAAAGGGTGGTCAGTTTATGGAAGATCCCTCTGAAAAACCATTTAAGGAAGCCATGTTCTCTTGAAGCGGCTAAGCTCTTTATACAAGAGTCTAGCTCTGATACCACTTGTTACCAAGTGGCTTCCAAGACTCAAGAGGGGTGAATTGAGTAACAAAAACTTTTGCAAAAACCTTAAACAAATAAACTTTGCTTTGAATATAAATATTAAAGAACGTGGAAGAGATGAGAAAAGGAAGAACAATAAATAATTAAATTGCAGGAATCAATAAATAAAGTGCATAAAATAAAGAGAATAAGGGAAGGAAAACAGGCACAGTATTTATCCTGGTTCGACTAGTAACTACTTGTGGCCTACGTCCAGTCCCCGAAACACAGTTCGAGATTTTTCACTATTCAAGACAAGCTTAAACAACAGGTGCTTGCAACCTTTACAATACGGAGCACTTTTCACACACAGGGGAAACTCTACCCTTGTGCTCAAGCCTCAATCAAACAAAAGGGATACCTCACCCTTATACAATCTTGAGGATACCTCACCCTCGTTATACGAAATTAGATAAAGAGATGAAATGAAACTCTCACTAAGAGTGATAAATACAAATTGAAGTACTAAAGAGCTTGTTTCTCAAATATCTCAAGAGTTAAACAATTATAAGTTCAGAAAAGGAGAGAATAAGGCAGAGCACGTTTTCAAGCAAGCAAAAATTGATCTCAATGTTCAGGGGTTCATCAGAGGTGTCCCAGGCCTCTATTTATAGAGCTCGTAGAAGAAAATGGCCGTTGGGAGCATTTAATTACGTTTAAAACTTTCTGATTCTCATATGGAATTTGAAAACTTAACTCTGATTCTCGTGGGGTATTCGAATGCCTGAAGGAAGTATTCGAATACCTCATCAAAAAACTCTTTAGAAAACTGATTAAGTTGGGGTTATTCGAATACCAATCAAGGGTATTCGAATACCTCGATAAAAAGAAAGCATGTTTCGAAACAGGTATTCGAATACCATATGGGGTATTCGAATGCCTCATTTAAAAAGGTTTATTCTGAAACTAAGGTATTCGAATACCATATGGGGTATTCGAATGCCTGTTTTGGCACATAAAAAATATCAGTTACGAAACAGGTTATTCGAATACCATATTGAGGTATTCGAATACCTCAGTTAAAAACAGTTATAAAACCTTTCTAAAAAGCTTCGAAATGCTTGTTTTTAACCTCTAAAACATTTGATCTTTTAAAAGCAACTTTAAAACTTCAGTTTAGGTTATCCTTAATCATTTGAGATATTTAATTGACAGCTCCATACATGATAGATCCTAAGTCCTAAGACTAATCTTGAAACACATGGACTTGATCTTCTTATCATCTTCATGTTTGTTATCATCAAAATACATCTTCATTGTTGCGTAGTAAATACATATATGATTGAACATAACCAAATATTAATATATACTCAAAGTAATACATAAACATCAATATTCATACAAGAATCTAAAGTAATCCCTAAATACAGCTCAGCTAATCATTGAATACGAAAATATACACAAAATCAGTGCTCAAAGGATAGGGAAGAGAATAGAAGCAATGGGAGAAAGAAGAAAGCTCATGGATGTGATCTTCTATGCTTGAATCATCCTCCCCAAGGAAGATGACCTCCAAACTTAGCTCCCCAGGCCTCGAATCTTCCCAGAAATGAAGTTGCAGTTGCAGCCTCTCTAAAACCTAAAAACCCTTTTTGTAAAATATGTTAAAATCATATTGATAGGCTCAGAAAGCAGAGTTATGCTGCGACATTAACATGTCTACGCCACGGCGTGTGTCAAATTAGGTCACAGACGCCGCGGAGCTCATTCCTCACGTTGCAACATTCAAATTGCGTAGCTCTCTGTCTAATGCAGGGTATTCACTAATAACTCCACAAAATGTAGTTATTTGTGCCCCATATCTGTGTTTCACTGAGTGCTAAAGTCCTTGTATTTATACATATTTGGAAGGTTTTGTACTTATATATGTTATATTCAATTCTGATACATTTCCTTTATATAATTGAGCAATTCGTGTATATTTGATATGTGATTAAGTGAATTTGTATCTGTTACTGATTTGGTATTTTCTTTATATTAGGAAGAGCTCCAAACAAGATGATATATGGAGCAATTGAGCTGAAATAGGAAGAGAAAGCCAAATCTGCATCTCAGTATACAACACCGTGGCGTGGGATGTGAATGCCGCGACGTGAGCATCCCCTGCATCCAAAGTCAGAGAGCTTCGTGAATTAAGCACCGCGGCATGGCATATTAATGTCGCGGTGTCCTTGACCTAAATTGACACGCGCCACAGCGTAGTCATGTTAATGTCACGGTGTGCCTCTATTTTGCTGAGTCTATAAATAAATTTGTAGCAGATTTTATAAGAGAGCTCCGTTTTTAGTTTCTAGGTTTTAGAGAGGTTGCGACTTATTCTTCATTTCTGGGCTGATTGGAGGCCTAAGGAGGCTAGGTTGTATGCCATCTTCCTCATGGAAGGAGATTCAAGCTTCAAGGATGCTATCCATGGATTCCTTCCTCTTCTCCCTTTGTTTCTCTTCTCTTCCCTATTTCTTGAGCATGGTTTTTGTTGTAAATTCGTGTTCATGAATTAGCCAAGCTGTATTTAGGAAATACTTTAGATCTTTTTATGAGTATTGATGTTTATGTTATCTTTTGAGTATCTATTGATGTTTAGCTTTGTCCTTTCATGCCTATGCTTAATGCTTGCTTCTGTTTAATCAACAATTGCATGATCTTAATTGATGCAAATGAACTAGATATAGAGATTTGTGGAGATGGACATGGTATAGTTGATGCATGTTCGACGAGTTCAATTGGCTTAGATGAGTTGATTCGCTAACTGGATAGAAATATACCTTTTAGCCATGTATTAGCGTGTGTTTGAGAATAGATCATTCATTAGTGGATTTTATACTAGTCCTCATGCAAACATAAGAAACATAGTGGATTAGGTAAATGACACCAGGGTTGATCGACCTAGACATAGGCTTTTGACTAAATCAGATTCTTAAGCTAACTAACTATTTATTGATGTTGCTTATAAGGATTGCATATCATTAGTATGAAATAGGAGGGGAAGAAAGATTTCCTAGATCTCTAAACCCTTATCTTTATTGCTTTTGTAGTTTAGATTTAGATTATTTGCATTTCTTTATTTTATATGTTCTTGGATAGAATTTAGCTAAGCTATTGGTTGTTACTTAGTAATGGAAGCCATATATCCTCGTGGGAACGAACTTATATTTTGTATCTGTATTACTTGAATGACCCGTGCACTTGCGGTACACAAATGGTCTAACAAGTTTTTGGCGCCATTGCCGAGGATAATGGTGTATTTCCAAAGAGTTTAACCTTATTCCTTAGCAATTGCTGGGGGATAACGGTTTAATTCTATATTGCTAATATCAACAATGAGTTTGGTTAGTTCTAATTCAAGTTGTATATAATCTATGTTAATTTAAGTCTCTTTATGTTATTGCTTTAGGTTCAATAAAGAAGTCGGATGATCCTAATCATATGAGGTCCTTCAGGGAATTCGCGACTCCTCAAAAAGATAAGCCTTGGATCAAGTTTAAGAAGACTACTCATCCACACAATTCATTTTGGTGACAAAGTCCTGCCGGGACTATAACTCAGGCCCTTCTTGGGAGGGAACCCAGGTTTTTTATGTTTTTGTAAAATAATATGTGTTTAGTAAGTTTTAAGTCATAAATATGTTAGTAAGTTTAGTTTTGTAGCTTTAGTTAGTTTTTAGTCTTTTCTTTAGTTTAAAGTCTTAAATATGTTAGTAACTTTGATTTTTGTATTTCTGGTAATTAGTATGTTTGATCTTGTAGTTTTAGTTAGTTTTAAGTCATATATATGTAGTATGTTTGATTGTAGTAAGTTTAGTTAGATTTTATGTTTATGTTTAGTTTTAAGTTATATATAGGTTAGTAAGTATGATTTTGAGTTTTTATATATTTTAGTTGTCCATTTTTTTGTTTTTGCCTTTTGGACAAGTTTTAGAGGTGTTGAGGGCCTCTTTGTGCAAAACCCTGCAGCAAAATTAAATTTGCTGCAGAATTCTGCAGGTTGGCTCCTCACGCCGCGGCGTGAGTTTGTTACACGCCGCGGCATGACAGTTATTTATGCGCATTTGACCCAAATTCCAGAGACCTCAGCACTGCGGCATGATAAGTGTAATGCCGCGGCGCTCACCTGCTGAACTTGTTTTTTTAAAAAAAAGAGATATTTGTTTTAGGTGCTACTGAAGGCATCCATTCTGATCAAATGTCGTGGCATGAATGCTGTGTGCTACGGTATGTTATGTTGTAGTGTATATATTGTACATTGTTAGTTAGTTTAAGTTTTTTATATATATATTTGTAGTATACTCAGCTCTCTTATTTCAAGATGTTTATAGGCTCAAGTACCCTGGACACCATGGAAAGTGAGGACTTAGTCTCACTTAAGTTTGGGGGAGTGTCATTACATGATTTGATTACGATGATGTATTATGATGCATGTGATGATATTTTCTAGATGCAGTTGTGATAGCCGCCATGTTTCAATGAGTTTCTATTTGTTTTGGTTATTACCGATAGGTTTGCAAAGAAGTTTCAATTTTTACTCTTACGCAAATGATGTGATGCATGTTAAATTGAAAAGTTTAATATATTTGAATGCATGCTTTATTACAAAAGATTGCTGGAGTTGTTTTGGTTGTTCATGATATGAAAGGTTGCTATTTGTCCCCTTATGAGTGAAACCTTATGTGATCTTGATGCATGTGAAGCAATTCAGTTGTATTTGATATATGATTTACATTTCACTTAGATGCAAGTGTAACTTTGAGTATGATATGAATGCATGTTTAGAGAAAGTTTATGAATGTACATGTAGAGTTTCGATTATCCTAGAAGTTGTTTCTAAACTCTCTTGAGGCGAAATCCTAGATTGTGCATGACTGAGGAAATGATTAGGGCATTCTTTGGACCGATTGAGCTTTTTAAGCCTACCCTGATATGATGATATCTCTAGGTCCCATTTTGAAGCCTTATAATTGTTTGGCTTTATATGTTTTTCATGACCATCGTATTCCTTAACCTGCTAACTGTTCTAATGCATGTGAAAGCATTGCATTTTCTTCCTACCTTCAATGTCTGTTGAGTACATGATGTGTTATTTCTTGAAGTGAGTCCAGTGAGTAGGGGTATATATGTTTGAGAAAAATGAGCCTGAAGGAACTAAATGCAATCAAAATAAAAATAAATTGCTTTGTAGAAGTAAAAAGAAAAAGAAAGAGAAAATGAAAAGAGAGAAAAGCAAAGCAAACAATGAAAGAAGAAAAGCTAAAAAATGAAAAGAATTCCATGATTCTGGCAAGTTGTGATCCTTCACTATTGAATACCTTTCTAATCTCAGTTAGTGGCTCAAGTCTTGAAATCACATATTTATGTTTCTCAATGTTTGTTGTATATCATTTCCCTTTTATTCTGTTACCCATTACCATGGCCTTATATTATAAGCTGTAAAGATCTTCTTGATCCTCAGTTGTGTATAGTTTACATTAGTGGAAAGAGAATTTAGGAACAATTTTGCAGATTTTATGATTCATATGCAGGTATGTTTATAAACCTATCCAGATATATATGATTTGAATAGGAGAAGTTTATCTTGCATGTTCGTAGATAATGTGAGTTGCATGGAAGGAAGCTAGATTGTTAGCATGTGAAAGATTATGTATGTGTGAAGCTAGTTTTAGTGCATTTGCATTTTTTATGGATTGAAGTAATCATTACATACTAGTAGTTGTGGTTTAATTGAAGAAAAGAAATATTGAAACTTGCTTGTTGCTGAATGCATGTTGAGTATAAATTGTTAAGAAAGTTTACTTAGTCATACTTTGTTTTGCTCAAGGACAAGTAAAAGGTTAAGTTTGGGGTATGATAACTCCGCAAAATATAGTTATTTGTGCCCCATATATGTGTTTCACTGAGTGCTAAAGTCCTTTTATTTATGCATATTTGGAAGGTTTTGTACTTATATGTGTTATATTCAATTCTGATACCTTTCCTTTATGTAATTGAGCAATTCGTGCATATTCGATATGTGATTAAGTGAATTTGTATATGTTACTGATTTGGTGTTTTCTCTATATTATGAAGAGCTCCAAACAAGATGATATATGGAGCAATTGAGCTGAAATGGGAAGAGAAAGCCAAATCTGCATCTCAGTATACAACGCCGTGGCGTGGGATGTGAATGCCGCGACGTGAGCATCCCCTGCATCCAAAGTCAGAGAGCTTCGTGAATTAAGCACCGCGGCATGGCATATTAATGTCGCGGTGTCCTTGACCTAAATTGACACGCGCCACAACGTAGTCATGTTAATGTGGTGGCGTGCCTCTGTTTTACTGAGTCTATAAATAAATTTGTAGCAGATTTTATAAGAGAGTTCCGTTTTTAGTTTCTAGGTTTTAGAGAGGCTGCGGCCTGTTCTTCATTTCTGGGCTGATTGGAGGCCTAGGGAGGCTAGGTGGATGTCATCTTCCTCATGGAAGGAGATTCAAGCTTCAAGGATGCTATCCATAGATTCCTTCCTCTTCTCCCTTTGTTTCTCTTCTCTTCCCTATCTCTTGAGCATGGTTTTTGTTGTAAATTCGTGTTCATGAATTAGCCAAGCTGTATTTAGGAAATACTTTAGATCTTTCTATGAGTATTGATGTTTATGTTATCTTTTGAGTATCTATTGATGTTTAGCTTTGTTCTTCCATGACTATGCTTAATGTTTGCTTCTGTTTAATCAACAATTGCATGATCTTAATTGATGCAAATGAACTAGACATAGGGAATTGTGGAGATGGACATAGTATGGTTGATGCATGTTCAACGAGTTCAATTGACTTGGATGAGTTGATTCGCTAACTGGATAGAAATATACCTTTTAGCCATGTATTAGCATGTGTTTGAGAATAGATCGTTCATTAGTGGAGTTTATACTAGTCCTCATGCAAACATAAAAAACATAGTGAATTAGGTAAATGACACTAGGGTTGATCGACCTTGACATAGGCTTTTGACTAAATCAGATTCTCAAGCTAACTAACTATTCATTGATGTTGCTTATAAGGATTACATATCATTAGTATGAAATAGGAGGTGAAGAATGATTTCTTAGATCTCTAAACTCTTATCTTTATTGCTTTTGTAGTTTAAATTTAGATTATTTGTATTTCTTTATT
Organism: Ormosia emarginata; assembly: GCA_029884605.1. Taxonomy (NCBI): domain Eukaryota; kingdom Viridiplantae; phylum Streptophyta; class Magnoliopsida; order Fabales; family Fabaceae; genus Ormosia; species Ormosia emarginata. The sequence continues at coordinate 6,054,125 of JAQQTP010000075.1, read as the reverse complement.
TTATATGTTCTTCGATAGAATTTAGCTAAGCTATTGGTTGTTACTTAGTAATGGAAGTCATATATCCTTGTGGGAACGAACTTATATTCTGTATCTGTATTACTTGAACGACCCGTGCACTTGCGGTACACAAATGGTCTAACATTCACCATGCCACGACATTGACATGCCTAGCCGCGGCGTCAGCTACCAGAATGCTTACTTTGGCTTTCTCTTCCAATTTTAGCTCAAATGCTCCATATATCATCTTGTTTGGAGCACTTCCTATAATAGAAAAATCACCAAATCATTAACAATTGCAAATCCACTTAATTAATAACATAATACACACAGTTTGCTCAATATCATAATGGAAGGTATCAGAATTGAATTCGACAATTATACACATAAAAACCTTCCAAATATGCATAATAACAAGGACTTAAGCAATCAGTAAAGTACAAATATATGGCACAAATAACTACATATTGTGGAGTTATCAAACCCCCAAACTTAAACTTTTGCTTGTACTCAAGCAAAACAAAGTATGACCAAATAAACTTATTTGACAATTTATATTCAACATGCATTCAGAAACTCTTATTTTCAATTTTCATTTAAACAAAACCAGTGTAGAATGATTGCATCAGTCCTCAATGAATGCTAAAATCTCGCAATCAACTCCACACATATATAACCCTAAACGTGCTAACAATCTAAGTTTCTTTTCATACAAATCACATTTTTCACAAAACATGCAAGATAAACTTCTCCTATTCAAATCATACACATCCAGATAAGTTTATAAGCATACATTCATATGAATCATAAAATTCACAAAATTGAATCTAAACTCTTTTTCCACTAATGAAAATCACACATAACTGAGGATCAAAATGGTCTTTAACAGCTTGTTATGTCAGACCATGGTAATGGGCGTATGAAAAGAAGGGAAAGGATATACAACAAACATTGAGAAACATAAACATGTTATTTTAAGACTTGAGTCATCAAGTGATATTATCAGGGTATTCAACAGAGAAAGAAGAAAACTCGCCAGAACCATTCAATGCTTTTTATACTTTTCATTTCTTATGCCTTGCTTGTCTTTCTCTTTCTTTCATGTTCTTTCTTTTTCTTTTACAAAGCAATTTCTTTTTCTTTTGATTGCATTTGGTTCCTTCAGGCTCATTTTTTCTTAAACATACATATCCCTACTCACTAGATTCACTTCAAGAAATAACACATCATGTACTCAATAAACATTGATGGTAGGAAGAAGATGTCATGCTTTCACATGCATTAGAACGGTTAACAGGTTAATGAACACAATGGGTGAATGAAAAACATATAAGGCCAAATAATTATAAGGCTTGAAAATAGGACCTAAAGGTATCATCATATCAAGGTAAGTTTTTTAAGGCTCAATCGGTCCAAACAATGCCCTAATCATTTCTTCAGTCATGCACAATCTAGGATTTTGCCTCAAGAGAGTTTCAAAACAACTTCTAGAATAATCGAAACTTTACATGTACATCCATAAACTTTCTCTAGACATACACTCTTATCATTTTCAAAGTTACACTTGCATCTAAGTAGGATGTGAATCTTACACAAAAAGCAACTAAATTGTTTCACGTGCTTCTGATCATATATGGTTTCGCTAAAAGTAATCAAATCACAACTATTTATGTCATTGGACAACCAATTCTACACTAGCATCAGTCCAATCATGCATTAAAAATTGAATTTTTTTTCCTCATAAACCCATCAATAATAGTCAACCTCAACATATGATCATGATAACATGGTGACTATCATTACTGTATACTTAAAATATCAAAACATATTATACAAATTCAACATTATAATAACAACAACATGTAATGATACTCCCCCAAATCGAAGTGCAATAGTGTCCTCACTGTCCATGGTTTCTAGGGTACCTGAGCCTAAATAAATAATAAAAATGCGAGAGTTGAGGGTTAAAAACAATAATATTAGCAAAAGAATGTAATATGAATAAGAAAAATTGAATATGAACAAAAGATGTTCAAAACAGGGTTGAATGTCACGGCGCATAGCATCCACGCCATGACTTTTGGTCAGAATGGGTGCTTTCAGAAGCACCCAGATTAAATCTCTTTTTTTTTTACACAAGTTTAAAAGGCACGCCGTGGCGTTGAATGTAACACCCACCGTAGGGTGCCACATTTATGTTACTTTATTACCAAATTACCCCCAAGTTATAAAATGTGATGTTGGGATAAAATACGAGTTGTAAATTTTTTTTTCTCCTTGAGGACAATAAAATAAACTTAGCGAAAAATAAAACTATTATACATCATCACACATAATTTACATCATTATACATAACAGTCATCACACATAATTTACATCATTATACATAATAGAAGTACTGTCAGGATTATTTATTTACAGACCATTTCTTCAAAACTAGATAACACACTTAAATATATACAGACATAGTTTATATCATAGTTCAAACTTGCTCAAGTTTAACTAAGCAGCAGAACCCTCAGACGGGTCCTCCTCAGATTCCTCAGCAGATAAGAATTCATTATTACGTGAAGCTCTACGGACAGGTGTCCGTGCAGACGACACGATACTTATCGCACTAAGAGTACGGTAGTAGGCTCCCCAGTACTGCCTAATGGATAGTGGAAACTCTAACTGTACATATATATTGACACTAAAATATGGGTTCCCTTGTTCAAGTCTGCTGTAGGTAATGTTCAGATCCCCTATATAAAATATACACTGTCGATCCAAATGAACATGCCACGCCTCCGAACCTCCACGAAAATGTAACGTCACGTATCCTAGGAAGCTGGGCATCTCCATCTTCAAAATTCTGCGTTCCCAGACGTGAAGTAGTTCTTCTTCTCCTTCTTGTACTGTTTCTTCCTCAATGTCTTTAACCAATTATAAATACAATATACAAATATACATACAAAGAGGTGAGATCACCTACACCAATACCAGCATGATAGTACAGAGATAATACAGACAACATATTATGCCAAAAATATCATATCGTGATCACAATTATGCCATCATCATAGTGTAGACATAATAATTACCATCATGCCACTATCACTATTTAAATCACAAAATAATTACAGTAACACCATCACATAGATATAGATGTTTTGTTTCATGCATGCGCACATAGACTCAATGTCCTACTCCATGGAGCTAATACTCAGGTCGGAGAAATTGATTAAAAAGATCTGTCGGTACCAAGTGCCTCAGACCAAATGCTATAATTATATCTTGCACATCTAGCACATACACGACAGTCTTTGTCAGATCTCGATTAAGAATAGTGTCTCGGTCCGGATCATCGGTGTGTTGCATCGGTCTAACCCACGGTACAGAAGAGCTACCAACTACCCATTGTGAGCAACCCGCACCCCGATGCCCCCAAAGTCAACGAGTGACTTACACTACGCATATCGCACTCACTCAAGAGGTGTACGTTTCTCCTAGGCAATTAGTCATATACAGTCCATTGGACCATTTTCAATGCATATGTAATGCACCAATTACCAACCAAAGGTAAATCACATAATTGCTCATACCAGGTTCAAATACTGTTCTACGTTCGTATATTAACGCCAATTACAGGCAAACTTCTCAATTTCTTGTACAGTATTCATATATTGATTTTTAACTGTAAAGTTTACTATATAATTAACAGCAAAATCACATTATCGCATTTTTCTTATTCGCAAAATATTTTTATCACGTTTTTACAGTCACGTAATATTTTATTACGTAAACAATGATTTGTAATATTTCTGTTACGTTAAAAAAAATCGCGTAACAATTTTCTACTGTATTAAAACGCGTAAAAATATTCTTTCATTTTTAAATCGTATAGCGAAATTTTCTACAACATTTCGATCGTGTAAAATATTTAAACGCTTTAAAAATCGCGTAAAAATATTTTAACGTTTTTCAAATCGCATAACTTAAAAATTATGTTTTTGAGTTATGTAAATCATTTTTCACCATTTTTACACTTCGTAAAATATTTCTTAGCTTTAAAAATATTATTTTGGACTTTTCTTATAACAATATAATTTCTTACTTTATTTTTTCCTATTCTTAGTCAAAAATCATTTGTAATATGTTTTCTTAAAATCACTTTTTATTGATTTAATCTTACAAAATCATACTTAGTTGATTTTATTACTATTTCTAATTTTACATTTCTTAACATTTTCCAAAACCCAATAAATAAATTCTATGTTAGTAAATTTAAGTTACAAACGTTTCCTTTGATATTTCTAAATCACTTCTAAAAATTAATTCTCTTTAAAATAATTTGAAGTTCAATACTTTCAATCTCCTTTTTCTTTTATTTATGAAAATTCCACTTGATAACACTTTAATTCTCTTTCCAAAATCCTTATTTGAAAATTCTTATATTTTATAACATCCAAACATTCTTCAAAATTATCAAAACCTTATAGATGGCCATTGGAACTATGAAATATTTTTCTTCTAACTTAAATAAATTTCATTCTTGTTTCTACACAAAATAAATTCATGAAAACTCAACTCCAAAAACCGTGTGCATTCTTTTACAAAACAAACCCTTTTATTTATTTTCTTTACTTCTCAAATCATTCAATTTTATCATTTATGAAAATATAATTTTGTGAACACCAATTTGGTTGATGTCTTAACCGAAATTTGCTTTAGTTCAAGGATTATAATTAACTCCATAGTTCTTGAAAAATTTCAATAAAAACCTTAGTCTTGGAAGTTCAAAACCGTGACCTCCTCCATGGCCTTTGGAGCCAAAATTTTGTTTATTTCAATATATATCCATCATAATATATTCAACATATATCATCATGCATATTATAAGCATACCATATAAACAAATAAAAATCATACTAAACATGCATACACAAGTAAATCATGCAAAGCATATCAAGCATAGGCAAAAATAATTAAAGCACATAACACACATAAATTATTATATGACCATGGATATGAATCCTCACATGGATTCACCATCCATCAAATATAAAACCATCTCTCACCACCATGTTTGGTTGGTGAGATGGATCTCCCTCTTACCTCTTGAAGAACCACCAAAAAGCTTGTTGCTTTGTGTTTTGAACAAGATCTCCACCAACACAAGTTTCTTAAACATGAAACAAATACAAGAAAATTAGTATATCAAGCTTGAATAAGAAGAACCGTGGATCAAACATGGTTTAGAACATGAAAAAGAAAAGAATAAATGAAGTTTCCTTACACTTCACCAACAAAAACTCTAGAACTTGATCTTAGTAAAAGTCCTTCAAGATGGAAGATTTAAAGAAAGTCTTCAACATGAAAGTTGTTTAGAATAAGGTAAGGATTCAAGAAACTAGGTTGTATGAAATTAAAGAGTGATGGAAGAGAGGATTAGAGTGCTTGGCCGAATGGTCTTCTTTTGGGAGAGAAAATAGAATTTGCTTTGGTTGGTTTCTTGAAACTTAAGTGGAAAAGTGAAGAAGTGATAATATGAAGTGTATAAATGAATGGTTTGGTCTTCCAAGGTGATATTGTCGTAGCATGCATTGGAGAGAAGTGTAAAGTGAAGTTTGAAGAACAATAGCATTAATGATCAATAAGAATTGGTCTTGACACTTGGCTTGTCTTCATTCTTTTTTCTTTGGCCTAAAAAGCCTATACTAAGTTGTCTCCCTTCATCCTTGCTCCTTCAAACCGTCCCCCTCCTCTTCATGCACTCTAAATGTGCCAAATTACATAGCCATCACTATAAGCCATCCTAACCATTGATTAAAAGAATGGTTTGGATTAAAAATAGTCTCTAGGTTTAGGTTATTGATAGAAGACTTCATTTGGGCCATTGGATCATTTTTAGTTTGCAATCCTAACCATTGAATATGTCTCCAAAATGAAGGGTCAAGATTACACCTTCAAACTTTATATCCAAGGGTCCAAAATGGTTGTAGTCATTTTTGATTACCAATTCTCCACCATTGATCTAAATTCAAATCCAATGGTTATTAATGATCCATCTTCACCATTGATTAATTCTACATCCAAGGGTTGATAATGGTCATAGCCATTTATAAGACTAAATCTCCACCCTTGATTTAATTTCCATCCAATGGTTATATTTGATCTTTATTCACTTTTAAGATTAAATCTCCACCGTTGATTAAATCAATATTAAATCTTCAAGGGTGATTAAATTGATAGTGGATATCCAAACCACTAATATTGACTTAATATTAAAGAATTTTTTTATTTTATAACCCCACAAAAGAATATATTTACTGTATTTTTATCGTCCGATAATTAAATACAGTACAAAACACAGTATAATAAAATTTTAAAAATTGTTTCCGGATTCAGGTTTAGTAAGATCCCCTGTCTCCGTCTAAATAATACAAATTTTTCTATGCGTAGAAAAATTTTTGCTTTGCTGGACCCACCTGGGCCCACGTATGGCCACCTGGGCTCACATACACCTCGTGGGGCCCACAAACAGTAAAAATTTCAAAATCACACATAAAATCACAAAAATTAGAAAACTCACAAATATCAAATCAGATTACGTAAAATAATTATCTAACGGTAAAAATTAAATTACGTAAGTTTTCTCCGGCCCGAAAATTTTTATTTTCCTGACACGGAGTAAATCACTTAAAATGATCAAATATACAGACGGAATATTCAAAATAATTTTATAGTACACAGAAATCACTAAACAGTGGAATTCTGTTAACTGTCAAAATTTACTGTTTAATAAATAGAAAGTTTGGGGTGTTACATTGAACTTGCCATGCCGCGGTGCTGAGCTCTTGGATTTTTGCTTAATGCGCATAAAATAACTGTCACGCCGCAGCATGCAACGGCGTGAGAGGTCAGCCTGTAGAATTCTGCAACAAACTCAGTTTTGCTACATAATTTGGTCCATAGAGGTCCTCAACACTTCTAAAACTTGTCCAAATAGCTAACGCATAAAATGTACAACTAAAAATTATCAAAATTACAAATTCAACATATCAACCTATATATGGCTTAAAACTAAACATAAACATAAAAACTAACTAAACTCATAACAATCAAACATACTAAATACAAAATTACAAAAATCAAACATACTAACTAATATGAGACTCAAAACAAAAGAAAAACATAAAAATGAACTAAAACTATAACATTAAACATACTAACACATATGAGACTTAATACTAAAGAAAAGTATATAAACTAACAAAATCTTAAAAACCTGGGTTCTCTCCCAAGAAGGGCCTGAGTTATAGTCCCGGCAGGACTTTCACAAGGCAAACCGTCAAAATGCATTTCAGTATGCATGTCCTTGGAGTATAGCCGGTTTGATCTCAAAATGGATGGATTGCATGGTAGGCCTTCTTTCACCTAATTGGAGGTCTCCATTGGGGGTTCTCGAGCTCCCTCAAAAGCCTAGAATGATTAAGCTTATCCTCCATTTATTGTACCTAAAATTACAAAGAATGAAGACTTAAGTTAAACCGTACAAAAGAAAACTAGAACTATACAGCTTGAATTAGAACTAAATAAGCTCATTGTTAATATTAGCAATATAGAAATAAATAGTCATCCCAAGCAAATACTAAGGAATAAGTCTAAACTATACGAAAATAAATCAACAACGGCGCTAAAAACTTGTTAGACCATTTGTGTACCGCAAGTGCACGAATCGTTCAAGTAATACAGATACAAAGTAAAAGTTCGTTCCCACGAGGAAGAATTGGCTTCCAATACTAAGTATCAACCAATATCTTATCTATTTCTATTCAAGAACATAAAAATAGGGGAAAGTGCAATAAAACTAAACTAAAGACATAAAAGTGATAAATGAAATTAAAGATAATGGTTTAGAGATTTAGGGAATCCTTTTTCACCTCATACTTCAACCAATAATATGCAATCCTCACAAGCAAAATGAATGCATTAGTTAAGTTAGCTTGAGAATCTGATTTAGTTAAAAGCCTATGTCTAGGTCAGTTAACACTGGCTTCCTTCACCAAGCTCACTTTGCTTCCATGAGAATCAGAGTGAAATCTACTAATGAACGATCTATTCTCAAACACACGTTATGCATGACTAAGAGGTATATTTCTATCCAATTATCAAATCAACTTATCCAAGCCAACTGAACTCATTGAACATGCATCAACCATACATATGATCTCAAATCCAAATTCCTATGTCTAGGTTCATCAGATTTCAACAAATCATTTAAAAGCTTATCAAACTATTAAGAGCATTAAGATCTATATAATTGAACATAACCAAACATCAATATATACTCAAAGTAATACATAAACATCAATATTCATACAAGAATCCAAAGTAATCCCTAAATATAACTCAACTAATCATTGAACACGAAAATATATACAAAATTAGTGCTCAAAGGATAGGTAAGAGAAGAGAAGCAAGGGGAGAAGGAAGAAAGCTCATGGATGTGATCTTCTATGCTTGAATCATCCTCCCTAAGGAAGACGACCTTCAACCTTGGCTCTCCAGACCTCGAATCTGTCCAGAAATGAAGTTCTAGCCGCAGCCTCTCTAAAACCTAAAAAACTCTCTTTGTAAAATATGTTAAAATCGTATTTATAGGCCCAGAAATTAGAGTCACATCGCGGCATTAACATGCCTACGCTGCGGCGCTTATTCCTCACGTCGCGGCGTTCAAAATGCGTAGCTCTCTATCTGATGCAGGGTATTCATCACGTCGCGTCGTCAGATGCTAGAATGCTTACTTTGGTTTTCTCTTCCAATTTTAGCTCAAATGCTCCATACATTATCTTGTTTGGAGTCCTACCTATAATAGAAAAATCACTAAATTATTAACAATTGCAAATCCACTTAATCAATAACATAATACACACAGTTTGCTCAATATCATAATGGAAGGTATCAGAATTGAATTTGACAATTATATACATAAAAACCTTCCAAATATGCATAATAACAAGGACTTAAGCAATCAGTAAAGTATAAATATGAGGTACAAATAACTACACATTCTGGAGTTATCAATTATCTAAAGTAAAAATAGGCAATTGAGAATTTCCTCAGCCTAAAAGATTTTAACTGTATCCTCTAAATGACTAATTATGTGCACACTAAACACAAATTCAAGATCTATATTTGATAAGAGTCTGGGAGGCTGTCGACGGTGGCCTCGTCACCGACAATCATTTTTCTTCTTTAGAATTTTAGGATTCTAGTGTAAGGACATATGTCAATTTAAAATTTTTTTTGGACGAAAGGAAAGAACAAGGATTTTCTATTTATTTTTTTTTAAAAAAAAAGATTCATTTCTTGCAAATTCTAGTTGTTTAAGGATTATAAAAAAAATTAATTAAAGAAGAAAATACATTTTACATGCCAACACTATTATTTTACATGACTTTTTTTTTTGGTCCATATAAACTTGTGCGTAGATTTCATAAATTTTTTCACTAATTAGACTTGGTTAGACACAAACCTAACACATCACAATTACACACATCCAATCATTATTTCACAACACATTAAAAGTCGATCCCACCAAACCAACTCAGCATTTTCTGGAGCTTTATTTGATGGAAGATGACACGGGGAAAAAATTAGAGAAGTAGACATAAAAGCTAGGCCACTTACTTTCATATTCAACAATTGTGTTCCTTTGATCCTCCTTCCCTCTCTCTTCTTTTGGTTGCCCCCCTTTCTCTCTCTCACTAATCACAATACCAAACGGTGGTCGGTGTCGATCTTAGCAGGTCTAGCCAAACCAAAACACTTCCTTCTTCTTGTAAGATGGTTGAGGAGGAGCAAGATCACATGTGCCATTGCTCATGAGGGCATTAAATTCAGCAGACATGGCTTCTCTCCATTCAACGTATTTCATTGCCAGGGAAGCACCGGTTGGCTCCACTGAAGGGGGAAAAGGGTATTTATTGACATGGAAAAGTTGTTTGGGTTAGAAAATACTTGACGTTGCTCTTGTCATCATGGGGTGAGAAGGAGGAGGAGCAGTAGATGAGCACCCGAGAGCAGTTCAAGTCGCAGCTGGTTTAAGGGAAGTAGATGTTTGAGAGGTATGAGTGGGTTGAGAAGCAATGGAGGCCACGGTTTCAGGGAATGAATTGTCATTGGAAGTATGAGGTAGTGAGAGTTGATTTTGAATATTTTTTGGTGAAGGGATAAGAGACAATGGTTTGGTTGGCGTGGTAGGAAGGATAGAAGGATGAAATGCGTTGTTATTTGGTTGACATTGTAGTTGTTTGTTAGCTTGGGTAGTGGGGCCAGCATGAGAAATGCATGGGTGTTGGACGTATGTGTAGGTGAGTTGTTGGTATGAAGGTTAGAAATTATTGGAGTTGAATTTGATGTTAGTGGGATAAGATTGGGTGGAGAAGGGTATGGTTGGACGCTGTAATTGTTAGAGACGTTAGGTTGATACGAGGGGTGTGACTCTACGTGATTTGGTGAAGGGACTGAAGATAGGATATCATTTACGTAAGGAATCTCTTGATTTGCTGTGGTGTTGGAGTTTTGGATGGGTAAGTTGTGGATGAAGTTGTTGAGTAGAATAAGTATTATGTAGTGTAGGATTTGGATGAGATTTGGCTGGTAGAGTGTTTGAAATTTGAGGTGTGATAGGATCACTTTATGATTTCCGCCAAGTCCTAAAAAAGAATTACTTGATCTGTAGGATAACTCAGCCACTAGGCCTATCTCTAGGCACCGTATATTAACTGTGCCAACCCAATCAACCACAGGAACTGGAAGAATTCTAAATAAAAGGGGAGGACAATTCATTTCATATGTTTCTCCATGATTTAGGAGTTTCAGCTGCCGTTTACCAAGTACTTGAGCATCAACTGATGTGCCTGCATATTTAGTTCGCGATGCATACATGAATCTACAGAATTTTGTTGAATAAGGGGCTGGCAATTAGAACTTGAAACTTAACATTCTTATTTGGTGAAGAATTTAAAAATCCAAGACAATAATGTCAAATTGTGATCAAAATTTTATTATACGCAATGTTTTGCTTAGTTATGGATTCAAAATCAGAAAGTTCTAAAGAAGCAGACAAACTCAGATATTGTAAATTTCTAATAATTTTATCAAAATGCATAATTTTCATTTTTGCTAGAAATTATCAAATTCAGAAATTCATAGAAAAATGCTGGGTGAATTAATTTTGTTACAAGATGTGTCAAAAGTAGAAGCCTAGAAGCTTCTCAGATTTCCCTCTCTTGACTGATTAGTGATTAATAGTCAAGCAAATGCATAATGTGAAAAATATGTCCGCTGCATTGATTCTTTGTTGACATCTGGTCACTAGTCTATGTCAATGAACCACATAAATTTGTTATGGCAATCACATAAAATTTAAAACTTTTTGGCCTTTGAGATCTGAACGGTCATTGTTGAGACAGGTTATAATCTGTTGGTCTATTAGGAGTTGAAAAAGAATCTTATGGCAATGATATATTCTTTTTCATTATGAATTAGTAAAATTGGATTACTTAATGCTCCTAGAAAAAGGTCAAGATACCATAAAACTTTGGGGCAGGTTGCTGGCACCATATCATTTCTATGTTTTCCTTCTCATCTGTTGCATGGAGGGCAATTACTGGAGGGTGGTTCAACCTGCAGACAAACCAAGAATCTAATTATCTTGGAAATGGATGCCAAGGAAATTGACCAGGCCAAAAATTATGTTTAAACTTTAATATACTCAATACAGACTGGTTCAGAAAACTACACCATTTGAGAGATGGAAAATGCTTCCTATACATCTCTACACTCTTCACATCTCTCATATCTGTCTAGGTAGCAAAATCGTATGTAGAAAATTAAGTGGATCCAACTATAATCTAATGGTTAAAATTGTGTAAATATATGAGGTAATGTATGTGCAATTGTGTGTATGCTGCATTATTTTTTGAGAGATCAGGCTTGTCAAAAATTAGAATAAGATCAAGTTTTAGCATTTTGTGGCCAAACTAAGCATTTACCCATAAAGTTGAATAGAAATAGGCAAATACAGAATTGAGAAGCAAGTACCTGCTCCAGTAACACGTTAAGATTTCCCTTTGAGACATGATGGGTCTCACCAAGTGTGGGATTATAGGGAGCAACCCCAAAAGTGGCAGGGCGTGTGGTAGATATGCACCATGCTACCACAGATATGAACCTATCCAGTGGACTCTGTCCATTGTTGCACATGCTTAGCAAGTCCGAAGCTGTGCAATAAACTGATTCACCATAGCATTGAAGTTGTGACTTTGGTAAGTTGAACAGAGGTGGCAGCTGCAAGTAAGGCAAAAGACTCTCATCACTTTGGTAAGTTGAACATAGGAGTGTATACAACTAGATACATTATTGTATCCTTAGTTTATGGGCCATAAATAAGTACTTTTATTTATTTCAAAATAGAATAAACATAAAAAAAACCTAAAGCACGCTCATACAGTATAGTTGGCTAGCTCTATCCTCACCAAAGCTGGAGGATTGAAGTTCAACTCTCCCCCCTCCCCTCCCCCTCCAAAAATTTTAAAACCTTCCCACAGTAAAAAGCAGCTGTCAAGCTACCTAAGGAAAAAAAAAAAAAAAATAGGCTATGCTTGAAGCGAAACGGGATATGTATCTTTATTTCATTGTATTTAAGTATATTGTCATTTCATGTACCAAACAAAAAAATATTTTTCCAATACTCATTTCACATATTCTCTTTTTTTGGCTGCATAATTTTACTCTAATCAAGCAACATAATGTTAATATTACAATCTGAAAAATTTTACAATCGGTTTAACATTTTTAAGTTTAAATTTCACTTCATTATCTGAGTATTTTGCTTTTATTGATAATTAAAATGAACCAAAATTACCTAAAACTTTTTAACTCAAGTGACATTAAATTCTTTAAACACTATTTTATTACAGAATCAAACCACAGCCAAATCGTTCTACATCATCCTCATTCCCACACAGATCATACTTCGTAGAATAAATAAATAAAATAACATAATTACTCATGCATCTTTGTCTTAGTTTGTACTTTACCGAAAAGTAGTTGGTCGCAGTAGAATATGAAGTATATATTGTAGGCATCACAGTTGTCGACATCCCAAATCCGAGGCAAATATCAGGTTAATGAGCTCCTATTGTAGATGTACTTAGCTAAAGTCAAAAAGTTGATAAAAAGCTTTGACAATGTTAAGGTAGAGCACATTATTCTAAGGGAGTAGAACTCCAGAACTGACATCTTATCAAAACTTGCTAGCACCAAAAGCCCTGATAATAACAAGTTCGTGATCCAGGACACCCTGCTCACTCCCAATATTACGGATAATGAAGTCCTCCTATTGGAAGATGATGAAATCTAGATGACGCCTATAGATGCCTATCTTTGCAATGACTCATTACTTGAATATCAAAAGGAAGCCTAGAAAATAGTATGGGCAACGACTTGGTATACCATGTTGGACAATCAGCTGTATCTCGCAGGTGTTCTTCCCCCCTCCTTAAGTGCCTAGACCCTAAGGAAGCGGAGTATGTCTTGGCTAAGATTCATGAAGGGAGCTCTGACCATCATCTCGGCGGAAAGTCCTTAGCACGTAAAGCGCTGAGGGCTGAATATTATTGACCTACAATAGAAGCTGATAGCAAGGAACATGTACAGAAGTGCGACCAATGTCAGGGCCATTCAGACATCTACGCAGCATCACCAGAGGAGTTATTTATGATGTCTGTCTACTGGCCATTCTACCAGTGGGGGAGGGATATCCTAAGTCCTTTCCCCTAAGCACTAGGGCAAGTGAAGTACCTAGTGGTGGCTGCTGATTACTTCACTAAGTGGATTGAAGCAGAATCGTTATCTGTCATCACCTCTGCGCGAATCCAAAAGTTCACTTATAAGAACATCATTAGCAAATTTAGAATCTCGGAGTCTATTGTCACAAATAACAAAACTCAATTCATAGATAAAAAATTCAAGGATCTCCTAACCAGTCTCAAGATTAAACAACATTTCACCTTGGCAGAACATCCAAAGACTAATAGTCAAGCTGAAACTGTCAACCGAGTTATACTTAGAGGAATAAAAAAGAGATTTCACGATGCTAAAGGAAATTGGGTAGAGCAGTTTGATCATGTCTAATGAGCATATCGGACTACACCTCATTCCTCCATTGGAGAAATTCCCTTTAAATTGACCTACGGTTGCGATGCTATGATCCTGGTGAAAATAGGAGAATTAAGCTGAAGAAAATAAAACTTTTTTGAAGTAACTAACTCAGATCTCATATGCCATGAATTGTACTTGTTGGAAGAACAACGTTGCATTGTTTATGTTCGTGAACCCACCCTTAAACAGAGGATTGCGACACAGCATAACTCTAAAGTGATTCCATGACGCTTTAGTCCGCACGACATGGACTGTGTATTTATTAGAGGACCAAAATTTGGCTCCAATTAGTTCTATCAAATCCTTTTTTTTTAACTATTTTAACTACTTTTTATGTGTCTATTAATTCAATTAAGTAGAGTTGTAAGTTACAATTCATCTGACCATTGCGGACAATAATCGGCCCATAACAGCAAAATGGGGTTCAATAGGAAACTAGGGGAACCATAAATTTCCAATATTGTTTAATTCCCTACATCCTATCATGCACCATGGTATAGGACTTGTCTCCCATGTTAAAGGCTTTGCCATGCCCAAGATGGGTTGGATCCTTTTTGTGCTTTAAGGAAAGAAGAGCATGGGAAATACCTGCCCTTGTAAATTTTGCATAGGAGGGAGTTATGATTAACCACTAGCTGCCATTCTTGTTTTGCTAGAAGTGCCATGTCATTGGGCGAGCATCTTAAAACCAAGGCCTTCATTTTTCTTTGTCTTACATAGTTTCCCTCCACTCACCTAAGGAATGCCTTTAGAATTGGATGAGCTACTCCACTAGAAGTTATTAATCAAACGTTGGATCTTATCACATACCCCATCTGGTAATTTGAGGCGGGACATCGTGTAGATAGGTAGAGAAGATAGAACAAACTTTATAAGGGTGGCTTTCCCTGCTTTGGAGAGGAGTTTATTTTTCCTTCCATCCAATCTGCTTCTAATCTTCTGGATGATAAAAGTAAAGGTCTCCTTCTTAGATCTGTTCACCACTGAAGGTAATCCCAAATATTTATGCTGCGCCCTTATATTCGTGACATTTAGCTGGTAGGCAAGGCAAGTTGTGTTCTAATCCCTGGTGGCGTGTTCCTTGAGAAGAAACCACTGAAACTTCTATATTGTTCATTTCTCTGATCTTTCCAAGCTGTGTTTCTTGATGTGATTAATTAGTTCTATGTGTTCTATGTGATTGATATTTATATATAATATTATATTATTTATATTGAAAGGAGACTTCAGCTTCCATAAGAGAACTTTAAAATGCAACAAGGAATGTGCTTCGATATTTGTTCAATGTTGCAGTAGAAGTGGTGTGCAATTGCTGCCATCTCGGTCAGCAAATATGCGCAGCAGCTTAAGGCAGGCATTGAAAAGGGAAAAATAACCTTCATACATCATTTTTCCTCATACATCTCTTTATACGTATATTTTTAAATAATTGTAATTAAGCGAAAGAAACTTCTAAAGAAAAAGTGATGTAATTAATAATATAAAAAATGATATATAAAATAATGTAAAAAAAATAATGTAAAAAAATCAAAATTATTGAAAAGGAGAGAGCGTATTGGGTCAGCAGCATACAATAATCCTATGTTGATGTGATTTTAAATTTTGACATTTAATTACTAGTATTTTTAAAACAGTAAGCGGGTTATTATTGTGTGCCTATGCTAACAGACCCATTTATTTGTTCCTTTTTTTTCTTTTTTTAGTGGCAGTAGTTGTATGTTACATGTTATTCAGGGGCATTACTGTCTTTGGACTGGGATTTGTTTGTTCCCTTTGTATTTTTATTTGACAATATTGTTACATATACATATTTATACACATATTATCTTATATTTATATAATTTTTATTATCTGAATATAATTAAATTTATTTTATTTTTTGTACACTTATTACATAATTTTGTCATATAAACATATGTAAGAGAGGTATATGAAATTGATGCGTAATTAGCTTTTTCTTCTTTACTCGACAATTCTGTACATGCAAAAATTTTGCATTTTGTTTTCAGGATTATTTTCATTTCAGTATTTTTTTTGTTCTTAATTCATATAATGTGAATAACCCTATCGAAGATCATCAAAGCTTGTATATATATATATATATATATATAAATATATAATATAGATAGATATTTTTAAACAAAAAAGAAACAAATCAAATCATACACGATAGAAGGCAGCGAAGAAATAGTGCAGTGAACTTGCCATTCTTCTATGAAAAATATTTTTGCAAATTAAAATGTGTACATTATTTTATCATTGTTTAATGATGTCGTAATTGTTGATTAATAAGGCATATAAATTAATTAATGAACTAATAACTTATTTTCAAAAAACTGTTAACCTTTTATCAAAAGCTTATAACCCGTTAACTAATTTATACACTTTATTAATTAATAATTAAATTATTATTAACTAGTGTAAAAATAATGTAAAATTTAAATATACAAATAAAAAGTGCGTTCTTGTAATTCATCAAATTTCCACATAACTTGATTCTTTTTAGGTACAAAGGAAAAGGGATGGGGGTGGAAGAGGGCTAGCACAAAATGTCCACAGAGCTTTATGAGAGGAGCCGTGTACCTCTTGGACACATATTGAACACATTGTTGGACATTGATACTTCAAATTTTAACACTTTATAGTATTTTAAATTTTGTTGTGTTGCAGTTTTTATGTCAAATGTCCATTTTATTCTGGAAATTGATGTGTAACGTGTTTGACATATGCTGGTCATCACAAATGCGTGGGATAGCAGTTAACACTTAACACATTTAAATTTGTTGTAGCGTGAGACACATTTGATAGAAATAATAGAGAAAAGAGCACAATCAAGAACACCGAGATTTAACGTGGTTCGGCACTTAAATTCTTCCAGTGAGGAAAGCGGTGAGAAAAATTCTACTATGTGATCAAAGAATTTACAAAAATCACTCAGAGTATCACTCATAACTCAGAACTCAATTACACCCAGATTCACTCTATAAACTCTCTCTCAGAACCTCTAATTTTATAAGAACTTTCCTTATCGAGATACAAAGGAAATAAAGACTAGAGAAGTAGAGAATTTTTAGGTGTGTCTTGCAAACGAGAAGGGAAGGGTATTTATAGGAGAAGGAGGACTTGGTTTTGGAATATTAAATGGCATAATTTTAGCCATAAGTGTGGCTAAATTTGAGCCATACAATTTTCTCAAATTGTGACCACACATTTCAAATCTCCACCTTGGCTGAAATTATGCATATTATTTTTCTTCTGAACTGCTCCCCTTTATATCGCTTAGAGTTTCTGAACTATAATCAAGTCCAGGCATACCTGAACTTGTTTCCAGGAACTGGCTTGGTGATTATGTCTGCTGGATTATCTGCTGTTGAGATCTTCTTAACTTTAATAACACCTTGTGCTATTACATCTCGAATGAAGTGCAACCTGATGTCAATGTGTTTGGTACGCTCATGATACATCTGATTCTTGGTCAGATGTAAGGCACTTTGGCTATCACAATAGACTACCGTATTTGACACTTGCAATCCTAAGTCACCGACCAAACCCTAAAGCCAAATAGCTTCTTTCACAAGCTTTTGATGCACTACAAAGCAACAATTGACTTTTTCCAAACATACATCCATAGAGAGTAAAAACATAACTCGTCAAGGATCTTCTTTTGTCTAGATCTCCAAAGATAATCAATCCACATATCGACAACACTTCTTGTGGTGTCATTCTATTTTTGTAAACCAAGCCAACATCGGTAGTACCTTTCAAGTAACGCAAAATCCATTTCACGCACAATGGATTTTTCTAGGATTTCCCACGTATCTGCTCACCACGCTCACAGCTTGTGAAATATCAGGCCTAGTGCATACCATAGCATACATGATACTACCAACTGCACTAGCATAGGAAACATGAGACATATGCTACACCTCCTCCTCAGTTTTTGGTGACAATGCCACCGAAAGTTTGAAATGAGTTGCGAATAGAGTACTGACAGGTTTTGAGTTCTGCATTCCAAAGCGTTCTAGTACCTTCTCAATGTAATTCTTTTGTGATAGAAAGAGCATCCCTGTTTTTCTATCCCTATGAATCTCTATTCCCAGAATTTTCTTTGTAGCCCCGAAATCCTTCATTTCAAACTCTGAGCTCAATTGAGCTTTCAAGTTCTTTATTTCAGACATGTTCTTACAGGCGATCAACATGTCATCAACGTACAAGAGTAGATAGATGAATGACTCATCTGCAAGCTTCTTGTAGTAGACACAACTATCATACTCACTTCTACAGTAGCCATTTCCAAGCATGAAGGTGTCAAACCGCTTGTACCATTGTCTAGGAGACTGTTTTAGGCCATATAAAGATTTTTTCAATAAGCAAACATGGTCTTCCTTCCCTTGGATTTCAAATCCCTCAGGCTACTTCATATAGATTTGTTCTTCCAGCTCGCCATGCAAGAATGCTGTCTTGACATCTAGTTGTTCTAGTTCTAGATCAAATTGAGCTACGATGGCAAGTAGGATGCGAATAGAGCTATGTTTTACCACGGGAGAGAAGACTTCATTGAAATCAATACCTTCTTTTTGTGTAAAACCTTTAGCCACCAGTCGCGCTTTGAATCTTTGCATCTTCAACTCCAGGGATTCCTTCCTTTTTCTTAAAGACCCATTTGCATCCAACAATCTTTTGAGTCTTCGGCCTTTCAACAAGAACCCAAGTATGATTCTTATGAAGAGATTCAATTTCTTCTGTCATTGCAGCACTCCACTGGGAAGCTTCTTTGCTATTGATAGCTTCTTGGTATGACTTAGGCTCACAATTGTTGATATTATCAACAACATTTAGAGCATATGCTACCAAGTCAGCATAGCCATACCTCGAAGGACGTTTTATCTCTCTTCTTTGCCTATCTCTAGCTAACTGATAATGCTGCAATTATTGTGTGTCTGAATCCTCAAGTGGAGTTTGTTCTTCTTCTTCTTGAACTTGATCCAACGAGGTTTCTTTGGAAGACTCCACCTCAAGTTCCACCTTCTTCGAGATATTAGGATCTTTGTTTTCATTTGATGACTCTTTATGAGGCTTTAGCATTTCAGCTTCATTAAAAGTAACATCCCTGCTAATAATGCATTTTCTTTTCTCTGGCAACCATAGCTTATATCCTTTCACACCGTCAGGATATCCAAGAAAAATGCATTTCAATGTTCTTGCATCAAGTTTTCCTTCTTTGATATGAGCATATGTAGGACAACCAAATATCCTTAAATTTTCATAATTGGCAGGAGTACCTGACCACATCTCTTCTGGAGTTTTGAAACCAATGGTTGTTGATGGACATCTGTTGATCAAATAACAGGTTGTATTAACAGCTCCGGCCCAAAATGCTTTTGCTAACCTAACATTTGACAGCATACATCTGGTTCTTTCAAGTAAAGTTCTGTTCATTCGTTCTGCAAGTCCATTCTGTTGTGGAGTGTGCCTCACAGTATGGTGTCTGGCAATACCATGATCCTTGCAAAACTTTTCAAATTCACTGCTACAGAACTCTAAACCGTTGTCAGTTCTCAGTCGCTTGATATGCCTTCCCGTCTGCTTTTCAATCAAGGTTTTCCACTGTTTGAACTTGACAAATACTTCATTTTTATGTTTCAAAATGAATATCCAAACCTTCCTTGAATAATCATCAATGAAGGTTAACATATATCTGCCACCACCGTGAGAAGGTACTTGGGAAGGACCCCACAAGTCAGAATGTATATAATCCAACGTGCCTTTTGTTCGATGAACTGTAGTGTTGAATTTTATCCGACACTGTTTTTCAAATACACAGTGTTCACAAAACTCTAACTTCCCAACTTGTTGACCACAGAGTAATCCTTGCTTGCTCAACTCTGCTAGACCTCTCTCACTAACATGCCCCATTCGCAAATGCCATAACTTGGTGACATCAGAATCAGTTGTTGAGGAGACAGCGGCAGTACCTGTAATTGTGCTTTCTTGTAGCACGTAGAGACTATTCTCTTTCTTTCCCTTCATCACAATCAGAGCGCCTTTAGAGATTCTTATTGCTCCATCTTCACCTTTGTAGCTATAACCTTTTGAATCTAGAGTTCCCAAGGAAATCAAATTTTTCTTCAATTCTGAAACATGCCTTACATCTGTCAATGTTCTCACGATTCCGTCAAACATCTTGATTCTAATTGTGCCAATGCCGACGACCTTACAGGGAGCATTATTTCCCAGAAGGACCTTGCCCCCATCTAAAGGTTGGTAAGAAGCAAACCAATCCTTATTGGGACACATATGATATGAGCATCCAGAATCAAGAATCCACTCATCTTTTGAGTCATGATCTGAGACTATGAAAGCATCTGCACTGTCGAAGCTATCTGCTATAGCCGCACTTCCAGATTCAGAGATCTTCTCCTTTTCTTTGCGCTTTGGACAATTTTTTCTTATATGCCCTTCTTTGTGACAGTGGAAACATTTAAATTTTCTAGGTTTCGCTTTGGATTTTGACCTAAATCTGCCTCTGCCACTATTTTGATCTTGTTTCTCTGTTCTTCCTCTAACAAAGAGACCTTCACCCAAGCCTTCAGATTTTGAATCTGATACTCTTTTCTTCAGTTCTTTCGAGTGCAACGCAGCCTTGACTTCCTCCAAGGTAAGATCTTCTCGACCATACATCATGGTGTCGATAAAGTACTCGTAAGAACTTGGAAGGGAACATAATAGAAGAATTACTTGATTTTTGTCATCGATTTTAACATCGATATTCTTTAGATCAAGAATAACTCTGTTAAATTCATCTAGGTGCTCTTTTATGGGCTTTCCTTCCTGCATTTGAAGAGTATATTTTTTTTTCTTCAAATATAGTCTATTGGTGAGCGACTTCGTCATGTACAGGCTTTCCAACTTCAACCATAATGAAGCAGTTGTATTTTCTTCTGACACTTCTCATAGAACTTCATCTCCCAAGCACAACAAAATTGCACTGTGTGCTTTTTCCAAGATCTCGCTTTTCTCAATGTCGGTTAGACTTTGTGGCAGCTTGTCTCTACCTTCCAAGGCTTTGCCCAAGCCTTGATGAACCAGTAGCGCTTTCATCTTTAGCCGCCAGATACTGAAATCATTTTCTCCATTGAATTTCTCCAAATCAAATTTAGCACTCGCCATGATGACCGTATAATGACATACATGTGAACAGTACCATATACTGGAACCATGCCGTAGTCTGTGAACAGTACACCAGGTAAGTTCCCAGGAAAGAGAGGTGGTGTCTGTAACATACTTAAATACCAAGTCTTTCCTTAGTCAGAACTTTCCTAGACATGCACTTTCACACTACCACACTTTTCCAGTAATAAGAATAATTCTTTTCTGATATGGAAGATCAGACTATGCTGCAACTACAGAGTATACTAAGAATTTTCTTACGAATCCAACACTTCAGTAACCATGAGCTCTGAGATCTCTTATACTAGTTTGTTGTAGCGTGAGACACATTTGATAGAAATAATAGAGAAAAGAGCACAATCAAGAACACCGAGATTTAACGTGGTTCGGCAATTTGCCTACGTCCACGGCTAGAGAGCAGCGAGAAAAATTCCACTATGTGATTAAAGAATTTACAAAAGTCACTCAGAGTATCACTCATAACCGAGAACTCAATTACACCCAGATTCACTCTCTAAACTCTCTCTCAGAACCTCTCTAATTTTATAAGAACTTTCCTTATCGAGATACAAAGGAAATAAAGACTAGAGAAATAAAGAATTTTTAGGTGTGTCTTGCAAATGAGAAGGGAAGAGTATTTATAGGAGAAGGAGGACCAAGCATGTGGTCTTTGGAGATGTCAAGTGGCATAATTTTAGCCATAAATGTGGCTAAATTTGAGCCATACAATTTTCACTCTCTAAACTCTCTCTCAGAACCTTTCTAATTTTATAAGAACTTTCCTTATCGAGATACAAAGGAAATAAAGACTAGAGAGATAGAGAATTTTTAGGTGTGTCTTGCAAATGAGAAGGGAATAGTATTTATAGGAGAAGGAGGACCAAGCATGTGGTCTTTGGAAATGTCAAGTGGCATAATTTTAGCCATAAATGTGGCTAAATTTGAGCCATACAATTTTCTCAAATTGTGACCACACATTTCAAAATTCTTTAGGAGAATTAATTCAAGAGTTTTGTTATATTCTTCTACAAGTTTTTTCTAGTAATCTTTTTAATACTAAATAAAAAAAATATTAAATAAAAAAATAAATACATCTAATATATTAGAAACGTAAAAAATATTTAATATTTTTTTATTTAATAATTAAAAGGATTAATAAGAGAATTGAGTAAGAAGATTTAAAATTATTCTTAATTCAGTGCATGTCTGATTTAGGAGAATTAATAGCAGTTAACACATTTTATTCATTGCATGTCTGATTTAGATTTTCAACCTTCTAAATTAATTCTAACTATAATTATAGTTTAATTTAAAATTTTTAGAATTCATTCTTACTTGGGAAATCAGATCTTTTTTTTTTAACGGGAACTGTGCAAATCAGATCTAATGAAAGTGACTTAGAATAAATTTTGTTAAGAACTAATGATTTTAGAATTAATGATTTTTGGAAGAAAAAAAAGAACTTCCATATATGAGAACATTACAAATTTAATATAATTTTTGGAAGAAAAAAAAGAACTTCCATATATGAGAACATTACAAATTTAATTTAGTAGAAGTGAGATTTTTTATTTTATTTTGTTAATATTGTGATCAGGTGAGGATGTACAAGTGAGATTTAATAGTTTATTAAAATAATTTTATAATTATACTTCAGAAGTAATTATATTTGATAGCATTCAAACAAAGTTAAAATTACTTTTGATTATAAAACTTTTACAAAAGCAAAATAAATTTATTCGAACAAGTACAACTTCTCTTTTTCTTTCTGCAACAATCCTACTACACCAAAAATTGCATTGTATAGAATTTGAAGCATTTGTATTTGGTTAAAATTTTCCCAACTATAAACATTTTCAACTAAAAGCCTATATGTTTTACATTTCTTCCACTAAGTACATGTTTAGTTAGAATTATTTCTCAGTTAAACAGCTTTTTTTTAAAAAAATTATTATAATAATATTTTAATATGTTTGACAAAATTAACTTCACTTTTATACACAATTTTATATATATAGTACATGTTTGGTTCGGATGTTTTGAGCCATCCAACAACTTTTTTACTAAAAAAGTTATTTGTTAATGCACTATCGTGTTTGGGTTTACGGTTGAAATATATCAACAGCTTTTTTTCTTTGTAAAAAGCTATTGGTTTATAATCTCTTCGGTGAGCATTATTTCAATAAGTTGTTAGCTTTTCAAAATTTGTGACGAATGAACCCCTGTCCGTTGAGCCGTCCAACTACCAAAATAAATGCAAAATCAACCTTAATAACTACATATCTTGTTTAATAATTTAATGTATAAAAATAATTTTTTTTACATCTAAACGAAACAGATTATCTTTAAAATTACTTTTCAGCTAAAATATCTAAACAAAATAGATTATCATTATAATCGATTATAATAAAAAAATTTATACAATAATTAATTATTGAAAGAATCAAGTTTTTATAATTATCTCAAACACACACGTATTATAAAAGTTTTTTTTTATAATCTTTGAAAATTAAACTTATGATTAGATTATAAATTATTCCTTACACTTTGATTTGTAAATATTATTTTCTCCTTAATCAAATAACTTTTTTAATCATTTTATACCTATTTTAGTAATTTAATGCATAAAAGTGATTCTTTTTTATATCATCCAAACGAAATATATTAACTTAAAATCATTTTTCAACTAACATATTCAAGCATAAAACCGATTTTATTATAATATATTATAACAATAAATTTTTATACAATAATTGATTATTAAAACAATCAAGTTTTCATAGCTAAACTAAACACCTCCTAAATCACACTGATCAATGCATATTTGAAAGATTTTAAACATAGTTTGTTAGCATCAAAACCAAAATAGGAAATATTACTGTAAAAGGGTTTTGGAGCTTACACGTCCAAGTCAAGAAAAATTACTTTTGGCGAAAGAAGTTACCTCAATTCATGAAAATGTTATAAGTTTAGGATGAAAGGTTATAGAAGGATGGCATGAAATTATGATATTTTTGAGTTTTGTTATCCTCTGGCTGGAAAAAGTTACATCCAAGTCACGAAAGATTATTTTGGGGGGAAGGGCTCAATATTCTTTATTAGTGTCTAATATTATAACCATTGCTTACGCAAGGACCTAATATTCATAATTAGTGTCTAATAATATAATATTAGCTCAAAGGGTCCAATGTTCATGATTAGTATATAATAATATAATATTAACTTAAACAAGAGCCCAATATTCATGATTAGTGTCTAATAGTATAATTCATGTTTAAGTAAGTCCCAATGTTAATGATTAATGTCTAATAATATAATCTTAGCTTAAGTAAGGACCCAATTTTCATGATTAGTGCATAATAGTATAATATTAGTTTAAGCAAGAGCCCAATGTTCATGATTAATGTCTAATGATATATATCCATGTTTAAGCAATGACTCAATGTTCGAGATTAGTGTCTAATAGTATAATTTTATCTTAAGTAAGGGTCTAATGATTATTATTAGTGTATAATAGTATAATCTTAACTTAAGCTAAGGGTCCAATGTTCATAATCAGTATCTAATAATATAATTCATACTTAAGTAAGGGCTTAATGATTATGATTAGTATTTAATAGTATAATTCATGTTTAAGCAAGGGTCCAATATTCAAGATTAATGTCTAATAGTATAATCTTTGCTTAAGTAAGAGTCAAATGTTCATGATTAGTGTATAATAGTATAATCTCATTAAGTAGGGCCCCAATGTTCATGATTAGTATCTAATAGTATAATTCATATTTAAGTAATGCTTAATGTTTTTATTAGTGTCTAATAGTATAATTCATATTTAAATAAAAGTCCAATGTTCTAGATTAGTATCTAATAGTATAATATTAATAATATTAGTTATTATTTTAATTATTTAAAAATCTCATATATGTTGTATAATTTTTTTTATAGGCATGTAATTTATATATATTGTCCTTTTTTATTTTATTCTTTTATTTTTTAATTATACTATGAATGTAATTATAATAATTATTTTACTTCTTTTTTATTAATTTAAAATAAAAAATATGCATGACATTTTAGTTTGAGTTTAAAATAATGGCTCCATTAAAATAATATAATCCATTTTAGTGAAGTAATTGGTTGAAGTGTTGAAATTGATTTAGATACTAACCTAGTATAGTTGACTACGTTATTTACATCTATTGGTGACAAGAAAGATGAATTGATTTGAGAGGAGATAGGAGTGTAGTTGACTACAGTGACTTGTATATATTACAATCATTTGAAAAAGATAATAGAGATTGTAATTAATTATAATGACATGTATAGTTGACTACGATATAAATAATTTTATTTATATCAATTTAAATTGTATTAAATTAGTTATATTGTAATAACTAAAATAATCATATTAGATTTAAATTAATTTAATTAAATTAATTTAATCGGTAT
Organism: Ormosia emarginata; assembly: GCA_029884605.1. Taxonomy (NCBI): domain Eukaryota; kingdom Viridiplantae; phylum Streptophyta; class Magnoliopsida; order Fabales; family Fabaceae; genus Ormosia; species Ormosia emarginata. The sequence continues at coordinate 6,028,292 of JAQQTP010000075.1, read as the reverse complement.
TTTATCAAAACTTTTTTTAAGTTTAAAATTTTGTGAATTAAAATCAATTTAAATTATTAAAAAATATAAACACGAAATAAATAGTATGTCATACTATAACAAAATTTGTACCTTTTTTTTATATAATATGTCCTTCTCATATTAGTGAATAACATGAAAGAATTCTCTTTCATTAAAATTACCTAATTACATATTAAATTAGTTCAATTACTCGCTCACCAACGTCTCTCGTTCCATTGCACACAAACAAAAAAAAATTCAAAGTTTTTACAGGGACTAATTTACAAATTCTTAAAATCCAAAACCTGCAACATTTCTTTGCATGTGCTCTTTATGTGATAAGTCACGTTGCTTGCCAACTTTTTGTCACTATCAGCTACAATTTGTGTGGCTGAGAATGAATTCTAGATAGGTTATAACTTTCAAAAAAAGGGTGTACCGGAGTCTAGGCCCTAAAGGAAATTCCAGGATTCCTTTTTTTTTAACGCGCGTTTATGGTGGATAAAATATAAACCGAACAAGACATTAAGTGACTTAATTAGTTAACTAAGTCACTTGTTGAAAATAAACAAAGGTGATGATAATAATAAAGTCACTTATTCTTTATAAGGCAGTTATTAGTAAAATGTTATATAAAAAAAGGGTTACATATTGTTGTCGTTATGTGTCCACAAGTTTTTTTTCCCTTTTATTTCCTTAAATAGTTAGGGCTCATTTAGATTAGTTTTTTTTTAAAAAAAAAATTTATATGATTTTTTAAGAGACTTTTTTAAAAAGGTAAAAGTTGTTTTAGGTTTGAATGTAAAATTTAAAATGTGTTTTTTTAATGATTTTAGAGTTTTTTAATGTAAAAATGTATTTTTCTTAGAAGAAAAAACTATAGCTTAAAAAAATGAACAAATTGTTTTTTATGCTTTAGTTTTTCTTCAATACAGCTTATCCAAACATAATATAACAAAAGTATTATTTAAAAAAAATCATTTTTATAAAAAATCCAAATTACATTTTTATATGAACGAAGTAGTACTCTAATCCTAAAAAAATGTTATTTGCTCCTAATTTAGTATTTATTTAAATATTTAAATTGTTTAATTTTTTTTTTTGTGAATCCACGATGTTACTTCTCTGAGATTTAAAACTATATTCTCGTTGAAGGAGATCGAGGTTTCTTACCACCTCGTTCTCATCTTTATCCCAATAGGTCAATATTGTTTATCACTTCAATTCACCCTTTATGGGTTGTTCAAACTTGTTTTAAATTACCCTAATTAGAGATAGCAACTATGTGAAACAGATTTTAATAATGATATACATAATTTAAATTGGATTCTTCTCTTTTTATTTAAGGAGTCGTTATCAATGGTGTAAACAAGTCAAGTCAAGTTGAATACTTGAAATTCGGGCTTGACTTACCAAAAAAAAAAAAAAGAGAAAACTTTGGCTTGATTCATTTACTTAAAAAAATCAAGTTTGAAACTTAAATTTGATTTGTTTAAAAAATATAAAACTTGTGTTTGGCTCTAATTTATAGCCTGATTATTTTTTTCCTTTTATCAAATCTCTTTTTGAAATATTAAAGTTTATTAATTTAGTATTTAATAAATATATTTATCCTCAAAGTAGAGTAAAAAACTAAAAATAAAAATAAAAGTTTTTTTTTATCTTCATAATTCATTACATAAAAAAGTCATAACCATTCTATAGAAACTTTTAGTTAGTAATAATAGTAAATAAATTATTATTATCTATAATTTTTCTTATTTAAAATTATAATTATAATTTATTTTGTGATTTAGCTTTTACTATCTATACAAAATGAACAAATAATATATGTAACATCCCTGAAAAATATAAAATGAAAATAAGTCATACTATTTGAATAACCAAATGAATATTTGAATAAAGTTGCTATTGTGATTGGAAAAAAATATCATTTCATTCGAATAAGCTTTCTATTATTCAAATAACTAGCTATATTAGTACCTAAGAATTAACCATATTATTCGAATAATTATATTGTTATTCGAATAAAGAAGCTGATATTAGAAAAATAGGAAGCACTTCAACTGTAACAGAATATGAAATTAAAACTCATTTATCTCTGCTCAAGTAGTTCCACAGGAACCAAATGGTGAGGTAAGCAAGACAAGTGTCATGAAGGAAAGACTCTTGAAATCTTGATCAAGGAAGTAATGATTGACATCAACATGTGTCAAGAGTGGATTTGAAAGCAATAATTGAAAGCAATAAGTGTCACAAAAATAATAAAGATGAATGGTGAAAAACCAAGCTTATGAATTTAGCATAGACAAGTGGCAAGAGGAGAGATTCTTGGAAGACTTAGACTTTGAAGTAATGATTATAAGAGACGTGTTCAACTTGGAAGCATGCTGCATAAGTAAGATATAGAACAAGTATATGATGAAGCACGACCAAGTGTCACACAAACAAAAGAAGGATGGTGATTTATGTAACAAGTGTCCAAGAATTTAATGATGGTGATGTAAGCTTAGTGAAGTCATCATGAATAAGTGTCAAAATAGGATTGAAAGCCATGATTATGGGAAGGAGATTTTTCTACATGAGAAGCTCTATAAATAGCTCACTTCCCTCTCAATTTCACAACACACTCACCCAATTTACAAGAAATGACAAGCTTTGTTTTCTACACATTACTTCTCCATTCTCAACCTCCATTCCACTCTCTCCCTCAATATGTTTTAATTATATAAAATAAGTAGGAAAATGACAAAAACACTACTATTTTCTCTTCATTTCTTCTACTCATGTCTCTTAGTCCATCACTTTGCATCTATTCTCACTTGCTTGGAATTAATCTCAATGAAACAGTGATTTTACTAGTCTTTGCTGATGCATTTTCGAATGCTTTATTCGAAAATCTTTGCATTATTCGAATAAACAAAATGCTGAAAAATGAGGTTTAAAGGGATTTATTCGAATAAACATCATGTTATTCAAATAAACTTAAAACAGAAAGCCTGGATTTAAAGAGTTATTCGAATAACCAATGAGTTATGATTTAAAGAGTTATTCGAATAACTAATGAGTTATTCGAATAACTAATGTGTGTGTGTATGTGTCTATATATATATGAGGAGTGATCAACTTACATTAGTGTAAGTCTTTTTTCTCTTACACTCATTTTTAACTATTAGTTCTACTTTCATCTAATAGTTGAGATTATTTCATTAAAGATAATCATTAGATGAAAGTGGATCTAACAGCTAAAAATAGGTGTAAGAGAAAATCAACTTACATTGGTGTAAGTTGATCATCCCTATATATATATATATATATATATATATATATATATGAGGCGGATCAACTTATCTGGGTGTAAGTCTTTTTTGACTTACACTCATTTTCAGTTATTAGATTCACTTTCATCTAATGGTTACTTTTAACGAAATAATCTCAATCATTAGATGAAAGTGGATCTAACGATTGAAAATGAGTATAAGTCAAAAAAGACTTACATTACATCCCTATATATATATATATATATATATATATATATATATATATATAATTTATTTTAAATATGGAGAACGTACTTTTATGAAGAAAGTATTTAAGAAATGTTATCTCATGGATAAAAATGAATTAATGTGCAAAGAGAAGTATCGTGATCATAATTAGAGATTATTGAGGGACACCTTGATTATAGATTATTGTGGTCATGATCAAAGGACTTTGAGGAACGCCTCATTGTCATAGAGAGATGAGGAATTCCTCAACCATAGAATATAATGGTCATGATTAGAGATTATTGGAGGACGTCCTGATTAGATATTATTATGGTCATAATCAGAAGACTTTGATGGATGCCTCATTGTTATAGAGAAAGATGCACATTTGATTGAGAGTATTGAAATGAGATGACATTGAAAAGATAATGATAAGATGATGATAATGCTGATAATGATAATGATTGATGATGAAGAAACGATGAAAAGAAAATTGTTGATTAATGATAAGACAAAAATTTTGAGATTTATCACTCTTTTATTTTATTTGAGTTACTTACTCATTCATTATTGATTTACTATTTTGAAATTACTCACTCATATACTAGAATTACATACTTTTATATTGTATTATTTACTACTTATCCAATTTAGTTTTCAAATAATGATTTACCATTTTTTTAATTTGAGAACTCATAGATATGATTTTAGAAATAAAGAATTTAAAAGAGTAGAAATGTATATTTATTTTTGTTATTTTTTTACTGAGATTGTATCTCACCCTTTTATAGTGTATATTTTTCAGATAAGAGCGATTGAAAAAATTGTCTGATAGTATATTAATTTAATTTTTGTAATTAGTGGCACTTTAAGAAGGCTTATGTAAGCCTCAATTTTTGGAAAGAAAATGGGTGCCTAAATTAGAAATATTTGTATGTTTTAACTAAGGGTATAACCCTCAATATTATGTAATTTTATTATTTATACAAAATAATGTTAGAAGTTGTTAGTAACATGTTATTTTATTATATTTAAATGCTATAATATTAGAGTAAGATGTTACAATATACACACACATATATGAGTTATTTACGAGCTTTTAATGTCAAACTTATAAAGTTTGAACTTGACTTATTTATATAAACAATCATTTAACAAGTCAAACTTAAATAGTTTACCAATAACTTAGTTTATTTACACTCATATTCATCACTTTGGGAATAACTTTACTTCACTCCCACTTCTGATCCAAAATTGTGTTAACAATTAGTCAAAGACAAAAATTAACAAAAAAGGGCCCGATTAAGCGAGAAAATGACATAAACTAATTTTGTAAAAGAAATACACAAATTAAAGTCCATCACTTTGCATCTATTCTCACTTGCTTGGAATTAATCTCAATGAAACAATGATTTTACTAGTCTTTGCTGATGCATTTTCGAATGCTTTATTCGAATAATCTCTGCATTATTCGAATAAACAAAATGCTAAAAAATGAGATTTAAAGGGATTTATTCGAATAAACATCATGTTATTCAAATAAACTTAAAACATAAAGCCTGGATTTAAAGAGTTATTAATGTTAGAAGTTGTTAGTAACATGTTATTTTATTATATTTAAATATTATAATATTAGAGTAAGACGTTACAATATATACACATATATGAATTATTTACAAGTTTTTAATGTCAAACTTATAAAATTTGAACTTAACTTATTTATATAAACAATCATTTAACAAGTCAAATTTGAATAGTTTACTAATAACTTAGTTTATTTACACTCATATTCGTCACTTTGGGAATAACTTTACTTCACTACCACTTTTGATCCAAAATTGTGTTAACAATTAGTCAAAGACAAATATTAACAAAAAAGGGCCCGATTAAGCGAGAAAATGACATAAACTAATTTTGTAAAAGAAATACACAAAATAATTTTGCATAAAATTTAGGTTTTTTTTTTAATTATAAGGGTGCATTGAATAAGTTTTAAAAAAGTAATTTTAAAATAATAAAATAATTATTTTTTTCTCTTCTATTTTTTAAATTTTTTCTAAAATAATTTATTCTAATTTTTTTAAAAAACAAAAAATTAATTATTTTTATATTCTACTTAAAATAAAAATCTTATCTAAATAATTAAAAATATTTTTTATATAAAAATACTTTTCTTATCGAAAAAGCACAAACAATCTTTAAACTTTCTACTTTTTTTTATTTAAGAGCTCTCCTGTTTAGCGCGAGTAAAAATAGAAGATAGAAGATATAATGTACCAAAAGAAAAATGGAGATATAATAAATTAACTGAAATTAGAAACTAAATTATGAGTTGGACAGACAAAAATAGCATTTAAAAAAAGAAATGGGAGACGACTTTGGAGTTTCAACAACTGGAGACAGAAGTAGGACGATGTCCACCAAACTCCTATTATTATTCTATCTATTCTTTATCCGCTGTTCAGCCAGTTCTCACTCTATTATTCTGCTTCTGCATATGAACAAAGGGTAAATTAGACAGAAAGAAAGAAAGTCCCCAGAAGCAGAAGCAAGAAATGGGGTGTGGAAATTTGTTCTTTACAATTCTGGTAACCTTCTCAATAGCTCTCATTACATACAACATCATCATCTCAGCCAATGCCCCTCTCAAGCAAGAATTCCCAGGTCCTTCTCGTCCTTCAATTTCTTTGGATCCTGTGATCAAGATGCCACTCCACAGATCATCATCAACTTCCAAGAGGCTGTTCCACACCGCCGTCACGGCCTCTGACTCGGTCTATAACACATGGCAGTGCAGGATCATGTACTACTGGTTCAAAAAGTTCAAGGATGCTCCTGAATCTGGCATGGGTGGATTCACTCGGATCCTTCACTCTGGGAAACCCGACCAGTTCATGAACGAGATCCCCACCTTTGTTGCCCAACCTCTACCTGCTGGAATGGATCAGGTTTGTTTTGGTTTTCATTCATCTTTGGACAGAACTTGGCTTCAATCCTAGGAGAAGTTATATCCGTCCAACGCTCCTTAATTTATTTTCACATGTTTATTAACTCAATTAAGTGATATAAGTAAATAATAAAATAGACACATGATAACAAATTAAGAAAGTTATAGAAAGATAGCTCCTCCCAGAATTAGGGCCAAGTTCTATCCTTCCTCTTCTTCCTATGATTTTTGTTTTCACAATTATGTTTTGTGGTTTGGGTTGTGTTATGTTTCTCTATCAATGTGACTCTGATTTTCAAGAAAAAAAATAAAAAAATAAAAAAAAAATCAAATGGGTGCTTCCATTTCCGAATAATTTGTACAGATGCTATATCTTGCACTTATTCTTGGAGAAAAATGGTATTTTGGTCATTGGAAAATGGAAACGTGCGCAGTTTAGTTCTTGATTTAAATTATGTAATGCTAGTTCCTACCGGAGATAGCAAAAAGAGTAACGTGAAACGAGTTTGAATCATTTAAGGATTTTAAATGGTATTATAATAATTTAAATCAGTGACTAAATTGTAAGTAAGGTGCATTTTCACTTTTTCAGGGATTAAATTGCTAGTTTACTCCTTATTCTTGTATTGTTTTACTCATCTCAGTTCTATGACAGGGTTACATAGTCCTTAACAGACCATGGGCATTTGTACAGTGGCTTCAACAAGCAGATATCAAAGAAGAGTATGGGATGTTTAGCTTCAAATATCTTTTTTCAAACCTGGGAATCAATTTTTTTTTCTTTTTTTGGATTTTGGTTATGACTTATGTTTGTGTCATTTGTACTGTATATCAGTTACATATTGATGGCAGAGCCAGATCATTTAATTGTCAAACCTATACCCAACTTAGCCAGAGATGGGCTCGGAGCTGCTTTCCCTTTCTTTTATATTGAGCCTAAGAAGTATGAGACAGTGCTGCGGAAGTACTTCCCTAAGGAGAATGGACCAATAACCAATATAGACCCAATTGGGAATTCACCTGTTATTGTTGGCAAGGTATCTGTCAATTTGTTTTTGGTGGTAATTATGAATACTCTTTTGATTTTTGGACACTTTTTAATTTTATATGGAAGAATGTTAGGAATCCCTTAAGAAGATTGCTCCTACTTGGATGAATGTTTCCCTGGCGATGAAGAAGGATCCTGAAACTGATAAAGCTTTTGGATGGGTGCTTGAAATGTATTTTTTTTTTTTTGCTTCTCTAATCCATATTATCCTTTCTTAACCTTATAAGTTATAACAACTTGACTTTTTATGTTATTTTGTATCATTCATACAGGTATGCTTATGCTGTTGCATCTGCTCTTCATGGTGTTCGTAACATATTATACAAGGACTTCATGATTCAGGTTCAATAAGGTTCTCTTTTTTATTTTTTTCTATTGTCCTGTATTAGTAAGGTTCTCATATGGTAATATCTGATGGTCAATGAGGACCTTTGATTTCTATCCATCACTTTTTAAGCTTAGATACTAGATATATAAGAATTATATTTGAGGAAGTCTAATATCATTGCACAAGACTTAAAGTAAAACACAGCAGTCTTGTGCTGCCATTTAGATGCCTGATTGTCTATGGCCTGCATAGACCTATCGTGTTTTTACTTTTTTTAGCAAGTCAGGTGTGGTGAGTGGTGACACTAAACTTACTATTTTTTTATAACACTAAGAGTATGTTTGGGAGGATGGCAAGGGAGGGAGTGGCAAGGAGTGGCATGGCAAAATCTAATAATATTGTGTTTGGGAGTTATTTTAAAGGAGGGAATGGGATGGCAAGTGAGGGTCAAGAAGTCCCTCCCTTGCCAATCAAAGCCTCAAATTTTTGTCCTCCCAATTTGGGGGATCCAGGAATGAATGACTTGAATATTCCACTCGCTTCCTCATTAAACTTATTAAACTACCAAACAATGGAGTGACATGTTCTCTTCCATTTCATTCCTTACCTTTCCATTCCTTTCCATTATGAGTCACTCTCTTCCATCTTCTTTAAAACTCCCAAACATAGCCTAAGGACCCATTCGGATGAGCTTATTTGGGCTTATCTACTGCAATAAGTGCTTATGAAGCATTTTAGATTTTTGGTCCTGTTTGGATGAGCTTATAAAAACCGCTTTTGAAACCCATATAAGCTGTTTTGGCCTTATTTTCATAAGCTAGAAATTAAAAATTATGAAAATAAAGCTGCTGTGAAAGCTAAAAATAGCTTAGGCAGTAGCTATTTTTATAATAATTTCTGACTAAATTGACCTTGATGAATTGTCAAAATCCCATTTCTACATAAGCGCTTGATAGGATCCCAAGCCCAAAGATAACTAAAGGCCCAGAGATAACAAAAGTGTATGTTAGAAAGTAGCACCATAAGGCAGGTGAGGGGGGCTTTTAGGAGTGGTAACAGAAACGTGGGATCAGTTGTAACCACCTGTTGAGCTGGCAGATGAGTGGGCTGGGATCATGGGTGGAATTCGGTTGAGAAGTATATAGGTGAGGGAAGGAGGTAAAAAGAAGGTAGGCTGGAATTAGGCTTGGACTTGGGAGAGAATTGAGCACTCTCTAATTTGGTCATCCTTGTTTTTCTGTTTTCTTTCTTCATTCCTCGAAGCTGTAACAACATTTCCTGGATTGATATTATCTTGATATCAACCAGAAGCTCATCAATATATCAGTGTTTTTATCCATTTTTCTGTTCTTAATTTTCTGGTACCTATCATTGGTATCAAAGCTCCCGATTTTGGGAGCTGTGAATGGTGAACACGCAAGCTGCCATGGAGTCAAGAGTGGAGAACTTGGAATGAAGTGTGCAAGAATGGAGGGACGAAAGTCGTTCCCAAATGGATGAAGTCAAACAGCTACTGAAAAGGAGCAATCAGAAATACACCAGGGGTAGATCCGACGCCAGATGGAAAGCTTGAAGACGCAGGACAGAATGGAGTCTCTTCTGGATGAGATCATCCGCTTGCTCAAGGCGCGAAACAATAGAGGTGTAGGAGGACGAACGCGGTACAGGAGACGATCCTCATTGCACGATATTGAAAGGGACGACGACGGAGACCATCATGCTGAGGCGGAGAGTAGTAATGACGACGGTGTACAGGGGAGGAACGTAGGAGGCAGAGTAGATGATCGGTTTAGGAGGCTAGAGGTCTCGTATTTTACTGGTGAGGACCCTTATGGGTGGATCTATCGAGTGGAGAGATATTTTCATAGCAACCGAATACCAGAAGTGGAGAGGGTAACTGCCGCTGTGATCTGCTTGGAAGGAAGGGCTCACAATTGGTTCCAGTGGTGGGTCGCCAGAATGGAGAACATTTCGTGGGGGACTTTCCAAGCTGCTCTGTTATAGAGTTTCCAAGCCGGAACATCCACCAACCCGTATAAGATCCTCATGAGTCTTCGGCAATTGAGAAGTGTGGGTGAGTACCGTGAAAGCTTCGAGCTGCTGTCCGCGCCGTTACGTCACGCAGATGAAGAGGTGCTGAAGGTAGCGTTCATGAACGACCTTCGAGATGAGATCAAGGCAGAGGTAAGGCTGCACCAAACGGTCAAGCTAGGCGAAGTGATGTCGTTGGCACAGAGAATTGAAGAAGGAGATCGTATATTGGGTCGGATGGTGGAGCTAACACTGGGTCGGGTCGGGTCGGGCCCAATGTGAACAAGCCAACTTTGATGAACAAGGGGGCTGGGCTCGGCAGAATGGGCCCAGTGTTGGATGGCAACCCAACATCGAAGGCACTTGGAGCTTCTGTCTCGTCAACAACGATCGCGAACGGGGGAACGTCTCAACCCTCAGTCATAGGTTCACGAACAGAGTCGGTCGGAATGCATAATGGAATGGGGGTGAATGGGAATGGCCGGCGGGGGGCTGGGTTTTGCCGCCTGACCGACGACGGAATTGAAGATAGATGACTATAGCGAGGACTCTGCTTCCGCTGCGATGAGCACTTCGGACTAGGACATGATTGTCGGAATCGTCAGCTCAATTTACTAATACTAGGACTTGACGGGGGGAAAGAAGGATGAGAAGGAGAGGTGGAAACAGGGGATGATGAATCTGAAAATGCTATTACGCAGGCCAAGCATCCGCTGCCAGAACCTCCAGATTTAGATCCTCGTCTGACGGAGGAGGGATAGGCTGTTGAGGTGCAGGCTGATGGTCGATATGTTGCTCTGATTTGTAGAGTTTCTACCTTTGGGATGGTGTTAACGAAGCTTGACTTGCGTCAGGAACCCAGGAGACATGTAGAAACACTTGATGCAATTACAAGGTATTTGGAAATGGGTACCTATAGTGAATGGGATAAAGAAAAGAAGCTGAACTTTTTAACAAGAAAGCTGAAAGGGAAGAGTTCATTAGTTCATCCTTGTATAGGGGTTCCTCCTGATGTTAAAGAAGTCTTGGATACCTTCCGAATTGCTGCTGAGCTAGGGAGTGATTCAACCAGAGCCTATGTGATCTCGAGGGCTTCGATTGCAAGTGATGTCCTTGCAGTAGAGCTTTTACAGAAGGACGCATGGCATGCTGTTATTGGGGAGTTGGGAAGAGCATGTTATGGTGGAATGTTGCGAGTGGTCCCTCTATTTGAAACTGTGAAGGACCTGGAAGGAGCTGGTTCAGTTATCCGAAAACTTTTATCAATAGAATGGTACCGTGAACACATTATTAAGAACCATAATGGGCCTGAAGAGATTATGGTTGGAAATTCTGATTCTGGAAAAGATGTTGGATTAGAAGTTAGAGGTACAAATGAGGCCTCCAAGGAAAGGGGAATTCGATCATTATGCTTCAAGCAATGGGACCCTGGTGGAAATTTCTTTCAACTGCTACAAGACCCTTGCCCGAACCTTCTCCTTGAGAACAAGTTCCTATTAGAATACCAACCACTTTCTAGCTGAAAATTGGGAGCTGCAAGTTCAGCCAGCTGATATCTTAGACCACAAGCAGAATGAGATAGGAGAAGTTGAAGTGATTGTTAAATGATAAAATTTACTAGACTTTGAAAATTCCTGGGAATTGATGTCTGCCATACAAACAAACTTTCCTGATTTCCACCTTGAGGACAAGGTGCATCTTTGGGAGGGAAGTATTGATAGGATCCCAGGCCCAAAGATAACTAAACGCCCAGAGATAACAAAGTGTATGTTAGAAAGTAGCACCATAAGGCAGGTGAGGGGGGGTTTTAGGAGTGGTAACAGAAACGTGGGATCAGTTGTAACCACCTGTTGAGTTGGCAGATGAGTGGGCTGGGATCATGGGTGGAATTCGGTTGAGAAGTATATAGGTGAGGGAAGGAGGTAAAAAGAAGGTAGGCTGGAATTAGGCTTGGACTTAGGAGAGAATTGAGCACTCTCTAATTTGGTCATCCTTGTTTTTCTGTTTTCTTTCTTCATTCCTCGATGCTGTAACAGCATTTCCTGGATTGATATTATCTTGATATCAACTAGAAGCTCATCAATATATCAGTGTTTTTATCCATTTTTCTGTTCTTAATTTTCTGGTACCTATTAGCGCTTTTCGTAGTATTCATCCAGATGCTATTCTTCGACATTTTAGACCGCACTTATGAGTGTAGAGCTTATTTAACGAGCTCTACTCGAATAAGTACTTATTGAAGTCTGTTTATCCAAAAAGGGGAAAAAAATGAACATTCTAAAATGCCTATTTTATCCAAAAACAAAAAGTCCATCATATATAAAATAGTTTGCATACTTTGTTTACGTTACTGTCTTTAACATACTATAAAAATCACATAGCATAGTGTGAGAACAAAGATGTATTCATTTTCCTTTTTCAAACTGGACTGTTTTCTTATTATTACAATTTCAAGGCTTTTGATCAATACTTCATTCTTCTTTACTTTTCACTTTCTAAAATTATACTAAAAGACATACCTACATAGCCTGTATATACTGAATTCATCACAAGCATTCTCTACCTCCTAATTTACTAGCATGTGTTTGTTTATTGTGTATCAGCCTCCATGGGACAAGGAAATTGGCAAGACGTACATAATTCACTACACTTATGGGTGTGACTATACAATGAAGGTACTGTGTTGGGAATTGAGCTCCTACACATTTGTATTATGATGTTCATTGAAGAAAGGAAAGGACGAAAAGAAGGGAAACTGATTTATAATTCAATTATCACTCAAGAAACAGTACATCTGCATATCTTTTTTATTTTATTGCTTAGAGTTGTTACTCAATATGTGATGTCAAATATTCAGGGTGAGCTGACCTATGGAAAGATTGGAGAATGGAGGTTTGATAAAAGATCTTATAGTCATGCTGCTCCCCCAAAAAATCTGACATTGCCACCACCTGGTGTTCCAGAAAGTGTGGTATGTTTCATCTCCCGTTGTATTAGATAGTATGGTTATTTTGATGAGTTCCTTCTTTTATTTTGAAGTGGGTTTTTTTTTTTTTTTTTGAGGGGTGGGGGTGTGGGCGGAGGGGCGGTGTTCTGGATGTGGAACTCGTCAGCTTGGCTTGGTTGATTTACTTGATTCTTTATGTAAAGCTTTACCAGGCCAACTGGGAGTTTATATTAGGTGTATTCATTTGGTTGGGTTGACCCATCAAAGCAAGGCATGGTGTGTGGTTGGATACTAAACAATGCCATTTTGGGGTTCCATCCCCAACAAAATGTCATGTTTTAGTCCCACCCAAACCAACCCATCCCAAACCTTTTTTTTTTCAAAAAAAAAATTGATGTATTTGCCAGCCAACCGAGTTATCCAGACCAAATCAACCCAATAACTGCCAGGTTTGGTTGGTTTAGGTTGAAGAAAAATTCCCACTCCCCCCCCCCCACACCCCAACTTGACTTTACCTGACCAGACCAACCAAGATTGTATTGGTCCTTAAAATCTTTAAATATGACCCAGTCTGACAATAAGCCATAAATAGACTCAAATTGATCATGATAATCTCCATAGTTAGCACTGTTCTAGTTAATTCTTTAATCACGTGTGGTTCTAAAGCTATAGTAGCAAGAGCCATTCATTTCCATTATTAGGGGTATTACCATGATACCCTGGTTTTTTTAGGTACCAGTACCCTGCATGAATTATTAAACATTTATTGGTTGTTGGTTTTCAAAATAAATATTTGGATTTTGTTAAATATAAGGTGGTTTCTCTGGTGCCCATCAAAATGGGAGGGTTTTGGTGCCCTTCTTACATGGTTCAATCACGTTTAAACATATAGACAAATTAATAAGTAAATTTGTCTACGTCATCTATTTATTGATGAGGGGTCTGTTAATCATTTTATTTATTGAATGGTCCTCACTCCCAACCTTGCCACTCCCTAAGGTTCTCCACCCAATCAATCTTCCCCAAATCGGAAACCAACCTACAGCCACTGGGACCCACTGTTTCGAGGACCACCGTCGCCGGAGTAGATCTATGACCACTGAGACCATATCCCGCACCGGTAGCCATAGGGTGGTGCGACTGTGGTTCGTTGGGCGGTGGCGTGACTCACACGGGCTTGCCTCGCACCACCACAACACCATCGTTGGCGATTGCGGTCACTAGGCTGACAGTGGCAGTGGCGACTTCACCAGATCTGCGAGTTTTGGATTGGGGTTATGAGCTCTTCTTCTTGGCGTCGTGTTAGATGCGGTTTCGTGATTGGGCCTCGGCCAATGCAGGCGTGGCTACCGGTGATGCAGATACGCAGGCATGTCTGTGGTCGTCAAAAAACCCATCTTGAGCTTGGGGGGCTCGCTAGAAAACCATGAAAAGGAAAGCTTCCTCCCTGTTTTACAGACTAGGTTTTGTTCCCCTTCATGATTCGTGTGGAAATTTGGCAAGAATGGGATAGATTCTACCATTTTGTATCAACCCACAAGGTTATGACGATGGAAGGAGATGAGGTTTTTATGTGCAGCAACGTGAAGGAGTAGATTCTACCATTTTTGTATCAACCCACAACGCCGCACTTGACCAAAGTATAAGAGGGGTCGTCGAGTTCTGAACAATTAGAATTAGGGTTATTTCAAAGGGTTTAAGTTTGGAATTTAGAGATGTTAATCTGATTTAAATTTTTGGATTTCAATTTGATTTTGTTTTAGAAAGGGGCTGGGGTTAAGATTTTTTTTTTTTTAAAATTAAATAAGCCCTTGAGGATCATTCAGTAAATAAAATTGTCAACAAACCCCTTATCAATAAATAGGTGATGTGGACATAATTACTTATTAACTTGTCTATATGTTTAAACATGATTAAATTATGTAAGAAGGGCACCAAAATCCTCCCATTTTGATAGGCACTAGAGAAACCAACTAAATATAATTAACAAATAATAAATATTTGACAACTAATCAAAGTATTGGTAGAAGAGGAATCCCCTTAAGTCATTTTGGCACATTTTTGGGTGAATTCTTTCACACTTAGCCGAGCCAAAATGTTGGAATTAGAAGAAACTGACGAATGAAAATTGATTAATCAAATCATGTAATTAGTGAATGATTAACTAGTTGTTTGACTTAACCACTTCTTAACTAGTTCTCTTCTCTTCGGATAAACATTTTGGCTTGGGTTGACTTGTAAAAAAAAAAAAATCCTATTTTTTCAATTTATGTTTTATGTTATTAAGAGCATAAGGGCTGGCCTTCTTTAGGGTTTTCATTTGATAGCTCCTGGGTGGGATTGCACTTTGCTTTGCAGTTTTCTTTCCAATTTTGTAGATGCTCACCTTGAACACAAGCATTTCTTCCATGAGATTTCCATTTTTACGAATGATTTTATGGTGTTTGAGAACAGGTGACTCTTGTAAAAATGGTAAATGAAGCTACAGCAAATATTCCAAATTGGTGGTCATAGGGAGCTCTAAAGGGGATTACAGTCGTTGAAGAATGCTTTGGACCTATGGCCATTTGACATGGATAGGCAATGTACACATCACTGTTCTCTATATTTCTGTAATCCTTCCTACATATAGCTTTGGCGTTATTTACACGTTAGACAAACCTGTTAATTCGTGTCACTTGTGCTTGGTAGAATGTGTTGCATTTAGCTGCTCTATTATTTGTGTTAATTGAAACTTGCTCCTGGAGTTGAAGGCATCAAAAATTGTTGCAAGAAAAAACAAAACAAGAGAACCTAAAATTTTAACGCCCAGGGGTAGATCGTTTACAGAAGCATGCGCACAAAAATTTGGCACCTCGTAATAGATAATGTTGCAAATGCATGCGAGTTTATATACAACGATTATCATATTAAAACTTCAAATGGTGCCTTAATTCACATTTCAATAACTTGGGGATCAAACATGTCACAAACCATACATTACAATGACTATAGTTAGTTCAAATAGCGCCTGCAATTTTTTGAATTGCAGTAACATGGAATCTTCTTTCCTTCATCTTCATGGTTAAAGTGGTAATCGTATGTTATCTCTTCACCAGGAAATATGTCCCTCTCTGCAAAGAAGACAACCTTCAAAACCAAAACCCATTTAGTTTTCTCATCAGTGTGCATTCAAAATATAAGATAAGAGCTGAAGCCAGATTTGCTGTTAATTTCATGTCGGGGCATGGCTCTAATTTTTCATTATGCCTTTGAATGATATGCAGAAGGTCAAAACGTTTCTATATATTCTACTACAAGAAAACATTAACCAACAAATCCCACATAAGTAGCCTTGTTATAATCATGAATGTAACAGATCTACATTTATCATGGCAACCAATTGGTGCCACTTTAATAATAATCACACCCTATATGTGGGAATAGTTTACTGAATTCAGTAAATTGAATCATAAGTGAACAGATTACCTTCTTCTCATGCCTTACAGTAATCACTTTTGCCACGCAATTTGGCTGACCATATAAATAAACATGTTAGAAAGCTGAATTGGTGTACAAATGAATACATCAACTATTGTTAAAACACATAATCACATTGATTGAGACTTTTAATGCTCATAGTTATTAGTTATGTCAAGGTGAAAGAATTGCTTACAAGGAAGAGTCAGGCGAGCCAAAATCTTATGCAGAATGCATTGGCAAAAAGATCAATTAGAATTAGGTTCCTGCTATGATTTTAGAACTGGTTTAAGACAAATTTTAACCAAACTACGAATAAATTAGAACTAGTTACAAAATAACCTGAATTTATATGACTAATTTATCTGAAACATTTTTGAACCAATTTTGAGGGTTGCCAAACTGCCCCCAAAACTCTTAAACATAATTTGAGAATAGTACCCCAAAATACATCATAACTAACCATATATCTTATAAACCAACAATCATATGCATAGAGAAGTCATGAATGAATGTACATCAAAGTTGACAAAAACTAAACATGAACAGAACAATAAAAAAATGTAAAGTCAAACTATGAAGTAATATACCAGGCATGAGTGGTTGACAAAACGAGCAATCCCCCCTTTCCTTGTGGCATCAATAATATGTTCTTTGTCTATCCTGAAGAAGTAGCAGGCACTCTTGTACTGAAGTTTTCTTCCAGATTGATATTCATTTTCCCTTTTATCAGCCACACGTAGCCCCACAATTTCACCGACATACTCGACAACCTATATAAGCAAGCATGAGGAAACACATCATATTTGCAATCATAGTGGAGGGGCATATACACATCTTAAAGGCCAATATTATACCATTTCACCCCGAGAAATGAACCGAGAAGTGTAGAGACCAAGGGCATGTATGCCAGATTTGTAAACAACAAGGTGTTTCCAGCCCTTTGCTTGCTTGTACCGAGCATATTCCTTCTGCAGATAGTAGGACATTAGATACTCGGGACAACCGGCTGAAGTTTACCCAAAATATAAGGATACCAACTAAGTATACAAATAAAACTTTCCATTTAAAAATTACTTATTTTCAAAGGCCTGAAAGTCTCAGTTCAGTTCAAGTAAAAAGACCAAAATATGCATATGCAATTTTTGCTTGAGAAAACAAAAAAAAATTATCACCATACTTGAACATGGTGTCTCATTAGCCACACATATCACAGCAAAAGATACAATCTAAAACATAAATCAGCTACTGACCAGTAAATAAAATTTTGATGCAGTTTGTTGATTATTGTGTATTCTGATTGTATATTCTGATCTGATTGTGATTAGATTAGGATTCTTTTTTTATTTTCCTGTTAACTATATCCCTACAGTTTAGGAAACTCCTATTATTTTGAGATATTGATTGATTCTCTTTGTAATTACTTGTTGTATATTGTTGTATATATTGAATGAGTGCTGAGAGGGTTTCTCTCAAGCTATTCTGACATATCAAGTTGGTATCAAGAGCAAGGTTCCAAACCAGGGACGCAGACGTCATTGGTTCTTCGTCACTATCGTGGTTCTACGTCTCTGTCACGTCTACAACCCTAACCTCCGAACCCTCCACCACCAAGGTGAGGGCACGAACTGTCTCAGAAGCATCCGGCCAGTCGTCCCTCTGAGCATCTCATCGGAGGCCCCTGCCACACGCCCTCACGCGCGACTTCTTGCATCTCCTCCTGACGGTGCGTGCAGGCCACGCACCACTGTCCCGGCCTCCGTTTGACTCGCCGCTTGTCGCGTTCTGCTCGCCGGTGTCTCCTCTCTCTGTTCTGGTGGTCAGTTGTCCAGTTGACCCCCTGTAGCTTCATGGGTCAGTTTCTCTCTCCACCATGGCTTCCGATTCATCTATTGCCACCTCTGATAATTCTGGACATGCAAAGAAAAACCTCATTTCGTTTGCATTCTCTGGCAATCCTACTATAACCTCAGAGAAACTCAATGGTAAGAATTTTTTAGATTGGCATAATGTTGTTGAGGTGTGGTTTTTAGGTCAAGGTCTCTATAAGCACCTCACCAAGAAGGAAGCAGACATTGTTGCTGATGTCCGTGATGAGTGGAAAAGGGTTGATTATCAGTTGGTGTCTTTACTATGGCAATCTATTGATTTGAAGTTATTGGTGCACTTTCGTCCTTACAAAACATGTCATGACATATGGAAGAAGGCTCGGAGTGTGTATTCTAATGATATACAACGCCTCTATGATTTTGTCCATAACTTGGCCACGCTCCAAATGACAGACCATGACCTTCCTTCTTACTTAAACATAGCATAGTCAGTTATCGAAGACATCAAACTCATCCTATCAGGCGATGATCTTACAAAGGTACTATAAAAACTTGATAAGATGTATATGGTCTTCGTTCTCCATGGTCTACATAAAAATTTTGAATTTGTCCGAAATCAATGTTTGACCAATTCTAATATTCCTACGGTGGAGGAACTCATTAATCGTTTACTTCGGGTTCCCTCATCGGAGGAGACATCTGGCATTGGTTCTCAAACAGTTTCAGAATCTTCAACTTTTGTCTCAAACTCAGTAGATCGTGGAGGCCGAGACCGTGGGCGTGGTGGAAGAGGTGGTCGTGGTAGAGGTGATCACCTTCAGTGTTCTTATTGCAAGCGCACAGGACATATTCAAGACAAGTGTTATTGTCTGCATGGTTTTCCTGAAAAGACAGCTAATGTAACACAGTCTCAGGCATCGGGTTCTGCTAATAAGAAAATTGAATTTGGAAGCGACAATCAGAATCTCTTTTCAGCCAGTGAATACAAGGAGTACCTTCAACTTAAGACTAGCCAACAAGCCTCATCTTCAACAACTATAGCCCATACTGGTAATTCTATGGTTTGTCTCCCTCATTCATCTCCTGTTGGTTCCTAGATTTTGGATTCTGGTGCTTCTAATCATATAGCAGGTAATTTTTCCCTCTTTTCCACCTTATCCTCTCCCAAAACACCACATCACATCACATCACTCTTGATGATGGCTCTAAAACAACAGCCACTGGCATTGGTCAAGCTTCACCTCTTCCCTCTCTATCTTTGAATTCAGTTTTATTTGTACCTGGATGTCCTTTTAATTTAATTTCTATTACTCAACTTACTCGATCTCTCAATTGTTTCATAACCTTTACTTCTAATTCTTTCTTTATCCAGGACCAGAATACGAGACAGACGATTAGAGCAGGATTTGAATCACATGGTCTATATTATTTGCAGCCTCCACCCTCAATCATATGTGCTGCCACAGAATCACCTAGCCTTCTTCACCGTTGTTTGGGTCATCTGAGTCTGAATAAATTCAAGAAAATGATTTCTCACTTCTCTCATCTACAGTCCTTGGAGTGTGAGTCATGTCAACTTGGAAAACATGTTCAGGTTTCCTTTCCAAGCAAGGTTACGGGTCATTCAGAGTCTCTTTTTGATATTGTTCATTCTGATGTTTGGGTCCTAGTCGTGTCGTGTCTGTCTTAGGATATAGGGACTTTGTTACTTTTATTGATGATTTCTCAAGATGTACTTTGTTATTCTTAATGAAAGATCATTCCGAGTTGTTTACTGTTTTTCAAAATTTTTGTAGTGAAATTTTCAATCAGTTTGGTCAGACTATTCGTGTCATACGTAGTGACAATGCAAAAGAATATTTTTCTGCCCCTTTCAATTCTTTCATGGCCTCTCATGGTATGATTCATCAATCTAGTTGTCCTCACACCTCAACAAAATGGTGTGGCTGAGCGCAAACATCGTCATATAGTTGAAACAGCTCGCACTCTTTTATTACATGCTAATGTCCCTTTAAAATTTTAGAGTAATGTTGCTCTCACTGCTGGTTATTTAATAAATCGTATGCCATCTTATGTTCTCAATAATCAGATTCCTCACTCTCTTTTATATCCTAAGGAATCCCTTTTTACTGTTCTGCCCCGTGTTTTCAGTTCTACTTGTTTTGTCCATAATGTTGCACTAGGTCTAGACAAGATGGTTGCCCATGCTGAGAAGTGTGTCTTTCTCGGTTATTCTCGTATCCAAAAAAAGTACCGGTGTTATTCTCCGTCCACCCATTGTTTTTATATCTCAGTAGATGTCAACTTCTTTGAGGATACACCTTATTTTGTCTCCCCGATTGTGCCAGAATTTGTCTCTCAGGTATTACCTGTTCCCTCTTTTGATTCTCCCATCTCTATTCCTTTTGTGCCACAGATGCCCGAAAATTCATCAGCCTCAGAGCATCATATCCAGTCATTTCGTCTCACTTACCAACGTCGTCCACATCCTGAGATTCCAGAGGCTGCCCCTGTTCCAGACACCAGTGATTCACCTCCTGCTCCTGCGTCTCCACCTATTCCGGCCAACCCCAAGCCTCCGACTAACTTACACATCGCTCTTCGCAAAGGTATTCGTTCTTCCCGTAATCCTCATCCCATTTATAATTTTTTGAGCTATCATCGTTTATCCTCTTCCCATTATGCCTTTGTCTCTACCTTGTCGTCCATTTCTATTCTTAAAACTGTTCAGGAAGCACTATCCCATCCCGGGTGGCGGCAGGCTATGCTTGATGAGATGACAGCCCTGAAATCTAACCATACATGGACTCTTGTTGCGTCCCCTCCAGGGAAGTCTACGGTTGGCTGCTGATGGGTTTTCGTTGTCAAAGTTGGTCCCGATGGCACAGTGGATCGGTTGAAGGCTCGTCTTGTAGCAAAAGAGTACACTCAGATTTATGGTCTTAATTATGATGATACTTTCTCTCCTGTTGCTAAAATGGCCTTTGTTCGTCTCTTTTTGTCGTTGGCTGCCATGCATTGTTGACCTTTATATTAGTTGAATATTAAAAATGCCTTTTTACATGGTGATTTGGAGGAGGAGATTTATATGGAGCAACCACCTAGGTTTATTGCTAGGGGGAGCCAAGTCTTGTTTGCAAACTGAGGAAGTCGTTATATGGCCTAAAATAGTCTCCTCGAGCTTGGTTTGGGAGGTTTAGCAACGTCATACAGCAATTTGGAATGGTTCGTAGTGAGGTGGACCACTTTGTGTTCTATAAACATTCAGTATCTAATAAGTTCATTTATCTTGTGGTCTACATGGATGATATTGTAATCACAGGTGATGATCATGAAGGGGTCAATGGTCTAAAACAACACTTGTTCCAACATTTTCAAACCAAGGATTTGGGCAGGTTACGATATTTCCTTGGGATCGAAGACAGGCATTGCCATTTGTCAAAGAAAATATGCACTTGACATTTTAGAAGAAACTGGGTTGCTAGATTGTAAGTCAATTGATACTCCTATGGATCCGAATGTTAAGCTTATGCCAAATCAGGGGGAGCCATACTCAGACCCAAGTAGATATCGGAGGTTGGTAGGAAAATTGAATTATCTCACTATGACTAGACCAGATATATCCTTTGTTGTTAGTGTTGTAAGTCAGTTCCTTAACTCCCCTTGTGATAGTCATTGGGATGCAATAGTTCGCATCTTACGATATATCAAGGGGTCTCCTGGAAAAGGGGCTAATCTATGAGAACAGAGGCCACAGACATTGTTGCCTACACAGATGCAGACTCGGCAAGATCTCCTGGTGATAGGAGGTCAACTTCTAGATATTGTGTTTTCACTGGGGGCAATCTTATTTCTTGGAAGAGTAAAAAGCAGAATGTAATCGCGAGATTAAGTGCAGAAGTAGAATACTGAGCCATGGCCCTCACTACATGTGAACTTATATGGCTAAAACATTTACTTCAAGAGTTGAAGTTGTGAGTGATAAGTTCTATGAAACTGATTTGTGATAATCAAGCAGCTTTGCACATTGCTTCCAATCCTGTCTTTCATGAACGGACTAAGCATATAGAAATTGATTGCATTTCATTCGAGAAAAGCTTCTTTCAGGAGAGATCAATACTTCATTTGTAAACTCTAATGATCAACTTGTAGATATTCTTACCAAGGCTTTGCAGGGTCCGAGGATGACATACAAATGTAACAAGCTTGGTACTCATGAACGGACTAAGCATATAGAAATTGATTGCATTTCATTCGAGAAAAGCTTCTTTCAGGAGAGATCAATACTTCATTTGTAAACTCTAATGATCAACTTGTAGATATTCTTACCAAGGCTTTGCAGGGTCCGAGGATGACATACAAATGTAACAAGCTTGGTACTTATGATGTATATGCATCAGCTTGAGGGGAAGTGTTGATTATTGTATATTCTGATCTGATTGTGATTAGATTAGGATTCGTTTTTTATTTTCCTGTTTAGTTAACTATATCCCTATAGTTTAGGAAACTCCTATTATTTTGAGATATTGATTGATTCTCTTTGTAATTACTTGCTGTATATATTGAATGAGTGCTGAGAGGGTTTCTCTCAAACTATTCCAGCATATCAAGTCAGTTATTTCAACAAAACAAATTTAATAACCATAAAAAATTGGGGGCTATATATACAACTTGAACATACCCGACAATCATGCTCAATATCTGATGCTGGAAATTTCAGGAGTCCCTGTGAAAACAGTTTCTGCCCATTAATGTGAATCCAAGCATTTAACTGCTCCTCAGGAACAAGGCATCCACCCTTGGCTTTTGAGGCACCATAACGATTATTCTGAAAACCATCTCGTCTACGGCCCATGTAACCCTACGTTGCTCCAAGAGACATTTAACATCATTGCAAGTCAATCATCAGAAAATCAAAAGAACACTCACATGACCCTCCACTTCACTCTAGATAAGTCCCAAAAATGTCAAACAAAAGAAAATACCTCCGTCCTGGCACAGGTGAATTCCTTTTCTTCTAGACTGCCCATCTCGTCAATAGGATCATATTTGGACTGACATCTAGGATCAATAGCATGAAGCACACATGTTCCATAAAATCCAACCTTCTCATCATCGACACCTTCAGTCTCACTTTGCAACAGGTTCTGCAAAAGAAGATTACAAGTAATTATCATACCACGAAACCATTGCACAGTTAACACAGAAATTCTATCAAAATAACCTGCAATTCTGCAAAGCATTTGGAAAACACTTGCCAAATCAGGAAAAGCATCCAGGTGATGGGCATGGGGCAAACTGTTTAAACTAAGTCTCACAAAGTTTTTTAAAGAAAATTACTTGGTTTGAATTATTAGGGACATCCAATAATAATAGGCATCAATCAGCTAATTCTTGTTACACATAGTTACATATTATCTAAAAAGCCCTTTTCTATTTCATTTAAAAGAATTGAGCACCAAATTCCCCTGCACAGATAATTTGTTTTAAGTAAAAGGATGTCCAATAACAAAACTTAATTCAATTTAACATACCCAACATGCTTATAGAAAATTAATATTTCACCGCCAACCACATCATGATGAGGTTTGATTTTATGACATTTGCAGTTAAAAAGAGGATGTCATTCATATGAGCACTGTCCATATTTCAACGACAGTCACACTGGAAAGGGTAAAAACTGTATATTATTTCTTGATAACTTTTGTACATAGTTTTTTACAAAATATAGACTTCAGGACAATCAATAGCAATAACTATTTTCCTAAAATATACAACTTGACCTATGGCAACTAATGATACTCATAATAATTTACAATAATTAAACATAAATACACATAAAGGAGATGGTTACAACACTCCCCCTCAAGCTGGTGAATGGATATCTATCATTCCCAGCTTGCTAGTAAGATATTGGAACCTCTCCGTAGATAACCCTTTAGTCAACACGTCAGCAATCTACAATTCAGAGGGAACATATGCCGTGGTTATCAACCCACTATCTAACTTATCCTTGATAAAGTGCCGGTCTATCTCAATATGCTTTGTTCTGTCATGCTGAATCGGGTTGTGAGCAATGCTAATGGCAGACTTATTATCGCAGAGCAATTTCATAGGGGTCTCATACTTTATCTTCAGATCATCTAATATAATCTTCATCCATAGCTCTTCACAGATTCCTTGTGCTATAGCCCGAAATTCAGCTTCTGCACTTGATCGAGCTACCACATTTTGCTTCTTACTGCTCCAAGTTACTAAGTTTCCCCCTAAAAATGTACAATACCCAGAGGTTGACCTTCTATCAATGACTGATCCTCC
Source organism: Ormosia emarginata (assembly GCA_029884605.1). Classification (NCBI taxonomy): domain Eukaryota; kingdom Viridiplantae; phylum Streptophyta; class Magnoliopsida; order Fabales; family Fabaceae; genus Ormosia; species Ormosia emarginata. The sequence goes on along the minus strand of JAQQTP010000075.1, from coordinate 6,003,897 downwards.
ATAATCAGCAGCTGTATATACTTTCATGGATAAACTTCCACCTTTCTTGAATAGTAACCTCTTCCAGGTGTAGTTTTAAGATACTGTAGAATTCTATCCACGGCCTGTAAGTGTCTTACCCTTGGGTCATGCATAAACTGGCTAACAACACTGACAACATATGCCAAATCTGGTCTAGTGTGTGCTAAGTATATCAACTTCCCTACTAACTTCTGATATTGAGCTTTATCCACCTTGGGACTCTATTCATCATTCCCTATTTTGTGATTCTGCTCAATCGGAACACCAGTAGACTTGCAACCCAGCTTACCAGTTTCTTTGAGAAGATCAAGAACATATTTTCTTTGGGAAATAAAGATGCCTTGTTTGGAGTAGACAACTTCAATCCCAAGGAAATACTTTAGTCTCCTAAGATCCTTCATCTCAAACTCAGTTGCTAATTTTTCTTTTAGCAACTATCGCTCAACCAAGTCGTCCCCAAAGATAATAATGTCATCCACATACACAAGTAGAACAGTGAGTATACCTTCTTGTGAATGTTTAAAGAAGAGGGTATGATCACCTTGACTTAGCCTGTATCCCAAAAACACCATTGCCTTTGTAAACCTTCCAAACCATGCTCGGGGAGACTGCTTTAACCCATACAAAGTCTTTTTTAACTTGCATACCTTATTTCTTCCATTGGTGGAGTCATAACCGGGTGGAATCCTTCCATATAAACTTCTTCCTCCAAGTCACCATGAAGGAATGCATTTTTAACATCAAACTGATGTAATTCCCAACCACGGAGTGCAGCAAGAGAGAGTAGGATTCTTACAATATTCATCTTTGCTACTGGAGCAAATGTCTCCTGATAACCAATACCACAAGTCTGAGTGAATCCTTTTACGACTAACCTTGCCTTATATCAATCTAGTGTACCATCAGACCGATATTTCAAGGTACAAATCTAGCGGCACCCCACTGGTCTTTTGTTACTAGGTCTTTCAACAATATTCCATGTTCCATTCTTCTCCAGAGTACTCATCTCCTCATTCATGGCTTGAACCCAGTTCTTATCCTTCAATGCTTCTTGTACTGATGTTGGAATTTGAACAGAATCAAGGGATGAAATGAAACTCTTGTGCTGCATAGAAAGATTTTTTGAGGAAACAAATTGAGAAATAAGGTATCGAGTACAAAACCTTTTTCCTTTTCTCAAGGCAATGGGTAAGTCATCTAGGTCAAGATCACAATTATCCAAGGAATATTGAAAGTATTAGGGTCAGAAATATGGGAAACTATACCTTCAGTACTTACCACAAGTTCCGATAACGAGAGTTGCTGTTAAGTTAGATCGGGTTCATGTCTCCTCTTATACACCAGTTTCGGTGTGCCAGCCTTGGTCTTGACCTTAGCTGGTTCAGGTGGGTTACCAGAAGAGGATGCTAACTCCTGTGGACTAGGAGAGATAAGGTCTAGGATAGGTTTGGACCCAGGCAACAAAGGAACGAAAGGCTATAGAAAAAAGGACTCAAAGGGCTCAGCTTCCAGAAAGCTCTCCCCCTGAAGCTGAGGACGAGAAAAATAAGACTCGGCTTCAACAAAAGTGACATCCATGGAGACAAAGAAACGATGACTCGAAGGATGATAGCATTTATATCCTTTTTTGTCAGGAGCATAACCTAGGAAGACACACTTGACAGCACGAGGATCAAGTTTACTGCTATGCTGTCGATGGACATGTACGCAGGCCACGTAGCCAAAAACACGAGGCTGGAGACTCTGCATAATAGGAACAGAAGGAAAAAAGGATGTCATGAGTTGAACAGGACTTTCATTACCAAGGACAAGAGATGGTAATCGATTTATCAGATAAGCAATAGTTAAAACAGCTTCCCCACAATATGAATGTGGAACAGACATTTGGAAAAGTAGGGCCCTGGTTATTTCAAGTAAATGACGATTTTTTCTCTTAACAACCCCATTTTGCTGAGGAGTATCAACACATGTCAACTCATGAACAATACCATGCTCTTTAAGAAAGTTAGAAAGTGTTTGGTTGACATACTCCCTACCATTATCAGAGCACAGTCGTTTAATGGGGGTTTTCCAAATTGGGTCTGAACCATACGATAAAACTGAACGAATAATTTTGGCACTTCAGATTTGTCTTTCATGAGGAAAAGTCAAGCTATATGAGTGCAATCATCAATAAATGAAACAAACCATTTGGCCCCAGAAATATTAGAAACATTTGCAGGTCCCCAAACATCAGAATGAATAAGAGCAAAAGGTTCAACACTTTTATTAATGCTAGGAGGAAAAGATACACGATGATGTTTAGCAAACTCACAGACATCACAATGAAAAGACTTCACTGACTCTTTTAAAAATAAAGACAAAAACATAGACTTATGTAAAGAGAAAGGAGGATGTCGAAGACGCCTGTGTTGAAGCTAAATCTCAGGGCTAGACTGATGACATGAAAGTAGCAACCTCTGACTGGAGCCACCTGGACCATTGAGGAGATGATACAACCCTTCTCGTTCCTTAGCAACTCCAATCGTCCTCCCCGTGATAAGATCCTAAAAGACACAATGAGAATGGAAAAAGGTTACTGCACAATTTAAATCCTTGATAAGTTTATGAACAGAGATAGGATTAGTGGACAATTTAGGAACATGAAGAACATTGGTTAAGTGAATGGAGGAGGTGAGGTTAATATTACCACAGCCAGCGACTGAGGTGTGTGAGCCATCAACCACAGCGATGGTAGAGATACCAAAAGGTGGTTTATAAGACAACAAATGTGAAGAAGAAAAAACCATATGATCAGTAGCACCAGAGTAAACAACCCATGATTCTTCAGAAGTAGTACTAGAAGCATTAAAGGACTGAAAACATAAATTCTTACCAGTCATGGCTAGAGAACAAGTACCTGAAGGCTTACTAAGAGAATCCATAAGAGACCGTAAGCGCTCTAATTCATCCTGACTGAGAGTAGGAACTTCATCTGTCACATGTGAGACTTCATTTGAGGCCATCAGATTGGCCTGCCCATGCTAAATACCCTTGAATCCACCTGTACGCCAAAGAACCTGGTCCTTCCCATGGAGAATAAAACAGTTTTCCTTGGTGTGATCAGATTTCTTATAGTGGGTGCACCAGCGACTGTCCTTGTGAGGTCTAGAAGAAGAGGAAGAGGAAGAGCCGGGTTTAGGAGGCTTGCCCATGATCAAGGCTGACCCATTAGAGGGTTTGTCATCAAGCATAACAGCCCGTCTACTCTCCTCTCCACGAACAATGTAGAAGACTTCAGAAAGAAAGGGAAGCTTCTCCTTACCTAGAATCTGAACTCTGATAGAGTCATATTCTGAGTTCAAACCAGAGCGGAACTCAAAGATACGGTCTCGTTCAACGAAACTAGCCAAAGTGGAAGCATCCTTACTGCACTCCATTGTCAGATTTTGATACTGATCCAGCTCAATCCATAACCCATTGAGGATCCCATAGTAGTCTGTGACCGATAAAGCCCCCTGCTTAGTGGAAAAAATCTTGGTTTTCAACTCATAGCATGTAGCTATGTCCTGCTTCATGGAATATGTCTGACGAAGGTTGTCCCAAATGTCTCGGGCAGTAGGCAAGAACATACAATTTCTACTAACCTCTGGTGTCATAGAATTCCATAACCATGTCATAATGAGAGAGTCCTCATTATCCCATTCTTCAAATGTCGGGTCAGTCTTACTAGGGGCTGTACCTTCGATGTGACTTAATTTTCGACGACCTTTGAGGGTGGTACGAACAACTTGAGCCCACTGTAAATAGTTCTTGCCTGTAAGACGATAGGTAGGATGGAAAATAGGTAGGTCATTGGGATTAAGAGGCGTGGTGATGCAGGGAGTGGTTCTCTGGGTGGTGGAGGAGGTGATGGTGGTCTCGGTTTCTGACATGGTGGTCTAGGGTCATTGTTTGGTTGATAGAATGAGGGAGAGGTTGTTGTTTGGCTTATAACAGGAGTAACGGGTTGCTATTTGGGCAAGGTGGTGGCAGATTATAGTAGGGAAAGATGAGACGAGTCAAAGGAGACAAACCATGTCGGGAACGAATGCCGGACGCGCCGCCACGCGCGGCTAGACTGGCGGCGCATGGGTTCACGGGCAGAAAAGGGAGGCCGCGCGTGAGAGCGCGTGGGAGGGCTTTCGGCGGTGGGCTTTCAGAGGTCGGCCGGAGTAGGGACGGTGATCCGTCCGGTAGGGTGGCCGGAGTGAATGGTGGCGGTGACTGGCGGCGGGCGATGGTGGCAGCAGCGTTGGGCGCGATCAAGGCGCAAAAAAAGACCAAGGAAATCAGCCGCAATGAAGGCAGAGGCAGTCGCGATGAAGGCAAACTAGCCTAGGGTTGAATGCGGAAGCAGAGTCTCCCAGATCGGGAGCTCTGATACCAATTGGAAAGGGTAAAAACTGTATATTATTTCTTGATAACTTTTGTACATAATTTCTTACGATATATAGACTTCAGGACAATCAATAGCAATAACTATTTTCCTAAAATATACAACCTGACCTATGGCAACTAATGATACTCATAATAATTTATAATAATTAAACATAAATACACATAAAGGAGACGGTTACAACAGTCACTTATTTCAAATTTTCAATAAATTCATAGATCCTCATTTTTTGAAGTGCCACTGTCAAAGATTAACTACTAAAAAGCTTAATATGTTAGGTGAAGGCTCATTAATGGTTTTACTTGAAGAAGGAGGAATTATTGCAGAATTGTGTGTCTAATCAGACCACACATGATCTCTATATATAGATGTTAATATTAATTATAATTAATCACAGTGATACAATCCTGATATCCTAATTGATCCTAATTGATATATACATGATATACTACTACATTTAAAATATTCTAAACTATTCTAACACTCCCCCTCAAGCTGGTGCGTATATATCATGTGCACTAAGCTTGTTATATCTGTAGTTAACTAGGGGACCTCTAAGAGCCTTAGTAAAAATGTTTGCAAGCTGGTCATTCAAATTCACAAATACAGTAGCAATTTCACCAGACTAAATTTTCTCCCTAACCAAGTGACAATCAATCTCAATATGCTTAGTCCTCTCATGAAAGACAAGATTTGAGGATATATGTAGTGCAGCCTGATTATCGCATACGAGTTTCATTGGTTATTTCCAACTCTTTAAGTAACTGCCTCAACCAAATGAGTTCACAAGTTGCAGTGGCCATCATTTGATATTCAACCTCTACACTTGACCTGACGACTATAGTTTGCTTCTTACTTTTCCAAGATATCAAATTTCCCCCCAAAAAGAACGTAGTACCCTGAAGTAAAGCGTCTATTTGAGGGAGAGCATGCCTAATCAGCATTTGCATAACCACAAATTTCCATATACCCCTTATCTTCTTATAGTAAGCCTCTTCCTGATGCTCCTTTAATGTGTCGGAGTATTCGAACAGTAGCATCCCAGTGAGAGTCACATGGAGAATCAAGGAATTGGCTTATCACGCTCACAACAAAAGAGATATTTGATCTTGTTACTGTGAGATAATTCAATTTTCCAACCAATCTCCGATAACGTCTAGGATCTGCTAGTGGCTCCCCCTGTCTTGGTAGAAGCTTGACATTAGGATCCATGGGTGTATCAATGGGTTTGCACCCTAACATACTAGTTTCTTCCAAGATATCCAAGGCATATTTCCTCTAGGAGATAGAAATGCCATGTCTAGATTGTGCCACCTCGATACCTAGGAAATAACGGAGCTTACAAAGCTTACCAAGGTCTTTGGTCTAAAAATGAGTGAATAAATGTTGCTTTAATTGTTCAATGCCAACTCGATCGTTTCTAGTAATTACAATATCATCCACATAAACCACAAGGTAGACGCATTGATTGAGAGATTGATGTAGACAGATAACGGAATGATCGACTTCATTGTGAATCATGTCGAAGGCTTGAACAATTGCACTGAATTGGCCAAACCAAGCCCGAGAAGACTGTTTTAGGCCATACAAGGACTTGCGAAGTTTGCACACCAATCCAGACTCCCCCTGAGCAACAAAGTTACGCGGTTGCTCCATATAAACCTCCTCTTGTAAATCACCATGTAAGAAAGCATTCTTTATGTCCAGCTGGTAGAGGGGCCAATGGAGAACAACCATGGCGAGGAAAAGACGTACAGAGGTAATCCTAGCAACTGGAGAGAAGGTGTCGCTATAATCAAGACCAAAGATTTGAGTATAGCCTTAGGCGACTAAACGAGCCTTTAATCGATCAATGGAGCCATTTGGACCAACTTTAACAGTAAATATCCATCTGCAGCCAACAATAGATTTGCCTACTGGTTTAGGAACTAGCTCCCATGTGCCATTAGAATGTAAGGCAGACATCTCATCTATCATGCCTGGCGCCAACCAGAATGAGACAGTGCTTCACCTGTGGTTTTAGGAATGGAAACAGAAGGCAGACTCTAAACAAAGGTGTAATGTTATGAAGAAAGACAGTCATAACTAAAAGGTATAAAGCGGATGAGAGTTACGAGTAGAACATTTACCTTTTTGAAGAGCAATAAGTGAGATGTTTGATGCAGGAACCAAGGCAGAGGGAATGACTGGCGAAGTGAATCATCTCGAACTTCCTCTAGAACAGGGTTGGCACCAGTAAGCGGTCGTGGTCAACATTGATATTAACTAGTGGACGAGAAGGACCATGAGCAGGCATCGAAGCAAGAACAGGAGTAGGATTACTGCTGGAATCAAGAGGAGGACTGTAAATAGGAACATGAAGGATTGTGTTTACTTGGGAAGCATATGTAGATAAAGAATAAAAAGGTTGTTGGTCGAAAAAAGTGACATCAACAGACACAACATAGCAACCTAAATCGGGAGAGTAGCAGTAATACCCTTTCTAAAGACGAAAGTATCCCAGGAAAAGACACTTGAAGGCTTTGGCAATGAGCTTGTCCTTTCCTGGAGTAACATTGTGGACAAAATAGGTACAACCAAACACATGAAGAGACACAGGATAAGCAGATGTATCAGCAAATAATTAGTATACGAGACTTGGTCATTTAGAACAGAGAAAGGTATGCGGTTTATCAAATAACAAGATATAAGAATAACATCTCCCAAATTAAATGTCAGTTGTTTCAATTAAATGTAAGAACATTCATATGTAAGAGTAAAGTCCTGGTTGTTTCAATTAAGTGTCAATTTTTGTATTCAACCACTCCATTTTGTTGTAGAGTATGAGAACAAGTTGTTTGATACAAGATACCCTATTTAGCCATGAATTCCTGAAAATTAGAAGACAATTATTCGCGTGCATTGTCACTACACAGAATATGAATAGTTTTCCCAAACTGAGTACAAACTTCAGCACAAAAACTTTTGAAATATTGAAAATAATTCAGAACGATTTTTCATTAAAAAGACATAAGTGCAACGGGAATAATCATCAATAAAGGTTACGAAGTATTGAAATCCTAAACTAGAACTGACACAACTAGGTCCCCATATATCTGAATGAACAAGGGAGAAGGTTGAATCAACTCTTTTATTGACTCAATTAGGAAAGGATGCACGGGTGTGCTTCCTTTTTTGACAAGACTCACAATCTAAAGACTATAAACTAGACAAGTGAGGAACCATTTTCTAGAGCTTGGAAAGACTTAAATGTCCAAGACGACTGTGAATGAGGTTAGGAGAATCTGTCATGGTACATGCCACTGGAGAACTAGGCACAACAAGATGGTAAAGTCCTCGTGATTTACGACCTACTCCAATCGTCCTCCCCGTACCCTGATCCTGCACAAGAACAAAGTGTTTAGTGAAGGTAATGGAATAATTAATGGAGCGAACTAACTGACTAACAAATATCAAATTGAAAGGACAACCAAGTACATAAAGAACAGATGTTAAGGGTAGAAAGGGACATGGTTGAACTTGGCCAATACCCGCGACAACAGTTTTGGTTCCATTAGCAAGAGTAACAGGAGGTAATTTAGTGGAGTAGGTAAGAGAGGTGAGAAGATCCTTATTACCACAGAGGTGATCAGAAACACCATAGTCAATTATCCATGGCCCAAGAGATGTCTGAGATAAACAGGTAGTAGGATTACCAGTTTGTTCAACTGAAATCTGTGAAGATGCCTTAAAGCGGAGGAAGGCCTTATAATCTACAGTAGGAATGGTCATTTTGGAGGTGGATGATGATGATTCAATCTGAGCACAGTTGGCCGATATTGGTTTACCATGTTTCACCCAATAGTGCTCCTTCAAATGTCCCAACTTGTTACAAAAGGAGCAACATGGCCTACTGCTACCACCACAACCACTACCAGAGTTATTAACTTGGAAGACAAGAGCAGCAGACTTTGGTATGGTTGCGGAAGCAGATGAGTCTCCTGAAACGCCTGAGACAACATTGCCTATTGTGAGAAATCAAAGTAAGATGACTAAAAAATAAAGGAAACACCTAGAATAGGGCAAAAAATGACACCATGGTCTGGAATCAACGAACCGTAGCAAAATGCCCAAAAATACAGTGGCCGAGGCACCCACAATCTGAAACACCACAAAAACGGCCAAGATGAGACCCGAAAAGGCTTGGGACGTCTTCTACAGTGAATTTTGTCCAAGTCTGTGGAAGAACAGTGCCGAAAAGAGCTCTCACGCTCTCTCACATGCCGACGTGTGGATTCTGGTGCAACGGAGAGTGGCGGCGCTTGGCGAGGAGTGGTAAGGTGGACGACAGTGCGGTTTTCGAGATTTGGACGATCGTGGTGGTGCAATTCTAATGCAATGGGTTTCGCACCTAGATCTACAGGTCAGACGGTCGCCAAAAAGTGACGTCACCGGAAAACCTACCAGAAAGAGGCGCGACAATGAGAAATTCTACCGGAAGGAGGCGCGACAGTGAGGGCTCACTGGAATTGAGTCGCGACGAGGAAGGGAAATTTGCCGCTAAGCAGTGGGTGCAACGGATTAGGATTTAGACAAAGACATGAGGAAACCCGCTCTAATACCAACTTGAAGAAGAAGGGATTATTGCTGAACTGTGTCTAATCAGACCACACATGATCTCTATATATAGATGTTAATATTAATTACTATTAATCACAGTGATACAATCCTGATATCCTAATTGCTATATACATGATATACTGCTATATTTAAAATATTCTAAACTATTCTAACAGTTTTATATCTCTAACGCCCCCTCATGCAAGAGCCCTTTGGGTTTGAAAGCATGGACAATGCACATGCCACTCTTGTGCTGAAATTCAAATTTAATTGGAACAATGGGGGCGGCAAAGATCGAACTTCTGACCACTTGGTCAATTTGATACCAATTATTGGATCAAGCGCATGCTACAAAGCCACAACTAGTATCAAAGCAAAGGTCACACAACTAGTATCAAAGCAAAGGTCACAAGTTCAATTATCAAAACGAGATGAACTGGCAAGTGTTGGGAGAGGGATTGTTGATTACGGCCAACATCCTGCCTTAGGCCTTAGCAAGTCCCAAATTGGATCGGAGTCATATCGAACTATAGGTTCAATTCTTATAAAGGCACTAATTGCTAGAGGCAGGTGCTGGGAGGGAGATTGTTGGTTGTGGCCCAACATCCTACCTTGACAAGGCCCAGGTGGATAAGTCAAATTGAACTTTGGCGCTTACTGATAGACTTTAAGTAGATAAAGTTGCACCATGACTAACAGCTATTGCTTTTTGCCTAATGGTAAGCGCTTGATCCAACAAGTGGTTTATGTAAGGAAGAGAGGAAGATGGCTAACAATAGAAACATTGAATGTGTGATTGATAGACGTGATACAATGCCCTGACCTAGTACTCCTATTTATACTAATAATTAGGTCAAATACACCCACTAACTCTCCCACTCAAGCTAAAAGCTTACTTATGCAACTAGTACTCCCCCTAAATAACAAAACCTTGGCAACATCCTTGGTAGATATCTCCTAGAAGTCTTCGACCTTTCTCTTCAATGGCCCTTTGACCTTCTTATAGTTTTTCCTCAACACACGTCCCAAGCAAACAACACGGGAAGTCTTTGACATTTCTCCTTAATGGCCCCCTCAACCTTCAAATGAGTCTCCAAACACTGAATCGGTCTCAAACCAGCCAGTAATACACAGCCCTTTACTAGTGTCCGAAGTCTTCAATCCACAAACCCATCACAAACCAGACCACACAAAATTCACAAAAGTACTCCAAAGCCTCAAACAGCATCTCAGTCCAATGCTAAACAAGCCATGCAAAGGTGGAAGACACAAACAGGCCAAACAGAAACAGAACAGCCAGGCCATGCAAAGGTAGAAGACACCAAACAGTCCAAAAAGAGACAGAACAGCAACCAAACATGCCAAACTATGGCAGAACAGCAACTAAACAGGCCAAAGCCGGAACAGCAAGTCCACAACCAAACAAGCCAAATAGAGGAAACCCCAATTCAAACAAGGAGTTATCACCAACAAGAGGAGGAAACTCAGTAGAAAGAGAAGGAAAATAAGTTCTGACTCTTCTAAGATGTTGAACCACCAACCGCATCACAGAAAAGAAGAAAACCAAAAGCTCATTTGAGAGGATGTTGGACCACCCAAACGCAGCAGAGGAGAAAGAAAGAAAGGCAAACTCCGATATGAGAGAATGCATATTGGAAAACCTCAACCGCAAAGGAAACACCATCAAAACTTGCTAGAATCACCTCCGGTCAAGGCAGATACCAAAAACAGGAAGAAACAAATTGAAAACAAAAACAGAAGAAAAACACTGTCTGGAACAGGAAAGTCGCCGGAACTCTGGTCACTGCACAGAAGGCATGCACAAAGACAGCCACTGCCAGCCGACCACAACTGGCCTTCCAATCCTGGCGATCACCTCTGGGTCACATAAAAAACTGAATGGCAGCCAAGAGAGAGGCTGCCCTGTTCTTGAATGTGACTGTAGGTCACAGCTAGCAGATATTGTTTGTAACCCACCACAGAGAAAGCTAACATTTCGCTAGCCAAAACAGAAACTGCCAGCAGATCTGACTTAAAAACAAGACAGGAAAGAATTGGATTTTAGGGAAGGGGAGAATATACAAAGAGCTCAGTGGAACCAAACACAGCGGAAAGGACATACCCTTTTAAGCGTATATGGTACCGCTCTAATAGTATGTTAAAAACCAATTTTCCTAACAGCTCAAGCTGTTAGGTAGAGGCTCATGAATAACTTTATATCTCTAAGAACCACATTATAAAAATTTCTTGTCACGTAAGAAATTTTCTAGATACAATCCACATAGCTAATTGGCCCAGTTGCTTGAATGAGAAGTCAACATCAGTTGACCAGAATGCAATGTGCAAATTACTTGCAGAGAGCTACTTAAATTTTATGTTACAAGTCAAAATTGTTAAATCATACTCATTCTATGAAGTGGGAGGTAGATGTGTATTGCAATTTTCATTTCTATTACCAGAAAACACTAAAGTTACGATAAGGCACGGCTTGTCCCTCTTGCATTTCACGTTTTTGAACATCAGTGGTGTCAACGACAGTCACAAATGATGCGAATGCTCCATTTGCTTCAATATATAATCTCAAAGGGACAATGTTTTTCATTGCGAAATTTCACTTCCCATATCTTTCATATGAGTGACTATCATTCATTGAACAGTCTGCTTTACTCTCAACACAACATTTTTAGTAAAATTGATCAGCCTCCTAGCAAAAATGCAACACTTTTCAAGCTTGTTTGCTAGCATGTAAAGCTTAGTTTACATAGTTAAGTCAATTCTATCGGCTTAAGCTTGTTAATATGACATGACATGAAATTCTAGCGTAGAAGCTAAATAACTACGCCGACAATGGAAGTACACATGGTAACTAGAATCAACCGTAGAAGCACTGAGACCACTGCCTGCAAATCCAGAACCAGGCACATCTAATGTTAAGGAGGTATAGATCTCAATTCTTTTTCTCCATAGTATGCTTTGGTAAGAGTAATATATGCACATTTTTTTCCGTACAACTGACATCATTAGAGAACCAGCCTCAGAAATAAAAATCATAGTTTTCAAAGTAGTTTAATCAAAGCTACTGTTAGAATAAAGCTCATGTTTCTCATGTTACACATGTGAAACATGTGTCATAGGACTTAGTGTCTTCATAGGACTTAGTGTTTAAACTTAATACATTCATGTATCATTCATTTACAATATCTGAGTAAGCTTGATACTTTGATTGCTGAGTTTGATGTACTTATGCCCTTCACTGACAATGCAGAGAAACATACCGAACAACATGGAAAGTTCTTCATGGTCCTTGCCCTTGCTAGTTTTCCACCTGAGCTTGATTCAGTCCGCAATCAGATACTCTCAAGCCCTACCGTTCCTTCATATGATACAGTCTCAGAACAACGGTTGCGTCTTTCAACTCCTACAACTGTTATTCCATCCCTTGCACCTACTAAATCATCTGCCCTGATTTCCCAATCCAACAACCAGGGTAGACGGGGAGGAGGTCGTGGTGGTACTCGTCCTCATCCTCGCTGCACCTTTTGCAACAGATTTAATCACATTGAGGAACAATACAGAACCAAGGCCAATCAGCAATACACCTTTTGCAAAAAAAAAAATTGGTCCCATTGAGGAACAGTGCAAAACCAAGGCCAACCAACAATCTAAAACTGTGAATGTTGCTCAGGTTGTCCCATCTGACTCATTTGACGAGGTTTCCCTCTTTGTTGCTAAGTATAATGAGTACATCCGACTCAAGGCAGCCATGTAGTCTACTACACCTGTCACTCAACTTGGTAATCCTGCAGCCTTCCCTTCACAGTCTTCATCTTTAGGACCTTGGATCCTTGATTCTAGCGCTTCTAATCATATGTCTGGTAACAAATCCCTTTTCTCCCACCTTACCTATATAGATACACTACCTAATGTTACTTTAGCCAATGGTTCTCAAACCAAAGTCCAAGGCATTGGTCAAGCTAAACCCCTTCCTACTCTATCTTTAGATTCTGTACTGTCTGTACCTGGTTGTCCCTTTAATTTGATATCTATAAGCAAACTCACTCATACCCTACCTTATTTTGTTATCTTTGCTAAGGATACCATTCTTGTACAAGATTGAGGTACCAGACAAACAATTGGAGTAGGATATGAGTCTCGAGGCTTGTATCACCTCACTATTCTAGCATCTCCTATTGCTTAGTCTACCATTGAGTCACCTGAAATCATTCAACAATGCTTGGGACATCCTAGTCTACAAAAATTACATGTTATGATACCTTGCCTTTCTAAAGTGTCAACACTAGAATGTGAGTGTTGTTAGTTGGGAAAGCATGTCTGTAGTTCATTTCCTAAAAGAATCAATAAACGAGCTAATGCTCCTTTTGCTTTAATCTATTCAGATATTTGGGGTCCTAGTCGTGTCACTTCTACTTTGGATTATCAATATTTTGTTACTTTTATTGACGATTTTTCCTGCTGTACTTGGTTATTTCTAATGAAAAATCACTTTGAACTTTTTTCCATATTTAAAGGTTTTAATTCAGAAATCCATACTCAATTAGATACCTCTATTAGAGTTCTGCAAAGTGACAATGCTCGTGAATACTTTTTTGCCCCATTTCAATCCCTTTTTACTTCACAAGGCATTTTACATCAATCGTCATGTGCTTATACCCTACAACAAAATGGTGTAGCCGAAAGGAAAAATCGACACCTAGTCGAAATTGCTCGTACCTTGCTCCTTCACTTCAATACACCACTTCGCTTTTGGGGCGACACAATCATGGCTGCATGATACCTCATTAACCGCATGCCTTCTTCTGTCCTCCAAAATCAGGTACCCCATTCTTTGTTGTTTCCCAACCAAGATCTCCATTCTCTTCCTCTTCGTGTTTTTTGTTGTACTTGTTTTGTACATCACCACACCCTAAGAAAAGATAAATTGGTTGCTAAATCCCTTAAGTGTCTTTTCCTAGGCTACTCTCGTTTGTAGAAAGGTTACTGATACTACTCACCAGATCTCAAACAATACATTGTTTTTGCTTATGTCACTTTTTTTAGACCCGTCTGTTCTTTCCATCTACCTCTAATGGGCATTATGACCCTTAACAGTATACTCCCAGTTGGTCCTTCTCCTGTTCAGGTTAGTCCCACACCTGTCCCGGCTCCTCCCTTGATCACATATTAGCAAAGATCACGTCCACACCTTGTTCATGCGTCCATCGACCCAGTTAATCAGACAACCATTCATGTTGCTTCAGGTCCTGTCCCCAGTCTTCCTTGTGACTCATCTTCTACTCCATCGGACTCTCCGGCTCCGCCTCCTGCGCCAGAACTGCCCATAGTATTACGCAGAGGTATCAGGTCCACTCATAATCCTAACCTTATTTATGCTTGTCATTTGAGTTATCATCGTTTATCACCTTCCTATTATGCCTTTGTGTCTTCTTTGGCCTCTGTTTCTATTCCCAAAACTACAGGTGAAGCTTTATCTCATCCAGGATGACGACAGGCTATGGTTGACGAAATGGCAGCTTTACACTCTAGTGGTACTTAGGAACTTGTCCCCTTACCTCCTGGTAAAACGGCTGTTGGTTGTCGATAGGTCTATACTGTTAAGATAGGTCCTGATGGGAAAATTGATCGTTTGAAAGCCCACTTAGTGGCCAAAGGATACACGCAGATCTTTGGCCTTGATTATGGGGATATATTTTTTCCTGTAGCTAAAATTGCTTCGGTTTGCCTCTTTCTTGCCGTGGCTGCTATTCATTCCTGGCCCCTTCATCAGCTCGACATCAAGAATGCCTTCTTGCATGGTGAATTACAAGACGAAGTCTATATGCAACAACCACCAAGATTTATTGCTCAAGAAGCACCACACTTAGTCTGCTGACTACGCCGATCTCTCTATGGACTTAAACAATCTCCTCGCGCCTGGTTTGGGAGATTCAGCTCTGTCATCCAACAATTCGACATGACTTAATGTGCGACTGATCACTCTATGTTCTTCTGGCACTCTTCACCTGGCCTTTGTATCTACCTTGTGGTTTATGTAGATGACATTGTCCTCATAGGGAATGATGAAGCTAGTATCCAACATCTAAAGCAACATTTGTCAAACCATTTTCAAACGAAAGATTTGGGCCCTCTAGAACATTTTTTAGGCATTGAGGTTGCTCAGTTTCATACAAGAGTTGTCATCATGCAAAGACAACATGCTTTAGACATAATTGAAGAAACAGGTATGTTGGATTGCCGTCCTAGTGATACTCCGATGGATCCCAACATCAAACTGCTACCAGGTCAAGGGGAGGCACAAAAAGACCTTGGCAAATATAGACGCCTAGTTGGTAAACTTAACTACCTTACAGTAACTAGACCAGACATTACTTTTGTTGTAAGTGTGGTAAGTCAGTTTCTAAATGCTCCTTGTGATAATCATTGGGATGTCATGGTTCGCATACTTAGATACATCAATAGTGCACCATGAAAAAGGTTACTTTATAAAAACAAAGGCAATGCTCAAGTTGTTGACTATTCTGATGCTGATTGAGCCGGTTCACCATCAGATAGAAGATCAACCTCAAGGTATTGTGTCTTTGTTGGAGGTAACTTAATCTCATGGCAGAGTAAAAAGCAGAACATAGTTGTTAGATCCAGCGCAGAGGCCAAGTATCGCGTTATGGCAGCAGCAACATGTGAACTTACGTGGCTAAAGTAATTGCTTCAACAACTGAAATTGGGAGATGTCAAGGAAATGAAACTGATTTGTGACAACGAAACTGCTTTACATATTGCTTCTAACCTAGTTTTTCATGAAAGGACCAAACATATAGAGATTGACTACCATTTTGTCAGAGAAAAGGTTCTTTCAAGCTAGATCACAACAGGTTTTCTCAACTCCAATGAACAATTAGTTGATATATTTACTAAGTCCCTCAAAGGGCCTCGAGTTGATTTTATTTGTAACAAACTTAGAACATATGATATATATGCTCCAACTTGAGGGGGAGTGTTAGAATAAAACCCATGTTTCACATGTTTCTCATGTTACACGTGAAACATGTGTCATAGGACTTAGTGTCTTCATAGGACTTAGTGTTTATACTTAATACATTCATGTATTATTCATTTACACTATGTATATAAATTCTAGTTTATAGGTGTGTGCAGACACACAATTTCCTCAAATCATCACTATATTCTCTAGCTACGACATCAAAGTCAGAAAGTTGTATGATGTAAACTCTAAAATATTAAATATCAACGAAAAATACCTTCTGATGAGCACACCAAGGATGAAACTTGACAAGGCAATCAACAATCCTGCACTCTATACAAGAACCGCCCCATCGATTGCAAATGGAACAAACCTAGGAGAAGTAATAATAGTGAACACTTGGGCAAATATCACATGTCAAAAAAAAATGTTAAACAACTATAAAATAAAGTTGACCTAACATATTTGTTAAGTCAGATATTGTAGACATCACAAATTTCTCCATCCTCACAGTTTATAATTGATATAACATTGTTTCCTTTATCCCAACTCTATATATTGTATTGATATGAGGATTAGGAGTCCTGTGTTAATCCTTAAAGGACTAAGAGTTCCTACTAAATACTAAGCCCATATCTAAGACCCAACAATAAACCTAGCGCTTACCATATACTGAATATGATAAAAAGGCACAAATTTGTGAACTTTTTGGGAGGGGGGATGCTTAACTTCATTAATCGCTGTCTGTAATGTAACAACTAAGACAAAGGAGGAAATAAAGAAGTCTCAGGTGATTATTTATTTTAATAAAAGAAGGCAAGAAGTTGAGCAATAAAAAATTTCACGTCAAGTATTTTTGTTAGGTACTCACTACATCCGCCCTTGGACGTGAAACTCCAGATACATCAAAAGCACTCATGGTGTCAACATTGGGGCATCTTGTTCCAGGAGTCCAAAGCCCACAAACCATGTGAACCCACTGCTTAACATTTGTATCAAGAACTCCTGCTGTAATGCTGTTATGTACCTTAAAATTACTAACAGTGTACGGGGTGTGCAGCACTTGATTTGTAGACATCTCAACTTTCAACAAATCTGTTGTCGATGTCTCAATAATTTCAGGCCTTAAAACACATTTTTGGTCAACTTCTAGTCCAGATTTTGAGGAATGAAATGCATCTATTTCCCTTTCAAAAACTTCACCTGAAGTTGTATGCTTAGGCATGCCATCTTTTTCAATATTCCACACTTTTAAGAGGCTTTTCACAATTGTGCGACTCAGTATTGCTCGAGTCATGGCTCCACCTCCATAACCACATAGGACACAAGCCTTGAAGTTGAACCCGCAAAAAACAAGAAGCATGAAAAAACAAAAAAAAAAAGTTAGATTAATTCCTAAATATAGAACATAACATAGGTCATATCAGAAATTCGTATTTCACAATGGTTATAGACACATTAGTAACGACAGTAATAACATCTCCATGGGCATAAATGATCAGTGGCTCATTGATTACATCATAGCATAGGGAGAAAGGCCAAGAAGAAAAATCAATATATGGAATTTAAAATTTGAAAGAAGACTGAATGGCTTCATGTAAGAGAAAGCGAAGCACAAAAAGCAACCCAAGATCAGGACAGAGAAATTGAATGGAAAAAAGAAAATGCTTATTGGAGTAAATATCAATAAATATACAATATCTTTTGAGTTTGTTCGGCATGGTCTGCAACACCAACGGCCTTTTTTAGGTAATGTGGAAATACCATAGCAAGCCTGATGCACCTAATAAACAAGATAATGGAGACAGTATAAGACTCTAATTTAATAGAAAAATATGAACAGTTCAATAACTGAATATTATTTTAATATCTACGTACTCTAATTAGACATTGACTACACTTCAACAAACAGTTAATTTCATCATTGCTTGAGCTTCGACACACACAGCAGAAAGCATCTGAATTTAGGATGGAGATGCTTGTGTGTTCTTGAACAGAGCTGCAAGAGCATTGTGATACGTAGAGTAAGAACAACAATATGCACACTCGAGAAATCATAGGCACTTAAAAGGAACACTCCTAACACTGAATAAGCAAATAAGACAACTTTTGATTTGCTCACTTTCTACTTTTTGTGTAACACGAACCATGCTCCCTATCTCCAGCATACTCCAAAATATCCTTCACTTTAGTTACTGGCATGCATTTCAAAACCTTTGTGAGGGGACATTTCTAAGAAAAATAATTATCTACACATATCCAAATAACTATAATATTAAAGAAATAGTGTGCATAAAAGAGACCAAGGTAAGGAAAGCATTGAACCATATTTCAAATGATGAAGAGGAAATGCATGCGTATAAATACCAATCTATACCAATTTGCAACAGAATAATTACTGATGGTAAAATAAAGCATCACTGCCATGCCATCACACTATTTGATTCCTGATGAAGTAACACAACACAAGCAACAGGTCTCAGTAAAATAATGATAGCCTATTTCGAGGAATGCGCATTAAACTAAACTACTCCAAGTATGTGTTTCAAAATAATCTGCATCTCATAATTCTTTCTTAGTTTCTTTCTAGTTATTATCTTTTTTTTTTTTGGACTTAACCAGCTCAAATGAACAGGTTGTCGTTAAGTTGTCAATATGTAAGAAGAAAGCAAAATGTAACCATTCAAATACTCCTGATGAGTAACAAGAAATAAAGCCAGTTTGATCAATTTTTCATTGATTTTCCCTTTCTTACACTGGCTTTCTCAAGAATATGAGGGTAGGAGGGAGAGTGATAATATAGGCATGTTTCATCTTAGAATTGATGTTAGGCTTCAAATGATCAAAACGTATTGCCACCCCTTTGAATGGATATAAACCTATATGTTGAATTGGAAGGTTTTAGGTAAGGAAGGAGGAAAAGAGAGAAAAGGAATACTCAAAATAATAAGACTATATTGATATTGGTGTGATGATGATGTGATACAAAAGACAAACGCAATAGTCTTATTTATACTAATATTAGGCTATTAATCCAAATTCATAAGGAAACAAATCAGAAAATATAATAAATAGGAAATAAATCCTAAGAGATCCTATGAGATACTCTATAATATTTGAAGATACAATAAATATATTTTTCAGATATTCTAACACTATATATGGCTCCAAAGTGAAATATCAACCACTGGTATTACTTTTGTTACATTTCTAGACTATCATTAGTTCATTGATTTTCCCTTTCTTACACTGGCTTTCTCAAGAATATGAGGGTAGGAGGGAGAGTTTTAATAAATGCATGTTTAATCCTAGGATTGATGTTAGGCTTCAAATTCTCAAAATGTAATTCCCCCATTGAATGTATACGAACCTATATAAGGCTACAAAGTGAATATCAACTACCACTGGTATTACTCTAGTTAAAATTCTGGATTATCATCAATGAAATAACTAAATAATGCCAGCAGATGCCTTTTACTTACCATTAGCAGTGAGTTCATAAATGCTGCGCTGTTTCCGAATTTCCTTGCTCTTCAGCTTCAATGGAGCATCAGCTGTGTTTACAATGCTATCATCCTGCTTAGCTTTGGTATCTCTCTTCCCTTTGTAAATAACAAGTCGCTTGTTGCCCCTCTCCGTATTTTCAATAGATACATCAACATTTGTTTCATCACAAATTATTTTATTTTGGGTTTCATTATCTTCCTTAGTTTTTAAACCAGGTTGTCCACAGCAATGCCCACTATTTGCTCCAAAGCTCAATCTTTTCCATTTCTTTTTTGAAGTTATTCTAGGTTTGCCATGCGTAGGGACTACACATATTTTGCAAGTTTTAAGAACCTTGCTGAGAGAAACAATTTTTGCTGGTTTTGGCACTTCTCCAGCCAATTTTCCACTACATATTTCACCATATTTTCCACATACCACTGGCTTTGTGATTCTATGAGCATTTACTTTCCCGCTAGAGAATGACTTCAGCTTAGCATTTTCAGGTTCCTCACAAGCTGGTTCTTGCATTTGAAAATGCCCGAAACAATCAGAAGTAAAATCCTTTTTTAATTTCTTTCTTCCAAAAACTTCAGGTAATGAGTGAAACTCAGCATCAGAATTTGATTCTGACTCATAGCTATCTTCTTTGTCACTGTGATGCTTGCCCAGATGATTCTTACAAGAGAGAAATTTGGATGAAAAAGCAGAGTTTCTTTGTTTGGTACTAGGTTGAACAAAAGAAGCCTTAGAAGATGATCTTTGCTGGCCAGATGATGATAAGTGCATTTGCATTTCTTTGGACAAACTGGAAGGGGAATTAAAAACTCCAGTACTTTCACCATTCTTGTTATGCGATAAGAAAGGGATTCCAGAAGACAATGAAGCATCTAGAATCCTCACCTCATTTCTCTTTCGCTTTTTCCCTTTGAAGCCCTTCTTGACTTTTTGAGATTGATTGGCTTTGCGATTAATAGAAAGCATAATATGATTTTGATCCCGGCCTTTCTTCCATGTCAAAGAATCTAACAGTTTAAGCTCATCAAGGAGACTGCGACATGGTTGATCATTTAAGACTCTCAGATAACCCTTTTTCAAGTAACTCTCACAAGTAAAGCGTAGAAACTCAGCACTTCTTTCACTTTCAACCGCATCAGAAGACCAGCCTTTATCAATTCCAGAACCCTCATCAACTACAAGGTTGTTGACATAACCAGTGTCTCCAGCATCAACACTACAAGAATCAACCTTGTTGACCTCCACAGATGCCTGAGTAACCACAGGAGCAGAACATCCAGAAGAAACATTAGAATTTTCTTGCTCTTTCAACAAGTCCTCCATATCAATAGTTCTTTTGAAGCGTTTAGCAGAAATGTTTCCAAGTTGAACACCATCTTGTCCCTCCCAATCCAAAACGGTGGCTGTTTGATCTAAAGATGTTGCATCACAAACTGCTTTCCTGACCTTACTAGGCACATCTCTCCATTGAGGTGTATGAGAGCCAATTTTGATTGGGTTTTGGCCATCTAACATACCACCTTTTTCAAAGTTGATATTTTCATCCTTTGAAGCATTCTGATCGCTACTAAACTTTGAAGCTATCTTCAAAGAACTTTCACCACTGGCATTTGCAAATTGTTGTTTAAAGGTATAATGAGAGGGTCCAATTCCTGAGAAAAAATTGCTTCCTGAACAGTTCATCTGAGCAGCACAAGTGTACTTGCCTACCAAATGTATATCTGATGGTTGCTCAGAGAATTTTGCACATGCACTTGATCTGGTATTGTCTTTGTTTATTCCAAGGCTGAAACATCAAATTTGGGAAGAAAGAGAGAAAAGGAAAATAAATGGTCAGAGGTGTGGCTCCCAGTGGAAGGAAAAGTTTGCAGACAATAGTATCAATGGAACCCAGGTTTTTGATCTGACAAGACAGAATAAAGAATGGAAAAAGAATGATGGTTTTGAATCAAAAGCCCAACTGACATGCACAACACAGAAACCCAAGCAGCCAATTTTTTAAACAGTTACCACTTTCAGGTTTTTATGCCAGCATAGAGAAAACAGTAATACCCTTGTACTTATTTTATTGCAATAACATTAAATGCTCAAGCTCCTTTCTACTTCACTTATCTGCCCCTCCATGGATGATTTCACCTGTATATCTATCAATGTGTTTGGAAACATAATTCCACATTTACTTCACATGCCAAACTTCTACAGTCAACTTTCTCTGGGCACATTTGAAATCAATTTATAAAAGCTTTTGAGGTGAAAATTACTCATTAAAAATGCTTGAAAACAATTTTTTTTAAAAAAAAAGAATTGCAATTTACCAAATAATAGGCAAAAAGGCATCATTACAATAAAGACAAAAAGGACCAAAAAGTAATAAAGGCAGACTATCCTTGTTGGACGGTGGTCTATGTGGACGGTGTTCCCACGATTTTTAGTGTAGATATTGTTTTTAGTGTTTTATTAGTTTGCTGCTTATTTTCTAGGAGCTAGTTATTAATGTACAGCAGCTGCCTCTATATATAATCTTCTTTGTACATTCTATTTAGTAATGAGAAATAATATACAATTATTCACATACTCATATTCTGAGATGGTATCAGTGCAGTTCCGATCCGGAAGTGTCTCTGTTTTGCGCTGAGCCTTTTTTCAGTCAGCCTTAATTGCCAACCAATTTCTGTTTTTGGCCTTCATTGCCCTTTTTTCTTTTGGCCTTCCCTTCATCACCAAAACAGTACATGAACAGTATCCAAACAGTACTACACAGTATCACATAGTATCCAAACAGTACCACACAGTGCCAAACAGTATTTGAACAGTACCCAACAGTCCCAAACAGTACCACACAGTATCCAAAATAGTACCACAAACAATAGTACCCAAAAAACCCAAACAGTCGGCTTTCATTGCCAACCAAGGTTCATAGCCATTCTTCCGTCCAAGTAAGGTCACGAGGCATCTCAAAGACCTCCGATTGACCATCCACCTGAGCGCCACCGCCGGAGACCTTGTCACGTGCTGCCACACACGTTTGGAGTTCCTGGCATGTGGGAGTCACACGCCACCTTCCGGTCACCGGAGAACGACACCGTTTGTTCCGTTCAACTTGCCGGTGACCCCTGCTTCTGTGTCAGTGGTCGGAACTCCAGTCCAAAGTTGTTTGGATAGTGGGTTCGCCTTCTCCGACGTCTTTTACGATTTTTGCCTTGACTTTGTCACTCCAGCGGTTTTGTTTTGTCTCTCACGATGTCAACAGAAGGTGAGGTTTCAAATGTCTCTCTACACAGCCTTGAAAAGCTCTCAGGTACTTGTTCTTTGACTTATTCAGGTAAGTTACCTTTTTCCATTGGATTTAATGTCTCGGGTACAATTTTTACCAACTCTTGGATTATGAATTCAGGAGCCACAGACCATATGACCAACAACCCCACTATATTTTCCACCTACTCTCCAAGGCCAAGCAGTAAGAAAATATCCACAGCTGATGGTTCCTTGATCACTGTAGCCGGTATAGGAAAGGTCCAACTAAGCCCCCTAGTGACCTTAAAAAATGTCCTTCATGTCCCTGAATTGTCCACAAATTTGGTTTCTATCTAGAAATTAATTAAGGATTTATCTTGCAAAGTGATTTTTTACAATGATCATTGTGTTTTTCAAGACAAGGATTCGTGGAAGATGATTGGACATGCTAGGGAGCAGGATGGCCTCTACCTCCTTGAAGCACCTTGTCAAGTAAACACGACCAAGAGCAGACTTGGACACCCATGTTCTTTTACCTCTGAACTTCTTTCAACTAAAAAAGACAAAGTTTGGCTTGTTCACCGTAGATTAGGCCATCCATCCTTTCTTATTGTTAAGAGTCTTTTTCCTTCTTTGTGTAAAGGTCTTGATATTGAACAATTTCATTGTGAAGTATGTGAACTTGCCAAACATAAGCGTGTCAGTTTTCTAATTAGTAATACAAGAAGTTTTGTTCCTTTTTCTCTTATTCACAGTGATGTTTGGGGTCCCTCTTCCATTCCTACTATCTCTAGGGCAAGATGGTTTGTGTCTTTTATTGATGACTGTACACGTGTTACTTGGATTTTTCTGCTCAAACACAAGTCTAATATTAGTACTGTTCTCCCAAATTTTTGTTCCATGATTAAAAATCAATTTGGGGTGGGTATTAAACAATTCAGGTCTGATAATGCTAAGGACTACTTTAATCAGACTCTTGCATTTTTTCCAAAAAGAAGGAAGATGGTTGTTCCTGAACCTGTGCAGGCCCAAGAGTCCAACTCAGAGCCTTCGAATGAGGTAATAGTATCTAACCCTTTATTGCAAGATGAATCTGAATTTCATATGGATAGTAGTGACCAATTTCTTCTGATAGCTATCAGGAAAGGAACCAGGGAGTGCACAAAAATGCCACTATACCCCCTTTCACACTTCTTGTCCTTTGATAATTTTTCACCATCTCATAAAGCCTTCCTTATAAGCCTAAATACCATTGCCATCCCTACCACCCTACCCGAGGCCTTGTCCAATGGAAAATGGAAACAAGCCATGAATGAGGAGATGGAGGCATTGGAAAAGAATAAAACCTGGGAGCTAGTGCAGTTACCAGCTGGAAAGAAAATTGTGGGCTGTAAATGGGTGTATACTGTAAAATATAGAGCAAATGGATCCATAGAGAGGTATAAGGCACGATTAGTTGCCAAAGGATATACCCAAACTTATGGAATTGATTACCAAGAGACTTTTGCACCAGTTGCAAAGATGAACACAGTTCGAGTATTATTGGCATTGGCAACTAATTATAGTTGGGATTTACAGCAATTTGATGTCAAGAATGCTTTCTTACATGGAGATCTCGAAGAAGAAGTCTACATAGAGGTCCCACTAGGATATGGGAGGAATTTGCATGCTAATACTGTGTGTAAGCTGAAAAAGGCCTTATATGGCCTCAAGCAATCACCACGAGCATGGTTTGGAAGGTTTGCTAGAATTATGTTGGCTATGGGGTACAAACAAAGCCAAGGGGATCACACACTGTTTGTTAAACACTCTCCTTCAGGGGGAGTCACAGCTCTCTTGGTATATGTTGATGACATAATAGTAACAGGAGATGATGTTAAGGAGAAACATATTTTGAGTCAGTGCTTAGCCAAGGAGCTGGAAATTAAAGCATTGGGAAGGTTAAAATACTTTCTTGAAATTGAGGTTGCTCATTCTAGGAAAGGTATATTCATCTCTCAACAAAAGTATGTTATGGATCTCCTAAAAGAAACGGGTCATACAGCATGCAAACCAGCAAGTACTCCTATAGATCCCAATATGAAACTTGGACAGGCAGAGGAAGATGCTGCAGTTGATAGAGAAATGTACCAGCGTTTGGTGGGAAGACTTATTTATCTATCCCACACACGGCCAAATATAGCATATGCAGTTAGTGTGATCAGCCAATTTATGCACAGTCCACAAGAATCTCATTTGCAAGCAACATATCGAGTATTACAGTACCTTAAGGGAACACCAAGAAAAGGCATTCTATTTAAGAGAAATGGAGGTGTGGTACTTGAGGCATTCACTGATGCAAATTATGCTAGATCACCAGTGGACAGAAGATCGACTACAGGATATTGCACTTTTCTTAGTGGAAATCTGGTGACTTGGAGAAGTAAAAAACAGAATGTGGTAACACGATCTGCGGAGGCAAAATTCATATCTATGGCACAAGGTGTGTGTGAATTACTATGGTTAAAATTATTCTTGAAGATCTGAAGATCAAGTGGGATGGTCCGATGAGACTTTATTGTGATAATAAGTCTGCAATCAGCATAGCTCATAATCCGGTACAATATGATCGAACGAAGCATACTGAGGTTGACAGACATTTTATCAAAGAAAAATTAGAAAGTGGTTTAATTTGTACACCTTACACAAGGTCAGCTTGCTGATGTACTCACAAAAGGGTTGAATAATCCAACATTTCAAACTATTGTATCCAAGCTGGGAATGGAGAATGCATATTCACCAGCTTGAGGGGGAGTGTTGGACAGTGGTGTTGGATGGTGGTCTATGTGGACGGTGTTCGGACGATTTTTAGTGTAGTTATTGTTTTTAGTGTTTTATTAGTTTGCTGCTTATTTTCTAGGAGCTAGTTATTAATGTACAGCAGCTGCCTCTATATATAATCTTCTTTGTACATTCTATTTAGTAATGAGAAATAATATACAATTATTCACATACTCATATTCTGAGAATCCTTGATTGTGGATATAGAACAGATGAACTGCTAAAATACGACAACTGATATTCTCATCAGCATGAACTGATCCTGCCCCTCAAACACATGATCTGATACCATGCATCACTACAAACTCCCATAGTTATTTCAACTTTGTCCTGGTCTATTTATTGTCCACAAAACAAAATATGCACATCTAACATATTTTTAGAGCATTGAACTCAAACAAGTAAACTAGGTCTCTCAGTATTAAGTAGCCACAACTTTGCACCAACCTTTTCAATAACAATACCTTTATTAAGCCATCAGCTGATGTTTATTCCCACAGAAAATTTAAAATGTCCAGCAGCTCTTTATTTTTGTCCTTCTAGCAAGGTCTTTGAATTAATTACCCCCACCCCCCAAATTCTCATATTTAACTCAATAGGTTTAAAATTTTTTGCTAATAGGAAAAGGTTCAATTTGATTATAAAGGAACAGGTTTCATTCTTGTCACTTTGATTAGATTCATTTCTGTCCCTCCAATTTGTCTCATTTCTCACTCATCTGTCCCACCACACTCAGCCTAACACATTTGAGCCTCAGCATCTTCTTATATGCCCTTCTTGAGCCAAATAAACAACAATATCCCTTACCCTAAACCTAAAGAAAGAATTAGAAAAATGAAGAGAAAGAAAACTACTCCTAAAGATGCCTTAAAGATAAGCTGAACTAAATATACTGCCAGATTTTAAAATCAAAGTCACTAAAGAATTACTTTCCAGTAAGATGCAGCACAAATTATCCGTATGACATAACATGATAGTTGTCTGCACTCACCTCAAAGATGGCTCTTCATTTCGAAGATCATAAGAACGTTTACATGGTGATTCCTTTTCTTTAGAATGTAAAGGTATTGGTGCCAAGGCTGGGAGACGATAATATCTGTTCAAACCTATATGAAAGATAACCACCATTAAACATGCATACTACCCAAAAAAAAAAAATCCTGAACCATGCTAAACCAAACTCTAAAACAACAGTTAACGTGAGGAAAAAGAAAAAATGCATTGCGCTTGCCTGTGAAGGAAGCCAGTTTCTCTGAATCATCAGAAACCTCAGGATTCCCACAAGTCCCTCTATTTTGGGGTAATTTCAATGTAGCACCAGAAGTACCCTGTTCAGATGTTGAAGCATCATATATATAGTGCTGAACTTTTGGAATATTGCTGGATCCCCCCTGCTTTTGATTCATTTCATGAAAATACAATGCATGTTGTTGCTTAGATAACTCCAATATCTGTGTCAATGCAAGCAACCTCATATTTTCATCTAGCAAATATGTGTCCATATTAATTCCCTGTTCCTGCAGGAAAGTATGAATCTGATTTGACGTAGAGCTTGAAACAAGAAAGGGAAAGCCCTTCAAAATTCCTTCAAATGGAATGGTTGTCCCTGAAGTCACGTGATTGTCTGGTCCAAGAGAAGACACCGAACCATGCAAAAAATTTGCACCAACAGAAGTATCTAATGGAAAGCTCGATTCATGATGTGATTCATAGATCTTTCCATTAACAGCTGAAATACAGCTATCACTGCCACCAACCGCTCTCACGATGGAGCTTGGATATTCCATTAACTGACAAATTCCAAATCCAGAATTAATTTTGGCACAAGAGTCTTTAGTAAAGCTCACCCCTTTACCATTGTCCAAAAATTTATTGGAGCATGGTGCAGAATTATTCGATTGCCTTCCAATGTAACCACTACTATTCCAGAGAACATTAGTAGAACCAAACTGCATGTTACTAAATTCAGAATGCAGTTTCTTGGGCATGATAGGCCCACTGTCACTCACCAAATTTTCACTAGATTTTGTCTTTCCCTTGGGTTGAGGAATAAATTGTGGAAATGGGGAAAAAGATAAACCCTTGGCCACATTGTCGGTTTCTGATCTAGCTCTATCAGCACCTAAAGCATTACTAACACCAGACATGTAGTTCCTGAGTTTAAGCTGAGGTTGTTCTTTAACCATTTTGAATGAACCAGCAACATAGCTAAAATTATTCTGCAAGTCCTCCTCCCTGCTGAAGTCTGCATCTAATGTACAGAATCCATTATTAAGAGGTTTTCTTCAAAATGAGAAACAAAATGAGTACACATTGAATAAACAATAGAAACAATATTATAAAACACTAACAATCAGCTAAGAGAAAACATTGATTCAACGCACTATTATTCATCTGCTTCAGAGGTTGTAATTTAGAAGGACTGACAAGGGCATTAAACAGCGGTGGTTCTATAAATGATGAAACTGGATTTCCAGTCTGAGGAGGTTGACCAAGCCTCAGCTCAATATTAGAGGAAGCTGCATCTCTGCCTACAAGACCATCCTCTGCATTCTTGTTTTTGATTAATTGATGGTGTTTCAGAAAGCTTGTTGGTGTTTGTGAAGGAGAGTGGGCAATTGACAAATTTTCATTCCTTTTTAGAGAATCACGTAAAGGAGGTACAGGCTGACAACCATCATCCACTCGAGTTCCAACACATTTTGGTGCAGTTGTATATGTAGCCAGATTAGATTCCATTAACTGGCTTTTCACCTGGTCATACAAGTTGTTTTGTGAAATACCAGTAAAACCTTTGAGCGGAATGTTGCAACCATCCTGGATTGTTGTCGGTTGTTTTCTGGACAATGCATCAATAAATAAATTGTGGTCGGTATAAGCATTCTTTGGAAACATAGCATAGTCAGAAGGCTTTCCAGACCTTAATATGACTGCAGATGAACTCAAAATATGAGATGAATCACTCTTGGACATGTTGGACGCAGATGCATTGCATTTCATCAGACTGCCTGTTGTTGATAATACTTCTGGCCAGTCCCATTCACTCTCATTTCCTGAAGACCTGATCTAAAGCATCATAAAAGTATCACCATCCAGTGTTCTCGTTGCTTCAAACACATGCAAATAAGAAATACAATTCTCAATGCCAAGAATGAAGGAAAGACAAGGAATCTACAAATTTATCATAATTTGCAACATACATCAAGCTAAAAACATCATTCTCTTCAAATATGCTAGCTAGAGCTCTGACAAATAAATGTCACTGTCTGGCCATGCAGACATGGAAAGTACCCACTTTTTTTACAAATCTACACAAACTAATCAAGTCATTTAAATCTATAACTATAATGACCAAAAATATGAATTCTAAGACAATATGTACTTAAAATGCCCTAATGAATGAATAACTATCACTTTATAACTTACCCAAAAAAAAAAAAAACTATCACTTCATAATGAGGAGATTTATGAAATAAGTATGTTTGGGCGGTCTAAACTCTACAGTTATTATTGTTGCTCACTAGTTGCTACTCACTAAATGCGACAATACACCAGATCTAAGCACATCGATGCTCTGAAAACTGGACCAACCATTGAATTGGAATGGAGAGTTCATGGTTTAGTTGTATGACAATTGACTGGATTTTTTTTTCACTTTGAAGAAGGCTTTACCTAACCACCACCCCCGGCCCGAAATTGCACGGGCAATTTACTACACCAAAAAAAAAGGATTTTTCAAAAATGTATTTTTTTAGGGTGTAACCGTGTAAGAGTAATACTTTCTTTGAAATTACAATCTAATTTGTATATGAAAATTTTAATAAATATATTAAACTTTAAGCTTTTATATAAATGTTATTTTGCTAATTCATGTTTACAACATTTTATTCAAATAAATTAAAGATGTTCTGAATATTTATTTGTTTTTTCAAGAATTTCACTTTCATGTTACTCATTGGTAAGTTTTGAGTGCAAAACATAAAATTTTGTAGTAAATGAGAAGTTTGGCTTAATGGTTTGCTTCCTTGCCCATCAAGTGACAGATAACGAATGCAATGTAGAACATGTTATTTTCATTTTCATGTTATTCATTGGTAAGTTTGCTCCTTATAGAACATGTAGAATAGCATTTCCAATGCCTTGGGCAAATTGTGGCTACATGTATGCAATGACGTGTAAGCTTACACACTGCCACATCACTGCACAAAGAGACACCTGAGCCACTAAACTAATCTGGTTCACTGATTTCTACCAAGACTGCCTCGTTTAGCTGAGTTCCAACCAGTTTTCAGTGAGTACAATTTTCAGGCCACAACCAAACCAAACAGGTGACTAGTTCAATGGTTTTCTGGTCAAACCAGCCAGACTAGTCTGGTTCTCAAAACCATGAATATAACCATAGCTCGTAGTATTAATTTACCATCCCATTCAAGGGTGTGAAGAGTAAAATAAATGCTGAGGTTTACCAATTAGATTATTATAAATGAAATATAAGGGTTGTGTGGCAGAAAGAACAAAGCTGCAAGGAAGAGAATAAAATTTTAGGGCCCGGAGCATATAACATGCACCAAATCTTGAAAAAACTTAACGAAAACAAAAGAAATGCATGGTCGGTGAAAGGAAAGCACCCATAGCCAAAAGATGCATCTGAAGACATTTGAAGCCTTTGTAAGTAAATGCAGGGGATACAAGCAGTTCTCTTAGATCATAGTATAAAAATTAAAAAAATGAAAAAAATTTGTTTTCTCTTATTTTCATAATCATTTATGGGAGCAAACTAAAAGAAACACAAAATTACCAAAGAAAGATCTCTGTTCCTAAGAGTTGATAAATTCTCCTATGGAATAATAAGCACAAGATCAAGTATGCACATTCTTCATCTTTAAAAGGCCTTCAGCCACACATATACATTATGCATGATGAAATGTTAATCATTAAATTGTATAACATCTACATCTTACCCCAAACTTCAAGAAGTATAGCTTCTGCCACTGCGCAATGGTTTCACC
Source organism: Ormosia emarginata (assembly GCA_029884605.1). Classification (NCBI taxonomy): domain Eukaryota; kingdom Viridiplantae; phylum Streptophyta; class Magnoliopsida; order Fabales; family Fabaceae; genus Ormosia; species Ormosia emarginata. Next base: position 5,973,296 of record JAQQTP010000075.1, on the reverse strand, counting down.
GCTTTCCATTCGAACAGCATCCCCTGGGTTGACGCCATGTAACCCTGAATGCTGCAATGTCAGGACAGATGAACCATTAAGTACGAAATGTGTACAATGACGTGTGAAGTTAATTGTTCAAGAAGGAGGCTAAATGGATCACTATAGGGTAGCAGCAATTTTAACAGAATTTACCTCACAAAACTTAAGGACGGACATGTGGCAACAATGGCATGAACAAACAATACCAAGAAGCCCTGTATTGCTGAGAAGAAGATAGCCACCTTTAAAATTGACAATAGAAATGTGAGTTGTCAAATTATGTACTAAGGATATCCCTTAACCAATAGGAAAATATGTGCTTATAGTACTCACTTTTTCCCATGCAGAACACACGAGGGCACCCACTCATAAAAGGAGTTGTCTGCTTAGAAGAGCATCGTTCTAAAGCCATATTTGATGCAGTTTGAATATCTGAGCAGCATACATTAAGATTAGACGCAGGGCTTGTACCACAGCATTGCCCCCTAGAAGAAAAAGGCTCCCTTGACTTCTCACCAACAGGAACTGTGGGCTGGGCAGCAGTATTACTACTATGGATATCATGAAATACAGAATTACTACCAGTACTCAGACCAACCATTGCCCTGGAAGAAATATCAGGAAATGTATCTGCCAAGCTCTGCAGGTTATGACTATTTAAATTTTCTGTTATCAGCTCTCCACTGGATCTTAGGAAGGTTCCACTTTCTCTAGAATCAACAACAAAATTCCCACTAGCAGTAGTACAATTACCAGACGAGGTGCAAAGCTTTTGATCGGACAACTCCTGGAAATCACATTGCAACAAGGATGGAGGACCATAAAGGAGAGCCAGAAATGAATTTCCAGCATCGCCATGGCCTGATCCATGGTTGTTTGAATAAAGAAAGCTGGGGTAAACAAGGTCTTGCATCCCTCCAACAAATTTTGATCTTAAACCATGAGCAACTCGTGGATAAAGACAATGGCTTGTATTCATCTCCATCTATTTCAAAAGGCAAAGGGAGAGAGTTATAATAATAGTATGAATATTAATAAAACACATTGATCTCTCTAAACCTGTGTTCTGAGAAACAGAAACACATATCTAAAAGATGAAGTGATATATAAAAAATGTAGAAATCACACATGCAAAAAGTTGCAGATGCTTGAAGAGAATAATAATCCCAAAGACCAATATTATAAAATATTTCTCATCATGCTAAAAAGAGTCTTGAAGGTACTATTTCCTTATTACCGGCTGATTACTACTCAGCAGCAGCCTCGACACAAAAACATATTAAAATCATAGGCTGCAATAATCATACAGAATACTGTGGTAAAGGAGTAGTGATGAGACCAAAAAATAATCAATTTAATCATAAAATTTTCTTAAGTTGCATGAAATTGCTCTGAAAAGTTATACAAAATACAAATTTCAAACTAAATACAGACCCCTTCTGCTCATCAGTGCATAAGCAATGTGGTAGAAATTTTCCCAAAATAGATCCACATATTATTTTTATCAATTGTCTTAGGTATGAGTACGGATATTATTCATAAAAAAATTACCTACATCTGGAAAATTCCAAACATCTTGTGCCTTTCTCAAAATATTTAAATTTTAAATCAGAAAATCTTCATAACCTTAGCAGATACATAGTTTCCAAGGAAAAGAGGATTCACCAATTGCCAAGGACTTTTCTTGAAAAAGAGTTTATATTACAATTAGTGTACCCAATCTAACTGCTGTAATATTTTAACGTAAATTTCATTGAAAGAGACAGCAAATAATAAATCATTATTACACACCATTTACTAGTTACTGATTTAAGTTATGTATATACATCCATACTTGGATGCATTCCAAGTGGATTCCAACATAGGAATTTCAGAAAGGACTCGAAACTTTAATAAACATGAGCAAAAAGAATTCCACTATGTATCGCATGATGGCATGCAATATATAATACCTTTAAATATATCTAATTACTGGCATTTGACATTGTCATTACCGTTGAAACTTGCAACAACAGTACATTGCATTAGAACAACAATGCGAACCGAAAGGCGATTTATACAACGCTTTTACATGAGAATATTCATTATTCGAGTGAGGAATCGCTGAAACAAACAAACGGAAGCAAAAAAAATTCAAAAGAAGAGCACAACCGAGTTACCTGGCCCCTAGGCTCCTGCGATGGTGCAGAAGAAACCGTCGCAGATGTTGATGGCTGAAATGGAGAATCACATTTCATCTTCCACGAGCATTCCATCTCTTAAGAGCCTAACATTCCTCAAAAAAAAGGGAGAAAAAAAATCACCGAGGAATCACAACACTAGCACCGATCAGAGTCCCGAACAAACCACTCCGCACAACTACAAATAGAGAGACAGAGATGATAGAATCGAAATAAGGGAGAATAGTGAAAAGTGAAAACCCTAGAAAAGAGGAAGAGACTAGAGAGAGTTGGAGAAGAATAGAAAGAGTGAGAAATAAAGGAAGTGGTGAGTGAGAGAACTGGGAGCAGCACCTGAGGGTGTGTGGGTTAAAGGGGTGAGGGTGAAGTAATCTGAGGCAAGAAGACTGACAGCAAACTGACACAAAAGTTGACGCCAGACAATTGTGGACCGTTGATTTCGCTAGCCTTTGTGTCAAGAGCGATCGTGGGCCGTTATTGAGAATACAGCTGGTTTGCTTAGTTTGGGAAAGTGAATGCCCTGTGTGGTCAAGTTGTGACACGTTGCATCAGAATTCACAAGGCAATCAGTGCGAGGCACGGCCTCTGAGTGGAGGGAGGGAGGGAGGGTCGGGTGCCCGAGTTGGGTTTGACAAATGAGACGCTATTGTGTGTAATTTTTTAGAGAAATTTCTTTTAATCTTTCTATCTAGAGTGTTCACGAGTTAGGCTTATCTAAATCTAATTTAATATTTTGACCGAATATTTTTTAGGCTCAAATTTAATCTAATTATGGCTTGATAATAATTAGATTAGAATTGAATCAACATGATATATATACAAAATATATAAATTTAAATATTATATATAATTAAGTCAAATTAAGATGATTCGGAGTATGACATGAACTTAACTTAAAAATATACTAGTATAATTTCTAGACCTAGCTCATCTTAATTAACTTTAGGTCGAAGCAAGTTAATAAGACAAATTAAATCTTGAAAACACATATTTATGTATATGCATGCATCTATATTTATAGAAATCTATTTCTAAAAATATGTTTATTCGAATAAATCCATTTATAGCACAATAATAATTTTAGTTTCTGGAACTTGTTATTCGAATAACCATTTGATTATTAAAATATATCCTTTCTTAAAAACACATTCTAGAATACTTTTATTCGAAAAACAAATGTATTATTTGAATAAATATTTTAAAACAAAAGTGCACATAGACTGTTTTGAACCCTTATTCGAATAAAGCCCTGTTTTATTCGAATAAAGCTTGGTGGATTGGAAATCTGATTATTCTGACTTTGGTTATTCGAATATGGAAACATTTTATTTGAATAAACCTATTTGAAAACACTTTTAAACAACTTTTAAAACTTGTCAATTGTTTTCAAATGTTCCAACAAGTTTTTAAGCACTTAAAGGCTATTTCTTAAAATACTAAAAACTATTTTAAAGCCTTGAAAACATGTCACTACTAGAAATTTGGGTTTTAGAGCCGAAAAATCGATTTCTAAATCAAGAAAATCAGTCTCTAAAATAGTTAGAGACTGATTTAAATCGGTCTCTAAAAGTCTCATCGCTAAATATTAGAGACTGATTTAGATACCAATTTTGAAGAGACCAATTTTTTCAGTTTCTAAATCGGTCTCTAATTTTCGATCAAATATTGGTCAATTATATTTCAAAAAAATACATTAGAGACCGATTTTTTAGAGACCGATTTATCAGTCTCTAATTCAGTGTCCAAATCGGTCTCTAAAAGCATGAATATATTATATATTTTATAAAACTGGTAACTAGAGACCGATTTATTAGTCTCTAAATTAGTCTATAAATCGATACTAAAAGACTAAATATATTATATATTTTATAAAATCAATCATTAAATTAGTCTCTAAAAAAAGCTGAATATATTATAAGACTTGATTTATCAATCTTTAAATCGGTCACTAAATATCATTTTTTTATATAGTCGATCCCTAATTCAATCTCTAATTTGTGATATGAATTTATAGTTATTTTTAAATTTATTAAAATCCAAATTTTTAAAACACCTAATAAACAACAGTCAGCAATTTCATATATAACTAAACACATAAATAAAATATAATGTAAACTAAATTAATTCAGTCTTTAGAATATCTCATTTAAGCATCAAGACATTCTAGAATAAATTAAACTAAGTAGTGTCTACAATATCTCATTACTACAACATTTCAAATGTAAGAAAGTTGAACATAATACAAACTAAACTTTAATCATAAAAATTCATCCTCGTTCTCGTCATCGTCCTCCTCTTCTGCTCTATCAGTCACAGGAAATGTTTAAGAAGATTGAAAGTTCATCTACTGCATCATCTCTCGTACCAGCCAGTTTGTCTCCTCAATTTGTCTCCTATTATCTGCCACTTGAGCCCAAAACTCATTTCTCTCACTTCTTAATTCTTCAAGTTCATCTCTTTACTCCTACTTAGATGATAAAGAACTTGAGCCGGTTTGCTTACAGTTTTTGAAAAAAAAAAAAAGAAACGCAATTCAACACTAGCAAACAATGGCTTCATTCATGATGTCAACTCTATACAATATTACAATTGGTTAATTCAAGCCACAAGATTAGTAGCGTTATTTCTTTAAAAACAATCATTAGTTAAGATAGCATAACAGAACACAATAATATCTTTATTAGATTCTAGTTATCTGGAATAAGATTGATTTCAATCTTCAGAAATATATGATTTATGAACAACTTGGTACCCCGTATATTTTTATGCATACTAACATGTATAATTATATATGAATGTAGGCAATGGCATCCGTCAAAGCCATTCGCTTGGCCTCTCTGCGGGTCTTGACTGTGTGAAAAGATGATACAATGCCATCAAAGAGTTCCATAAGGCAAACCAAAAAGTTCCACGTTTTCAAAGTTATTGAGTACCTTCGAGTGCTTTGACCAAATCATCTTCAGCCTCCCTCAGTTTAGCTTTAAGCTCTACTAATTTAACTGTAAAAGAGAGCATAAATCACTTTTGAAGATGAGGTTACATAACATGATTTCAATAATAACAGAACACAATAGCATAACATAACAAAAATCCAATTCCGGTTGATATAGATATTACTTCTTACAGTCAATTGAAGTCTAAGAAGTAAACCAATGAGCATATTTGAAAGAAATAGCTTGAAAATCATACATTTCATAGTAGCGCCTGAACTTTTGGACATTAACTTCAACCCCAACATCCTCAGTAATCAGGCGTGGATTCCACATGATAAGGGGCCTTGGCTGCCAATATATATATATATATATATAGAGGGGATCGGTTCTGTAGGTGTAAGTTTTTTTGACTTACACTCATTTTCAGTCGTTAGATTTATTTTCATCTAATGATTGAGATTATTTCATTAAAAGAACTTTAGATAAAGTGAATCTAACAGTTAAAAATGAATGTAAGTTAAAAAAACTTACACCTGAAGTTGATCCTACTCATATATATATATATATATATATATATATAACGCAAACATACATGACAATTTCTAAACTTAATGCAAGGTGCTAAAATGGCATAGTCAAATGGCTATCTTGCAATCTATGGTGCTCTCTAGAATGAAAAATATTAGATTTATCATCAGTTCCCCTTGACAAATGGTAAGCTAGAGTATACTTGTTCTTTTGATAAGAATAACCATGATTTTTTATTCCTGAAACTAAGAATTTAGTCATCAAAACAGGAAGAAAAGGTTAACCATGATGAGAAGGAAACTAAGAATTTAACTTGACAACTTGCAACTCAGATTTTCTGCAAGAGATTACCATTGTAGAAACTTTCAAGAAAAGGTATAATCTTTAGAAATATTTGGTGCATGTTTGGTTGCACTTTTTTTAGCTGGAAATAGCTTTTTTGGGAAAAAAGCTATTTCAATAGTGTTTAATTATGTTTGACAAAATCAACTTCAGCTTTTGCACGAAATTCAATGTAAAATAAAAGTCTTTTTATGCTAATTTTTATAATGTTGAAGATTGAAGCTTATGATTTTAACTTATAGATTATTCTTTACATTTTGATATATAAATACTATTTTGTCCTCAATCAAATAACTTTTTTAATCATTTTATACCTATTTTGGTAATTTAATGCATAAAAACGATTCTTTTTTATATCAACCAAACGAAATAGATTAATTTAAAATCATTTTTCAGCTAATATATCCAAATATAAAAAATAAATCGATTATAATCGATTATAACAAAAAACTTTTATACAATAATCGATTATAATCGATTATTGAAATAATCAAAGTTTTCACAGCTGAACCAAACACACACTTATACAAGTAACTTAGAAAATTTGTATTTTTTTCCAGTAAGTGATATTGTTAACTTAATACATTCATATATTAAAATTTTGACTATAATTAATTAACATTCAGCAATTAGAAACACCAAGCAAAGTGCAATTAAGCACTCTGACTATAGTTCTGTAAGTTAATTTACTACTTTTTTCTCAGATTATTTTTCTTTTTTAATACCCTTAATCTCTACTATTTGTTACTGAACTAGACTAATAGGTAATATTAGAATATGTGTAGACAACATGCTTATATTCCATTGTCTGCTAATGAGGAATGCCAGGAATTCATCATTATGACAAATGTGTCTGAACTCCTGGAACACCACAAAATATAGTTGGTTTCAGTGCCTGAACATCTTCCATCAAGAACCTGACATCTTGCAAGATTTAATGTGAAAAATTCCATATGAAGTATTAAAATAGAACACTTAAAGAATGAACCAGAAACTAATTTCATGAACTGAATCCAAATCTTACTCCTTGCCAAAATCCTATCGAGGAGCCCCTGTAGATGCAATAGGTCTCCATTATCTGGTCATATACATGAGCAAGAGGAAGAAAGGAGAAGTAGACATTGTCTTCTGCTGCCTACAAATATTACAATATTACATATTTCATGTCAGCACTATAGCATTATACAAAGATGAGAAACTGAACTTGTCTTTTTACTCATTGTATTAAACTGGTACCTGACTTAACACATTTAACATATATCCCCGAGGGAATATGTGCATTACTTTTCTTAGCATAATGCAAGGAAACTTCACTAAGTCAGGCCAGTGGTTTTAACTACTTGTTTAATGCTTTGGAAAAAGTTGCTGAATTGAATCTGCAACCTCCAGGGTATATACTATATACAGCCAATGAGCATAGCTTTGTTCACGATATCTTATATCAAGACATCCACCACCCATTAATCAAAATATCATTGGCATATGCGAGTCATGTCATTGGTTTTAACTATTATGTTGCAATTTGAGAATCATTTTGACTTTTATTAACATGGCAGTCAAAGTATAACATGAAACTAATGAAGCTTCAAGAAAGATGGTTATGTTACCACTCTGTCAGTTAACAAAAGTATGTGGTCAATAGACAACACTTCAGCCATGAAAGCCTCGTTCTTAATTATGACACCTTTGGGTTCTCCAGTAATTCCACTTGTGTACATTATTGTGCAAACGTCAGTCTTCTTTTTTTATGGTAAATCCCAATCGAGACTTCCCTAGAGAAAGGAAGACAAAGGAAGATATTAATTTGTCATAATAATATCTCAGAATACTCAATCAAAATGGTTCATGCTTCTAATTTTAAACATCAACAGACAATTGAAAAGTAGGTTTAACATTTTACCATCTGAAGGAATTAAAACAACTAGTGTGAGTGTGAGTATGAATGGGTGCCAGTATAAACGGGGAGTTTTGTGCGAAACTCTGGTTGGAGAAAGAAATGTAAAAAATGATGGTGATACGATGATACCTGCAAGCTTAGAGGACTAAGCAAATGAATCTTGATGCAAGTGCATTTCCTAGAATGCAAAATTGAATTCTGAGCTAAACAAAGCATTCATAGCTAAGCAATAACTAAATAAATATTGAATATTATTAAGTACACGATTGAATCGAATAAACTTTAAATTTAAAAAACAAAAAACAAAGAGAGAATAGTTACACAATGATGAGATTGAGGTCTTGAGGGGAGGTGAAATTGCCAACGCAGGAATGGGTGACATTGGTGGGTTTGTGAGCTGTCATCATGTTGGTGCCGCGTAGACAGCGGCACGGCGGAACGGCGGCTGGTGCGCAGCTGCCGAGATGCAGTGAGTTTTGGGGCTGACAGAGATCCGAGAGGGTGAGCCGCGGGTTCCGAGTCGCGCAAGGTTGGAGCTCCGGTCAGAGGTGGGGGCACGACGGTGAAGCGGATTTCATAGTGGCTGGGCTTGCGGAACGGCGGAGCTCTCGAGTTGCAGATCCGGCGCTGGTGACACGATGGTGGGAGTGGTTCTGGCAACGCTCATTGGAGTGGATTTTGAGTGAGAGGGAGAAAGACAAAAATGAGAGAGAGATTGGCTCAAAATTCAGAATAAGGGACCCTGGGTGAATTTTTGGAGGAAACGAAATAAGAAGGAGAGAGGAAAATAATCAGATTTTTTCATTTTTATTTTATTTTTTTAGCGACCAAAATTTTCAGTCGCTACTTATTTATTTATTTTTGTAATTTTTTTATTTAGAGATCAAAAATTTCAGGTATCTAACATCTTCGCTTTTTTTATTTTTTTATATTTTATTTTTGAGTTCTAATTATTTATTTTTTTGTAAATTTTTTTATTTAAATATTGAAATATCGATTTCTAAAACATTCTCCTTATTATTTTTTTTAATTTTTTTTGGCCTAATTTATGGTCGTTACTTATTTATTTATTTTTTTAAATTTTTTTATTTAGAGACCAAAATATCGATCTTTAACAATAAGACATATTTTTATTTTTTTTAATTTCTTTTATAACATAATTTTGGTTTCTAATTCGGTCTCTAAAAAATTTAGAGACCGATTTTATTTTGATAGCAAATTAAATTTTTTTTCTTAATCGGTCTCTATAGAGACCGAAAGAAATCAGTCACTAAAACTCAAATTTCTAGTAGTGTGTGTGCTATTTGAGTTCTTGAAAAATAAGTTTTAGAGCTTAAGTGTGAATCTATTTTTACCTTTACATAAATATCTAAGTCTTAAAGCTATTCTTGAAGGTCTTGGACTTGATCTTGTCATCATTTTCATGTTTATTATCATCAAAACAAATCTTCAGTGACTAATAACCAATTACATTCTCCCCTTTTTTAATGATGACGAACAACCATTTAGAAAAGAGTTAGTTTTATAAATTGAATTCACAATATTGTTTGAGAGACTTACTCTCACTCTTTTTTATAATAGGTGAATTTAAATTGGAGATTTACATAACTTCATCTTACTTTTGGAATCCTAAGATTCGTTTTATATTAATTTGTCTTTTCTCAAAAACATTCTCAAATCATAAGAACTCTAGTTTTTTCTCCCTTTTTTTGTCATGATAAAAAATATGGGGGAAGAGAAAGTCAAGGCTAAAATAATTTATAATTATTCAAGTCCAACAAGATATATTCATTCATAGGAGACCAGAATAGCATTATAAACAATTATGCACTTAACATTATACACAAGATATTTCATAAAATAATTAGCATCCATTCATCAAAAGAGTTAGCCAATTACATTCATATGCAAGTTCAGCATATACATCAATAAAATTATTAACAACCAATATATTCAAAACAAAGATCCTAAATCTAAGGATCCTAACAACTAAGCATCTGGCGGTGGAAGAGGAAAGTGATGCGCTATGCCATTCAAGATTCCTCGCACGACTGCCTGCTCATGCTCCATGACTTCTATTCGATCAAAAACAACAGTAGAGGTGTTCTCCATGTAGGCTTTTATCTCAAGCATAGTTGTCATGATTTGTTCGTTGGTGACCGAGCCGGTAGGTTCCTCTGCCTCCTCTTCCTCAACATCAACTTCTTCAAACACATCAGCATAAACTCATCTGTCTTAATCCCTTCTCATCTTTATTTTCTTGAGCGTAAAGGATCCAACAACATTGTGACGAGTCAACTGGATAGGTTCCTCAATTTCTAAAACATGTGGGTATTTCTAAAGGAAACTATGATTAACAAGGAGTAGGGCAAGTTTGACTTTTCTTTCCTTTTTGCCTTCATCATGTGTTTCATAATGAAATTTGGTCAGTTGATCAGGTGTCTCTGCTTCAAGGCCCACATCATGAAAACGTTGTCCTCGCCTAAGTAGGCGTAATTGCCTCATCGAGGGTCAAGAATATGAGCATATGCATAATGCAGTAGCCTAACTTGGTTTTTGAGCATCCTACCCTTCACACCAGTTTTGGGAATTACTAGACTCGGCTTTAGTAACACTTCGAGAGCTTTTAACTTTTTGAAATCCTTGACATATTTTCTACTGTCTTCCTTGATGTTGTGACCATCTGCCCGTACGTTAAACTATTGTACCCAATCTGTTGGAGTGATCACTATTTGTTGATCCTTCACCTCAGTTACGAGGTTCTGACCATTAATCTCCATATTGCAAAAGAACATTCGCACTAGGTTATAGTAGATATTGGCTTTGAAAAAGCACAGCTGCAGTATCCATTGGTGTTCCAAGAGAGGCACGAACTTGAACCCTCATTCACCATTGAAGAACACACATCATGTGTTTGGGTTGGACTAGGGCTCAGTTCAAGAAGTGGCTTTTGAAATGTCTAAGGTGCTCCTGGTTGGAAAAGAGTCTTTGCAAATCCAAAGGACTGTTTGTTGGAGCAATCTTGGTTCGTGCACATTTTAGGTTAGAGAAAGACGTAATGGCAGAAGCTTAGAGGTGAGGGTATGGTGTTTGTGGAGAGGAAAGGTGAGAAAGGCAATGGGTTGCACAGGGAAGAGAGAAAAAGTGAAGGAAATGGGGCCAACAATGGTGGATTTAGGAGGATTTGTGGTGGCTAGGGTTCTAGTGAAGGATTTGCATAAAGGAAACAGAGGAAGACGAGGGTGAAGAGAGAGATGGAAAGCTGAGAATGATAGAGAGGGAACACTAAACCTTTTAAAAAGGGCCCGATGACATCTATTTTAGCAGGATCTATTTCAATGCCCTTATTGGAGACTACATAGCCTAAAACTATACCCTGTGCTACCATGAAATGACATTTTTTCAATATTTAGAACAAGGTTAGTTTCAATACATCTATGTAGTACCTTAGTCAGATTATCTAAACAAAAATCAAAAGAAGCGCCATAAACAGTAAAATTATCCATGGATACCTCTATGCACTCTTCTAAAAAGTCTAAAAAGATGCTCGCCATACACCGTTGGAAGGTGTCAGGGGCATTGTAGAGGCCAAAGGACATCCATCTGTAAGCAAAGATGTCGAAGGGACAAGTAAATATGGTCTTCTCTTAGTCTTCAGGTTCAATGTGGATCTGGAAGTATCCAGTGTAATCGTCCAAGAAGCAATAGTATGACTTTCCAGCCAACCGCTCCAGCATCTGGTCAATGAATGAAATGGGGTAATGGTCCTTCCGAGTAGCCTGATTGAGCCTTCTGTAAACAATGCAGACTCTCCAGCTATTTTGTATTTTGATATGAATCAGCTCATTCTTTTGATTAGCCACAATAGTCACTCCGGATTTCTTGGGGACAACCTACACCGGGCTCACCCATTGACTGTCAGAGATGGGATAGATAATGTCAGCCTGCAATAGCTTAGTCACCTTTTTCTTCACCATATCCAAAATTAGAGGATTTAATCTCCTCTGGGGTTGCCTCACTGGTTTAGCTCTATCCTTAAGTAAAATTCTGTGCATGCATGTAGAATGGCTAATGTCAGGAATATTCGCTAGTGTCCATTCGATGACCCTCTTATTCTCTCTCAAAACCTATAGCAATCTCGCCTCATGTTCAACAGGGAGGTTTCTAACTATAATCACCAGAAACTACTCATTATATGCCAAGTATGCATACTTCAAGTGCTTGGGTAATGACTTCAGTTCCAATTTTGGTGGCTGCACTACAGAAAGTAATAATCTAATGGATTGTTGTTGCTCTGCTTCTGCTGCTTGAACATCTGCATATATATCACCTATTGTAAAATCTGCTAACATAGGAACAAATTCATCATATCCTAAAGATGTAGAAATTTTAGAATACACAGAACATAACTTATCACCATCATAACTAGCACACAAATCACCGCACATAAAGTCACCAAAATCAGCAATCTCAGGAAACTCCTTATATAAGTCAGCATACGAATTATTAACCAAATCATCAATTAAATCAATATAAAAGACAAAATGTTCTTCCATGAGATGTTTCGTAGCATTAAGAATATTAAACCTCACAATGGAATCTCCAAACTCCATAAATAGAACTCTTACATGCACATCAATCTTTGTCTATGTTGTTTTGAGGAAAGGTCCCTCTAGAATAAGGGGAGTCTTGTTAGATGATGACTCTCGCTCCATCTCCAAAATGTAGAAGTCAGTTGAGAATATCAGCTTGTTCACCCAAACCAACATATCCTCCACCAAACCAGTTGGGCAAGCATTACTCATATTAGCTAGCTGGATCACCACACCTGTAGCCTGCAAAGGACCAAGTTCAAGATAATTAAAAATAGACCTAGGCATTACATTAATGAAAGCACCTAAGTCTAGCATAACATTCTCAAATCTACAATTTCCTATTATACAAGGAATTGTAAAAGTCATTGGATCCTTGCACTTCTATTGCATAGACTGGATGAGGGCTGAAACAATCTGCCTCATGCTGATTCTCTCATTACCCTTTAGCCTACTCCTGCTCGTGCATAATTCTTTAAGAGACTTGGCATACTTTGGTATCTGCTTGATAGCATTCAATAGTGGGATGTTTACTTCCACTTTCCTAAAAGTCTCAAGCAGCTTTTTGTCTTTCTCAACCTTTTCTATTTTTCTAGACTGTGTGGCTCTTTGTGGAAAAGGAAGAGCTATAGCAGGTTGAGGCTTCTATTTGGCTCCAACGACTACTTTCGCATCATCATTACCAAATTTCTAAGCTAGTGCACCAAAATCAGGTGTGGCTACTACTGATGACTTGTGCAGTTATTTGTTCACCGCTGGTTGGGAATCCATCTTCACCGTTTTTCCAAACCTCAGCATAATGGAACTCACATTCCCCTTTGGATTATGAATTGTTTGGGAAGGGAGTTGGCTAGATCCTTGATTCTGCAATTGACTCAGAGTAGAAGCTAACTGTCCAATTTGACTTTCCAAGTTTTGAATTGAACTTCTATCCTCTGTTAAAACTGTGTGTTGTTGAATTAGAACTAAATAAACTCATTGTCGATATTAGCAATACAGAAATAGACCGTCACCCCTAGTAGCGGCACCAAAAACTTGTTGTCCCTTTTTAAGGCCGCAAGTGCACGGGTTGAACAAGTAATAAAGTGAAAGAGCAGGGTATCGTTCCCACGAGGATGTTGGCTTCCAATGTTAAGTATCAACCAATAGCTTATCTAAATTCTATTCAAGAACATATAAAATAAGAGAAAGTGCAGTAAAACTAATCTACAAACATAAAAGTGATAAATGAAAGTAAAGATAATGGTTTAGAGATTTAGGGAATCCTTCTTCACCTCATACTTCAATTAATGCTACGCAACCCTTATAAGCAACATTAATGAATAGTTAAGTTAGCTTGAGAATCTGATTTAGTTAAAAACCTATGTCTAGGTCAATTAATTTTGGCTTCCTTCACCTAGCTCACTATGCTTCTATGAGAACCAGAGTGAAATCCACTAATGAACAATTTATTCTCAAACACACGCTATGCATGGCTAAGAGGTATATTTCTATCCCATTAGCGAATCAATTTATCCAAGCCAATTGAACTCATCGAACATGCATCAACCATACCATATCCATATTCACAAATCCATGTCTACTTCATTTGAAATACTATGATCATACCATTGATGGCCAATCAAGACTAAGCATTAAGCATAGGTATAGAAGAATAAAACCAAACATCAATATATACTCAAAATAATACATAATTATTAATATCCATACAAAGATTCAAAGTAATCCCTAAATACAACTCAATTAATCATTGAACAGGAAAATATACACAAAATTAGTGTTCAAAGAATAAGGAAAGAGAAGAAAACTAAGAGAGAAGGAAGAAAGCACATGGATGTGATCTTATATGCTTGAATCATCCTCCATAAAGAAGATGGCCTTCAACCTTGGCTCCCTAGGCCTCCGCCCAGAAATGAAGTTCCAGTCCCAGCTTCTCTAAACCCAAAATGGCTCCCTCTGTAAAATCTATTAAAAATGTATTTATAGGTCCAGAAAACAGAGTCACGTCGCAGAATTAACATGCCTATGCCGCGGCGCATTTACATTTAGGTCATAGACGTCGCGGCATTACATGCCTGCACCGCGAGATACAAATTTCGTAGCTCTCTATCTGGATGCAGGGGATTCACCATGCCGCAGCATTGATATGTCCGTGCCGCGACATCAACTGTTAGAATACTTTTTTGGTTTTCTCTTCCAATTTTGGCTCAAATGCTCCATATATCGCTTGTTTGGAGCCTTTCCTGCAATGGAAAAATCGCCAACTCATTAACAATTGCAAATCCACTTAATTAATAACAAAGTAAGCACAATTTGCTCAATATCATATAGGAAAGGTATCAGGATTGAATATAACAAATATAAGCACAAAACCTTCCAAATATGCATATAATAAGGACTTAAGCAATCAATGAAAGCATAGATATGTGGTACAAATAACTACATTTCATGGAGTTATCAGTGGTCATCTGCTTCATTAGATCCTCCAAAGTAGGCTTATATTTTGTGGCTGCAGGACCTTGTGGTTGTTGCTAGAATGGTGATCTGCTTAGTCCAGTCTGTTGTTAAAATTGTTGTTGTCTCATTGGATGTTGGAAGGGCTGCTTGTATTGCTATTGTGGTGTTGTATTCCCATATCTTAGGTTAAGATGATCTTTCCAGCCATTATTGTATGTGTTGGGGAATGGATCATATCTTTGTTGTTGCTAGTGAAATTATGGTTTACAAGGAAAGACACCTACAGCAGCAACAAATTGGTCTTGGAATGTAGAACTGTCATCTTGAAGTGTAGAGCATGCATCTATGGGGTGTGAAGGACAAGAACAGATATTGCACACTTGAGTAGGTCCTTGCACAGATGGTTAGCGCCTCTCTACTACCAATTGTCTCATCAAAGAGGTTAGCTCATCAAGTCTATGTTCTATTCTTTGTTAATCAGCATTAGAAAGCTGGACTTCATTGACTCTTCTAGTTAGAGTTATCATTCTGGTACCAAATTATTATGAGTTAGCAGCCATGTTTGTAATCAAATCTCTGGCAGTAGTTAAGGTTTTGTCAATTAAGGCACCTCCACTTGTAACACTCTACCATGCTTCTACCCATTGGTAACAAGCCTTTATAAAATTACTGGATCAACAGCTGATTACTAATCTGGTGGTGTGGGCAACTTGCACATAATTTCTTGAATCTTTTACAGTATTCATACAAGGTCTCACCACTCATTTGTCTAATTTCACATATATCCTTTCTGATTGTAGCAGCTCTTGAGGCAAGGAAAAACTTCTTTAAAAACAGTCTTTTCATGTCATTATAGCAAATGATAACTCTTGGTTGCAAGTAGTATAACTAGTCCTTGCCTACACCATCTAATGAAAAAGGAAAAGCTCTCAGCTTGGTGTGTTCCTTTATAATTCCTTGTGGTTTTATGGTGAAGCAGACCACATGGAACTCCTTTGAGTGCTTGTGATGGTCCTCTCTCCTCACGATCTTTTATCAATGAAACTTAAAACAAGTGAATTAAATCGACACCCATCCTTAAGTTCAAAATCAGCATCCAAATCAGGATATTGAATGCACAATGGTTGATAGTTCACATCAGGTGCAGCTAGTGTAACATCTCGAAAAATATCTGTTTAAGTATAAATGATCGTTTTATATTATTCTTGATTTTTAGGAATTTTTCTAGAATTTTTCGGAAACGACGAATATTTTGATATATTCCTCGTTTTGCATGCACATTGAGCTGAGAATTGCTGAGGTCAATGTAACGCTCTGGAAATTAATTATTTCACCACCAATAGTCATTTTCTAATATTTGTGATTTATGTGCATTTTTCTGAAATTTTTTGGAAATGTCGAATATTTTAATATATTTCTCATTTTGCGTGTGCGCTGTGCAGACCCGGGAAGATGTGATGTCTTTCCTGTGGCTGGTAAACTCTAAATTGTGGACTTGTCGATGGGGGATCTTACTAAACCCGAGGCCGGACACAATTTACAAAGTTTACGTTTTACGAGGTTTTACCCGATGAATGAAATCGCGGTATTGTAAAATCATCGATGAATAATGAAATATTATTTTCATCAATGATCCATAATTTCTACAATCTCAGGA
Organism: Ormosia emarginata; assembly: GCA_029884605.1. Classification (NCBI taxonomy): domain Eukaryota; kingdom Viridiplantae; phylum Streptophyta; class Magnoliopsida; order Fabales; family Fabaceae; genus Ormosia; species Ormosia emarginata. The sequence continues at coordinate 5,956,689 of JAQQTP010000075.1, read as the reverse complement.
AAAATATGCCACATTGTAAATATTCATCCGTGTTAGTGTGTCGATTAGGAAATAACTTTACTTCCATTTTATCGAGAAATGCGAAGCTTCTCATGGAAGCTTGGAGAAGCTTCTTGGAAATTTCCTCTTCCTCCTTCATGACCATGCAAAGCAACCCATTTTTCCAAGGCTCTCTTCTCCTTCATAACTTGGACAACATTTTGGGAGGGAAAATTGATTTTTATTTCCTAAAACATTCATTTACTTCTCACTCTTTCTTCTAAAATTTCTTCTTCTTCCTCATGACATTTTCTTCTCTCTATTAGTCTCCATTTATTACATAGGTTTCTAATTACCTCTTCCCCTCATTCATCACCAAATTTTCTTCCAACCACACTCTCTTAACTCTCTTCCTCTCCTAACATCCTTCTTGTTTGGAGCATCTTGAGATTCCACCATTTTCACCATTTTCCCCAAGCTCAAGCTTTGAGTTTTTATAAGATTCAAGACTTCTCTTCTTTCTCCTCCATTTTAGTGGTCATGGTCTTCATGTTGGCCATCCATGGCTTATTTTCCAAGCCATTATGCTATTCTAACAAAGTCACCATTTTTAGGATTCTTGGAGCTCAAAAAACCGAAAATTCAAAGGAGGTTCTTGGTGTTCTTCTTTTGTTTTCTTCACTTAGGTAATCCAGGAAGACACTCCTCCTCAACCTCTCTTAGCAACTTAGGAACCTTGTATGTGTGTTGTCATTGATTTCTTAATCCATGTATAAAGTTTTCTCATTTTTATGTTGTTCTTCATGATAAGTGCATTTGTTGGGTTTGTATGATTGATTGATGCCTCTTGCATGATTTGAAGGTATATTTGAGTAACTTGTTAATTAAATATGATAATGATTGGTTTGGTTTGAGTTAAAGGACTTAGAGATTCACTAATTTCTAATCAAAAGTTTGTTGCGTGGTAATCGATTACATTTTCCATTGTAATCGATTACAAGCTCTTAAGCACAATCGTGATTATCAAACATATTCAATCGATTACATCTCGTATCAATCAAATTCAAGAATACTAAATTGTAATCGATTACAAGAATGGTGTATCGATTCACAAGCCTACATGTCACGAAATGATGCTTCCATAGGAATCACGTAATCGATTACAACTCCTGTGAGTAATCTATTACGGAGGTTCCTCTTACCTAGAGGAGACAATGCGATTACAACTCCTGTAATCGATTTGCAATTTTCGGATCCTTCAAGTTACGAATTGAAGTTCAAATCGTCATAATCGATTACAATGAGATTGAAAGAATGATCGATTGGTCACATAGGTAACCAAGGAATCGATTACCAGGATGATGTAATCGATTACCAGGACCCAAAAAACTGAGATTTTTTTGAGTGAAAATGATTGAGATTATGGTTCTTTGTCCTTTGTAACTCAAACATAACCTAAAACCATCAATTCAATGATTTTACCTTACTTAAACATGATAGGAATATGTATTCATACCGATAGAGAAGAAAATGATTTTGAAAATAGAATTCTTGGATCCATGATAATGGAAATTGTGATATGTGTGTGATAAATATATTTGATGCTTACATTGGCCTATTGTGTCATGTGATGTAATGGTATGAGATTGTGAATCATACATGTCCATGCATAGTATCATATGCATTGTGAATGCCCTTGTGGAGATATTTTTAAAAGGCCAAGTTACCTAGAGATTGAACATACCTTAAATGTGCGGAGAAAAGTGCGAGTAACTAGGTGGTGGTGGCTCTTGTTATGACCTTCAAGGGAGGAAGCGAAGAGGGAGAGAAAATGGGTCCTTCACAATGGGTAGTTGGTAGCTCCTCTACACAAAGTGGGGTTGAACTAATGCAAAATGCACAAATGAACAAATCCGGACTTGACACTGCCATTTTTCGTGCTCATCGTGATCTAGTGTAGAATGTCCGAAAATGCCAAGAAGATGAAGTGCACGAGAAAAAATTATTGATAAAGTGAATTAGGCCTCGGTGGTTTTAGGTTACGTGTGGATGACATGTCTCCTGATCTTTCTCTTCGACTATTTAAGTCTAGCTCCATGGAGTAGGAATTTGGGAAAGCATGCATATGAGTCATGATATACATTGTCATTGTTAATATTTATTTTTCCATATCCAAAGAAACTTTTTGGTTATTACTAAGATGAATATCTCGCTTGAATTGTTTATTTGCTTGGGATAATGTGAATTTCTAATGCTGCTATTAGTTGAATATGATATTAATTGCTATTTGGGGCATGGCGTCATCTTAATTTATAGGCTGCTATAATTGGTAATGATGGTAGGATGTCTTACCTCTTTCTTGTATCTGAAACCTCGTAAATACTTGCTATATGTATGTATATTGTATTGATCGAAGACAACATGTCCATAGTAGGCGGAAGATCCCGAGTTTCCGACTTCGGCCCGAACGAGACTAGCTTCTATTGAGACGATGGCGGCACGTATGCGCGGATTTCTTGGTGATGTGAGTCCCACCTTCCTTACAAGGCCTATAAAACGTGTTGGCATATCAACTTTCTAATTCCGATCATTGCATCTACTTGGGAGATGTGTCAATCGCCCTTTAGCCTGGAGACGTCGCATGAGGCACCCGTCCTCACCTAAATCACAAGTTTTACTTGCCCATTGGTGGCGAAATAATTAGTGTGGGGTGATCGTTACTACACCTCTTGGGAGGACTTTTTACTTGCACGTAAAACGAGGAATACATTAAAATATTCTTGCCTGGTTCTGTGGTTCCCATGGAAGTTTCCTCTAAAAAAATAAATCCCGTAAGGACCGGATTTATTCGGTCCCTCCTCATCCGAGAGAGATGAGTTTACACCACTCGTAGCTACTAATGGCTACCCATTGTTTTATTTTGGGGCAACGATGTATTTTTTTGTGGGTGTATATATTTTGGTATCTTGAATCTTTATAATCCTTTGGGGCATGTATAGTTTTGTCTTTTCACATATATCCTTTCGCTTGTATCTAAGTATAAATGAAGTTAGCACATTTTTATATATTTATCTATATGCATGTTATTCGGATAGAATTTTGTCTACTATTTTATTCTTCACCGTCATTTATATTCCGCATGGTTAGAATGATTATCAAAACAAAAAAAAAAAAATATTTGTTCTTTATTTTACTCGCGTATTTAAGAATTGAACAAGTTAAACTTAAACGAATGAACCGAGTCTTGAAATGTTACAACTTTACTTTTCCTCATTTTCTTTTATTTGACAATGTGACGTTCCCTCCCAAAAAGGGGCGTTACAGCTAGTTCCTTTAAGGTCCTATTTTACATGTTATCAGTCATAGGTATAATGTTATATATATACTCACTTTCAGTTTCAAATTCAATGTCAGTCTCAACCTCAGATGTTATTTAATCCTATGAGTCCTATTCAATACATGCAAGGTTCTTACTTAAAACCACATTTTCCTTCAACCCACTAATTTTCAGCCCATTTTGAGCACCAAGTTTTGAACAATAATTACTAAAAATGTTATTCGTAAAAGCCACCTGAAACAAGCAAAACAGAAGCAAAACAAAGGTTAGTGAAGGGTTAGTAAAAGTTTTGATATGATTAATTAGCACCTAATGATCTCCGGCAATGGTTCCAAATTTGATTCGAGTGCCAAAGTCAACCAAATAACAAAATTCTAGTTTTACCGATAACTTGTAGCACAAGCCAGCGAATCGAGTCGTCTTTTGAGGATCAAGGAACCAATCAAACCAAATTAAGGTCAAACAAGGGGGATTGTGTATGCAGAATGTAAACATAATAATTAAATATAAGAAAAATCAAATTGTAAAGCAACCAATCTAAGAAATCGTCAGGAACCTAGGCTAGTCATTGATCACTAAACATGCATCTGGATTGAATTAATTGGTTAATCTATGATTGATGGAAATCTCTGCATCAAACACATAGAATTCAATATTAGATAATCACCTAGAATTTAACTAACAAACGATTCATAAACCTGCGATCACTAGATTCATGCAACATATGCTAGTTTAACAACCAGAATTCAATTAACCTAGATTAACAAATCTGTCAACCTAACCGTCTTCAATTCATGTGACTAAATCATAATTAATCAATCATAATTTAATCACAAATCTTAATTAGGATTAAGGGTTTAATCGGATCACATTACACAACAGAAATCTCTAATCATGCAATTCAAAATCTAAATCAAGAGAGGAAGAAGATAATTAATTCAATTCAAAATCAAAATTAAGTACAAATCTCAAAGCCAAACCAGAACTTCCTCATGATCCTTGGATTAATCTTGAATGTTTAGCTCTCTTTGGCTGCTATATATAGTTTGCTAAAAAAAAAGAGAAAATTCTGGGTAGAATAATCAAGTAGTACGAATTAGGGTTACTATCTATCTTAGATCCCCTATTTATACAAAAATAACTAACTTAAAAATTAAGAATCATAATTTTCCCCTAAGTTTAGGTTAATCATCTGCTTCTTAGCTTTCTTTGGCCACTGAAATCACTTGATTTAGGCTTAAGATGAGACAGTTATGCCCAAATCACTCTCAATGGGTCTCTGGACTCATCAGCCAACTTCACAGGGGTATAACACCATCAAAACGTTGTAGTTTCAATTAGTGGTCTCATAAGAGTTTGATACTTGTGTGTAAGCTTTCCAATGACATTGGTTTCAACTCTAAAAGACCCTTACAACTCAAGTTATGGACCAATTAGTGCACACTACTCTTCCAGCGACAGCACCCTTGTTATGACTTCCAAACCTAATTCGATCCACTATATATCCGATTCAGCTCTGAATCTCTTCATGAAAGTTTTAGAACTCTCTCTTATCTTTTTTACATAATTTTTATATATCTGGAACTTAAAATATGACCAAAATATAGAAACAATGTAAAATCCTAATAATGCTAGAAAAATCACTTAAGCCCAGCTTAAGCCTAAACTTACAAAATATGGTCAAGCTCAATCAATTAAGTTCATGGAGAGTGTAAATGACTGAAAATGAGGGTTTATTAATGTATGAAATTTATGATTATAAATAAGCTACCTCTTTGATAAAATTGGCATGTAGGAGCTCCTTAACTCGAGTTTCAATGTTTTTTTGCTTTTTGGGTTGACTTTCCATTTTCGCTGCGATATCGACTTAGCACTAGGATGAAAGGAAAAATGGTATGAAATAAAATTTTTATCCAATCTAGGCATATTGGCTGGGGTTTATGTGAAGATATCCATTTTTTTTTTTAGGAATGCAGTTAATTGGTTCCTTTCTTCCATATTAAGGTGACCACCAACTTGTTAGCCATGACAACCATCACCCAAGAGAAGGGTGAATTAGGTGATTATAAATTTTTAAAACAACTTTGAGAAATTATGCATTTTGATATTTTCAATCAACACATGCAGCGGAATAAGTCTGGCAAAGGTACAACTATTAGAGATTTCTCAAATACCACTTGGGCTATAGGATAAATCAAGCAAATAAACTAGACATCAAATTCAACTTAAGCATATATAATTAAAGCACAAATATAAAGGAGATAAAGTTGAGAAAAGCAAACACAATGATATATCTTGGTTCAGCCACCAACCATTTGTGGCCTACATCCAGTCTCTAAGCTTAACTTGAGATTTGCTTCATTGTCTCCTAGACTTTACGGGTGATAGGAAAACATTTGTACAAGTAAGAGTACTCCTCACACCTTGGGATACCTCACCCTTGTGCTAGAGCCTCCAACTCTTCAAGTTTCATAGGTGCTTCAAAAACTTTTACATTCAAGAGCATTCACAACACCTTTGGGATACCTCACCCTTTGTGTTTAAGCCTCACTACAAAGGATTCCCCATCTTTTTCTCTCTTGAGGGATACCTTACCCTCTTACAATGATTTTGAGATGAAGAGAAAGATTATAAACTCTCACAAGAGTAGATATACAACTTGAAGAACAAAAGAATAGAAGGATTTTACAATAAAGAGCTTAAAATATGATTTTGATGATTCAAGGATTAAACAAAGTGTTCTAGAGTTTCTAAAGATGTAAATGCTTCAATATACACTTATTTATAGAGCTCAAGTGATAAAATAGTCATTGGTAGTGTTTAGAAATATTTTTTTTATGAAAACTAGATGTTTGTAGCCATTAAGAACGCTTCTGGGCATGTGGTAATCAATTACATGGATGTTATAATCAATTATATAGACTCTGCCAGAGTTGTAATCGATTACAGGACTTGTGTAATCGATTACATGACATCTGATTTTGAAATATGATTTTAAAAGGTCATAACTTCTTCAATTCTTATCCGATTAAAGTAAATGACCACTCATTTGAAAGATATTTGAGTCTATTTTCAAATGAAATAAGTTTTACAACAAAACACAAAGTATTGTGAAAGTTATGATCAAAAGAGTAATCAAAGGTCAGCTTTTAAAAACTCAAACTTGACTATTTTTCATAATTTAAAGCAAATGATCATAACTTCTTCATTTTTTATCCGTTTAAAGGAAATGACTACTCATTGAAAAGATCTTTGAGTCTATTATCAAATGAAATAAGTTTCATAACAAAACTCAAAGTATTTTGAAAGTTGTGATTAAAATAGTAACCAAAGGTCAGTTTTTCAAAACTCAAACTTAATTATTTTTCATAGTTTTTAACTACTACCATGACTAGCTTTTCAAAACATGTTTTTTGCGCATTTTAGCATTTAAGAACCATTTTTAAATATTTTAAAACATATTTGAGCTCTTTTCGTATAAAACCTCTATTTTTATATAGGAGAAAACCTAAAAAGGAAATATATCAATTCTAGTCCTTAGGTTTCTTGATATAATTCAAGCTTCCAAAAATTTCTTCTCTTCAAATCTTGTAAATGCTTAGAACATCTTATCATTCTCATTCTTCTTGAATTTAGCATAATTATGATCTTTTGCTTTCTTGTTGCAATATTCACTCTTGTTACTTGGACTATTCTACAAAGTATTGCTCACTTAAACAAACATAGTTAGTCCAAATTAATAATTCAATATTTTCATATGCATGATTCATAAATGTATAACTCTAGTTAGTCTAACATGCATATAAGACTTTCATAAGCACATCCAAATAAGATATTTATCAATTACTAATAGATATCCTCTATATAGGATGTAACAAAGAACACTTTGCATATTTTCATTTAAATAAGGCTAAATCCAATGTTAATTTAATACAACTCATATAACATATTATTGAATATATCCTATAAAAAATGCTATAAAGAATATGCATGATTCTTATATGAAATATAATAAGATGGAGTACATGATCATGCATGATCCTATATAATCTATTAAGCACATCTAGATAGCATAAACATCATTCTTTTTGTCTTGTATTTGTCATCATCAAAACTTACAATATTAAATCATTGAGGCAAACTTATTTCTACAATCTCTCCTTTTTTTATAATGACAAATCATTAAAGAAAAATATGTTAAGCAATATAGAAGAATAGATATTCGTGTAAGCATATCAAACAATAAGTACAAGAACATATTTTTTTCAATTCTCACTCCCCCTATTTGACATCAACAAAAAGGCTTAGGAAGGAAAAATAATATTTTCTCCCCCTATAGATAAAGCTCATGTTGCCAAAAAGAGTAGGATCATCAAAATCATAAACTGCTTTAAGTTATTCAAAACATAACTATCTTCCCTTATTTGATTCTACATATGATTCAAGAATAGAGAGATGTGTCAAGCATGCTTTCAAAATATAAAAGATTAATCATGTAATGCTTGTCATATTTTAGTACATCAATATTTAGCATATAATAGCAATAAGCTTAAGAAATTATGTCTAACATATAATGTCTTGCATACCACATGATAAATAAGTACCGCTTAATGAAAGTTACAAAATATCCATATAAGGTCATGAAATTAAGGTTTTCAAACGAAAGATCATACAACTTGCCATATATCAAGCATTTTTCAATGTAAGAATCAAAAGATATGAAGTTAAAGAATGTTTACCTTCTTTCATTGATAAAGGGAAAGAGAATAAGAGATGGTCTTCGTTAACATGTTGATAGTATTAACAATAAAACACTTCATGTCAAATAAGGATGTAAGCCAAGAGATATAAACAACAATTTAAGAGTTAGGTTCTCCCTCATTAAAGCACAAGATGGATAAAGTGAAATATGTATGCAAAGACCAAATAAGCACATTACCATAAAGTAAAGCAAGGCAAAAAAATACTTATTCTTAATCCATCAATCAAAAGCTATTTTAAAACTTCTTCCCTTTTCAAAAAGAATTTTTCAAGAACACATTACATTTTCAAAAGCAGTTTAGAAGGGTAGAGATGTTTTATATTAAACCACATATTCCTTGAGAGTGATCAAACCCAAGTCAAAAGAATATCTGAAAGTATATCTCCTATCTTTCTCATTGAACAAAATCCTTGAGAAAATAAAACACTTTGAAGAACAAGGCTTATCTTTTGAAGTATTAAGATGAGCTCTATAGAACATTTCAAAAAATTAATTTGGAAACTTTCTTAAACATTCTCTCAGGATATAATAAAACTTTTCAAAGCAAATGAAGATAGTACTACATTTATAGCACATATCCAATGATTTCCAAATTTTCAAGACAATTAGGAGGTGAAAATACTTTCAAGGTCTTAAGACAAGTTCAAAAGATTATCAAGAATATGAAACTTGAAAAGTTTCTTTCAAATATGATAAGAGATTTTACTTTAAAAACTTTTTTAATCAAACTAAAACCTCTTTTCAAAACAAAATCATGATTCTCATAGGTGTTATACACTAAGAAACCATAGATCAAGAGAATCATAGATATTAAACATTCACCTTGATAAAATATGTTATAGGAATCAAAGCATGTATATAACTAACATCATCCACCCTATATGCAATGACAAAATTAGATAGTTAATATCTAATTAGGCATTTTATCAATGTTAAGCATACTTCTCATGTAAGGAAAACATCTAATCATTTAAGTTCAATTTATCAACAAGTGTCATACAATTCATAGCATATAAAATATCACAATAAGATATGTAATATAAAGCATGTATCACATTATCAACCGTGCAATGTTAACTCTAATAAGAACAAAAGAAGGATATATGCATTTGAATCCAAAAGCATAGTTTAATCATTTTCAAGGCAAGATTCAAGTTTATCAAAAAAAACTTGATCATCATCAAAATATACATAAGCATTTTGGGGCAAACAATGATCATGTAAGGCATGTAATATCAAGTAAGGAATTCTAGTATGCACACAAGCCAAGTTTCTTACATTGAAGTTCAAAGACAAGTTCAAGGCACAAGATGAATCACTTACTTCTTGTTTTCAAGATATGAACATATCAAGCAATTTCAAATAAGAAGATATATAATTTTTAACTTTCTAATCTCCAAGTAAGTATATAAGAAAATTAAGCATCAAAGATAAAGAATTAGAACTATTTATGAGCATGTGAATTTTCAAATTTGAACAAAGAGAATTGGTCAAAAGCTTAAGAACAAAGATATTACCATAAATCATGTCATTCCAAATAAGATGTGTACTTATCTAGCATGTTAGCATATGTAAAGACACTTCCAAGAAACAATGCTAGAAAAACATAACTTAAGGCATGTTAAGGCATAAAATAAGTCTCTACTTCTCCAAATATCACATGATATTCAATTTAAAGCATAAAAAGGATAATAGATTGATATTACCAAAAGTGTACTCTTTGAGATTTTGTAGGTGACTCCAACTTCCATGCCTTTAAGGCTCCATAAGAATGTTGTGGTTCTCCATGATGTTTTTTTTTTCATTACTCTTGGAGAACTCAGACTATTTTAATTTTTTCTAACCTCATGTAGCATAGTTATATTTCACTTCAATGCATACTTCAGCTAATAGTCATCCTACAACACAATTCAAAGTACTTTTTTTGGCATCCATCAATTTTAAATCCATTGGTGTTAGTCATTGATTATTAATCTATTATGCTCTCATAAAGATTAATTTTTTTTTATAGTATGTAAATTAAGCACCAGAAATTAAATAATCAATTACCATTAAGCATATAGGCAATAACATGCTTACTTTCATGATATATAGACAATTCAAAACATAGCAAGCACACCTAGGCATTGTAGAACCTTATGTTCCAAGATATATAACAAATTAATGAGTTATGGTACAATAAGAATGAACATAATCATGTGCTAAACATAATATCCAAATTTTACCAAATACACATAATTCTATCAATCACTCAAGGCCTACAAGGAATATACCTCAAATGCATTGACTTTACAAGTGAATGTGCATGAGAGGTAAAAATTTTTGATACCTTGGCCTTAGTAATCAAGGAAATACTTTTTCTTACCCATCGCTTCTCTTTTGGAGTCTTGAACTTTACAAGTTTTATATTTTGTACTTGAGAAGCTCTGGTTGAAGCCATTTTCCTTCTTTGACTAAAACTTCTACTATTGGGCTTTGGAAGTATTCTCCTTGATGATTCCTCTTTCTTTTGACCAATTAGTCCTTCCTTTTGAGAAATTTTCTGCATAATTAAAACACTATGAGGATGTTTTGGTACCCACTTCATCTTGGGTCCTTGAATGTTAGTACTAGAGCTTTTAAGACTTTTAGGAACCTACACTATGTTATTTCTCATATAAGGATTTCTTCTATAATTGCACAAATGAAAAATATATCCTAAATGACCACAAAAATTGCAAACAATTGAATTCAATGATGGCTTGGTCCTTTGAAGATCATCTTTGGAAAACTTAAGCCTTTTGTTGTTTTTATTACATTCTAAACTATTTTTACGATAACTTTTGCTTGAATTTTCATGTGGAATGACATTAGCTTTATTCTCATTATCAAGTATGGAATGTAAGCAATTAGAATCATTACTTTAGAAAATTTGAAAGATAAGTCCTCAACTTGACTTTCTAAATCAATGTACTTTTCACAAGAAGTTGATGTTTCATATTTCAAAGGCATTTCCTCATCAAGAAAAGTATATTCATTTTTCAAAATCTCAATTTTATTTTCAATGGAGGAAATGTTTTCCAAACAAGATAAGTTTTTCTTTTCTAAATTCAACAAACCATTATACAATTCATCATATGCACATTGTAACTCATAATAAGAAGGACTATAATCTAATTTAGCATTATTTACCTCAAAGTCCTTTTTATCCATATAGGAAGTAGTCTTAATTTTTAGCATACTTGGCTCTTTAAGGGAATCACCATCTTCCTTATTGTTGTCTATCAAGGATTCAAGAATATCTTCTTTCTCAATTTTGTTTTACTTTGTCTCTTCTTCAAATTGAGCACCATCATCACTAAGAGACAGTGAGCTCATTTTCTTACTTTGAACATCTTCTTGAGGACATTTTTCATGACAAGCTTCATTCAATGACTTTTGCTCTTCTTGATTTCTATATATAACTTTATACACAAAATCATTATTAGAAATATAAAGAGCATCAAGGGTGTCAAAAATTTCTTTGGCACTAGATCGATTCTTAATTCTTGCATAAGCATCATTATTCAAATTACTTCTCAAGATTTGCATTGCTCTAATGTTCAAGGAAAAACATTTCTTGTAATAAGCATTCTAAGTTTGTTTTGGTTTAAGAGAAAATTCATTAAGCACAATATCCCACAAATTCAAATCAATAGATTGCATATAAAATTTCATTCTAGCTTTCCAATAAACAAAAAGCACACTATCAAAGAATAGTAGTTTATCAATTTCAAAACCTTCTATTTTGAAAAGCATTCAATGGTTGCCAACAAACAATGATCTTTAACTTTAAGCGATTAAGCTTTTAACAGAGCACGAAACTTTGATACCACTTGTTAGCCATGGCAACCATTACCCCAGAGGGGGGTAAATTGAGTGATTATAAATTTTTAAAATAACTTTAAGAAATTATGCATTTTGATATTTTCAATCAACACATGCAGCGGAATAAGTCTAGCAAAGGTACAACTATTAGAGATTTCTCAAATACCACTTGGGCTATAGGATAAATCAAGCAAATAAGCTAGATATCAAATTCAACTCAAGCATATATAATTAAAGCACAAATGTAAAGGAGATAGAGTTGAGAAAAGCAAACACAATGATTTATCCTGGTTCAGCCACTAACCACTTGTGACCTACATCCTGCCCCCAAGCTTAACTTGAGATTTGCTTCACTATCTCCTAGACTTCACGAGTGCTAGGAAAACGTTTGGACAAGCAAGAACACTCCTCACACATTGGGATACCTCACCCTTGTGAGCCTCCAACTCTTCAAACTTCACAGGTACTTGAAAAACTTTTACATTCAAGAGCACTCACAAAACCTTTGGGATACCTCACCCTTTGTGTTTAACCCTCACTACAAGAGATTCCTCAGTCTTTTCTCTCTTGAGGGATACCTCACCCTTGTACAATGATTTTGAAATGAAGAGAAAGATTATAAACTCTCACAAGAGTAGATACACAACTTGAAGAACAAAGGAATATAAGGATTTAGCAATAAAAAGCTCAAAATATGATTTTGATGATTCAAGGATCAAACCAAGTGTTTTAGAGTTTCTAAAGATATAAATGCTTCAATATACACTTATTTATAAAGCCCAAGTGATAAAATAGTCATTGGTAGCATTTAGAAATGATTTTTTTATGAAAACTAGCCATTTATAGCCATAAGGAATGCTTCTAGGCATGTGGTAATCGGTTACATGGATGTTGTAATCGATTACATGGCATCTGCCAGAGTTGTAATCGACTACAAGACTTGTTAATCGATTACATGACCTCTAGTTTTGAAATATGACTTTAAAAGGTCATAACTTCTTCATTTCTTATCCAATTCAAGCAAATGACCACTCATTGGAACGATCTTTGAGTCTATTTTCAAATGAAATAAGTTTTACAACAAAACACAAAGTATTGTGAAAGTTATGATCAAAAGAGTAACCAAAGGTCAGCTTTTAAAAACTCAAACTTGACTATTTTTCATAGTTTAAAGCAAATGATCATAACTTCTTCATTTCTTATCTGTTTAAGGAAAATGACTACTTATTAGAAAGATCTTTGAGTCTATTTTCAAATGAAATAAGTTTCATATCAAAACTCAAATTATTTTGAAAGTTATGATCAAAATAATAACCAAAGGTCAGTTTTTCAAAACTCAAATTTTCATAGTTTTTAACTACCACTATGATTAGCTTTTCAAAACATGTTTGTTGGGCATTTTAGCATGTAAGAACCATTTTTAAATATTTAAAAATATATTTGAGCTCTTTTCATGTAAAACATCTATTTTTACATAGGAAAAAGCCTAAAAGGAAAATATATCAATTCTAGTCCTTAGGCTTCTTGATGTAATCCAAACTTCCAAAAATTTCTTTTCTTCAATTCTTATAAATGCTTAAAACATCATATCATTCTCATTCTTCTTGAGTTTAACATAATTGTGATATTTCACTTTCTTATTGCAATGCTTACTCTTGATATTTGGATTATTCTACAAAGTATTGTGATTGGGGTGAAATCAAAGTATACTGCTCACAAGTAATAAAATATCGAATCCACAACTATGTTTATGAATACCAATTAACTAATTAATTCAATTAAATTAAACAAAAGAGAATATAATTGTTGAACAAGAACGTAGAAACCAAACAATTAAATAAATAAAAGTTAAGACGCAAAAATTGAGAATAAAAATAGCAAATTGTTGAGAAAAGATTTCAGATTTAAGAAAGCTTCCAGGATCGGGTTAACCACAATGATACAAGACTCCTAATTGACAATCCTCTTATTAACACTTGAAATTCAATTGAAGGTGAATTACCCCAAATTAGTTAATGTTCCCTTTCAAGATACAAGAACCGTGCCCAATTAAACCAATTCCTGCTCTCGTGGTAATTGAATCTAAATTGAACCCATTACGCTTTTTGGTAATTCATTAATCCTCGAAAGGCCAAACCTACTCTCGTGATTTAAACCTTAAGTTCAATTCTTATAGTTCCAACACCTAGGTTCACCTTTCAGTACGTCCCTAGATATCTATGAGATGCAAATAAGTGGCCAGCAAATTCACATGAATAATCGCAATAAGGATTGAATCAACAACATTCAAGATTAATAAAAGGGGTAAACAATATCAATTAATCATCATCAATGTATCAAAGGGCATTGCCCAATCCTAGAAACAAAAGAACTACTCAGACATGGAGAAGAAGAAATCATAATTCATGTTCCAAGAACAACCAAACCCGTATCCATGAGAGAAGAGAGGAAGATGAAGATCAAGAGCCTCCAATGTGCCTCCTTCTAACCAAATTCCAACCCTAATGTTGTCTTCAGAACATCTATATATACCCCATGGGTTAAAACGGTTCAAGCCCATAAGAAAAGAGAAAAATGGACTTAAACAGCTGACACGCACTCCGAACCACGGCCGTGGTGGCCACCACGGCCTGGCCGTGGTTGGTTCTGGGGTCATGATTTTTATGTTGTCTCTCAACCACGGCCGTGGTGGCCACCACGGCCAGGCCGTGGTTGGTTCCGAAACTCCTTTTTTGCTTTTTCACGCAAATGCTCGATCCATGGCCGTGGTTCAGACCACACGGCAGGCCGTGGAACTCTCTCGGAATGAGCTTTTTGTCTCAATTTGCTACCCTTTAAGCTCCAACTTCAATTGTGCAAGCTTTCCATCCATTTAAAGGTCAATTAAGCACCAATCCACTTACAACAACACCAAAAACACCGCAGCTTATCCGAACTAAAGGGAAAAACAAACAAAAAGGGAAACTAAAATGCCTAGAATGTATAAAAATGCATGCAAACACATGAACAAAATATGATGTTGTTTCACACACATCAAAATACCCCCAAGCTTAAGATTTTGCTTGTCCCAAGCAATAACTAAGACCAAACAAAGGAGTGGGATCAAAAGACAATAATAAATGAGGAACCCGAGAAAACATCCAACCAAGCAATAGGCAAAGACAAACTAAGAAATAGAGAGGTAATCAAAATCAAGTCCAATTAGAGGCTAAAGTTCTCGAAATCATGCTCCTCACTAAATTAGGATCACTCCACTAACCACACTCAAAGTGTTCAAGGATGAAGACAATGCGCTCAATATTCCTCAAAGAAAATGCACTTCCATAAGCTTGATAAGAAACCAAATTTCCACTAATAATCAAAGCATGAATGCAAGAATCAAAAGGTCTTTCAAGGGATATAATGGGGCCATGGGAATGATGTCGGGAAGGATAAAGAAAGGAGGGTATGCACAAAGGGCTAACAACATTTTCAACAAGCACAAGAAACCCAATAGAACATACACGAGCAAAGACAATTTTCAATCAAGGCATAATTCCACATTTTCTCCCTTTCTTTTCAAGCTTTCATCTCAAGCTTTTCTTTTATTTTGTTTTCCTTTTTTTCCTCATTTTTTTTTTTTAAGAGGGGAGAGACCTCATTTTCAAAACACATGATTCCCAATACAACATTCAAACTCGATTGCTCCATTCAATATTCTAAATGATCACCGACAATGTATCATCATAGGCATCAAGAAAACAATTATACAATAGGCTCAAAATGGGCAACTAGAGGATGAAAGTGTAACAAATTCAAAGGCCGAAAAATACCTAAGATGCCTTAATCACATTCAAGCATGCAAACCAAGATTTCGCCTCAAAATGGTTTCAAATCAAGTTCTAGAACACAAAATCAATGAGGAATGACCACTCAACACAAAGAATGGGATGAAAAATCATATAGTGAATAAATCCCATACAAGCTCAAAACTCACTTTTAGAGGTTCAAAAATCAATGAGAAGCACAAATTCAGAGAACATATGCTAATTATCAACTATAAAGAAATCACCTCCACTATCAATTAAAGACAATGCCTGTTGCCTACCACAAGAATCAATAAATTGGGTTCCAAATCAATTATCATCTCAAAATCCCCAAAAGAGAGGGGGACAAGGTTCAACCAAAAAGCAGAAATATAAGATGGTGTGAAAATGCAATGCAAAATGAGATATGGGAATGCATGATAATGAAGATAAAAATAAAAATGAAAAATAAATACCCCCAAGCTTAGATCTTACATTGTCCCCAATGTAAAAATCTAAAACTATGGAAGGAATAAATGAAAAGAACTCACTGCGGTGGTGGAAAAAGGAGACGTGTAGCCATGAACTCGAACATCCTGGTCTAAAACTCCATTTTTTTTTTTTTTGGCGACACTATATACATCCCCTACAAAGGCTCCGAACTCGGGGAGGCACCAAAGCCGACTCAACAATAGCTAACTAAGAAACAAAAAAAAAAAAAAAAATGTTAATCAATAAAAATAAGAAAATAAAGGAAAAGAGATAGAATGTTGGGTTGCCTCCCAAAAGCGCTAAGTTATAGTCATTAGCTTGACTATGAGTGGTTCTCTCGCTCGGGTGATGTCAATGGAGTGGTCCTCAGTCCCCACTCCTTCTTCATAGTGTTGCACTCTCTGGCCATTTATCATGAATGTCTTCTGGCTTTCTATCTTCACCTCAAGCACACCATAGGATAAGACTCGAACAATCTCATATGGTCCACCATTTCGACCACAACTTACCTGGACAGAAACGTAGAAGCGAGTTATCAACAAGAACTTTATCCCCTAGTTTAAATTCACGCTTCTTGACACATTTGTCATCCCGCTTTTTTGGTCCTTTCTTGCAGGGCTTGACCTTCTCGAACTTGGAAGCAACCTTGGGCAAGGTCTCCTCTAATACAGCATGAGTCACAGATTCCTGCATATCTGAAAGTACAACTCTGTCCATATCATCAGTAGCATCTATGCGATTACATGAATTAGAGAAATTAAGATTTTTTTCAGAATTGAAAACATTAAAAACTACTTCCTCATTATTCAATCGCAAAGTCAATTTCCCTTTGTGGACATCAATAATTGCCCTTCCAGTGGCGAGGAATGGTCGCCCAAGTATGAGCGGCATTTTAGCATCTTCTTCCATGTCAAGCACAACAAAATCAACGGGTAAAAAAAACTTACCCACTCTGATAGGAACATCCTCCAAGATGCCTACGGGGTACTTGACGGACCGATCCGCCAACTGAAGTGAAATAGTTGTGGGTTTCACTCACCCACCTCCAACTTCTTGCACACGAAAGTGGGCATAAGACCGACACTAGCCCCTAAGTCACACGAGCTTTATCAAAATTTGTGTTACCAATCAAGCAAGGAATAGAGAAGCTACCTGGATCTTTTAGCTTAGGAGGCAATTTATTTTGAATTAAAGCACTACACTCCTCGCTTAAAGCTACGGTCTCATATTCATCAAGCTTTCTCTTATTAGACAAAATGTCCTTAAGAAACTTAGCATAGGTAGGCATTTGTTTCAACGCCTCGGTGAAGGGTACATTAATGTACAATTTCTTAAGGACCTCTAGGAACTTCCCAAATTGCATATCTAGCTTGGCCTTAGCCAATCTTTGAGGGAATGGCACCGGGGGTTGGTATGGTTCGAAGGTACATACTTAGACACCTTTTCATTAATTTTCTCTTCCTCTAAGGTTGTGTCTTAGTGTCTTTTTCCTCATTTCCCTCATCTTTGTCACTCACCTCCTTACCCTTGGGATCCTCTAATGTCTTACCACTTCTCAAACTAACGCCATGCAGTGTTCATTACCCTGGATTCATTTCGGTGACCAGAGAATTTACCTTGTTGCCTATGTGAAGTGCACCGCAAGTTGGGCAATCTGAGTTTCTAACAATTTATTATGAATGGCCAAATTTTCAACTTTAGATGACAACTCTCTAATGGCCTCATCCACAACTTGCCCATGTTGCCTAAACTCCTCATTTTGCTTAGCTTGACTCTCAACAAAATTCTCAAGAAGAGACTCAAGTTTAGAGTTTTGTACCTGTTGGAGTCCAGAAGAGGGTTTACCACTACCTTGCCCTGCTTGGTGTTGACTATTCCGTTAGGAGAAGTTGGGATGTGACTTCCAACCGGGGTTGTAAGTTTGAGAATATGGATCATTCCTCCCCTTTTGGTTGAAGTCATGGAAATTGTGGCATGATTCCACTTGCTCCACCGGTGCACCTTGTGAGAGCCAATTCCAACTTGGCATTCAACACCTATGTGTCCCTGTGCTCCAAATCTCACAAAAATTGTTAGAGGCACCTATGGCATTTACATGAGCCTTTTCAAGCATGTCAAAACGTTTATTCAAAGAATCAAATTTTGACATAATTAAATCAACTCCGTCTACCTCAAACTTACCTCCCGAGAGTTTTCTCGGGTTATTACCTCTTTCATTTGCCCATTGGTGATGATTTGTGGCAACACTCTCAATGATCTCATAGGCTTCGTCGTCATCTTCTATTCATCAAAGCTCCACCAGGTGCGAGTCTAGAGACACCTTCAAAGAATATTCCAGCCCATTATAGAAGGTGTAGACGATCAACCATTTTTCTAACCCATAGTGTGGGCAGGCTTCCAGCAAAGCCTTATATCTATCCCAAGCTTCCGACAATGATTCACCATCTTTCTGAACAAAGCTTGTGATTTGGGTCCTCAGATGAGCAGTCTTGGATAGTGGAAAGAATTTGTTCAAGAAAGTTTGCTCCAATTGGTCCCAAGAAGTGATGGTCTCAGTGGGAATTGACCTCAACCAAGCCCTAGCTCTATCTCTCAATGATAATGGAAATAGGCGAAGGCGAATAGCATCAACAGAGGCACCTTCAATCTTGAGGGTCTCACGAATTCCAAGAACATATCCACATGATCGTTTGGGTCCTCGATGGCAATCCTCCAAACCGGTTCTCGCCTTATCATGGTGAGTAAAGCGGGGTATGGTGAACTGTCTAGCTTCAATGTCTGCCGAGCAATTCCAGAACGCAAACCCCGAGCATTAGGGGCTGCATACTCTTTAAGAGGTCTATTATCAGCAGGTGCAGCCATGACAAGCGTTGGCTCAAGTCTATCTCTTACTCTTTGGCTTTGTTGTCTTCTTCTTCTGCGAAGGGTTCTTTCAATTTCAGGATCAGCTTCTTCAAGAGTCCCAAAACATCTAGTTCTTCGCATAAACAAGAGAATTACCTGTAGACACTCAAAGAGAAAACAAGAAAGTAGTAAAAAGGTTTAAAATAATTAAATTAAAAATTTAACTGATATTCAAGAAGAACACAGTCCCCGGCAACGGCGCCAAAAACTTGATTGGGGTGAAATCCGCAAGTGTACGGTTTCGTCATCAAGTAATAAAATATCGAATCCACAGGGACTATGTTTATGAATACCAATTAATTAATTAATTCAATTAAATTAAACAAAAGAGAATATAATTGTTGAACAAGAACGTAGAAACCAAACAATTAAATAAATAAAAGTTAAGACGCAAAATTGAGAATAAAAATAGCAAATTGTTGAGAAAAGATTTCAGATTTAAGAAAGCTTCCAGGATTGGGGTTAACCACAATGATACAAGACTCCTAATTGACAATCCTCTTATTAACACTTGAAATTCAATTGAAGGTGAATTACCCCAAATTAGTTAATGTTCCCTTTCAAGATACAAGAACCGTGCCCAATTAAACTAATTCCTACTCTCGTGGTAATTGAATCTAAATTGAACCCATTACGCTTTTTGGTAATTCATTAATCCTCGAAAGGCCAAACCTACTCTCGTGATTTAAACCTTAAGTTCAATTCTTATAGTTCCAACACCCAGGTTCACCTTTCAGTACGTCCCTAGATATCTATGAGATGCAAATAAGTGGCCAGCAAATTCACATGAATAATCGCAATAAGGATTGAATCAACAACATTCAAGATTAATAAAAGGGGTAAACAATATCAATTAATCATCATCAATGTATCAAAGGGCATTGCCCAATCCTAGAAACAAAAGGAACTACTCAGACATGGAGAAGAAGAAATCAGAATTCATGTTCCAAGAACAACCAAACCCGTCATCCATGAGAGAAGAGAGGAAGATGAAGATCAAGAGCCTCCAATGTGCCTCCTTCTAACCAAATTCCAACCCTAATGTTGTCTTCAGAACATCTATATATACCCCATGGGTTAAAACTGGTTCAAGCCCATAAGAAAAGAGAAAAACGGACTTAAACATCTGACACGCACCCCGAACCACGGCCTGGCCGTGGTTGGTTCTGGGTTCATGATTTTTATGCTGTCTCTCAACCACGGCCGTGGTTGGTTCTGGAAACTCCCTTTTTTGCTTTTTCACGCAGCTGCTCGATCCATGGCCGTGGTTCAGACCACGGGCAGGCCGTGGAACTCTCTGGAATGAGCTTTTTGTCTCAATTTGCTACCCTTTAAGCTCCAACTTCAATTGTGCAAGCTTTCCATCCATTTAAAGGTCAATTAAGCACCAATCCTGCACAACAACACCAAAAACACCGCAGTTATCCGAACTAAAGGGAAAAACAAACAAAAAGGGAAACTAAAATGCCTAGAATGTATAAAAATGCATGCAAACACATGAACAAAATATGATGTTGTTTCACACACATCATATTGCTCACTTAAACAAACATAGTTAGTCCAAATTCATAATTCAATATCTTCATATGCATGATTTATGAATGTATAACTCTAATTAGTCTAACATGCATATAAGACTTTCATAAGCACATCCAAATAAGACATTTATCAATTACTATTAGATATGCTCTATATAGGATACAACAAAGAACACTTTGCATATTTTCATTTAAATAGGGTCAAATCTAATATTAATTTAATACAACTCATATAACATATTATTGGATATATCCTATAAAAGATGCTATAAAGAATATGCATGATTCTTATATGAAATATAATAAGATGAAGTACATGATCATGCATGATCCAATATAATCTATTAAGTACATCTATGTAGCATAAACATCATTCTTTTTGTCTTGTATTTGTCATCATCAAAACTTAACATATTAAACCATTAGAACAAACTTATTTCTACAATACCAACTTGTAAGCTCCAAAGCTCATAAAAAGCTATAAGATCTTTCTAAAATTCTTTAAAAATTTTATGAGTTTTGATGAATAACAAACTCACACTTAGATTTAAGTGTTACTAATATTTTTTTGATGAATATCATAGTACAAAAACACATTCTTTTGGAGCTTGCAATATCTTCATGATACACTTAGTGACATGTTCTAATATATAGAATACTTCAAGTTTCTTCATTGTTTTTGAGTTTTGTGCTTGAAAAGAAATTTGTCTAGGTCTTTGAAACAAAACTCAGACGCGAAAATGAGTCTTTGTTCTTCAAGAAAAGCTTCAAGAACATATTGCTAAAATATCGCGTTCAAGTTAAAACAACTCAAAAACAAGAAGTCATTTTAAGAAGAATTGCTTTTTCAAAAGCCAAACCTAGAAAAGAAGTTCAGAAAGAAGTTTTAGAATTTAGAAGCATCTTTTTGTCAAAGTTCGGAAGCTACAAAGTCTAAGAAGTTCATAAATCGCAACACCTTTGACTATCGTTGTAAAAAGACAAAGTTTTTAAACTAAAGGTGTTTGAGCACTACAAGACAAGGAAATGGTAATTGTCCTTTACCTTGTTACCGTTAGAAATGACAAGACCACCTATTAGAAATCTATAAATAGTAGAAGACTCAAATTAGAGTGATTTTGACAACACTATTATATTGCCCATCATCAAATCAAACTTTTAAACTCTTATTCTCATGTATGAACTCAATCTCTCTATAAGAAATCTATGTTTGAGCTACTGTTTCAATGAAAAACTCAGTTCTCTGCTATTTATTTACATATCTCCACTCTTTGAGTGTTATTGAGATTTCTAAACTACTTTCTCTGTAACCAATTTAGCATATCCACTCTATGAGTGTTGAGAGAAAAACCAAATTTCTTATCATTTACTTGTAACCTAATTCGTTAGTGATCATTGAGAGGTTCTAGCTTGAAAAGGATAGGGTTGAACAAAGAACACTTGTATTTTAGCTTAGAGAAGCCAATGTTGATCAAAGAATACTTGAAGAAATACAAAATCTTGGTCGTTGAATGGGGACTGGACATAGGCAAGTGGTTTTGGTTGAACCAGTATAAATTGCTTGTGTGCTTTCTTCTGAACTCAACTCTTATCTTATTCTGATTTATAGTTTCTGTTCTTATAACCTATTTTCTAAGCAAATATTTGAAAGGTTAAAGAACTAAGTAACTGACTTTGAATTATTACTGAACTTTCTGTATAAACTCTTGGAAGTATTTCTTATTTTCTAACACTTCTATACTAATCTTTTCAATATCCAAGTAAGAAACACTTGAGAAGTTTTTGTGTTAGCAAAGAAGTTAAGGAAGTTAAAAGCATGATTCAACCCCTTCTTCTCATGTTGTTGTCACCTTCATAACCTTAGTGACTTAGTCTGGCTTGTCACTAAGTTGTAGGGGTATGAGTTTCCCCTCTGGTTAGGGTCATGTATCTCGAATTTCCTCATATGTCCAACTCGATCAAGAGGACATTTGGGTGGTCAGTCATGGCCTGGTTAGGTATTTGTGGTGGAATATTTAATGGAGCTTTCCCAATTTTCAGGATGACATTGTAGCAACTTCGCATAGCTACCTAATCTCCTTTGACCATGATGATCTCATTATCCTTATTTAAATATTTCATAGCTGAGTGTATGGTGGATATTGCGACTCCAATTGCATTTAGGGAAAGGAACCTAGAATTATGTTATAAGTGGAGGGGCAATCTACAACCAAGAATCTTACTTTCATTTCTTTGACCTTGGGTTTGGCTCCAAGGGTTAAGTGCAAGCTCAACGTACCTTTCCGAGTTGATCTTGTCACTAATGAAGCCAATAAGTTCACCCTTGTGGGGGATGAGGTCTTGCTTTGGGAGTTCCAACTTCTTAAAAAGGTCTATGAACATAACATCGACCTAACTGCCTTGGTCTATGAAAATATGTTTCAACTTTGCATTGGCCAAGATCTTGGATATGGCTAGTCGCTAAAGTCTGTGTTAGAAAAGGAGATTAGTGGCATTTTCTGCAATTCGTATCCCATTTTTGAGATAGGGTAGGAAGCCACACTCAAAACTAGTTTCAAATACTGCTTTATGCCTGAGTTTAACTTGCCACCTCCAACGAAGTCACCCAATATAATGTTGATGGTTCAGGTGACTTCTATATGGTGGTGATCGTCTTCACAAAGGGACTAACCACGTAGGGGGGCTCTGTTGTCCCAATTTTGTCTTGTGTCCCGGGGTGAGTTCTCCTTTGTTGACAATCTCTTGGAGGTATCGGTCTTCCCTAACATAGGGATAGGTTCTTGCTTGGGCTAGGTGTAACATCCCTAAAAATATTAAAAACATGTACATAAAATATCTATGTAACAAAACATTAAAAATAAGATAAGATATGAAAAATTATTCAAATTAAGACCTGATTATTCGAATAACCAGAAGGTTATTCGAATAAAGTCCCTACTGTGCAAATATGAAAGAGCAAACATGTTATTCTATTCAAATAAGTTATTTGTTATTCAAATAAATAGACTTCTGTGAGCATATATAGAGAATGAGTTATTCGAATAGGCATATCTTTATTCAAATAAAAGATGAGAGATATCAGAAATGGGAAACACGTCCCACTACAACAAGAATGAAAACTTAGTTTTCATCAGTTTGGTCTTCAATTCCTATGGTCCCAAAGGAACTAGAATATGAGGTAAGACTAACGGTGAAGTAAGATTGACATCATTAAGAGGACAAGTGTCATGAATGAACTCATGGGATTATGATTAAGGTAGAAGCAATGATTGCAAGAAACACACATCAAACTAATAAATGAAATATGAAGCAAAAGATGGTGATCTATGGCCAAGAAGAAACAAGTGTCCAAGCACTTATTGAAGCTGAAATAAGCATATGATGTCAGTAGGACAATTGTCAGAGAATGAATAGAAATTTGAAGAAAAACCTTAAGGCTTCTAGAAGAAGTCATTGGAGACTTCTTGGAGAATCCATTGGAGACTTCTTGGAGAAGTCACTGAAGACTTCTTGAAGAAGCCATTGGAAGAAAAATCTCAAGGCTTCTTGAAGAAGCCATTGTGAGTTAAGCAAGTGAGATAAGTATGCTAACAAGTGTCAAGCAATGAGCTTAAGACTAACAAAAATCTTAAAGCTTATTGAATAAGCCACACCATGTTAAGAAAAAAAATCTGGAATCAATGATTAGCAAGCTACAAATGGCAAGCAAGCACATATAGTATTGCATGGTTGAGATAAGTGCCAACAATTTAATAAGCGATGACATAAGCTTATGAAATCAACATGGACATGTGTTAAGGAACGAATGGAAGAACAACAAGGCTTGATTCATAAGCCTCTCTATGAAATGAATATAAGAAACAAGTGTTAAAAGATGAATGAAACAAAAGAAGAATTAAGGCCAAGTGTCCCAACAATGATTGAAGGTGACATAAGCTTAGTGAAGTCATCAAGACAAGTGTCACCATGGGAATTCTTGAATTATGATTAGTAATGATTATAAAGGGAGATTTTATCTCACCTTCCGTACGTGAGAAGCTCTATAAATAGCTCACTCACTTCCCCAATCTCATCAGAACACATCCACCAAACTCATGAGTAATCAAGTTTTGTTTCTTGCAAACTCATCTCTTCTAACTTCAACCACTTTTCCCCACCAATCTTAATTCTGTAAAATAGGTTGGAAAATGACAAAAACATCATTCTTTAATCTTTAGTTCTATCATTCGTATCTCCTAGTCCATCACTCTATATTTAATCCACTAGCTCTGTTCTTATTTTATGAAACAATAATTTTCTAGTGTTTGCAACTGATTTTCCATAATAGTTTTGTTCGAATAAACCATCAGTTATTCGAATAAATCATGTTAAAATGTTTCAGAATGATGTAATTTCGAATGGTTTATTAGAATAAACCTTCCTTTATTCGAATATAGTATTGCAGATTGAGATTTTTAAGAAGCACTATTCGAATAAGCTTTGGCTTATTCGAATAAAACTTCTCTGGAACACTAAACATAGCAGTACTATTCGAATAACTAAAAGGCTCTTCAAATAACAGACATCAAAATGCCAAAAATTGATATTTTAAACGTAAATGATTCTTTTATCATTTTAAACTCTTTTCATATATGATATTTTTATTAATTGAATTATTTACGATTCTTTTATAACTCTTTTCATATATGATATTTTTATTAATAGAGTTATTTACAATTCTTTTATCATTTTAAACTCTTTTCATATATGATATTTTATTATTTGAGTTATTTATTCATTCAACTAGATTATGACTGATTTTATGGAATGATTTTATATGAGTTATTCTTTTCTATGGAAAAGTTTTATTAAGAGTAATGTTATCCCATGGATAAAAAAGTATCAATGTGCAAAAGAGAAGAGAATTATTGTAGCCGTGATGACAAGATCAAGGGACGCCTTGGTCAATTAGAGATTATTATTGTGACCATGATGAGAGGATCAAGGACACCTTGGTCAAATTATTGTGACCATGATGAGAGGATTAATAGACACCTTAGTTAAATTATTGTAACCATGATGAGAGGATTAAATGACACTTTAATCATTAATATTGGTTGTAGTCATGATGAGAGAATTAATTCATTCAACTGGATTATGATTGATTTTATGGAAAGATTTTATATAAGTTATTCTTTTCTATGGACAAGTTTTTTTAAGTGTAATGTTATCCCATTGATAAAATGTATTAATGTGCAAAAGAGGAGAATTATTGCGGCCATGATGAAAGGATCAAGGGACGCCTTAGTCAAATTATTATGGTCATGATGAGAGCATTGGAGACACCCTAATGAAGAGAAAGGGACACAATTGATTAAGAGTATTGTAATGAGATGATAAAGAGATATTAATGATGATGTTTTTAAATAATATTAATGATGACAATTTTAAAAGAGAGATGATGATTTACAACGAGATGATAAAAAGTTACTTATATTTTTAACACATAAATTATTTACTAAATTCTTATTCCTTTATTTCAAATAATTATTCTTTTTATCACTACATTTAGATACTCACTCTTTCTTTGAGTTACTTACTCACTTATTTTTAAGTTATTGATTTTTATCTTGAATTATTTACCCATTCTTCTTATGTTATTTACTATCTTCAAATTTATTTCTCAATTAATGATTCGTTTATTTATTATTTTTGGACTCTCAGTCGTGGTTTTAGAAATAGAGAATGGTAAAGAGTGAGTTATAAATGTATACATGTTTTTGCATCTTTCTACTGAGATTTGTATCTCACTCCTTTGTGGTGTAACATTTCAGATATTACCGATAGCAAGAGATCAGAATGATTTACGTGTGCTACAAGTATTTATGCTAGAGTCACAATCATTTGGGATATTGGTTCTTAGAAATTTTATCCTTTGATGAGTGACCATAGAAAATAGTATTTGTAAATATGTAATCAGAAGCACTATGTATGGGCTTTTGTAAACCTCTTGTTTTTATAAATAGGTGTTTAACTTCGAAAATGTTTGTGTATACATAACTAACTTTTGAAGGGTTTATTCCCTAGATGTAATATATATATTATATCAAACTTTTAGAAAAACAGTATGATATATTAATTTTTTTGAATACTTAGTAATTAAATTAAAAATATAAAAAATTATAAAATTTAAAGGTAAGATGTTACAATATGGTATCAGAGCAGTGTTCTAGGCAAAGTGGTTTGAAAACCATTATTGCTTTCTAACCAAATAAGTAAATTGTTGCAGGAAAAAGATGTCTCGCAGGAGGAATAATACTAATCCCGACGATAGAGTGAAAATAATGATGGATACACTCGCAGAAATCAAGAAGGAGATAAGTAAGTTGAAGATCAGATAATATTCTACATTGGTGGATAAATGTAGAATTATAGAAAGAGATCTTTTGGAATATAAAGCTGAGAAGGAAAGACATTTCCAGCTTAAGCGTAAGAGGGAAGATATTCAAAAAATAGTTATAAATAATAAGTTTAGGTTAAACGAAAGTAAGGAAATAGAGGTTCAGCTTGAAGCAAAGTGCCCAAAGTGTGAAAATGCACATGAAGACAGACCATGCCTATTTGGGTAACATGTATGCTATTTCAGTGGAAAGCCTGGACCTATTGCTAGGAATTGCAGAATTGGCAAAAAGAAAAATTCCTAAATAAAGCCACAAGTTTTAGGAAGAGTCTTTTCCCTTAATAAACCCGAAGTGAAACAATCTTCAGGTATGATACGAGGTTAGTACTTTTAGAAGGAAGGTAAAGTAGTCTTAGGTTATCCATTAAGAATAAATAACTACTTCCTAGAATAAATGATTTATTAAATCAAATACTTAAGGTTAGAATACCACCAAATTAGGGTTAAGTAGAAGATATTTTAAAGATAGTTTCTAGGACTAGATACGGGCACTATGAATAATTGGTGATGCCATTTGGTTTAACAAATGCCCTGTTATACTTATGGATGATATGAATAAGGTATTTAGGCCATATTTGAATAAATGTGATATTTTGAGGAATATGCAATATATTTGAGGATAGTGTTAGGAATTTTAAAGAAAAATAGTTATTTGTAATTTGGGAAAGTGTGAATGTTGGATATGATGAATCAAATCTCTTGGAACTTTTGAATTATTTGGTGGTTTATAGTGATGCCTCTAAAAAGGGATTAAGATATGTGTTAATGCAAAGAGGGATTAAGTGTGGCAATGGAGACCTCCGCCCCATCCTCCCGTGGACTTTGGTTCGTGGGCTGATTCTAATTCATAACAGTTTGCTTTCTTATATTGGCCACAATGGAATGGGAGTAGCTGTTTAACGCTTCCCCCAGATGACACTAATGTTCAGAGCTGAGATCAGAGGTGTGTACCTGATCTCGCTTCTAAGCAGTGGTTAATGGTGGTTTCTTCCGTGGTGCTGTGGCAGTAGTGGCAAAATGAGGGGGTGGTGTACCTGTAAGATACTACAACACTCAAGTTAGGGAAGCACACTAGGAGAGATGAGTATATTAGAGTATATGCATACCTGAGTAGCTCAGCACCATATTTATAGTGTAGGTTTGAGTGCATGATAAGTTGTATCTAAAGAGATATTGTTTTGATATGATTATTATTAATAGTTATTAGGAGATAAGATCTCAAAACTCCCTCATCTAAGTGAGATTCAGTTAAGATAAGATGCTTCTGAACATTCAATTTTATTCGAGTCATTAACATCTTTTTATTAAAATAAAATAAAAAAACAAAAAAAAACTAAAAACAAAAAATAAAAAAAAAAAAAAAAAAGTAAAAAATAAAAAATAAAAAGAAATAAAGAAATAAAATTAATAAGTAAAGATAATAAAAAATATGACCTAACTTTCTTGCATAAACTCATGTCTTACAACCTGACCCGTCGACCCATTATCTAACCCATGACCCATATGCTATTAAACATCAAAAGAAACCCTAGCAGCCACCATTAGACCTATCTCTCATCTTAAACCCTAGCCACCATCACTTTCCAAACCATAATTTCTTCTTATAAAAACTCATAACCCACATACACGCGAATTCACACATATAACCATCACACGAAAAAAATACCATAGCATTCCCTATTTTTTCTTTTCTCCACCCTACAACAACTGTCACTGTAACACCCTGAATTTCCTATCTCTTAAACAATAATTTTGACAGTTAACAAAATTTTACTGTTTAGTAATTTTTGTACACTGTAAAGTTATTTTGTTTATTCCGTCAGCGTATTTGATCTTTTTGAGTGATTTACTCCGTGTCAGGAAAATAATAATTTTTGGGCCAGAGAAAATCTTTAAATATTTATTTCTCTTGACTGTTAATTATTTTTAATAATCTGACTTGATTTTCATACGTTTTCTAATATTTGTGATTTTTATGGATGATTATGAATTTTTTGGACTGTATATGGGCCCAGGTGGCCATACGTGGGCCCAGGTGGGTCCCGTAAAGTAAAAATTTTTCTATGCATAGAAAAATTTGTACTGTTTAGACGGAGATAGGGGATCTTACTAAACCTGAATTCGGAAACAATTTTAGAAAATTTCTTGTCTTTGTGTTTGAGATCGTATTTAATTATCGACAATATAAAATACAAGAAATATAATCTTTCAAGTGGGGTTTTAGCAGATAAAAATAGAAATTATATTGCTTCAGTCAACATTGGTGGTTTGGATATCTACCATTGATTTAATTAACGATGGAGACTTGATCTTGATTTAATCAACGGTGTAGGATAAGTTTAATAAAATGGCTATGACCATTTATGACCATTGGATGTAAATTTAATCAATGGTAGAGATTTAGTCTCAAAAAGTGACAAAGACCATTTATGACCATTGGATGAAGAATTAATCAAGGGTGGAGATTTGGTCTTGTAAAGTAACAAGGATCATTTATGACCATTGCATGTAAATTTAATCAATGGTGGAGAATTAGTCTTAAAAAGTAGCAAAGACTAATTATGACCCTTAGATTAAAAGTAAGAAGGAGTAATCTTGACCCTTTATTTTGGAGACACATCTAATGGCTAGAATTTAAAGGAGAAAGATCCAATGGCCTAGATTAAGTCTTCTAATCAAAAGTCTACCTAAATCCTAACCATTGAATTAATCAATGGCTTAAATGGTTTCAAATAATGATGGCTAGGAGAATTGTCACATTTGGAGATGCAAAGGAAGGAGGAGACAATTTTGAGTAGGCTTTTTTTAGGCCAAAGAAAAAGTTTGAAGACCATTATTACCTATTTTGATCAATCTTCATCATTCATTGATTTTCCTAAAGCAAACATATTTTTTTCTTTCTCTCCAAGCATAGCTACGGCCATGCAAAGCTAATAGGGGGCCAATTTGATTCAATAAATTCATGTTCCATTATTTGTATTATACAACAAAGAAATAGTCAATAATGGAGACTTGCCTCAAGGAAACTACGGCAATGCATCCATTTGTGAGGCAAATTATTACAAATCAATTCCTATCATTTTCTATCACTTTGTCTTGGTCAACATGCATTATTATTGATTTGTTTGCATCCTTAGGAGAGTGTTTGGAGGGGGGCACGGTTTTTGGTGCCTTAAGAGGATGGCAAAGTGGAAGACCATCATTATTACTCATTCTTGGTCTTTCTTTGTCAATTTCAAGAAGCTAAACTTAGAAAATTTTCTCTCCTTTCTCTTTTCCTCTATGTTTCGGCCATGACCATCAAGAACACCTTCCATCACTCAAAAAATTTATCCAACCTAGTTTCTTGAATCCTTACCTTATTCTAAGAACATCTCTAGTTATGAGTTTTCTCTAAATCATTCATCTTGATCTTCAAATCCAAGCTTCAAGATTCTACCAAAAATGGTAAATTTCATATTTCTTCTTCTAATCTTCTAGTTTTGATTTTCTAAGCCATGATTAAACCATGGTTTACCTATTTCTACACTTGTTATTGATTGTAACATTTGTTTATGATTTTTAGGAATTTTCCCAAGGAGCTTCACAAAATTTGTGGAAGGAAAAACTACGTGTTTTCACTTCATCTCTTGTCTTAACCAAGCCTAAGAAGCTTTTCTCTTACAAAAATAAAAAATTCAATCTTTGTTCTTCAAGAGGAATTTCGGCCATACCATCCAAAATCACCATCCAATCCTTTTTAATTTCATCCAACCATAGATCTTGAATCTACATGATATTCTAAGCAATTTTCATGTTGGAGATTTTCTCTAAATCATCTCTCTTCAACCTTGTTCTTCAAGCTAAAGATTGAAGCTTTAATGGTGAAGTTTGTTACTCTTCACTTTTCTTTTGACTTTCAAGGTTCTAACCATGATGCACATCCATGGTTTTCTTATTCAAGCTTAAGATACTAATAAATATATGTGTTGTTTTGTGTTTAAGAAACCCTTGGTGGTGAAGGACTTGGAAAGAGAAGCAAATCAATAAGCTTTTGAGGATCTTCAAGAGGTAAGAGGAAGATCCATCTCACCAACCAAGCATGGTGGTGAGAGATGGTCTTATATTTGATGGATAGTGAATCCATGTGAGGATTCATATCCATGGTCATGTAAATTATTTGTGTGTGTTTATGAACTTCAATTATTTGCCTATGCTTGATATGCTTTGCATGATTTTATGGCTTATATGGTATGCTTATAATATGCATGACGATAATATGGTATGCTTATAATATACATGATGAGAATATGTTGAAATTATGTATATGTATGCCATGATGTGATGATGGAAAGAAAATCAATTTTTGGCTTCAATGGCCAAAGGAAAGAAAATACGGTTTTGATACCCATGAAGAGGGTTTATGTTGAAAATTTTTAAGACAAGGGAATTAATTTTTGGGTCCCTAGAACATTGAGAATTTCGGCCAAGACACCTCAACATAGGTGTTTATAACTTAAAATTTTCATGGAAGAATAAAATTGGATTGATTTGAAAAGCATGAAAAATGAACAAAGGATATGTTTTTCAAGAGAACAAGAACATGGTTTTGAAGGATTTTTTTTAATTTATTTTGCGTAAAAAGATCCTAAGTGTTTTTCTAAACATGAGTTTTGAATGAAACGGGCAAACGTTGATTTTAAGGATTTGCAAAGAAAGTGAAAATGAATTTGATCAAATGGGTTTGGTTTTTATGACCATAAGTCTTACGGTTTTGAAAGCAAAATTTTAATGGTTTTGTTTGTGTAAAACCATATTGACTTAGAAGGAAAAATATTTTGATAATTTTCAATAGTCATGTCCACATTTTTGAGGGCTTGTAATGCCTTGATTTTTATGAACAAAGTGATTTTCAAAGTGGAGATGTAACTTGATTTAATATAAGAATTTGGAAAGGGAATAGAGTGTTTATCACTTGAGAAAATCAAGTATTTGTAAAAGGAAATGTTTTCGAACTTCAATTTATTTTGAAGAAGGTTGTGTTTGGAAATGATTTGGGAAAAATGAAGAATATAATGGTGTTTTGAAAATTTACTAATGTATAACTGATTTTTGATTTTCGAAATATGTTAGAAAAAATGTTAAATTTTGAAACGTTGATGGAAAAGTGATTTTTGTGGATTATATTTTGGAAAAAGATTTTCTTGAGTAAGGAAATGTGAAAAATGAAATACAAAGTCATATTAATTTGAGAAAGGTTGAAAAGGAATTTTTGAAGGTTAAGAAATATTTTATGTAATGAAATGGTGATGAAAAATATTTTACGTATCTTAAAAACGTGATTTTTAAGCTACGCAATTTGAAAAAAATGTGTTGAAAATGATATTGATTTATTTAAGTCCAAAATAATGTTTGGAATATTGAGGAATATTTTACGTGATTGTAAAATGTTGAAAAATATTATATGTATCTTAAAAATGATTTGAAATACAGTAAAATATTTCTACGCGATTTGAATTATGTTTAAATATTTTACATAATTTGAACTACTATTGAAAAATCAATATGTGATTTAAAAGTGATAGAATATTTTTACGTGATTGTGAAAATGACGAAAAATCGTTATGTGATTTGGGAAGTGTTTTAAATATTTTGAGAATGATGGAAAATGATTTACGCGACTTAAAAGAATGATTTTTAAGTTATGCGATTTTGAAACTGTGAAAAAATAATATGCGATTTGAGAAACGTATATTTTTACGCGATTGAGAAAAATGTTAAAAAATTAGTACGTGGTTTAAAAGTGCAACAGAAGAGTTGCAACATTTTAAAAACGTAACAGAAATGTTACGAAATTTTGTAAACGTAACTGTAGTGTTACAGTATTGTGAAAACGTAATAAAAACGTTTTGGAATTTTAAAAATGTAACAAAAGTGTTACAGTATTTTGAAAATGCAACAGAAGTGTTGTGGAAATATGAAAACGTAACAGAAATGCTACGTGATTGTGAAAACACGACAAAAGTATTTTATGACTATAAAAACATAATAACATGATGATTACTGTTAAAACAATGTCCATACACTGTTTGTGAAAATAACGAGTTTTGCCTGTTATTGGCACGTGGTGCATTTTAGATGCATTGGAAAAAAAATATGCGTTGAGGCATATGATTTAATTAAACAAACGAATTTGAAAAGAATGGCCCTTGTGGTTGGACTTACACTGATATATTCGTGCATTGTATAAACTATATCTGAGAAATTATGAGATATACCTGTGATTGATATTTAGTGCATTATACATGCATTGGAATGGTCCGATGAGGACTGGATATGGCTGATTGCCTAGGAGAAACACACCTCTTGAGTGGGTGCGATATGCGTAGTGTAAGTCACTTGTTGACCTTAGGGGCATCGGGGTGCGGGTTGCTTACACGGGTGGTTGGTCGCGCTTCTTCTCATAGGTTAGACCAATGCAACACACCGATGATCCTGACCGAGACACTATTCTTATTCAAGATCTGATAAAGACTATCGTGTATATGCTAGATGTGCAAAATCAAAATGAGGATTATAGCACGTGGTCAGAGGCATGTGGTACCGACAGATCTTTTCGATCATTTCTCCGACCTGAGTTTAGCTTCATGGAGTAGGAACATTGAGTCTAAATGCACGCACATGCATTATATGAGTACATTTATATCTGTGTGATATATTAATTAAGGAATATTAGCTATGACAATTGTTTTGAATACTTGAATGATGATGATGATAATGCTGAGGGCATTATCGTAATTGTTGTTTATAATAATTGAACTGATAAATGATTGGATGATGATAGTTGATTAATGTTGATGACATGATCATAATTATGGTATGATCTATCTGTATGATATGCTGCTTGTGTTATCTCTGTGCTGCCATGTTGGTATTGGTGTAGGTGATCTCACCTCATTGTTATGTTGTTTTGCTGTGTCTGTACTGTTAAAATCAAATAATAGAAGGATCGAGTTATCTTAGACATAACGGGCGATGGATACTCTGAGATTGGTGACAACAATAAGGAGTTGATATTCAGGACTCGAAGGAGTGCAGTGTTGACAAAGAAACAAATGTCTAATGCATCAAGATGGACAAAAAAGGAATAAGTATGTTAAAGTTTCACGTTAGTGTTGTACCGTGCTATTAAGTAGGACCCGTTATTGTAACACCCCAATTTTTAGAAAATATTCTGAAGGTTCTGTTTGCTGTTTTTCAAACTTTTGTGTAAATGACTGTTGTGTCCCTATTTTACTGTTTCTCGATTTCTGCATGAAATACAAATACGTTTATACAGGCTCAAATTTTATTTGGTCTTTTTACGTAATTTGTTTCGAGATGGTAAAATAAAAATTTTTCCGAGCTACTGTTTTAATTTTTCCGAAAGATATACAGACAATTAATACTGTCTGTAAATTTATTTGAACTTTTTGGATGATTAGCTACGTTGTGGGAAAAAAATGGAAAAAATGACCATTACGTCCCGAACGTCTTTGTTTTCTTGTTTTTTTTGTTTTTAATTGTTTTCTACTTGATTTAGTGTCCAATATTACTTGTCTGTGATTTTATATGGACTTTTTGTGTGATTTGCTTACGGGCGGAAAAATAATATTTTTCTCGGACCGATAAAATCTGTTTTTAATTATTCAGAATCATGGGGATCTTACTAAACCCAATTCTCGAATGAGCCTAAAATTAATCTTTTAATTTTTAGAATTTAATGTCAAAATAAAATAATTTTGTATTATTATAATATTATTTTATTAGTCAAGATAACTTAGTGACATAATTGGACCCGAAAATGTTTTGCGGGACCCACGTTTAGCTAATACAGTTAACTTAGTAGCTTAATTAATCATCATTAATGAAGGAACTCTCTAGAACATGGTGACTCATCTAATGACTAGGCTTAAGAGTTAATGAAGCTTAACGACTAAGCATGGTGACTATGCTTGAACCAACCAATAGGAAACAAGCTTGCTAACCAAGTTTTAATCTTGACCTTTGATACATCCAAGGGCTTGGATGAAGCCAAGCCATGGACACCTTGCAAGCCATGAAGTCTACGGCCAAGTGAGGGTTAGGAGACCATTCTTCACTTTTCTTTCATGCAAAATTCTCTCTTCTCTCTCATCCAAAAACCCTAGCCACTATTGTTGCTTTCTTTCTTCACCATTCGGCCAAGCTTCATACTCCACCATCCAACCACCCAAAATTCTATCTAACCAACTTTTCTAAACCTAAACACAATCCTAAGAACATCTCTAGTTGAGAGTTCTTTCAAATTCCTTCATTTGAAGCTTGAAAACCTACTTGGGAGTTTGTACCAAGGAGGTTAAATTTCTTGTTTTTCTTTTCTAAACTCTTTTTCAAAGTTCTAAGCCATGATTTCTCCATGGTTTAAGCTCTCTTTCTATGGTTAGTAACTTGTAATTTTGTTTAAGTTTGCTAGGTATTTTGAAGGAGAAAACCGTGACCTAGGAGGAGTGAAAGAAAACCATTTGTCTTCATTTAAGGTAAGAGGAAGACAAATCTTATCACCTATGGATGGTGGTAAGAGGATGGAGTTTGATTTTGTGATTGTAGAATCCATAAGGATTCATGTTTGTGTTTGTTAGTAGCTTATTTGATGTGGTTGTGTATTTGTTAGTAGTTTTTCTATTTGTTGTTTGTAATAATTTGCATGTCTACAAGCTTTAAGTTGCATGTTTATAAGCTTTGATAATATTGCATGTGTTAGAATTGCATGATAAAGTATAGAATGGCATGATAATGTATAGGATGTGAATAACATGTCAAGGAAATGCATGTGTGTTCCAAAGAACACTACACCAAGGCTCACGGCCTTTAACTAAATGGAGAATCAAAATGTTCTCTTAATTTTCTTAAAAGGTAATTTAATTAACCTAGGAGAATTAAGAAGGTTTCAAGTTGATTAGATCAAAGAAAATGAATTTAGAAATCAAATGGTAAGACTTAGTATTTTCGGCCAACATGCCTAAAATGAATGTGTTGATTTCAAAAACCATTTTCTAAGACAATGGTTAAATGAATTTAGACAATACAATAGGTTTGACATATAGTTAGAAGATGAGAAATAATTTAGAAATCAATTTCAAAATATTTAGGAAATTCGGCCAACATGCCAAACCAAATATCCATGGTTTCTAAAATTAAATCCAAACCTTTTCTAAGTATAAGGATGCAATATGTGTTAAAAAGAATTTTTCTAAAATGAGTTTTAAAGAAAAGAATCAATTAGAAATAAGTTTGAGAACTTAGAACTAATGATTTTGTTATTAGAAATGAAATACAGTAACTTTCAAAAATTTCTAACATATAGCTCATGTTGTATTTTGAAGCATGTTAGTAGTTTTCAAAAGGATTAAGTATATGGTTTTAAAAATTTAATAAACATAATTTTTACGGTAAAATTAGGAAACCATTAATATAATTTTCTAAACAAAATACTGTCAATTTTTAGTAAAAATGGACAAATAAGATAGAAAAGATATCCAAAAGACAAGTTATACGGTATGAAAAATATTATACGTAGTTTAAACGTATTAATTATTATTTCTATTTATTTAAACAAGATTTTTAAGGGATTTGGACAAGAAAATGATTTAAAAATCATACGCGATTGAAAAACGTATTAAAAATTTTACGCGATTTTAAAAACAGAAAAATATATTTACGCGATTTATAAACGTTTGTAAAAACGATGGAATTGTGAAAACGCGATAAAATTTCTACGCGATTGACCGTTACTATATTTAATTTTATTTGTCCGTCTGGAAAATGTGAACCCGTCTGAGCTTTGAACAAGATTTTTTCGGTGGGACTTCTTTGTATATATTTATCTTTGAGGATATGTTTTCTCAAGGGTATTTTGGTAATATGCCAATTTTTGGTGTTTTGGTTGATGAGACGAATCACATCGTGTTGTCGATGCGATAAACGTAGTGTGGTTCATTGTTCTAATGAACTTGGAGACGTTAGTGTACGGGATCCCATATATGGATGCGGTTGGTAGCTCTGTTGGGCCGTGGTAAACCGATAAGCACACTAATGGACTCGACACGTACTATATTTAATCGAGGTTTGTAAAGTCTAGTAGTACATTGCCTATAGTGCCACGACGGAGACCGTGAACTATACTACGCTGGATGGTGGATTCCCGTGTCGTAGGCTATTGACGCAACGTGTGACAAATGTGATAGTTGGTTGGGCAGCCGTGGTACTAATAGATTTTGCAAGTCATTCTCTCTCGATATCTGTTTGTGTTTAGCTCCATGGAGTAGGATCGTGTCTTAGTGTATATGATTATATCTTGGATATTATTCTATTTTCTCTATTTATCTTTATCTATATAATTATTATGATGGTTGTCTATTTCTTATTTTATTCTATCTGTGATATTGTTTTATCTGTGTTTTTATCTGTACTATATCGGTGATGTTATGTAACGTTATGAAATCTAAGCTTTACTCTATTCCATTATTATTACTGTTATAACTTTTTGTATTGCATGAACTGTATATATGTTGTTTGTCGTCTTCTTATTGGCCATGTTTATGGTGGTTTTAGATTATCTTACCTCTTCGTTGTATGTATTTCTGTATATTTATTTTACGCGATAAAGACTTTGAGGAAGAGGACCAACCTCTTGAGATCCTGTACCCCGAGGAGGAGGAGGAGGAAGATCAGCAAATCAACGACCAGTTTTACGATCAAGAACCATCTGATCATCCATATCCATTGGATTGATTTGATTGGGTATGGCGGTACCTGGAATATTTAGGATTTGTACAGCTAGAGTTTCATGGAGGATCGCTAGCTTGGCATCTGCGAGGAGACCGAGACTCTGTGACGTATGTAGGACGGCTGACAGTGACCCTACGTCAACAGTTTGATGGAGAGCCGGTTATGACTACTACTGTATTTTTACATTTAGAGTTACCCTTATCTCTTAGGCGATATTTTGGTGGTATGACCACGGAGCCTAGTGAGATTAGTATCGTATCGACTGCGCGATCTCGTTATCGCCGAGAGTCGAGACATCCGGGATATTTGTCTCCTGATGATCATTTTCATGTTGAGAGTGATCCTTCAGAGGATTAAATATGCATGATGTTTTTTTTTTTTGGCGCGTAAGATGTATGTATATATATTGACTTTTTATTGCTTTATTTACTGTTTTCGTTTAAATATTTGTATTTTAGTTGTAAATTATTTGTATAACTTATAACTTGGATCATATGTATATTATAAGTAATGTTGTTTTGTTTTATGTTTTTTTTTATTTGCTATTTCCGCATATTTTATTTAAGAATATTCTGTTTAATAGGAATTATTTTACAACCCGTAATAGTATGTTACAAATGTTTCACAACTTGGGTAGATTTTATTTCTCTTTCTTTTATTTTC
Source organism: Ormosia emarginata (assembly GCA_029884605.1). Classification (NCBI taxonomy): domain Eukaryota; kingdom Viridiplantae; phylum Streptophyta; class Magnoliopsida; order Fabales; family Fabaceae; genus Ormosia; species Ormosia emarginata. The sequence goes on along the minus strand of JAQQTP010000075.1, from coordinate 5,918,156 downwards.
TTTTATGTGTGACATCCTCCAAAGGGGTGTTACAGTTATAGGGTTTGCTACTGTTAAAAAAAAAGAGTCTGTTAATTTTATATTTCTCTTTAAATTGTGAAATATTAATTGGTGTCAATATTGCATAATGAATACTTAAAATATGATTTTCAATATTACCTAACATTTTCAGTAAATTTACGTTTCAGTAAAGAAGTAATTTTGAAACCCATATTTTCATAACTCAAACCTTTTACAAATTGATTTTCAGATTATGAGTCGGGAGTCGAAAATGTGATGCCCTATGGAAGGCGTTACATTAGTTGGTATCAGAGCACGATTTGAGTCTTTTGGGGTTTGTGGTTAGGTCTATTTTGCTTGTGTTGTGTTCTCTGTGTGTTTGATTTCCGGAAAGAAACAAACGTTTATTTGAAATGGTTACATCTGGTTTCCATTTTATTTTGATTCGTCCACCTTTGAAGAAAAGACGATGGCTCGTGATAAATGTACGTGTGTGGAAGTGGAACATGTTACTAGTAATGCAGTTGCAGCTACGGGAGCAACGAGAGCAACAAGAGCAATGTGGAAGGATGATTGCATGAACAGAGGATCGCTGAACAGCAAGAACTGAAAATTGAGGTTCAGGATCTGATGAAAGAGAATCAGTCTTGGAATATAAGATTTCATAATTTTTGAAACCTGGTATTTCTTTATTAGGGATATTAGCAAAGTGATTACTTTCGACGGAAGATGTATTTATGACTATTGAGAAACCAGAAGCAGTACGTGATGTGGAGAAGGGCACTTAACGAAGGATTGTACGTTAAAGAAAATAATTTATGGAAAGTTTGGACACATTTCCAGAGATTGTGTTCCATTGAAAATAGAGTTTTCTGTTAGTAAAATCTCAGATAGTAGAGAAAGTCGATACGTCGAATGGAACGAGAGTGTTTCGAGCGGAAGACTTAAACAATGGAGATTGTGTCATTGGAGCTAATCCTATAAACTATCCTATATATTTCTGGGGGTAACCTATTCTTTATGGCATATGATTGAGTAGATCAATTATATGTTAGAGCTATCCGTTAACCTCTGATTTGTTTACTTCTGTTTCTATTCTTAGCCTATCGAACTACACATGTTATTCAAATTGTTATTATGGATTAAATCTTTGTGTTGGTTTAATCTATTTATTTCTTCCATAAATAGACGTGATATTTGAAAAACGGATTGGTTATTTTTCAACCATATCCTATGAGATTGTCTCAATAAGGTGTTAATAATTCAGAAAAAAAATTCATTCCTGAAAATCAGGCAAAATCAAATTCTTGTTAAATATGTTTGGTAACATATCAGATCATTTCGCTACCTTTTCTTCCTAAACCTCTATAATGTTCTTTCATATATTGCATTTGCAAGAAAGAATATTTTGCAAGAAAAGATATTCCTATTTATATCCATGTCATAGTATCAGAGTGGCACAGCGTGAGCATGGTGGATCCTTGAAAGTTTGAAAATAGTTTTTCAGTGGGAAAGTCAAAAAGACAGTAATGGAAATCCTGGAAAATTTTTGGATCATAGGACTTCTCACCCAGCTTATCAGAAAGGATTAAGCGTTCGTATAGACTGATGCTTATAAGAAAAATTTTAGGAATTGAAATATGTTTGAAGTACTTCTCTAGTATTAGTTTTATCTAATCCTAGTGAACCATTAGAGGTGAACAGTAACGTATTACATCAGAGCTTAAGATATGTGCTTATTAAGAATAGAAGAGTTGTAGGGTATGATTTTAGGAAATTGAAGTCATTTGAGAAAAACTATTCTAGGCATGAATGAAGGTTGGTAGCTGCTGTATTGGTATCAAAGATATGGAGATACTTTCTTTCTAGAGTAATATTCAATATCTTCAGTAACTAGGAGTTTGAGATATCTATTTGATCAGGAGAAGTTGAACGTTAGGCAAAAAGATTTGTTGGTTAGAATAGTATAGAAAGATGTAAGAGAGGAAGCTACATGAGAATTGGAAGGAAAGATGAAAGAGTAATATTCATATTTATTCTGAGGGTGTGAAATCAAGTTTGTCAAATTTCGAGGACGAAATTTCTTTTTAGAGGGGGAGTATTGTAACACCCCAAATTTCCTATCTCTTAAACAATAATTTTGACAGTTAACAGAATTTTACTGTTTAGTAATTTCTGTGCACTGTAAAATTATTTTGTTTATTCCGTCAGTGTATTTGATCGTTTTGAGTGATTTACTCTGTGTTAGAAAAATAATAATTTTCGGGCCGGAGAAATCTTTAAATATTTATTTCTCTTGACTGTTAATTATTTTTAATAATCTGACTTGATTTTCATACGTTTTCTAATATTTGTGATTTTTATGGATGATTATGAATTTTTTGGACTGTATGTGGGCCTAAGTGATCCTATATGGGCCCAGGTGGCCATATGTGGGCCCAGGTGAGTCCCGCAAAGTAAAAATTTTTCTACGCATAGAAAAATTTGTACTGTTTAGACGGAGATAGGGGATCTTACTAAACCTGAATTCGGAAACAATTTTAGAAAATTTCTTGTACTGTGTTTGGTACTGTATTTAATTATCAGACAATAAAAATACAATAAATATAATCTTTCGTGGGGTTTTAGCAGATAAAAATAGAAATTATAATGCTTAGGTCAATATTGGTGGTTTGGATATCCACCATTGATTTAATTAACGATGGAGACTTGATCTTGATTTAATCAACGGTGTAGGATAAGTTTAATAAAATGGCTATGACCATTTATGACCATTGGATGTAAATTTAATAATGGTAGAGATTTGGTCTCAAAAAGTGATAAAGACCATTTATGACCATTGGATGAAGAATTAATCAAGGGTGGAGATTTGGTCTTGTAAAGTAACAAGGACCATTTATGACCATTGGATGTAAATTTAATCAATGGTGGAGAATTAGTCTTAAAAAGTAGCAAAGACTAATTATGACCCTTGGATTAAAAGTAAGAAGGAGTAATCTTGACCCTTTATTTTGGAGAGACATCTAATGGCTAGAATTTAAAGGAGAAAGATCCAATGGCCTAGATTAAGTCTTCTAATCAAAAGTCTACCTAAATCCTAACCATTGAATTAATCAATGGCTTAAATGGTTTCAAATAATGATGGCTAGGAGAATTATCACATTTGGAGATGCAAAGGAAGGAGGAGACATTTTTTAGTAGGCTTTTTTTAGGCCAAAGAAAAAGTTTGAAGACCATTATTACCTATTTTGATCAATCTTCATCATTCATTGATTTTCCTAAAGCAAAAATATTTTTTTTTTCTTTCTCTCCAAGCATAGCTACGGCCATGCAAAGCTAAAAGGGGGCCAATTTGATTCAATAAATTCATGTTCCATTATTTGTATTACACAACAAAGAAATAGTCAATAATGGAGACTTGCCTCAAGGAAACTACGACAATGCATCCATTTGTGAGGCAAATTATTACAAATCAATTCCTATCATTTTCTATCACTTTGTCTTGGTCAACATGCATTATTATTGATTTGTTTGCATCCTTAGGAGAGTGTTTGGAGGGGGGCACGGTTTTTGGTGCTTTAAAAGGATGGCACAGTGGAAGACCATCATTATTACTCATTCTTGGTCTTTCTTTGTCAATTTCAAGAAGTTAAACTTAGAAAATTTTCTCTCCTTTCTCTTTTCCTCTATGTTTCGGCCATGACCATCAAGAACACCTTCCATCACTCAAAAAATTTATCCAACCTAGTTTCTTGAAACCTTACCTTATTCTAAGAACATCTCTAGTTATGAGTTTTCTCTAAATCATTCATCTTGATCTTCAAATCCAAGCTTCAAGATTCTACCAAAAATGGTAAATTTCATATTTCTTCTTCTAATCTTCTAGTTTTGATTTTCTAAGCCATGATTAAACCATGGTTTACCTATTTCTACACTTGTTATTGATTGTAACATTTGTTTATGATTTTTAGGAATTTTCCCAAGGAGCTTCACAAAATTTGTGGAAGGAAAAACTAAGTGTTTTCACTTCATCTCTTGTCTTAACCAAGCCTAAGAAGCTTTTCTCTTACAAAAATAAAAAATTCCATCTTTGTTCTTCATGAGGAATTTCGGCCATACCATCCAAAATCACCATCCAATCCTTTTTAATTTCATCCAACCATAGATCTTGAATCTATATGATATTCTAAGCAATTTTCATGTTGGAGATTTTCTCTAAATCATCTCTCTTCAACTTTGTTCTTTAAGCTAAAGATTGAAGCTTTAATGGTGAAGTTTGTTACTCTTCACTTTTCTTTTGATTTTCAAGGTTCTAACCATGATGCACATCCATGGTTTTCTTATTCAAGCTTAAGATACTAATAAATATATGTGTTGTTTTGTGTTTAAGAAACCCTTGGTGGTGAAGGACTTGGAAAGAGAAGCAAATCAATAAGCTTTTGAGGATCTTCAAGAGGTAAGAGGGAGATCCATCTCACCAACCAAGCATGGTGGTGAGAGATGGTCTTATATTTGATGGATAGTGAATCCATGTGAGGATTCATATCCATGGTCAAGTAAATTATTTGGGTGTGTTTATGAACTTCGATTATTTGCCTATGCTTGATATGTTTTGCATGATTTTATGGCTTATATGGTATGCTTATAATATGCATGACGATAATATGGTATACTTATAATATGCATGATGAGAATATGTTGAAATTATATATATGTATGCCATGATGTGATGATGGAAAGAAAATCAATTTTTGGCTTCAATGGCCAAAGGAAAGGAAATACGGTTTTGATACCCATGAAGAGGGTTTATGTTGAAAATTTTTAAGACAAGGGAATTAATTTTTGGGTCCCTAGAACATTGAGAATTTCGGCCAAGACACCTCAACATAGGTGTTTATAACTTAATATTTTCATGGAAGAATAAAATTGGATTGATTTGAAAAGCATGGAAAATGAACAAAGGATATGTTTTTCAAGAGAACAAGAACATGGTTTTGAAGGATTTTTATTAATTTATTTTGTGTAAAAAGATCCTAAGTGTTTTTCTAAACATGAGTTTTGCATGAAACAGGCAAACGTTGATTTTAAGGATTTGCAAAGAAAGTAAAAATGAATTTGAACAAATGGGTTTGGTTTTTATGACCATAAGTCTTACGGTTTTGAAAGCAAAATTTTAATGGTTTTGTTTGTGTAAAACCATATTGACTTAGAAGGAAAAATGTTTTGATAATTTTCAATAGTCATGTCCACATTTTTGAGGGCTTGTAATGCCTTGATTTTTATGAACAAAGTGATTTTCAAAGTGGAGATATAACTTGATTTAATATAAGAATTTGGAAAGGGAATAGAGCGTTTAACACTTGAGAAAATCAAGTATTTGTAAATGGAAATGTTTTCGAACTTCAATTTATTTTGAAGATGGTTGTATTTGGAAATGATTTGAGAAAAATGGAGAATATAATGGTGTTTTGAAAATTTACTAACGTATAACTGATTTTTGAATTTTGAAATACGTTAGAAAAAAATGTTAAATTTTGAAACGTTAATGGAAAAGTGATTTTTGTGGATTATATTTTGGAAAAAGATTTTCTTAAGTAAGAAATGTGAAAAATGAAATACAAAGTCATATTATCTTGAGAAAGGTTGAAAAGGAATTTTTGAAGGTTAAGAAATATTTTCTGTAATGAAATGGTGATGAAAAGTATTTTACGATCTTAAAAACGTGATTTTTAAGCTACGCAATTTGAAAAAAAATGTGTTGAAAATGATATTGATTTATTTAAGTCCAAAATAATGTTTGGAATATTGAGAAATATTTTATATGATTGTAAAATGTTGAAAAATATTTTACGTATCTTAAAAATCATTTGAAATACAAGAAAAATTTCTACGCGATTTGAATTATGTTTAAATATTTTACGTAATTTGAACTACTATTAAAAAATCAATATGTGATTTAAAAGTGATAGAATATTTTTACGTGATTGTGAAAATGACGGAAAATCGTTATATGATTTGGAAAGTGTTTTAAATATTTTGAGAATGATGGAAAATGATTTACGCGTCTTAAAAGAATGATTTTTAAGTGACGCGATTTTGAAACTGTGGAAAAATACTATGCGATTTGAGAAACGTATATTTTTACGCGATTAAGAAAAACGTTAAAAAATTAGTACGTGGTTTAAAAGTGCAACAGAAAAGTTGCAACATTTTAAAAACGTAATGTAAATGTTACGAAATTTTGTAAACGTAATAAGAGTGTTACGATTGTGAAAAAACGTAATAAAAATGTTTTGGAATTTTAAAAATGTAACAAAAGTGTTACGGTATTTTGAAAATGCAACAGAAGTGTTGTGGAAATGTGAAAACATAACAGAAATGTTACGCGATTGTGAAAACACGACAAAAGTGTTTTATGACTATAAAAACATAATAACATGATGATTACTGTTAAAATAATGTTCATACACTGTTTGTGAAAATAACGAGTTTTGCCTGTTATTGGCACGTGGTGCATTTTAGATGCATTGGAAAAAAAATATGCATTGAGGCATATGATTTTATTAAACAAACGAATTTGAAAAGAATGACCCTTGTGGTTGGACTTGCACTGATACATTCGTGCATTGTATAAACTATATCTGAGAAATTATGAGATATACCTGTGATTGGTATTATACCTGTGATTAGTATTTGGTGCATTATACATGCATTGGAATGGTCCGATGAGGACTGGATATGGTTGATTGCCTGGGAGAAACACACCTCTTGAGTGGGTGTGATATGCGTAGTGTAAGTCACTTGTTAACCTTGGGGGCATCGGGGTGCAGGTTGCTTACACGGGTGGTTGGTCGCGCTTCTTCCCGTAGGTTAGACCGATGCAACACACCGATGATCCTGACCGAGACACTATTCTTATTCAAGATCTGATAAAGACTATCGTGTATATGTTAGATGTGCAAAATCAAAATGAGGATTATAGCACGTGGTCTGAGGCGTGTGGTACCGACAGATCTTTTCGATCATTTCTCTGACCTGAGTTTAGCTCCATGGAGTAGGAACATTGAATCTAAATGCACATGCATTATATGAGTACATTTATATCTGTATGATATATTAATTGAGGAATATTAGCTATGACAATTGTTTTGAATACTTGAATGATGATGATGATAATGCTGAGGGCATTATCGTAATTGTTGTTTATGATAATTGAACTGATAAATGATTGGATGATGATAGTTGATTAATGTTGATGACATGATCATAATTGTGGTATGATCTATCTGTATGATATGCTGCTTGTGTTATCTCTGTGCTGCCATGTTGGTATTGGTGTAGGTGATCTCACCTCTTTGTTATGTTGTTTTGCTGTGTCTGTACTGTTAAAATCAAATAATAGAAGGATCGAGTTGTCTTAGACATAACGGGCGATGGATACTCTGAGATTGGTGACAACAATAAGGAGTGGACATTCAGGACTCGAAGGTGTGCAGTGTTGACAAAGGAACAGATGTCTGATGCATCAAGATGGACAGAAAAAGGAATAAGTATGTTAAAGTTTCTCGTTAGTGTTGTACCGTGCTATTAAGTAGGACCCGTTATAGGGTTTGCTACTGTTAAAAAAAAAGAGTCTGTTAATTTTATATTTCTCTTTAAATTGTGAAATATTAATTGGTGTCAATATTGCATAATGAATAGTTGAAATATGATTTTCAATATTACCTAATATTTTCAGTAAATTTACGTTTCAGTAAAGAAGTAATTTTGAAACCCATATTTTCATAACTCAAACCTTTTACAAATTGATTTTCAAATTATGAGTCGGGAGTCGGAAATGTGATGCCCTAAGGACGGTGTTACAGTCACTCTACAACCAAACCTCACCTTTTAACCACATTCATCATAGCCACCATCCCAACACACATTTTTTTCCTTCACTCACCATCACCATAAACCTGCAAAGACAAATGCCATAGCCGCACAAAGTCGTGAATCCAAATCTCAATCAAAATTCATGATTAAACCCTACCCTGCAACAACCGTGAATCACCCTAAAAAACCAAATCCAACCTCTATCCCAAACCTTACCTTCGCTGCCACCACGTAGCCTCCATCAACCTTTGTTTTCCTCCGTCATCACCAACCTCAAATAGCAACCAAGCAGCTCTACCAAGCCTAACATCCCACTTCGCCTCTAACCTTCACCAACAAGACCACTTGGCAAGCTTCACCATAAAACCTCCATAGCTCACCACCACACCTCAACCCCTAACGACCACAACCATCCAAAGAACCAACCATTCCAATCCATACACCATTACACAACCAAGACCACCAAGCCAAACCACCCACGTTTGAACCATCTCTAACAACCAGCCATCACTATCACCCGTAGCCACGGACCAAACCCACCGTCCCCCACAACACGAGACAGCAGTCGTGCCACCAGCAACACCTCCATGAGCCAAGTGGTGTTTTCTATCATCCAGACCATCCATATGCAACTCCTCCACCCACGCGCAACCAGACTCAACCTCTGCCTAAGTCGTTCTTGGCCAAGACCACTGAGCCCAACCACCACAGATCTAAGCACAACAAGCCACTGTGACCCTAATGCCCATCAATCCATATCTGTCATCAATCACACGTTGTCCACCACTTTCCATACAATCACACCCCATGCAGCCACCATAGCAAGCCTGCGCATCACTGACCATTGCCCTTGTTCTACGTAGCCTCCATCTAACAGACCCGAACCGTGCGTTGTCCTTCACCACAAGCAGAAGACACCATAACCATATATGCAACCCAGTCGCACTAGCAACTCCTCCTAACCGCACATCACGCCACCAACACCCAACTGTGCACAGAGCCTCCCCAAGTTAGCCACCAAACCAGTTTCATTATTTGCTTTGTTAACATTTCTTTCTCATTGCATTTTACTTAGCTTAGGTCCTCTTCTTTTTTTTTTTTTTTGCTGATTAGATTAGGGATTCAACTTTGGTTGTTTTGGACCTAAGGTGGGTTATAGGTTGATCTCTTCATTTCCTTGATAGTTTTTACATTAAATTTAGTATAACTGAAAGAAAGAAAACTAAGGTAAGTTATGTTTTTTTTATAAAAAAATTATTTTAATTGTTAGATAATGTCTTATCATGAAAAATAAAAAAAATCTTTTATCCTTTTTTTTAAAAATAGAAAAGAATCTTTTAATTCATGGAATGACTAATGACAATGATTGAATAGTGAATGTTATCTTTAGTGTTATTTAGATCATAAGGGTTTATTGAGTAGCATGGTGCCAACTTGAACCCTGTGCAGGAATTGATTTGTTTTCAAACAAAATTCCTTTTCAAAAATTCTTTTTTTATAATTAAAATTAAGCAACCCACAAATATTTTATAAAGAACGATGTGACTTTGAGTTCCTTATTGCACTTAGGGATACGTAGGAGCGGGAATTCATTTCTGTCAAGTCTAAAATTAAATTTTCACAATTTGGTTTTTTTTTTCTCCTTCTTTTAAAAATAGTTACAATGTTTTTAAGAGGAGTAAAATAAATATATTTGAGATTATCAAGTTTTGCACAATTGACTTAAGATACCATCTCATGATGGATGTGCTAGGGGTGTTGTGAGATTAAGTTTCCGCCATTTCCTATACATAATCGACTCTCGAATCCAATTTGGTTTCAAAGGCTATTTTCTAAGAAAGATTTTATAATTTTTTCTGATTCAAATAAAATTGGTTGCGACTTTATTTTCCATATCTTTGTTTAAAATCCATATTTGTTCGCCACTCCCGTCGTATATCTCTTGATCACAACAATGCTAAACTTAGTGAGCAAGTAATCATCGTAAGGGTCATGCTAGCAAATAGGCCACAATTAGGCCAGCCTAAGTTGGTCACTCATATTAGGCTTGGATCCGAGATACCAGTCCAGAGCAAGACTAAAGAAAAAAACAAGTAATCTTTATAAGATAATTTTCTCAACCAAAACAATAAATATAGAGGTACTCAATGTTTCCCTCATTTATAATCTCAATATGATATCCATATCACTCCACTTCTAGTGGGACACTGGCTAGAGCCACATCTTTGACTATGCACATACTCACTATTATTAGATGTCGTTACATTCACTTTTGGGAATCAAATAGAATTTAGTTGGGCAATATTGATGAATAAATGTATGATAGGTACATGTCCAATCCTCACTTCATGGAATGGAATAAAACTTGTGGGGCATGTCTCATGATTTTTTCATCAATAAATCATTATTTTTTCAGCCATCAGAAGGCATGAAATTAATTTAGAATAATTCTTGAAACTTTTTTTTCTTGATATTACTATTGCAAGAACATATTTGAAGCATCAAAATAAGAAAATCTTTTTTTTTTCTCTCAAATGTATCTTTCTTTTGAATTATTTCCTAGATCTTTTTGAATTTCAATCTTGATCTAAAGGCTAAAATCTTTAGGATTTATACCACAATTTTTCATATAAAGAATGACCAAGAAAAATTATTGATTTTGTGCAATCCAACAAGGATGCTTGATTTTTTGCTTTGTGCAATCTCAAAATCAATGAACTATACATTTCTTCTTCCACAATTTTTCAACAGCAACAAATTCAATATAAAATAAAATATGTTAGTCAAGATTAATTAACAATAAAATATTCATGAATAAAATACAAAAGATATTCCATGTTGAACGATTGAAAAGATGTTACTATTTGAATATAACCTCTAAGTTGATTAAGACATTACTCAAATGGTGAAGACTGATGTCAGTAACATGTTATGAAAATAAGCAAAAAAAAAAAAACTCAAGAGATAGCTAACAAATAAGAAGAATAATGCAATTGATCAATATAAAATATGTGTATTACGTAGAGCATACACAGGATTATCTATGGTTCAAGGGTGAGGTATCCAAAACTAAATCAAATCTTAATCAGATACAAGTTTTCATACAACTGAATTACATCCATATACAAGTTTCCTAATAATTAAATCTTAAAAAACAAAGATCAAATAATAATAATTTCTTGTAATATCTTTTGGACATCTACTTTTAAATAATATTCATAACAAAGAAAATATAAGACTAAATAAGATAAATGTTATAACTCCAATAATATCATAATTAAAAGAAAAGCTTGGCTTAAATGGGTAACTGATATAATTAAGATATCATTTGTAGTTTTCTTTCTAATTTTTTTATGTCACGTGTAAGTTAGTGATAGCAATATATTTTATACATTTTACAACCCTCTCACTAGGCTTCTTAAGGTTCAATTAGACTTAATTAAGTTAGTTTTATCACATTTTATAATATTGAGCTTAATTGAATCATTGAAGAAATTATTGCTTGACTTGGCCTTAATTTGTTTTTCTGCGTCTTTCAGTAAACTAGTTATAATTTGAGTTACAAATATCAGTTTGGTGTGATTCTGGTCTTCTTGGAATGTTAAGACAATTTCCTACAACTTTCATGAAGACCTCAAGATCTAGAACACATGTTTGGATAACTCAAATTAGAGTTGAAGCAAAATCTAGAGTTCTGAACCTGACAGTTTGACCTCTGTGCACTCATTGGGCTATCTCTCGGGCTATAGGAGGTCTTTTGGAATGAAACTAGTGTCATTTGAAAGCTAAGACCCAAATCTATAATTTCATGAAGAACTCAAAATTCAGATCGGACGTCTTGAAGGTGATATTGGGCTTGCAAGTCAGAACAGAGGAGCTGTAGTTGGACTTGAATAGTGTGCAGTAATTGGGCCATATCTCGGGATGTAGGTGGTCTTTTGAGCAGAAACTAGTGGGTTTGGAAAGCTAAGATAATTCTCTATAATTCTTATGAAGACCACTTGATGAGAAAATGACGCATGCCATGAGCTCAGAACTGAAACATTTCGGAGACAAGAATCTCTATAATTTCCACTCACTTATCTTCATTAAACAACTCATTTGACATTTACTTATCATCATCAAACCACTCAATTGTCATTTTGTACTCCTTAAGCTCTGTAAAAGGGAGCATTAGCTGATCATTTGATCATCTTAGCTTAGATTATGCTATTGTGTTATTTGTTTATCTTATTGTAGTTTTCTTTGTTCTAAATTGAAGTTATGTTCATCTTTCTCTTCTTATCTCTTTCTTTTTTCTTGTTCATGAGTAACTAATTTTCATTTTACTTGAGTGAAAAGGTGAAACTTTTAGTAATAAATTAAGGTTTGATTAATTTCTTTCTTGTACTTGATAATCACATATTTTATTCATTAAGAAACCCTTATGTTTAGTCATTTACACTCTCCATATTCTTAATTGATTGAGTTTGGTATGATTTTGTGAGTTTGAGTTTCAAATTGGTCCTAATTGAATATTTCCAGCATTATTGAGATTTGACACTATTTCTGTATTTTGGCCATAACTTGAGTTCCTAATATCTGATGAACATGAATTTTACCTTGTAGGAAAGCTAAGAGGAAGCTCTACAACTTTGATGAAGAGCTCGAAGTCTGATTCAGATGTCTAAGGGACCTAAGTTGACATGGAAGTCAAAATACGGGTTCTGTCAGTAGAATCCGAACAGTGTGCACTCATAAAATCATATCTCAAGATGTAATAATGGAGATGAGCTGAAATTTGGAAAGTGAATAGTCAAGATCCAAATAAACAACTTTCATGAAGAACACATTTTGAGAAAAAGAAGTCTAGTAGGTCATTTTGAGCTTGCAAGTCGGAACAGAGGTGCTGAAGTTGGGTTTGAGCAAGCTACGGTATTTGGGACATATCTTGGGCTTAAGGAAGCCAAATTGAACGAAACAGCTATCCATTTTATAGCCAAGACAAGGATCTACAACTTTCATGAAGAACACTTTTCGTGATTCTGAATTATAGTGGGTCGTTTTTGGCTTCCAAGTCAGACACGAAATTTTCGTCCTCAACCATCCACTCATCCATCCACTAATCCACTCATCCACTCATCCACTCATCCACTAACTCACCCACTCATCCACTCATACACTAATCCAACCACTTAACCATTCCACCCACTCATCCACTAATCCATCCACTCATCCATCCACTCACCCATTCATGTCCATAATTTCCCACTCACCAAAAGTCCTTTGGCATTTTTCACTAATTCAACCACTCAACCATTCCACTCACTCATCCACTAAACCAATCCACTAAACCAACCCACTAATCCATCCACTCAAACACTCCACTCACTCACCCACTCATCCACCCACTTCCCTTTTGTCATTTTGTTACCTTAGACTTCTATAAAAGGCACCATTTATCATGAACAAGATGTAATTTCTCCTTCATTTCTCTCTAAGTTTCTTCTTGCTTCTTCATAGTTTCTCATAGTTTTGTATATTTTGATGCTCCCCTTCATGGTAATGGAGGGCTAAGCTACTTTGGGTCAATTTAGAACTCTTGAAGAGATTGTGGTTTGGATTCTTGAGACCTTGGTTATGCATTGTATTTGATTTGTAATTGAATTCCTCTTTTCTTCTTCTTTTTCTTCTTCTTGATCTTGAATGCATGAATGGTGATTCTATTTATGTTGATCTGATTGATCTTGGTTTAAGATTGAGATTTGTGATGAAACTTAGAACTGATTGATCTAAACTAATCATAGAATTGAAGAGGTTAGGTTACTAATTTGTGCCTAAGTTAATTGAATTCGGTACTTGAAATTAACATAGATTTTCATGAATGATGCGATTGCGGATTTGTGTTTATCACTTGTTAATTGAATTCTAGACGATCGTCTAGTATGAATTCTGGATTTGATGCAGAGATCTCGGTTAGATCCAAATTAACAATTCAATTGCGCTTCAAGTGTTCTATGAAGGGTCTATGATTGAATCCACCCAATCTTGGATAGGTTTCTAAATTGACTACTCTTTAATTGTCATTTCTTCCATTAATTTTGTTAAGTACGATCTTAAACTCATCAAACCCCCTTTGCTAACTTTCACTTGATTTGATTAAATTGCATCTACGATCCTTGAGGAGACGATCCGGTGTTGTCACTGTGCTACAAGCTTAGGTAATAACTTCGGTTATAATTTTGACTGAGTTCGGCGCTCGTCAAAATTTTGGCGCCATTGCCGGGGATTAGTAAGTGTAATCTTTTCATTTGAAGTGTTTTTACTAACTTTTGCTTTTTATTAATTTTTCTAACATTTTTAACCATTGTCTAGTGTATTTTGCTTATTTATTTGTTTTTGTGTGATGCATGACTAGGTCTGAGCCTGATAACTTGGTTGACTTTGATCCTGAGATTGATAGAACCTTGCATAGGTTGATTAGAGCTCGTAGGCTAAGTGCAAGAATTGCTTCTGAATTTGATCTTAATATTGAGAGTGAACTTGAGATCTTGAATAATTCTCAAACTATGGTCCGATAACATGCAAAATAGAACTCTTAGGAACTTGTCGCTCCCGATATATCTAACCGCTTTGTGTATTCAATACCCAGATCTTGATGCCGATTTTGAGTTAAAATCTGGATTGATACATTTGTTGCCCAAGTTTCACGGTTTTGCAGTGAGGATCCCCATAAGCATCTAAAGGAGTTCCATGTGATTTGTTCAACCATGAAGCCACATGGGATCTCGTAAGAGCACATCAAGCCGAGGGCATTTCCTTTCTCACTTGCCGATACAACAAGAATTGGTTATTTTATCTTTCACCAGGTTCAAGAACAAGTTGGACCGACATGAAGCGGTTGTTCTTAGAGAAATTTTTCCCTCGCTCTCTGAGCCGCCGCCATTAGAAAAGATATATGTGGCATAAGACAAATGACAGGGGAGACTTTGCATGAATATTGGGAAAGATTCAAGAAGTCGTGCTCGAGTCGTCCCCACCCCAAATCATCGATCAACTCTTAATTCAATATTTCTATGAAGGTTTGTCGCCAAATGACGAAGCATGGTGATGCCGCCTCTGGAGGAGCCTTAGTAGACAAGACCCCACAGCAAGCCGAGAGATTTGATAGCAAACATGGCAACAACACCCAACAATTTGGCACACGAATTATTACCTCAACCAGAGGAGTCAATGAAATTCAATCGTCTCATGTAGACCAACAGAGAATGGAACACGACTTGATGAATTAACTTCTTTGGTGAGGCGCTTAGCGTTGGCACAACAAGCACCAATGCAGATTGCTTTGCCGTGTGTGGCATTTGCTCTTGTTCATCTCATCCTACCGATGCATGCCCTACACTTCAGGATGGTGGTTCTATTATTCCGTAACAATCATAATGCAAAGAACCGGTATTTTTCCCGGTAGAGCCCAATATCGCAATCACAAAGAAGAAATTTCCCGTATATGATCCATTTTCTAATACCTATAACCCTGGTGGAGGGACCATCCCAACCCGAGATATGAAAATTCGTCAACAACAACAACAAATTTCTACCAACAAGAGAAAACTACGCTTTAGATACCAAGCTACAGTGCCCTAGCAACAAGTACCAACCACCCGCATTTAGGCAAGCACAACCTCGCTCCGCCACCCATGCAAAGAGCCCCTCCAACCTACTTGCTCTAGCAGCCACTCTAGGTGAGCCACCTTTCGAAGACTTGATGAAACAGCCAGCAGAATGTCAATGCCACCATCCGAATTTACAAACTCAAATCGGGCGATGACAACCACTCCGAGTGAGTCGAAAAGTCAAGGGTCGAACCAATTGCCTTCACAAACAAATAACAACCCAAGAGGCAATGTAAGTGCCATTAGCTTGAGAAGTGGCGTAGAGAAGTTGACGGTCCCTACTCCACCACAACCCGAACTACAAGTGCATCAACCAAGGTGACCAAGAACAAAAGAAAGTGGATAGCTCACCAAAAATCATGGATACGTAAGAAATGTGCAGAGAATTCAAATCGGCTATTCCACTACCTTTTCCACACAGAGTCACACAAATCCAAGCATACCGCGCAAACAAATAGAAAGAGAAGTCATGGACACATTCAGAAGAAGGTGGAAATCAATATTCCCTCCTTGATGCAATCAAGCGCATTCCCAAGTATGCCAAATTCCTCAAAGAGTTGTGTACTCACAAGAGAAGACTTAAGGGTACCGAGAAAATAAGCATGGGCAAAAATGTTTCGCAATGATTCTACCAAGCATGCCACAAAAATGCAAAGATCCCGGAACTTTCACAATTCCTTGCACGATAGGTAACTCCAAATTTGAACATGCAATGCTAGATTTGGGTGCTTCGATTAATGTCATGCCTATGTCAATTTATCGCCCTTGAACATTGGCACTTTACAACCCACCGGTATAGTGATTCAATTGGCAAATAGGACCACCGCTTATCCCGCAGAGTACTAGAAGATGTGTTAGTTCGGGTGAATGATTTAATTTTTCCAAATGCGACTTCTACGTCTTGGACATGGAAGATGAGTCTTCAAAGAACCCATGCTCCATTAATTCTAGGCGCATATTCTCAAGACCGCCAAGACCAAGATAGATGTGCATGCCGGCACCCTTTCTATGGAGTTTGGCGATGATTTGGTACAGCTTTAACATTTTTGATGCCATGAGACATCCCCTAGAGGAGCATTCTGTTTTTCATATTGATGTGATTGAGATGCTGGTTGATGATGTTTATGCTGATTTATATGCTGAATTCCCTGATATTGCTGACTTTCTGGATTCTGTTTCTTGTGATACATGTGTTGCTTGTGATGTTGAGCCATGTGCTGCATGTGCTGAGATTAATGCAGTTATAAGTGGTGATGTAGCTGCTGACTTGAATGATACCGCATGTGAAAATAGAAGTCAGAACTGTGCTGAATTTAATGTTGCTGAATTAGTTGTTTCAAATAGCTTGCTGCCTTCCATTGTACAGCCTCCATCCTTAGAGTTGAAGACTTTGCCAGACCATCTTAAATATGCATATTTAGGAGATGGTGAGAAGCTGCCAGTGATTGTTGCTAAGAATCTGCAACCTGAACAAGAAGAAAAATTGCTACAGGTTTTGAGGCATAATAAGCAAGCCATCGGATGGACACTTGCGATCTTCCTGGTATTAGTCCCTCCACATGCATGCATAGGATTTTATTGGAAGAGGATACGAAACCAAGAAGGCAACCCCAAAGGAGACTGAACCCCTTGATTCTAGATGTGGTGAAGAAGGAAGTGACCAAGCTACTTCAAGCTGGCATTATTTATCCCATATCAGACAGTAAATGGGTGAGCCCCGTGCAGGTTGTTCCCAAGAAATCTGGGGTCACAGTAGTTGAGAATGAGAATAACGAACTTCTACCCACAAGAGTTCAGAACAGTTGGCGGGTTTGCATTGATTATAGGCGCTTAACCAGCTACCATAAAAGATCATTTTCCGCTACCTTTCATTGATCGATGTTGGAGAGGCTAGTCGGCAAGTCACATTATTGTTTTCTCGGATGGATATTCGTGTTATTTTCGATTCATATAGCCCCGTAAGACCAAGAGAAGACTACTTTCACTTGTCCATTTGGCACATTTGCATACAGGAGGATGCCGTTTGGTCTGTGCAATGCTCCTGCACCTTTCAAAGGTGTATGGTAAGTATCTTTTCTGACTTTTTAGAGAATTGCATGGATGTGTTTATGGATGATTTTACCGTCTATGGTTCTTCCTTTGATGCATGCTTGGATAGTCCGCTCAGTTTTACATAGATGCATTGAAACTAACCTTGTTCTCAATTTTGAGAAATGTCATTTCATGGTAGAACAAGGTATAGTTTTAGGACATGTAATATCTAGCAAGGGTATCGAGGTAGATCCCGCAAAAATAAATGTTATTTCATGCTTATCTTACCCCACATGCGTGCGGGAGGTTCGCTTCTTTCCTTGGTCATGCAGTTTCTATAGGCGGTTCATAAAAGATTTCAAAGAAAATTGCTCTTCCACTATCCAACTTGCTACAAAAAGAAGTGGAGTTCCATTTTGACCGTAAATGCAAGGATGCCTTCAATCACTTGAAGCAAGCATTGACCAATACACCTATCATCCACCACCGATTGGACACTTCCATTTGAGCTCATGTGTGATGCCTCTAATTATGCTTTGGGAGCTGTTCTTGCACAAAGGGTCGGTAAAATATCTCATGTCATCTCTTATGCTTCAAGAACTTTGGATCCTCGCACAAGTCAACTACACCACCACCGAAAAGGAACTTTTAGCAATTGTTTTTGCTTTAGACAAATTTCGATCATATTTGCTTGGTTCTAGAGTGGTTGTGTTTTCGATCATACACCAAGTTTCTCCCGAAGAAGCTTGATGCAAAGCCTAGATTGATTAGGTGGATTTTGCTCCTCCAAGAGTTCGATATTGAAATCAGTGATAAAAGTGGAGCGAGAATTTAGTGGCCGATCACCTAAGTCGTATTGAAAAGGAGGCGATACTTTACCTATCCATGATGTCTTCTCGATGAGCAGCTTTTTCAAGTCCGCAAGGTAACACTCCTTGGTTTGTCGATTTGATAAATTTCTTAGTTGCTTTGGTGTTTTCCCGCACATTTTATTAGGGCTCGATTGATAAATTGAAAAGTGAGTCAAAATATTATGTGTGGGATGACCCTTATCTCGTGGAAATTTTGTAGTGACCAAGTCATTAGGAGATGTGTGCCCGATAATGAATTCCATTCTATTCTTAGCTTTTGTCATACACTTGCATGTGGCGGTCATTTTGGTCCCCAAAGGACTGCTAGGAAAGTTTTGGAATCTGGATTATATTGGCCCACTCTATTTCATGATGCATATGTGTTTTGTAAATCTTGTGATCAATGCCAAAAACAGAAACACTTCTCGAAGGAATGAGATGCCCCGTAAATCCTTATTGTTCTCGTGAGATTTTTGATGTATGGGGTATTGATTTTATGGGACCCTTTCCTGTTTCTTTTTTTGGTTTTGTTTACATTTTGCTAGTCGTTGATTATGTATCCAAGTGGGTGGAGGCGAAAGCTACTCGGACCGATGATTCCAAAGTTGTTGTGGATTTTGTTAGATCACGATTTTCTCGTAGGTTTGGAGTTCCAAAGGCCATCATCGGTGATCGTGGTTCACATTTTTGTAATCGAAGCATGGAAGCTTTGATGAAAAAGTATGGGGTCTTGCACAGAGTTTCTACACCTTACCATCCCCAAACTAATGGGCAAGCCGAGATTTCCAACAGGAGATCAAGCAGATACTCCGTGTAATACAGCTCAACCTAACAGAAAGGACCGGAGCAAGAGGCTTGAGGATGCTTTATGGGCTTACCGGACCGCTTATAAGACACCAATCGAGATGTCTCCGTATCGGATTGTTTTTGAAAAGCCCTCACCCTACCGGTGGAAATTGAGCATCATGCATTTTGGGCGAAAAGGTGCAACTTGGACCTAGATCAAGCGTGTATGGAGAGGAAGCTGCAAGCCGCAAAGAATTGGAGGAGATCCGCTTGGAGGCTTATGAAAGTTCCAAACTTTATAAGGAGAAGACCAAAGCCTTCCATGATAAGTTTATTCTCGAGGAAAACATTTGAGATTGGTCAAAAAGTTCTCCTCTATAACTCCCGCCTCCGATTCATGCCCGGCAAATTAAGGTCTAGATGGGATGGACCATTTATTGTTACTAAGGTTTTTCCTTCCGGTGTCGTCTTCAGATTAAAAGTGAGGTCACCGCCAAAGCTTTCATCGTAAATGGACACCGCCTCAAACAAGATTATCATGAACTTCCGCAGAATGCGAAGTGGAGGTGATGAACCTTCTCCATCCGCATTATGAATAAAAAAAAAAAAAAAAAAAAAAAAAAAAAAAAAAAAAAAGAAAAGAAAAGAAAAGAAAAAAAAAACAAATTGTAGATGCCCGACAATGAGGAAGGTAGTGCCATTCAATTTTGTCACTCTAAAGCAAGTGGAGGTCACTTTTTCTTCAACGACAACAACAATGCGAAAATCTTGCAAGATGGATTTTATTGACCCACTTTATTCAAGGTCTCGTTACACCTTTTGCAAAAGTTGCGGAAATTGGTCAAAAAGGTTCTCGCTTTGAGATTATCATCCGCACCTACTCCTTGAAAAATTGAGATCTAGGTGGCGCGGTTCTTTTGTCACAAACACGTGTATCCTCCGGGGCCGAAGATATTGAGGATCCTAGGAATGGTAATGCGCTTAAAGTTAATGGACAAAGACTCAACCATTCCCGGAAAACCAAGTTCTTGAGTTCTTTGTGTTGCCGGTTAAGTGGCGGATACGGTACTGTGACTCTCAAGTCGGTTTATTTTTCGCTTTCCCAAAATAACTGAATCCTTCTTCTCCTTCAAAATGGATGTCATTCTTTCAAACCCGAGAAAATATTTTCCTTCTCTTCCTCAAAATGCTCGAGAAAAATCTACAAAGTTCGATGTGAAAGATTGAGACCGTTAATGCACAAAGGTATGCCGAGAAGATATACGATGGATAATTGAAGCGAAGGTCCGATTAGCAGTGAGTCCTCAATTTCATTTGACTCATATATGCCCTGGTCTTGGAAGAAGTTCATATTCTAAAAGGAGAAGAGCAAAAAGGTTACAAGTCTCGTCACAAATGTGGACGATGGAACCGTAACAAGCGATGTCGTACTAAGGGGATGGTTTCCGCAAATAGAGAAGATAAAATTTTCTTCATTAAGAATGGATCGAGTAAGGAGTCATTAGATGATATCTTATTGACTCTTGAGACGCATTCTTGTGGATTGGTGCATCGTGAAATTCTTAAATTGTGGAATCTCTTCAAGGATGAAGAACAACGCTACAGCCTTGGGAATCGACTCTAAAAGACTTCCTGCTTGCCAATTTATAAGAAAATTGGATGGGAAGCTTATCCTCGACTCATAGAAGATGTTTAAGCCGTTCTATCGGACGTTTAACCGAGGCGTATGTGAGCCATATCCACAAACAATCTGTACATATCTTCTTCTTCTTCTTCTTCTTCATGTCATCTCTCAAAAAAAAAAAAAAAAAAAAAAAAAAAAAAAAAAAAAAAAAAAAAAAAAAAAAAAAAAAAAAAAACAAAAACAAAAAAAAAATGTATACTTCTTAGGGTTGGCTTTGGTAACACACACCGTGAATGGGAAAATGCATGCATCCTGATCCAGCCTTCTTAATTGAAAAACAAAGAAGGTAGATTGTATTCCACATGTGAGGCAGCCAGTCGTATTATGGCCACTTGTCCCTTTTGGGAGCCTTATGTTACGTTGGTCTTGAATGGATCAAATACTGGTCAACAATGCTTTGGCACAAAGCCGAAAGAGCAGACTACCTCCATCCCAATCTTAAGTAAGTATACACTCATCTTTCATCAAGTTTTTCTAACAATTTCAAAAAAAGAAAAAAAAAGGACGTGATGTCTACTGCACTCATGACGCGCAAAGATAAAGATACGCCATGGAAACTGTACATACAGGTATGTCATCATTTTCTATTTCTTTTATCTTTGTATCATTTTGTTGTATTTTGATTTTTGTACAGACGATCCTTTGAGCAGGGTCCTTCAGGGGTTTCTAGACTTCTTTACCTTGATGGTTTTCTTGAAGTCAAAAAAAAAAAAAAAAAAAAAAAAAAAAAAAAAAGATTCTGTGTTTCTTAATTTCAACCTTTTCTGACAACATCCAACCTACCCTTATAGGTGCAATTATTCCCTTTCCATTCTTTTTCTTATTTAAACACTCCATTTTCCTTCAACTCGAGACACTCAAAGGGAGGAAGAGTATAGAATGGGGGCTTCTATTCGTAACCTCAAAAATGTCTCGTGTTTTTGTGGGTCGAGTTATGGGAAGGGATTAGAGTTTGTAAATGCAGCTAGCACTCTTGGTCGATCACTTGTCGCGAGGAATATTCATCTT
The DNA here is from genome assembly GCA_029884605.1 of Ormosia emarginata. NCBI lineage: Eukaryota > Viridiplantae > Streptophyta > Magnoliopsida > Fabales > Fabaceae > Ormosia > Ormosia emarginata. Next base: position 5,896,269 of record JAQQTP010000075.1, on the reverse strand, counting down.
GTATATGGGGGAGGTTGCCGTGGGTTAATGGGGGCTATATCACTTGCTACATATGTAAGAGACAATGTGTTTTAGGTGTCATTCCCGAACCTTTAGCTCAACAGAACATCAATGGAAAGACAATTGGAGAGGAACTTAAAGTATCATCAATGCATGAACGCATGAAGATAATGCTTGAAAACTCGATGCATTCATTGCCTTACCAGGTGGTTTTGGTACTTTGGAAGAGATTTTTCAAATTGTCTCTTGGGCCGAACCGAACATCCACCATAAACCCATTGGTTTGTTGAATGTTAATAATTTCTTTGATCTTTTGTTATTTTTTCTTGACAAAGTCATGTGGAACGTAAATTTATCACTCCTTCTAAGAAGACAACTTCTTATCTCTCGCCTCCACTATCCATATGATGAGCTCATTGATAAATTAGAAGCTTTTGAGTATGTACCGATAAGGTATTAGCTCAGATAGATTGGTCAACAGAAGCAAAGAAGGAAGTAACAAAAAACAAAAGCCCGATCTGACACTTTCTCTTTAATGGGTTTGATTTTATTAAAAAAAAATTGTTGTTTTGTTTGGAAAGTATGATATGATTGTCATGGACTTATTAAACCAATTAGTGATGGCAGAGTAAGGAGTAATTTTACTCTTGAGACGCATCTTAATTGGTGGCAGAGTAAGGAGTTTTTTTTAGGTAGTAATTAATTAGTATTAAATTGTAGAAGTACTAACGTTTTCTTGTTTGATTTCTTTTCGTGGTCCGATGCGTGAATCGACAAGTGTGCTTCTTTTTCTCGCTTGGCGTTGATTCACTCCTCATCGTTGTGTTGCTCTTTTCTTTCCGTTTTATTTATCACTTTCACATTGAGGACAATGTCTATATTAAGTGTGGGGGAGAGATTTTAGCAAGTTTCTTTTTTGTTAAAAGAAAAAAAGGGTTCATTGCATGATTGAATAACTTTTCTCCCTTCTTGAACTGATATGCTTGGAGATGGATGATTGAATTGATGAATTGAGTTTGATGGATGCATACCTTGTGAGATTTTGAGCCTAATGGATGGATTTAACATTTATGCCATTCTCTTCTTTCTTGTGTGATTTTCACTCATGTTAACGACCACTCTAGAACTTGCTTTGATTCTTTTTGAGGCTATATTTCACTTGCATGCATGAACATGATTGAGGCCCTCTTTCTTAATTAGCTAGTTTAACCAAATAGCCAACCTTGTTTTCAATATGATATCAAGCACTCTTTTGACTTCTTGAAAATTCTCTGATTCTTGTCAACCTTGTATATTTTCCTTTGCTTAACCCCTTTGAGCTTATTTGACCATTCCTTGTTTCTAGCTCATTATGTGCCTTAAATGAGAAATCGTGTTCTTACTTTACCTTAGGGAATAAAAGAACATTAGCTTGGTTAATGGATGAGTTTTTGAACAAGTGTGGGGGTGTGTGTACAAAATGGTTGTTGAAAAAGAAAAGAGTGCCCAAAAAGAAAAAAATGTATGTATATAGTTATGTTCATATATATAAAAGAAAAAGAAAAAAAAAAAAAAAAAAAAAGAGAAAAAAAAAAACCAAGTGTTTAAAAAAAAAAAAGGATTGGGAAATGAATATGTAAAGGGATATACACTAGAGTTGGGATGAACTTTTATGCTTGTTATTTGAACTCAGCTCTCATTTGCTTTTATTCTCTTTAGTATTTATCTTCTCATATCCATTTTATCCTCTCCTGTTACCTTGACCTCACTACAACCTTGAATAAAGTCCTCATGATTTGTGTGTGCATGTGTTTTGAGTAGTGGAGAAGTAGAAGATAAGCAAGCTTATGGTAGTGCAATTTTCATGGGTTGAATTGAGTGAAATACTTACCCTTTAAACACTTGAGAGATTGAGAGGAATCTTGTGAAGATCTATCATTGTCGATTCATGTTGAAGATACCTTGCTTGTTGGTTTGAGATGTGGAGAATTGTTAACTCATGAATGTTTTGATCCCTTGAACCTTTGGTTGTTCTTCTTGATTGAAAAATTTTGGTCTTGAGTTTTACCCAGGAGTGCAAAAAGCTAAGTGTGGGGGAATTTGATAATCACATATTTTATTCATTAAGAAACCCTTATGTTTAGTCATTTACACTCTCCATATTCTTAATTGATTGAGTTTGGTATGATTTTGTGAGTTTGAGCTCAAATTGGTCCTAATTGAATATTTCCAGCATTATTGAGATTTGACACTGTTTCTGTATTTTGGCCATAACTTGAGTTCCTAATATCTGATGAACATGAATTTTACCTTGTAGGAAAGCTAAGAGGAAGCTCTACAACTTTGATGAAGAGCTCAAAGTCTGATTCAGATGTCTAAGGGACCTAAGTTGACATGGAAGTCAAAATACGGGTTCTGTCAGTAGAATCCGAACAGTGTGCACTCATAAAATCATATCTCAAGATGTAATAATGGAGATGAGCTGAAATTTGGACAGTGAATAGTCAAGATCCAAATAAACAACTTTCATGAAGAACACATTTTGAGAAAAAGAATTCTAGTAGGTCATTTTGAGCTTGCAAGTCGGAACAGAGGTGCTGAAGTTGGGTTTGAGCAAGCTACGGTATTTGGGACATATCTTGGGCTTAAGGAAGCCAAATTGAACGAAACAGCTATCCATTTTATAGCCAAGACAAGGATCTACAACTTTCATGAAGAACACTTTTCGTGATTCTGAAGTATAGTGGGTCGTTTTTGGCTTCCAAGTCAGACACGAAATTTTCGTCCTCAACCATCCACTCATCCATCCACTAATCCACTCATCCACTCATCCACTCATCCACTAACTCACCCACTCATCCACTCATACACTAATCCAACCACTTAACCATTCCACCCACTCATCCACTAATCCATCCACTCATCCATCCACTCACCCATTCATGTCCATAATTTCCCACTCACCAAAAGTCCTTTGGCATTTTTCACTAATTCAACCACTCAACCATTCCACTCACTCATCCACTAAACCAATCCACTAAACCAACCCACTAATCCATCCACTCAAACACTCCACTCACTCACCCACTCATCCACCCACTTCCCTTTGTCATTTTGTTACCTTAGACTTCTATAAAAGGCACCATTTATCATGAACAAGATGTAATTTCTCCTTCATTTCTCTCTAAGTTTCTTCTTGCTTCTTCATAGTTTCTCATAGTTTTGTATATTTTGATGCTCCCCTTCATGGTAATGGAGGGCTAAGCTACTTTGGGTCAATTTAGAACTCTTGAAGAGATTGTGGTTTGGATTCTTGAGACCTTGGTTATGCATTGTATTTGATTTGTAATTGAATTCCTCTTTTCTTCTTCTTTTTCTTCTTCTTGATCTTGAATGCATGAATGGTGATTCTATTTATGTTGATCTGATTGATCTTGGTTTAAGATTGAGATTTGTGATGAAACTTAGAACTGATTGATCTAAACTAATCATAGAATTGAAGAGGTTAGGTTACTGATTTGTGCCTAAGTTAATTGAATTCGGTGCTTGAAATTAACATAGATTTTCATGAATGATGCGATTGCGGATTTGTGTTTATCACTTGTTAATTGAATTCTAGACGATCGTCTAGTATGAATTCTGGATTTGATGCAGAGATCTCGGTTAGATCCAAATTAACAATTCAATTGCGCTTCAAGTGTTCTATGAAGGGTCTATGATTGAATCCACCCAATCTTGGATAGGTTTCTAAATTGACTACTCTTTAATTGTCATTTCTTCCATTAATTTTGTTAAGTACGATCTTAAACTGTCAAACCCCCCTTTGCTAACTTTTACTTGATTTGATTAAATTGCATCTACGATCCTTGAGGAGACGATCCGGTGTTGTCACTGTGCTACAAGCTTAGGTAATAACTTCGGTTATAATTTTGACTGAGTTCGGCGCTCGTCAGTACTTAAATGATGTAATATCAAGTGGTCATTATATGTGTTGTATTTTGTTTCTAATCAATTTAGAAACCCTCCTTGTAAAGTGAAGATCGTGATTCATTGTAGACAAGAGGTTGACACAATGAATTCTTGAGCCCATTTATAAGTGATGGTGTTAGTGGATAATTAAAGGAATCATAATATAATTACATATATAATCTTAAATGAACTTTGAATGTTGTATTTTCCGATTGAAACCTCCATTATGTGTGGATTTCAATTGAGTTATAAAAAGAAATAATCTTGTCTTTAATTTATTACCATGAGCGGATCTCTTAGCTCAAGTAAATCTTTTTTTATTTGTGAACTACCTTTTTCACCTTTATTGTTGTGACAAATCTTTTCCTTGCCTCAAAGAATTTTTCTTCATCAATTTCGCGTGGATCGACCTTAGATTCCCGAGAATTTACTACTTGAAACAACCTGTACTTGGGTTTGCAACTTTTAATTCACATCAAGTTTTTGGCGCCGTTGCCAGGGACTTGATTTGAAATTTTAATTTATTGAGGTTCTCTTTTTGTAAGTAAATTTCACCATAAGGTATATTCTTCCTTTATTCTTTAATATACTGACGTACTAACTAACTTACTTACTAACTTTCTAACTTACTAACATATTAACTAACTTTTTTTATTTATACTTTCTAACTTATTTATTTACGCTATCTAACTTTTTTATTTATACCATTTATTTATGCTTTCTAACTTTCTAACTTGTACATTTTTTTTTATTTTTAAGTTATTTATTTATGCTTAATATTTAATGGCTGGTTTATACTGTCAACTTTTACATTATTTTTTTTTATTTTAAGTCACTTATTTATGCTTAATTAGTATTGTGATTTAAATTTTGGTCGTTTGGTTAAAATTAATCATGGTACTTTATATATTGATTTGTTTGAATCACAATCACACACAATTGACACAATGGCTGAAAATGAACCACAAGCTGAAAATGAACCACGAGCTGAAAATGAAAGTGTACATGATGAACATGAAAATCAACCATTGCGAACTATGCGTGCATATTTGCAACCACCTCGAAATTCTAGTCCATCATGTTTTATCTTTTCACTCACTGCTAACAATTTTAGATTTAAGCCGGGTATGATTTTTTTACTTCCTAATTTCCATGGTTTAGAATCTGAAGCTCATATTTACATCTAAAAGAATTTGAAGAAGTCTATATTGCTTTCAATGATCAAAATTGCACTGAAGAGATTGTTAAGCTTAAATTATTTCATTTTTCTTTGAAAGATAAAGCAAAAACTTGGCTTAACGCTTTGAAATCAAGATCAATTGGCACATGGCAAGAAATGCAAGGTGAGTTTTTAAAGAAATTTTTTCCAATACATAAAACTAATGCTTTGAAAAGAAAAATCCAATTTTTTTTCCAAAATTCAAATGAAGCATATTTTCAATGTTGGGAATGTTTTAAAGATTTGTTAAATTGTTGCCCACATCATGGTTTTAAAAAATGGCACACTATAAGTTTCTTGGCATGGTACTAATCATTCTGAAAATTCAATTAGATTTAACCTTGCAAATGTTGGTAAAGGAAAATATCATCTTAGTCAAGAAGAAGATCTAAATGCTAGGTACGTCAGTTTGGCTAGAAAGGTTGAATCCATGGAATTAGGGAAAGTGAAAGAAGTCAAATTAGTGCAAAATGAAGAAATTTGTGGCATTTATAACGAATTAAGACACTCGACAAATGAATGTCCAAATATTCCTGTTTTTAAAGAAGTGTTGCATGAGCAAGTAAATGCAATGAATAATTTTAAAAAGTAGTTCACCTCTTCTTTTTCAAATTCTTACAATCCGGGATGGAGAAATCACCCGAACTTTAGCTGGAGTAATAATAATCCAGCACAATTTACGCAACCACCGCCTCCTCAGGAATAACAAGATTCTCAAAATTCTCAAGGATATGCACCTTATGTCCAACTATATAGGAAAAACCTTGAAGGAACTCTGCATGCATTCATAGAAAAGAAAGAGATCATTAATAAACAAAACACTCAAACCATGATTGACATAAAAGAAACTCTTGCTAAACTTACTTCTGCATCACTATTCACGAGAAAGGAAAATATTGTTCTCAACATCAACCGAATCCCAAGGGTCAGTACAGTCTAAATGAGGGTAGTTCAGTAAACTAACAAATAAATCAAGTCAATTCAGTGATAACTCTTAGGAGTGGTAAAGTTGTTAAAAAAGAAATTCTTGAATCATATCAGAAAGATGATGAATAAAACCTCCAAGATAAGGAAGAGGTTGATAAGCTATCTAGCCAAAATGAGACCAAACTCTCGTCTCCTCCACCCCCATTTCCTCAAGCATTAAGCAATTCAAGGAAATTGAACCACCACACTAAAATTTTTGAAATTTTTAAACAAGTAAAGGTCAATATTCCATTGTTAGATGCTATCAAACAGGTTCCTTCTCATGCCAGATTTTTGAAGGATTTATGCACTGTTAAAAGGAAATTAAATGTGAAAAAGAATGTCTTTTTGACTGAACAGGTAAGTTTCATTATTCAGAGCAATAATGTTTTGAAACATAAAGACCCTGGTTGTCCTATGATTTCATGCATTATTGGAGAACATAAAATTAATCAAGCTTTACTTGATCGTAGTGCTAGTGTTAATTTGCTTCTATATTCAGTTTATCAACAACTCAATCTGGGTGAGTTAAAACTAACTTCTGTAACTTTTCTACTTGCTGATAGATCAATTAAAATTCCCAAAAGGAATAGTGGAAGATGTGTTAGTACAAGTTGATAAATTCATTTATCCTGTAGATTTTATTGTCTTGGAAACTGAACCTATGGTTAATAGTTCCAAGTCAATTCCTGTTATTTTAGATCGTCAGCAACATCTAATGCTTTGATAAATTATAGGAATGGAGTGATGAAACTAACATTTGGAAACATGACACTAGAACTTAATGTTTTCAACATATGTAAGCAACCACATGAAGTCCATGATGAAAATGAGGAAGCTAATGGGATTGAGGCCATTGTAGATGATCAATTTCTAAAATGAAGTTCTTTTGACCCATTAGAAGTTTGTTTAATTAATTCATTTGATTTAGGTACGCAAGTAGATGATGATATTTTTTAAATATGCTTTTTGTTTGATTGTACATAGGTAAAGGAATACAAGGGATGGAAGCCGAGATTTGAAGAGCTAAAACCCATGAATGATAATACTCATGAAGAAGTTCCCACACTAGAACTAAATTCATTACCTGCTAGGTTGAAGTATACATTTTTGGGAGAAGAACAAAACTTTTCAGTAGTAATTTCACCAATCCTTACTGGAGGATAAGAAGGTAAGTTGATAGAAGTACTTAAAAGGCATAAAAGTACAATTGGATGGACATTAAATGACATAAAATGTATTAATCCATTAATTTGTACACATAGAATACATTTAGAGGATAATGCTAGAACATCACAACAATCTCAAAGAAGATTAAATCCACATATGAAAGAGGTAGTTAGAGGTAAAGTTCTTAAATTACTTAATGTTGGAATTATCTACCCTATCTCTAATAGCCAGTGGGTAAGCCCTACTCAAGTTGTGCCAAAGAAATCTAGAATAACAGTGATTGAAAATGAAAAAGGTGAATTATTACCTACGCGAGTTTCATCCAGTTGGCGTATGTGTATTGATTTTAGAAAATTAAATGCAGCCACTAGGAAAGATCATTTCCCCTTGCCATTTCTTGATCAAATTCTGGAAAGAGTAGCAGGACATCCTTATTACCGTTTTCTTGATGGTTATTCAGGGTATAATCAAATACCAATTGCATTGAAAGATTAAGAAAAGACTACTTTTACGTGTCCCTTTGGCATTTTTGCATATAGAAGAATGCATTTCGGCCTTTGTAATGCTCTGATAACTTTTCAAAGATGCATGCTAAGTATTTTTAGTGACATGATTGAGCATTACTTAGGTTTTCATGGATGATCTGACAGTTTTTGAAAATTCTTTTGAAAATTGTCTTGATAATTTGGATAAAGTTCTTAAAAGATGCGAAGAAAAATGATTTGTTTTAAACTGAGAAAAATGTCATTACATGGTTACCTCAGGAATCGTGTTAGGTCATGTGATATCTTCTAAAGGAATTGAAGTTGATAAGACCAAAATTGAATTAATTGCTCATTTGCCTTCCCCAAAAACAGTCAGAGAAGTTCGTTCCTTTTTAGGACATGCAGGATTCTATCGAAGATTCATTAAGGACTTTAGCGCCATATCTAGACCATTATGCAATCTTCTGATAAAAGATGCACTATTTGATTGGACTCAAGAATGTCAAAAAACTTTTGAAAAATTAATTGGTCTTCTTACATTTGCTTATATCATGCAATCCCCTGATTGGTCTTTACCTTTTGAGTTGATGTGTGATGCTAGTGATTTTGCTGTAGGCGTTGTTTTAGGCCAAAGAAAGGAAGGTAAGCCTTATGTGATTTGTTACGCAAGTAGAATTTTAAATAGTGCACAAATAAATTACACCACTACTGAGAAAGAACTACTTGCTGTAATTTTTGTATTTGACAAGTTTCAAGCGTATTTAATTGGTTCTTCTACTGTTGTTTTCACTGATCATGTTGCTGTTAGATATTTAATGTCTAAGCAGGATACTATACCTAGATTGATACGGTGGATCTTGTTGCTTTAAGAATTCAACATCACAATAAAAGATAAGAAATGAGCCGAAAATATTGTTGTAGATCATTTGTCAAGACTTACAATTGGCTCACCTTTGGACAGCACACCTATCAATGATTCTTTTCCTGATGAATTTTTATTTTTTGTTAATTCCATGCCTTGGTTTGCTAACATAGTCAATTTTCTTGTAACAGGAAAGATACCGCCTCAATGGACACATCAAGACAGAAAAAAGTTTTTGACTGAGGTGAAAATTTTTTATTGGGATGACCCATATTTATTCAAATATTGTCCTGATCAAATTTTTTGGAGATGTGTACCTGACAGTGAGGTAGGTAGTGTCATTAAATTTTGTCACTCAGAAGCATGTGGAGGTCATTTTTCTTCAAAGAAAACACTTATAAAAATCTTGTAGTGTGGATTTTATTGACCCACTTTATTTAAGGACAACTATACCTTTTGCAAAAGTTGCGAAAATTGTCAGAAATTAAGTTCTATTTCTAAAAGAAATATGATGCCTCTGAACCCTATCATTGTCATTGAAATTTTTGATTGTTAGAAAATTGATTTCATGGGTCCATTTCTATACTCATTTGGATTTGTGTATATTTTGATTGGAGTTGATTATGTCTCAAAATAGATTGAGTGATTCTATGTTGACACAATGATCATAAAATTGTTCTTAAATTTTTAAAAGAAAATGTCTTGAGTCGATTTGGAATGCCTCGATCTATCATCAGTGATGGAGGAACACATTTTTGTAATAAACCATTTGAATCTTTAATGAAGAAATATGACATTACCCACAAAATTGCCACCCCTTATCACCCTTAGACAAGTGGACAAGTAGAATTAGCAAATAGAGAGATTAAATAAATTTTGAAAAAAACAGTAAACCCAAATCGTAAATATTGGTCTTTAAGACTAAATGATGCACTTTGGGCTTACCGTACTGCTTTCAAAGTATCTTTAGGCATGTCACCCTATCGGTTAGTTTATGGAAAACCTTGTCACTTACTTGTGGAACTGGAGCATAAAGCATTTTGGGCCATTAAAGCTTTCAATTTAAATCTTGATGATGCTTGCAGGTTACGCAAAATGCAAATAAATGAACTTGAGGAATTGAGAAATGATGCATATGAAAACTCAAAAATTTATAAAGATAAAACAAAAGTTTTTCATGACAAATCAATTTTGAGAAAATCTTTTGAAATTGGTCAAAAAGTTCTGCTTTATAATTCTCATCTTCGCCCATTCCCTGGAATATTGAGATCTAGATGGACTAGCCCTTTTATTTTCAAACATATATATTATTATGGGGCCATTTACATTGAGAATCCTAGGAATGATAATGTGTTTAAGGTCAATGGATAAAGACTTAAACCATTTCTAAAAAATCAAGTTACTGAGGTAGAATTCATTTCCCTTTTTGATCCTTGTTATGAGAAAAATTTACTCTAATTTGTGATTTTATTTTGTTTTGTAGTTCTTTGTGTTCCCGGTTAAATGACGGATAATGGTACTCTATGACTCTCAAGTCGGTTTATTTTTCAGTTTCCTAAAATAACTGATTCATCTCCTTTAAAATGGATGTCATTCTTTCAAACCTGAGAAAACATTTTCTTTCTCTTCCTCAAAATGCTCTAACAAAAATTTATGAAGCTAGTTGTGAAAGACTGAGATTGTTAATGTACAAGGATATACTGGAAGATGTACACTGGATAATCGAAGCAAAGGTCTGACTAACAGGTGAGTTTTCAATTTCATTTGACTCATACATGCCAGGTCTTGGTAGAAATTCATTTTCAAAAAGAAGAAGAGCAAAAAGGTTACAAGTCTGTCATAAATGTGCACGATGGATCTGTAACAAGTGATGTCGTTCTTTGGAGATGGTTTCCACAAACAGAGAAGATAAAATTTTCTTCATTAAGAATGGATTGAGTAAGGAGTCATTAGATAATATCTAATTTACTCTTGATACGCATTCTTGTGGATATGTGCATCATGAACTTCTTAACTTGTAGAGTCTCTTCAAGGATGAACAAAAATGTTACAGTCTTGGGAATCTGACTCTAAAAGACCCTGTTTGCCAATTTATAAGAAAATTGGATGGGAAACTTATCATCGACTCATAGAAGGTATTTAAGCCGTTTCTGGACGTTAAACCAGAGGTAGATGTGAGTCACATCCACAACAACATTTATATATTATCTTCTTCTTCAAAAAAAAAAGAAAAAAAAATAAGGGCGAAACTTCGGTTGTACTTGATCTTTAATTAGATTAGGAGCCCTGAGCAGATGCCCGTCTTGTCATAGACTCAGGAGAAGACCTTCACACGCCTATATATAAATAAGATTCGTGTGTCATGCTCTGTAGAGAACCACATGCTACATTCTCAATTCTTGGAACCAAGGTTCTATAGCGTTCATGGATAGATAGAAGCGTCCCGTCTTTACAGTGAACAGAAACTGTTACTGAGTCGTATACTTACTTTAATTAGTAAGCCACTATGGCGAGTTCTAATTTGCTGCGGTCAGTTACTATCTTATTAGAATACAGGCCTTTAATTAGGTTTGCAAGAAGATAGAGGGCTGCTATTCCACAAGCGAGACGGAAAGGACTCAAAGGTTCTTGTTGTCGGTTCGGAAATCCTTGTGGAGTTCTTATGTTGCACTGGTGACACGCAACTCAAAGATATGTCACTACTGCACTCATGACACGTAATATAAGGATATGCCACGAAAACTGTACATAAAAGTATGTCTTCATTTGTAATTACATTTCTTTTATCTTTGTGTGATTTTATTGTATTTTAGTTTTGGATAAAAGAATCCTTTGAGCAGGGTCATTCAGGGGCTTCTAGACTTCTTTACCCTGATGGTTTTCTTGAAGTTAAAACAAAAACAAAAACAAAAAAAAAACAAAAAAAAAAAAATAATAAAAAAAGTTTCTTAATTTCAAACTTTTCTAACAACAGTCAGCCTACCCATATAGATGCTATCATTACTTTTTCCATTCTTTTCCTAATTAAACACTATATTTTCTTCACTTTCCTCTAACTCATAATCATTCAAATGGAGGGTGAAATTATGGGACCTCTAGTTTGTAGACTTACAAATATCTGTGTTTTTTATGGATCAAGTTATGGGAATAGTTTAGAGTTTATAAATGCAGCAAGCGCTCGTGGTCAAACACTTGTTGCGAGGAATATTCATGTTGTATATGGGGGAGGTTGTCATGGGTTAATGAGAGCTGTATCACTTGCTGCTTATATAGAAGGCAGTCAGGTTTTAGATGTCATTCATAGACCTTTAACTCAAAACAACATCACTGGAAAGACAATTGGGGAGGAACTTAAGGTATCATCTATGCATGCACGAATGAAGACAATACTTGACAACTTTGATGCATTCATTGCCTTACTAGGTGGTTTTGGTACTTTGGAAGAAGTTTTTCAAATTGTCTCTTAGGCCCAACTGAACATCCACCATAAACCCATTAGTTTGTTGAATGTTAATAATTTCTTTGATCTTTTGTTATTTTTTCTTAACAAAGCTGTGGAACAGAAATTTATCACACCTTCGACAAGACAACTTCTTATCTCTGCTTCCAATATTGATGAGTTGATTGATAAATTAGAAGCTTTTGTTTATAAACTTGATCCAACAATAGCTCAAATAGATTGGTCAGCATGAAGCAGTGAGGGAAGCAGCATGCAAAGAAAGCCAGATCTGACACTTCATTTATAACTTTCCTTTACCTTTAATTTTATTTATCGTACTTTATTTCTGTTTAAATTTGTGTCAGATTTCTCCAACAGGTACTATCTTCTATCCTTTACTCATCTATATTTTAACATTGCGGACAATGTTGTGATCTAGTTGGGGGGAAGGATAGTTGATCAATTTTTTTTTTGAAAAGTATGATATGATTGTTAGTAACTAACAAAACTAATTAAGGATGACAGAGTAAGAAGTAAATTTTGCTCTTGAGACATATCTTAATTGAGGAAGTATGTTTATTGATATGATTGTTAGAAACCTATTCATAGTAAAACCAATTAAGGATGGCAGAGTAAGGAGTAAATTTTGCCTTGGTGATAATTTTACTCTTGAGACGCATCTTAGTTGAGGAAATAATTATTTTGTGTAGAAGTATCAAATGGATTCTTGGATCTTAGCATAAATTGTCTTCTTTCTTAAAAATCACATGCTTAGATATGAATGTTAAAATGGTGGATTGAGAATGATAGAAATATTCCTTGTGAGACTTTGAGCCTATTGATGAATGGATTGGACATTTGTATCATTCTCTTCTTTCTTGTATGATTTTCACTCATGGAATTGTTACTCTAGAGCTTGCTTTGATTCTTTTTGAGGCTACATTTTCACATGCAAACATAAACATGATTAAGACATTTTTCCTGAAATAACTACTTTAACCAAATAACCAAGAATGATTGGTACACAAATAAGCAGCCTTGCTCAGCAGCATATTGTCTCAATATGATATCAAGCACTCTTATGACTTTTTAGAAATTCTCTGATTCCTGCTAACGTAAGGCATTGGAAATGACCTATTTCCCAATACTTAAACCCTTTGAGCTTATTTGACCATTCCTTGTTTCTAGCTCATTATGTGTCTTAAATGAAAAACCATATTCTTACCCGACCTTAGGGAATAAGAGAGAATTTGTGTTGTCAATTGATGAGTTCTTGAATAAGTGTGGGGGTGTGTGTGCAAAATGGTTGGTAAAAAAAGGAAAGAGTGGCCAATTAAAAAAATGTGTGTGTATATTTATAAAAAAAAAAAGTGTAAAGAAGGGTCAACAAGGCAAAAAAAGGAAGGGAAAAGAATATGTAAAGGGAATTTGTATTAGGTGGAGTTAGGATGAACTTTCATGCTTGTTAATTGAATTTAGCTCTCACGCTCTTTTATTCTCTTTGATTTTTAACTTGTCTTATCCTTATTACCACCCTCTTTTACCTTGACCCCATTACAGTCTTGAATAAAGTCCTCATGATTTATGTGTGCATGTATTCTGAGTAGTAGAGAAGTAGAAGATAAGCAAGCTTATGGTAGTGTAATTTCTCATGAGTTGAATTGAGTGAAATACCTATTTTTTTAACGCTTGAAAGATTGAGAGTGAATCCTGTGAGGATCTATCATTTTTTATTCATTCTTTTTAACTAAAGTTTCATTACTTGTTAGTTTGAGATGTGAAGAAATGTTACCTCATCAATGCTTTGATCCTTTGAATTTCTGGTTGCTCTTCTTGATTTATCAAGTTTTTTTAGAGTTTTTAGCTTTTGAGTCTATGTCGTTTTTCTTTATTCCCTAATTTTGGTCTTATGTGTTTTGCTTGGGAGTGCAAAGTTAAGTATGAGGGAATTTGATAGCAATATATTTTATACATTTTCTAACCCTCTCTAGATATTTAAGATTCAATTAGGCTTAATTAAGTTCAATTAGGCTTAATTACTCTTATACATATATATATATATAGTCAATTTACACAAATCACCGATGACATAGAATATAACAATTACAGAGTCCAATAAAATACAACATGGAATAAAACACTTAGTTTTGTCACATTTTATGATATAAAGCTTAATTGGATAATTGAAGAAACTATTGCTTGACTTGGCCTTAATTTACTTTTTAGCATGCTAGAAACATCTTTCATAGCAAATCGAAACAAGATATTCAAATACTAACAAGAAGTCCATAATAAGTCATAATATGAAAACACAAATAATGTATATACATATCATGATATGATTATGGTCTTGTTGAATAGTTAAGACAATTCTCTACAACTTTCATTGTTCACTAGATCACTAAAGATTTCTCGGTCCGGATCGTCGCACGTTTGCATCGCTAACTCAAATTGGAGTTGAAGCAAAATCTAGTGTTATTCGAACTTGACAATCTCCTGACCTTACAACAGTCCACAAGGACAATCACAATGCACTCATTGGGCTATCAATTCATTATGCCACATTGGATTTCAATTGAGTTATAAAAAATCAATATCAATCTTACGTCATTAGTCTTTAATTTATTACCATTTCAAGAGTGGATCTCTTAGCCTAAGTAAATATTTTTTCATTTGTGAACTACCTTTATCAATTTTCTTCATCAATTCATTTCATTACCTGTAGATCGAAATGCCCTACTCCTGATTCACTTTCTCAATCCTTTGAATTTTATAAAGTCTTAATTATAATAAATTCTTCTAATTTCTTAATTATTCATTTCATTACCTGGGCCTCATCAAAATCACATTTTCACTCCTTTTCAAGTCATAATCTTGAATTTATTACTTGAAATAACTCACCAAAAACTCTAAATTCCTAGCTTCAAAACTAACCACCATAGAAGTTTGTAACTTTTAATTCGCATCAGTTATGTGATAATTTTAGCAGATATTTAATAGTTTAGTTAACGTGTTTTTTTATTTTGCTTTAAGTGTAAAATTCTTTAAGTCATTTATATATTTTAAAGTTTTATGACTTATTTTGCATATGATATAAAATTAAATAGTGTAAATCAAATACAAATCAAACAATCAAGGTTCCTAGATGCTAAAAATGGTTGAGACTAAGAATGCTCCTTGGAATTTTCTGGATTCAACCTCCAAAATCCCTAAAAATGGTAACTTGTTAGAATTTAAGGTCCTTAACATTTGCTTTTATTCTTAATGTAGTCTTAGATATTTCATTTTTCTCACTTTAATTCATGACGTTTATGCATTCACTTTAATTTAATCCCTTTATCTATATACTTATCATCAAATAAACAGAGATGCTGATGTCTTACTACTAAAGATGATGTAACATTATTATATACCAACGTTCATAGTTATTAGAAAATGACTATTGGCGGCGAAATAATTAGTTTCCGGAGCGTTAATCGACCTCAGAATTGGATGAATACATCTAAAACAATGTTGTTTTATTCTTTAGTTGTCATTTGAAATGAAGGATGAGTTTTTTTTCTCCCAAATGGCAAGTGAAAGAATGAAATGAAAAAATTTTAGATGTTGTTTTTAGGGTAAAATTTCATTGCCTTACGTGATCTATAGTTTTGCATGAGGACTAAAACCCAAAAATGTCGACCCTTTGACATTTAAGAGAAGAAAGGGATCAAACTCTTGCAAAATTTAATGGACTCGTCCTTGAAATGAATTAGTTTGGCATTCAATTAACATTGATGATATTTAATAAGAAAAGTGTGTGCCAATATTCACACATGTATCAAATGTAAATAAATGCAAGGTAAAATGTGCCAATTGAACAAGTAAAATGATATTAAAATTGAGCTTAAGTATACTTATAACATAATTCTAAGCACAGCTGGCAACAAGCTATAAGCTACTCCTAAGGTTGAAACTAAATTCTAGAAAAAAGTAGTCTAATCTAGAAAAGAAAAATTGAAAGGGTGGTCACTAGTAACTTATCTTTCGGTTATGAGTGAGGAGTGTAGAGTGTTTAGGACTTTTTGCAATGTTACCAAGACCCTCTATTTATAGATAAATTGAGTAACTGCTCAGAGCATCCAACAGTCCTATAGTGATATGATACTTGTTCATATTTTGCCACTTGTCACTGGCGATTATTGCTTCACTTCCACCAGTGCATAACTTGAGTTTCATGTCTTTATGGAGAGCTTCATGCATCTAAATGGGAAATAATGGGGATAAACCCCATCGTAGGTTTCGGTCCATGACTTGCACTTTGTAATTGAAGACCTTCAAGAAAGTCACATATTTGTCATATGCATTTCAAAGCTAAGCCTTGTCAGAATTTCTCATCGACAACATCAGTATTGTCATTACGCAACATTGTAGAACTAGTTCCAAGGACCATGGACGACTCAACATGTACAGAGGTCTAAAGCAAAATATTAAAATGAGACATTTTACATTAAAATTTTTGGCAATTTTTTTATCATAATTTATTCTTCCATATTTTTTAATGCAAAATCTTTATGGCAAATCCTAGTTTTGAAGAATTTCAATACTTATAAGAATTGTTAAGAATGTATGTTGATTGGGTTGTTGTTTGTCAATTGTATAACATCTTTTAAAGTTTATTCAAACTATTATTGTCTAGTGACTTTAATTTTAAATAGAATTAATAGGAATTTATGTATAAAAAGTAAAAAAAAAAACATATAGATTCAATAAGGTAAATGGTTAGGAATGTGAAAAATGAGAGAAATTAAAAATTTAATTAAGAAAATGAGTTAATATACATTTATATTATTATTCTGATTTGTGTTTATTTTTAATATAAATTATAATTGATATATTATTATAAAATTTGAGACCTCTAAAATGATGATGCCTAAAGCCATGGCTTGGGTAGCTTTACTTATGTGCTAGCCTTACCAAGGATTTAATCTTTTTTGGAGTTTTCTTCAACAACATTAATATTATTGTTATGCACCATCATAATTAAGACTCTAATATATAGGTGTTGACCATGTCTATTGGCTCTTTGACCTTATGTGAACTTTAACATTACCATTTAATTCAATATTTGACTGCATCAATGTTGTCAAAGTGCTAAGAGAGTATTAGTACTATCTTGATTTGAGTAGCTTTAGTACCACCAAAATTGCTACTCCAATTGATCTTTTTGCAACTACTCTTAAGCAATTTTTCAGTATGTAAGCAACATCAGTATTGCCTCTATTCAACAACTTCAACATTGTTGACTCAAACTTCAGTATCCACTTGGAACCTTTTTAGCAGCCTCAATACTGTCACAAGTCACATGTTAACATGTGTAGTTTATAGCCCACATGTGCCTAACAAATAAATTTTAGGGAAAACTTAAAAAAAAAAATCCTTGCACTATACGTGATGTGCACTTTGGTCTTGTCACTTTAAAAATGTGCAAAATAGACCTATTACTTTGTAAATTGTGCACATTGCTATAAAATGGTAACAAATGTTAAAATCTAGACAGAAATGAGCATGCGCCACTCACGTACACGTCTAAAACTCTAATAACCAAAGGACGTGCATATGAGATTAGGGTAATTAAGGAATAAAATTCATTTGGGAGATGCACATGATGTGCATGTGGAGAGTTCATTCCTATTTCCTTCCTAAGCCTAATGTTACCCTAATTTCCCTACCAAAACATACCCTAATTTCTTATTTCCCTTATTTCATCAATCTAGCAAACTGAATTGCTACCATTGAGGGAGAAATTGTGCGTGCCATTGAACCCTGAAGGAACACATTTGTTCATGTGACCAAATCGTGGAGTAAGGGCTTTGTACCCTGAGTCCAATTGAGGCAAGTTTCGAGTCAGACTTTAAGGTTAGTTTTGACTTAACCCTAGAACAATGGTGGTCATTTTGTTGAAATTGTTTTTTAGGTTAGGGTTATTGCCTGTTTATTGGTGATTTAGGGTTTGATTGATTGGCAAGGGATGCATGTGGTCCCATTTGTGTATGTGATCCCAAAATGTTGTCCTTATAAGTGTTGTTTATTACTGAGTGTGATCCTAAATGTTGTCCCAAATTGTTGTTTGTGGGATGCATTTGAGATCATTTTTTTATTACCTGTGGACCCATTTGATTTATGTGTGAACCTGTAAATGTCCAATTTTTTTTATTGTTTGTGACATGTGAAAATGTGTTGATCTCATGTGTAAAGAAATTAAATTACTTGTAGAATCTCTAATTTCATACGTATTGCTGACATGTTTGTATGATTTATGAATGAGTAGTAACATGTTTATATATTTTGTGAATGAATAGCATAACATGCTTTTAAGCTTTATGAAATGCAATATAACATGTGCTTATAAGTTATATGAATGAGTAGTATAATATCTTTTTTGCATTTTGCAGATGGCTGCGATAACAATTCTAGTATATTATAGAGGGAAATTGTAGTTAGCTCACCTACAGGGTATGTAGGGGGTGTGTGTCACAGGCTATATAACTTTGATAGTGACTTGCTATCTAGCACACATTTAACTACTTATATAAGAAATAATGGGATTAGGATGAGAGAGTCTAAGTGTCTGTGGTATAAGTTTCTTGGTCAGACTTTCACCCATGGACTAACAAAATTATTTGGTGACAATGATGTTAGAAAGATATGTAAAATTTTGGAGAAAATACCTAACCCAACCCTTCAAGTATTTGTTGAACATGCGAGTGAGCATAACACAACCCTAACCCACTTAGAACCCAACCCTGAACCTACAAATAAGAATGAACCACACCTTGAACCCCATCCTGTTAGGCAGAAAGGGAAAGAAAAGGAGAAGGGAAAATGGAAGTAGGTACAAAAGGGGAAATGAAGCAAAAACTGACCCTTAAGAGAAATACCAGACTTGTAGACCTTCAAGAAGATGGTGAAGTTGACTTAACTGACTGTGATTTTGAGGATAGTGATGAAGAGGTTCTTGAGCTATATTTTGAGGACCAAGCGAGGGAAGTTAAGGAGGAAATAAGGGACTATATGGGTCTTCATGAGAGAATGTATAGAGATGAAGAAATGATGGTGATGGGCAAGTACTAGAAGATAATGGTGAGGGAGGATAGGCCAACAATGGCAATAATGTTGCCAATGCTAATATTGGACCTCATTGGGATAGGGAGTATTAGTCTGAATATGAGGATAATGACATTCTAATTACTCCTCCTGGTTCTAGTGTAGAGAAGGAGAGGTAATGGGGAAGATGAGGTTTTCAGAGTGCAACCAATATATTGACATGAGAAGGAAGACAAAGTTATAAGTGGGAATGAAATTTACAAGTCATAAGGTGTTAAGGGAGGCTATAAGAATGTTTTGTATTGAAAATAAGATTGATTTCAAATTCCTAAGAGGAATGAAAGCACTCAAATATCAATACAGTGCAAGAGAAGTTGTCGATGGAAAATGTATGCCTCCAAGGCTCAAAAAGAAGATGTTTTCCAAATTAAGTCATGGTATAACAATGAGCATGCAAGTTGTGGATGGAGTAAAAAAAATACCAAGACCAATTCAAGGTGGTTATCTGTCAAGTACCAAAACCACATCTGATACCAAAAGGGGAAATGGGAGAATGAGGCTTTCATTAATCAGGTGGCCAGCGGACATAAGATTTTTGTCTCAAATAAGGAAAACAAGATGTCCATGAAGAAGCTTGTAGGTAGTGCAACAACTCAATATTCTTTACTTTGGAATTATATTACAGCAGTCTTATAATATAATCCTAGTTCAACAATGTTGATTAAGAAGGAGGATGGCTATTTTCAGAGACTATATGTCTATTTGGATGTTGTCAAAAGAGGTCTAAAGTTTTGTAGGCCTATAATCTCATTAGATGGGTGCTTCTTGAAGGCTGCTTTAGGGTCAATTACTAGTTGCAATGGCAAGGGATGCTAATAGTAACATGTTCCCTATTGCCTATGTTGCAATTGAGGTTGAGTTGAGAGATAGCTGGATGTGGTTTTTGGACAGGTTGCTTGAGGATATTGGGTCAATTGAGGAGAATGGCTGGGTGTTCATGTTAGATAAGTAGAAGGTAACAAAAATGGCATATTTTACTTTATGTGATTTTGTGCAACATAAGTTTGAACTCCATGCTTACTTTCTAATTTCTTACTTGATGTGCTTGTAGGGTTTGAACTCTATACTTGAGGAAATGGGGGTTGAACATAGATTATGTGTTAGGCATCTATATGCCAACTTCAACCTCACATATAAGGGACAAATGCTAAAAGATCTATCATGGAATGCTGCAAGGGCCACAACCAAGCCTGAATTTGATTTTCACATGTAAGAAATAAGAAAGATGAATGAAGGAGCAGCCAACTGGTTAACTGCAAGAGATGCAGGCATGTGGTCAAGACATTTATTCACTCAAAGGGCTAAATCAAGTAGTCTATTGAACAACATTACAAAGTTATTCAACTCTACAATACAACCTGCCAAAGACAAGCCCATAATCACAATAATAGAAACCATAAGGAGGATGTTAATGAAAAGGTTTGTTGCAAAGAGAGATGGGATGCTCAAGTATCATGGTCTGATCTACCCACAAATTCAACAAAAGCTTGAAAAGTCAATGGAAAAAGTTGTGTTATGCATTGCCCATATTGAATGGAAATAGAAAATTTGAAATTGACACATGGCAAGGAAGCAAGAAGGTAGTGGATTTGGTGAGCAGGACTTATTCTTGTAGAAGCTAGGACATAAAAGGTATAAAACTTAAATGAAAAATCTGTTATTGGGTGGATAATTCATACTTGTAATTGATTGAATTTTTTGTATCTCCTATAGGTATCCCTTGTGCACATGTTGTGAGTGTCATTTATGTAACATTTCGAAAATTTATAATTTTAGGATAAATAATCATTTTACAATATTTAAAATTTTTAGGAATTTTTCTGAATTTTTCAGAGAATGCGGAATATTATAATATTATTCTTCATTTTGCGTGCACAATGGGCAGAGTTGGGAAAACGATTGTAACGTTTCAAAAGTTAGAAAATTTTGTGACGAATAGTCGTTTTATAATATTTGTGATTTATGGGAAATTTTCTAGAATTTCTCGAAGACGTTGAATATTTTAATATATTCCTCGTTTTACGTGTACATTGAGCAGACTCTGGAAAACGACTGTAGCACTTCGAAAGTTGAAAATTTTTATGACGAATATTCATTTTACAATATTTGTGATTTTTGAGAATTTTCTGGAAATTTTTCGGAAACGTCGAATATTTTAGTATATTTTTCGTTTTACGTGCGCTCTGAACAGACTCGGGAAGATGCAATGTCTTCCCTGTGGCTGGTAAACTCTAAATTGTGGACTTGTCGATAGGGGATCTTACTAAACCAGAGGCCGGGCACAATTTATGAAGTTTATGTTGTTCGAGAATTTTACCCGATAAATGAAATCGCGGTACTGTAAAATCATCCGATGAACAATAAAATATTATTTTCATCATCTGTGACTCTTCTACACTGGAGGAAAAATAATACTGAAAGTTTAAATATTTATCTATGTTAGCGTGCCCAATTAGGAGATAACCTTACTTTCACTTTATCGTAAAACGTGCGAAGCTTCTCATGTAAGCTTGGAAGAAGCTTCTTGGAAATTTCCTCTCCCATTTTCCCCATGCAAATGCAGCCCACTCTCTTCTCTCTCTCCCTATTCACGACTGGAACAAGCCTTTTGGGGGGGAATTAGTTTGACTTCAATTAATTAATTACATCACTTTATTTCAAAATTTTCCTATGCACCTTCTCTCTCTTCTTTCTTCTTCTTCTTCATCTTTTCTCCTCCTTCTCTCTACCTCCACCATGAGCACGAAATTCCAGCCACCTCCTCCATTTTTGTTCATCTTTTCTCCTCTCCAAGCCCATTTCTACACTTTCCTTCAACTCCTCTACCTTCTTTTTGTAGAAAGTTTCTCCATTTTCCATTTCTACCTCCATTTTTCTCTCTACCTCTTCTCTTCTTCCTCCTCTTAGATCTGAAATTTCCAGCCACCATTGGAGAGTCTCCTCTTCACTTTTCTCTCCATAAACACCATTTCTAGACTTCTCTCAACCTCCTCTACACTTTCTCTTTAGAAAATCTCTTCAAAAATCCATCCTTTCTACCCCTCCCTCTTCAAATCTGAAAATCACTCCTCCATGGATGGCCAAGCTTTTTGATTTTTCTCTCCACTAAACACATTTATACACTCATCTTTATCTTCTCTACAAGTTTCATTTGGAAGGTTTGCTCAAAATTCAACCTTGTCTCCATTGTCTTCCAAGGTAAAGATTCTTGATTTCTCTCCATTTTCTTCTCATTTTCGTTTTCCTTGGTTACCTATGTGACCAAGGATCATTCTTTTCAATCCTTAGTTTGTAAATATGAGAATTTGACCACTTTATGGTTCTCTTGAAGGTGGAATCCGAAAATTGCAAATCAAGGAACCAAGGAGTTGTTTTCTTGCATTGTCTCCTCTAGGTAAGAGGGAGACTACTCACTTCAACCACTTATGGTGGTGAGAAGACTTTGTATGTGTGTTGATGGAGAAATCCATCCTTGTATGCTCTTTGTATACTTGCTTGAATTATAAATTTTGTATGATTTAGTATTCTTGAAATTGATTGATACTTGATTATGCTCTTGAATATGTTTGATATATTAATTGTGCTTGATCATGTTGGGGTTGCTAAATGAAAAATTTGGAGTTTCCTACCTCAACATGGTGCCACGGTTTTGATTAGAAATTAGGGGTGAATATTAGTTTTTGTATACAAGTGAAATAAGACTTATGTAATCAAAAAGATTGAATGATAGTATTAACACTAATGAATGGAAGACTTTGAGAGTTTAATACCCAAGAGGGGTGCCACGGTTTTGGTCTTGGTAAAGAGACAAATGGATTATTTTTGATGAACTAAATTTAAGTGAATTAGTGTTAAGAAAACTAATGCATAAAAGTGGAAAGAAAAATTGGATAATGGACATCATGAAGCCACGGTTTTGGCATTGAATCTTGGGCACTTGGATTGATTTTAATGAACTAAAAACTTAAGTGAATTAATAACAAGAAGTTAATACCTAAAAGAGAAGGAAAGATGGGACATTGAAGACTCATTGATGGCCATGGTTTTGGCTTGAGCAATAAGGCAAATGGAATGACCTCAATACATTGAGCTTAAGTAAATTGATCTTAAGGAATTAATACATAAATGAGAAATAAAATGTGGAACTTAGAAGACCTATGAAGCCATGGTTTTGGCATGGACCTTAGGCAAATAAATTAATCTTATGAGAAATGGAAATTGCGTAATTAATTATCAAGTAACTAACACATGATATGTGAAAGAATGAAATTTTAAGGATTAAGGAAGGCCACGGTTTTGACTTGGAATCATAAGGGATGAAATTGACTTTGGGGGGACAAAATCTAAGTGATTTGATAACTAGAAACCATTGCATAAAATAGAGAGGAATAGAGATTCTAAGAACCTTGAAAGGCCACGGTTTTAGAGAGAGAAAGATTTGGGTACCGGTGATGCCTTGGTGCATCCTTGGAGATTGAGGAATTAGAGATTTACCTAATTCTTAATAAAGCAAAGGAATTAAATTGAATGATGACATTTTGGAAGACCATAGTTTAAAGGGTTATTTACCCTAACCTTCTCATAATTAACCAAAGACTTAAGACTTTGAAAATAAGGATCCCAAATAGGGACATTAGGGTATTTGATAAACCATAATATATATATATGGATATTGAAATTTAACTCTATGTGTTGTGAATCCCTATGAAGAGCTATGTGTTTCTTGATTTAATTCTCGATGAGATATGACATGTTCATACTGAGAATGACTACATACCATTGTGGTAGTGTATATGATGAATGCATCATTGATGAACATACATGACTGGACATTGTGTCGTCATGCATATGTCTTGTCCGTTAGACATTATTGTAAGGTGGTGTATGCTTACGAGATTGAACACACCTTTGTGCGGGTGCGAATAGACTAGCGTAGGTGCCATATGGTTGTTGGCCCTGGGGGCGTCGGGGTGCGGGTTCTTCACATGGATAGTTGTGAGCTCCTCTGTGCCGTGGGGTAGACCGATGCAAACACACTGACGATCCGGACCGAGACACTGTCCTATATCGTGATCTAGCGTGGACTGTCTTTACAATGCCCGAATGTGCGCGTGGAAATTACTGATTTATAGCACTTTGGCTGCGGCAGCTGAGTTGCAGACATGTCTCCTGATCTTTCTCTCTGACTGTTTATGTCTAGCTCCATGGAGTAGGAATTGTGGTATCATAATGCATTGTGCATCATTCATTGTCGATCTCATAAACTGTTGAGCATGAACACCTGTGAATGTAAATAATTATCTGATCGTTGTGCTGATTCTTGGAAATACTATTGTGATCTGCCTGCTATTGCTTACTGTTGTTCTACCTTTACTATAAATATCACTGTTATTATTGACTCTGATTATTGCTCAGAATTGAATTACTTTTATTATAAATTCCGTTGTTGCTATTGATGAATATAAGAACTGTATTGCTTGGTGGGCGCTTTGCGCCGTGCTGTTTTCTTACTGCCAATAGTGGTAATGAAAGACGGGTGTCTCACCTCTTTCCTATATTTGTGCGTTTTTGTTTTATATTTATATTTGATAAAAGAACGTGAGGAAGATAAAGAGGGACCACACCTTGGTTGATTTGCTTGAGCGTCTGGACAAGATTTCTTCGACTACGTAAGAGTGCAGCCACGTGGAGGCATTGATGCCTGTCGTGTCAACTGAGACGCCGTGCGTCATGTACATATGGGGTTGCGGCTTTGTCTGCTGGTAGTACCCATCCCTGGGTTACTACTTTTCCCCCTTTAGTGTTTTTATTCCCGCTGTATTTTATTGGACTCTGTAATTATTATATTCTATGTCATCAGTGATTTGTGTAAATTGACTATAAAATATATATATAAGGAATATGATTTTATTTCAGTGGTTGTATTATGGGTTGAATATATTTATATTTCATTCGAGGCTCGTATTTTCTACTTATGCAAATTGTCAAAAAAAATATAGACTCTTGAGAATTTAAATTACTGTTATCATGACTGTGACACACTTGGATTTAGTAACTGTGGTGTAATGACGATTACGCTCCGGTTGCTACATCAAGGGGGTGTTACAATTTATGCATAAAGGGATCAATATGAGAACTACGTTGATGACTGTTACAAGAATGTGACTTTCTTGGAATATTATGAAGTGATGATTAACTCTGTACTTTCACAGGATAAGTGGCCATAAATTGACTATGATCCAATCCTCCCTCCTTTGATTAAGACTTCTGTTAGTAGACATAAGAAGGTTAGGAAGAGAGCCACTGATAAGCAACCTCATGACATAAACAGGGTATCCACAGAAGGACAACAATGCCAGTGTGGGAATTGTGGAATATGGGGGCACAATGCTTAGGGGTGCCCAAGACCCTTAAATCCAAATAGAATGATACATAGAAATAAAAAGAAAACAAGTGCAGACAATGGTTCTGCTACAACTAATCCGACTGCTCCAACTAAAGCTAATTCAAATGGTGGTACTTGAACTGTTCAATCTGATGTTAGAATTAGGAATGCTCTATCTAATGCTTTAAGTGCAAATGCATTAATTGGTCTGATTGTTACAAGTCAAAGTGGTCCTATACCTGTTGTGAGTGGCCCAAGGGCACATGGAGGTTGTGGTCCCACCCAGCCTGGTTCCCAAAGCTCAATTTCCCTACTTAGGAGACACACATATGCTTTGTCAAGAATGTCAATGACTCAACCTAGTGAAGAGGGCATCAACATCAAGAATCAAGACAAGGAGCAGTAAGGCAAGACTTACACAGTAAAGTTGGCTAGGGGTCTTAGTTTATTTTTTTTTCAGCTGGTATTAGGCTATGACAACTATGCCTTATTATATGCTATTTTTTTGGAAATGTAATGGTATTGGGCTATATTGGACCTTATATGGTGATGTGGACTTTTTTTTTTTTAGAATTCTAAACTTGCTATGTAAGGGGTTGTATGCATTATTGATGTTTTTTTTGTAATGGGATCTTTTTTTATGAATGTTAAGAAAGATGTTTACTTCATATTGCCCAACATGAGGCCTTTAATATAATTTTATATATTCCCTACACTATCCATTAGTTTTGGAAATGATTTTTCTCTATTAGGTCTTCTGATTATTGTTAAATGTTGAATATTTGTGATTGTGATTGTACCAAAACTGGTAAAAATTGTTTTATGTTCCCTACAGGTTTACCACACCCTTGCAACATGAAAATTATAATAACTAATTATGATAAAACCCACATTACAAGGGTGTGCTAAACCTGGACTTGTGCTTCCACTATGTTGTAACATCAACCTGTAATTTTGGTGGTTTTTTAACTTATTGGAATTGTGCTTCCATTAGTTCTAATTACTTAGTTTTTTTTATTTACTGCTATAGTTTTTTTTTATTTACTGCTATTGGAATTTTGGTAGATTGAAATTACGGTGGTCATTTGAACTTATTGGAATTGTGCTAGGTGTATTGTTACTGTGAATATTCATATCATTTGCATAAACTTATAGTTAATTGAGAAATGCTACAATCATTTCATTGAATAAGGTAAATTACATTGCATAACACATTGACTCCTTACATTCAAATTCATTACATCTAACCTCTGCTAACTCAATGTCATTCTCAATTGATAGATCTCTACACCATCTTACTTACATAAAACTTCCATGTAATCCTACACTAAAACTTCCAAAATACATCATAACATTTATCAAATATTTCAATTACCAGAGACCAATAAACTAACAAATACAATCACTATTGCAAATATCATCACACACATCATATACAACTGATACTTCTGTGACTCCAGCTTAGCCTTCTGTTATTCAACCTTAGCATTTAACACACACAATTGAGCCTTCTTTGCTTCCAGTTCCACATTTAATTCATTGTTCCTTTCCAGTAAACTGTTGAAGATTTTTTCAACTCTTTTCTCTGTAAGTGGATCGTACTAAGCAAAGAAGTGGTAGTCATCTACGGTGCCATACCTACTACAACTAAAGAACCTCCTTTTTGGGTTCCTTTCAATCCACAAGGTTTGCACTTGACAAGGAAGAACATATTTACAACTTTGAGTATGGCCACCAAAGCTTGTTGAACTCTCTGAAGACTAGCTTTATTGCATTTTCTCCACCAGGTTCGACTTCACTCACTGCTTCCTCGATTGCTACTTAATCGTTGCTCAAGCACTTGAGTTATGGAATTCTAGGGTTTATAATTAGGTGAGAGGAAGAAGAAGAACTCCCCACGTTCACATCATGTGCATCTCCCAAATAAATTTTAACTCCTAATTATTGATGAGAATGCAAAATATCATATTTTTCTCCTTTAATGTTTAATCTTTTATACTTATTTTGTGCCTAAATATACTCATTATTCTTATATTTTGATTTAGGATGCAAATAGAAGCGTTAAGTGCAAAACGAATCTAATTAGGCGATTCTGGATAGTTTTGATATTGTTTCGTAATCTGAGGCATTCCTGAGCCTACAATTCTAGTACACGAATCTAACGTAGTGTATTTTTAGAAATTTCTAGATTTAGTGCACAAAAATTTTTAGCTGAAAATACAATTTTCCTAGTCATATTACGATCCTATTTTATTTTAAATATTTTCCTTAATTAGTTAGATTTGGATATTGTTATCTCAGGATAATATTTAGAATATTTATAGGAAATTTTATAGAAGATTTTGTAGAAGATTTTATAAAGATTTGGTAGGAGATTTGGTAGGAGATTTGGTAGGCTTGAATGCTGATACAAAAAGGATAAAAGGGGGGAGTAATGAATAAATTTTTCTACACACTCCACTCCCCCCTTCTTTTCTCTCTTATCCTTAAACTTTTTATCCATGGCCCTATGTAGCTAAGTTTTTAATTGGTTAAAAGAAACGAAAGCCTCAGACTCAATAAAATTATGAGATCTAATTTATTTTTATTGTTTAATTTATGCTTCAAGTATAGAATGTTTTTCTGTGACTATTTCGTTTAATTACTAGGAGGCTTACTAGTTTATTATTCACCGCAATCTATTGCTAAATTAAATATCAAATTCGTAATTGTTTGATCCTTTAATTTGTGAAGTAACTAAAATTTGATGATTTGCTGTATCATAAATTATTAGATTTTAGAAAGAGCACTTGACTCAATTAAATACAACCGTTTGTGCTTGTGTTGTTTAGTTTCATCGATCTCTCTAATTCTTGAAGTTGCTACTAGATTAAACCTTTAGCTCTTGTCTTGGATTGTTTAGTAGTTAGAGTTATTTAGATCGTTTGTTTTTTAATTAACTATAATTAAGGAGAGATAGGAAAATAGTTTCAATAGTGACTTGATAGGAAAGTAGTTCCAATTCAAAGTGTGAATTGATATATATTTACATCAATGATCAGTTATAAAATTTTGATGGTGGATGTTGAATTAGACCAAGGTTTATTTTTTTAATTAATTTTGATAAGTTAATTTGAATTGTTCCTTAATTGTTTTTCTTAAAATTATTTTCGTTATACTCAAAACCCCTCATCCACATTCACATATATAAAACTAAGTTAGATACTTTCTGTGTTAACGATCCTTACTCGCACTACTACATGTATTTTTAAGAGTATAAGTTTTATTTTTGGTTACCTGCGATAACACAACAAATTTTGGCGTTGTTGTCGGCGAGTGATTCTAGTTAATTTTTGTACTTGTGATCCCTATTTCATTCTTGAAATTTTCAATTAAAAATAAAAAATAAATAAATTGTTAGTTTTATTTATTTATTAGAGTAGAATACTTATTTTTTAAAAAATAAATTTTTATAAAAAAATAATTTTTCAAAAAAAAGCATAGAATATTTATTTAATTTCATTATTTAAATTTTCCCTAATTTGTTTTTCATGGTTTATTAGAGTTTCCTTGATTGCTTATGACTGTGACTCGATCTTCTAATCAAGGTGACTTGTAGTGTGATCTAGAAATAAAGAGAACTTTGTGCAGGTTAAGGAGGGAAGCTTAGAGAAATTCTAAAAAGAACGATCTAGCTCTTAATTCCCTATTTGCTAGCGATTTTAATTTAGAAGAGGAGGAAGTCATGCCTGAAAATCGAACTTTGAAAGAGTTTGCTGCCCTTGATTTGAATCAACAACCCTTATGCATAATGTTTCCTACTTTAGATGTTGTTACTACTTTTGAATTAAAATTTGGACTAATACATCTCTTGCCTAATTTTCATGGTCTTGTAGGTGAAGATTCCCATAAGCATCTAAAGGAGTTTCACATGGTATGCACGAGTATGAAACCCATGAGGGTGACTGAAAAGCAAATTAAATTAAGAGTCTTTCAATTTTCTTTGAAGGATTTAGCTAAGGATTGGATCCATTATCTACCCTCAAGGAGTATTACTACACGGAACGAGATTAAGTAGTTGTTTTCGGAGAAATATTTCCCAGCTTCAAGGGCGACCAACATTCAAAAAGAAATTTGTGGTGTAAGGCAACACAACGGAGAGTCCTTACAAGAATATTGGGAACGTTTCAAGAAACTATGTGCAAGCTGCCCCATCATCAAATTAATGAGCAGCTACATATTCAATATTTCTATGAGGGCTTTCTACCCACTGATAGGAGCATGATTGATGCTGCTAGTGGAAGAGCTTTGGTGGATAAAACTCCCGAAGCTACGAGAAACTTGATTGCAAATATGGTAACCAATTCTCAACAATTTGGCACTAGGCTTGACTCTTCATCTAAGCATGTTAATGAGGTAAATATTTCCTCCTTTGAATGACAAATCGCAAGTCTAACTGCTCTTGTTTGTGAAATGGTTGTAGGTAATATGCAAATGACGAAGGCTTATGGGAATTGTTCAGTAGTAGGGCATCCAACTGATATGTGCCCAACTCTTCAAGAGGAGCCCATTGAGCAAGTGAATGCAGCGAGTGGATTTCTTAGAAAATCGCAAAGGTAATTCGATCCCTATTGAGCACATATAATCCAGGATGGAGGGATCACCCCAATCTTAACTATGGGAATCCATAAGTAAATCAGTTTGTGACTCAAAATTGCCCAAGTTTCCACAATATAAACAATCATACCCCCTAGACAACAATTGGGCCAAACTTCTAATTCTGGTATGTCTTTAAAAGATATTGTTAAGTCTCTTGCTACTAATACTTTGCAATTTCAACAGGAGATAAAACAATTTCAACAAGAGGCGAGGGCTAGCATTCAAAATTTGGACAATCAGGTGGGCCAGATGGCAACCACAATTAGTTGGCTAGGGGCAAAGTTCGGGCAAATTACCCTCTCAAACAGTTTTAAATCCAAGAAAAAATATAAGTGCAATTGTTTTGAGAAGTGGTAAAGAGGTTGAGATTCTAGTAAAGGCAGCCCCTACATCATCAAAGCAAGAAAAGGAGAAAAAGATCATTGTAGATAGGAATGTTCCTAATGATGATGACGTACCTAAGCATAAGTTTACGTCTCTTTTTGATTATAAACCAATACCTCCTTTTCCTCAAGCTTTAACATAATCTAGAAAAGATAAGCAAAATAAAGATTTATATAAGACTTTTCTTAGATGCGAGGTAAATATTCCACTTTTAGATGTTATTAAACAAGTACCTCGTTATACTAAATTTCTGAAAGAACTATGTACAATTAAGAGGAAACAAAAACTTAAAGGATGTGAGAAGGTGAGAGTTGGGGAGAATATTTCTCCAGTTATTCAAAGCAAACTCCTTGTGAAGTGCAAAGATTCGGGTACGTTTACTATCCCTTGTACGATAGGTAATAATAGATTTCAGAAGGTTGTGATAGATTTACACTACAAGAAAAGTCGTGATTTGTGAAGGATAAATCCATCGCAAATAAGCTAAAATCCACCGCAAATTGTCAATTTGCGATGGATTTGTGCCGGATTCATGACTGACGCATAAACTGTCATTGCAATATAGTTTATGGTGGATTTAGTTTTTGCCACAAATTTTGCGGCTACTATATCCGATGCAAAGTTGCCACAAATCTCTCTGGCGATACATCGGCTTCCGGTGCCAGAGTTGTGGGGTTGTGACGGATTATTTTCACTGGTAATTTGCTGTGGAATATTTCTGCTAGTAATTTGTGGCAGATTTTTTTTCTAATCAATTCATAAAACATTCATAACAAATTATATTACTTAAACAAAGTTTGTTCAAATATAACCTGATCCATATAAAAGTTTAAAAGAAATATAACAATTCATACAACACTCAAACATCAATTTCAATCCATATCCTCATCATTATTGTCATCTTTTTGATCATCTTCAATATCCTCATTGTCTTCTTCTAATAGTGGTTGTTGCTGGCTTGGCTGAGTTCCAGGAGATTTTAAATATGATTTCAACAAATTACTAATTCGTTTATTCTGTTGATGTTGATATCGTTCAAATTGCATTTTCTACTCAGAATCACGTTGTTGGTCACATTGTTGGTTTTGCTGCTCCATTTGTTGTTGAATCTCCTGAACCCGATGTTGGCTCTACTACTCGAATCGCTGTTGAATGTCCTGAACCTGATCCTCCATCTCCTGTTGCAACTGCTCCTTAACCTGATTAATATATATAAATACAAATCCATCAATTCATTTCACAACTCATCTCTAAACCCACAAAACCTGCAATAAATTTTTCTGTTATGGGATAAAAATTAATTAACCAAAAATATGAAAAATTAAAAGGTTGACTACATCCAACAAGTTGATTAATCAAAATACGAAAATCAATTAATAAAAAATGTTGCAGCTATTACTTAACTAGATTAATAACGTGCTCAGGAATTTGACTTGATCCAGGCCTTGAGGAGGATGACTCTCCACGTTCATAGATAGATGCTTGAGAACCAAGGCCATAAACACGACCCTTCTGTATCTCGCCAATAGTTTTAATCCAAAGCACTCGACTAGTCATTTGTGTACCAGATGCCCCTTCTTCATTTGAGCACTGAGAAGATTGTTCAGCCTCCTTAACTTTGAATTCCTCTTAAAGATGGAAATAAAAAATATGTTATAATATTGTTATAAAATGAATTAATATTAAATTTTATAAATTCAAAAGAAATACTAACATATAAATTCTTAGCTTTTGTAGAAACTCATTCAGTACGGTCTGCTTTCTTCAAATAGACATAATGAAAGGTCTCATCCATTGTGGGCTCTCTACCCTAAGCCTTAGCCTATAATAATGAGAAAATAAATTAATAACAAAATAATAAAACATATTACTAAACAATTGACGATGACAATTACCAATTTCTGCGTATGGGTGCTTGTAGAAATGCAACCACTAGTGTGCAAGCATCCACTAGTGTTAGAAGCACGATTCATTTTTGCTTGTTGACATTTCTCCTTATACATGCTACTAGCCCAATGTCTACATAGGTCTTCCCATATGCTTTCTCTAATCCAAAAAGGTCTTTGATTTAAGTTGCGTGCTTGCCCTAGCAAACCTGATAGTATTTTTGAACTACGACTATTATATGTCTTCCGCATATGGTTATGATGTTGAGGCATCTACCAAACATAGACCTTCAAAAATATTATGTAAATAACATTAAAGTTAAAAAAAAATTACACTATTACAAAACAAAAAAGAACATAATTAAACAAATAAAAAATGATACATACTTGAAATTCTCGAAACCACATTTCTCTAATATCCTTAGGTATTTCTCCCCAACATGTCCAAGGATGATTATACCTAGATTGTAAAACCTTGGTAATGGCATTGGCAATAGGTTTAGATGGCAGAAATCTATGATACAATTTAAAAAATCAAGTAAATTTTCTCAACAAAAAATTGAATGCGCATAACTACAAATGAATAACAAATAGTTGTACACATACCCAAAATTACCATCTGGATCAACAAACGTCTTGTTTATTTGATTTGTTATTTCCTCATTGGTAACAAATGATGTAGAAGAATTAGGAGCAATAGAATCACGGGTAGTCAGTGACTCACGAGTACTCGATGACTTAAATATAATAAGTGACTCAAAATCATATGTTGTACCATGCAATGTATGGGAAGTATGTGATGGAGGCTGGGATCTAGGTGTGGGTATCATAATGTACTTAGAAGATGGTGTCTGATGCAAACCAGTAGTGGGTGATATTGTAACTGGGGGGAGATGATCCTTATGATTGCCCCCTAGGTGGCCTCCCTAAATTGATTCTAAGACGTCAAGTAGGTTGTTTCTCATTCTCCTGTCGTTTCCCCTTATCTCCTCATGACAATGACATCTACACAAATAATAAAAAATATAATGTAAATATAATTTCAAACACAACACAATAATGTATAATTAGTAACTACAATATATTAATATAATTTTATACTCACAGTTATGAGGAAACATTGTCCTCATCATTATTTGTTTCATATTCATTATTAGAAGATGTTTCATCATTGTCGTCATTAAAATTTTTTTCTTCTTCATCATTTTCATTCTGTCTACTAGAACCAACATCTTCAACTACATCAAAAACCTCATTAGTGTCTTGCAAGTGGTCAATGAGATCCACATCAACAATTGGATCCACAAGAGTCATAGTATCATCTTCGAATGCAATTTCTTGGGCACTTTTAATTTCAACTCGACCTCTTGCCTTGGTTTTTATTACCACCCGCCATTGGACCTTATCCTTTTTCTTTTCAGGATAAGGAACGTAATACACTTGTCTCGCAGAGGAAACAATGATAAAAGGATCAAACCTCTCATATTGTCTAGTGTGTCGAACCTCGACAATCTTATAATCTTTGTGAACTCTTGTACCTCTATTAATCTTAAGATCAAACCATTCATATTTAAAAAGAACAACTTTTTTTTGTTCTCCAGGATATTCTAACTCAACCATATCTTTTAGTATTCTATAATAATCATTTTTATCTTCACCATTAGTTGAGCCTTTAACATACATGTCACTATTGATTATTTTCTTACCATCTGACCAAGTATCTATGTGAAATTTATATCTATTGACAAAATACATTGGCTAAAATGTCACACATCTACTAGGCCCCCATGCCAAATCATACAAGTAAGAATTATTCACCATATTTTGTGGATTGTGAACCTAAAAAAAAATATAGTTAAAGTTAATGATCTAAATCATATATAATGATCGAGAAAGCCAATTTAGTAACGTTTAAATACTTATATAACTTCTAAACCACTCTAAAATTTGCATTCATTCTTTCATTTGAATGTTCTTCGGGAATGTTAAAATATTGTAAAAAAACACTAAAAAATTAAAAGTTTATGATTTGATTGTTAGTGAGCAGTACATTTGAAATTTAAATAAAATTAATAGTACTACTTACTTGAGGTATGGTTTAACTTCTTTACAATTTAGCAAGATGTGCAATGTCACAGATTTCATCTTAGCATGATTTAGCCATTGTTTTTTTTTTATGTTCATAACCTCGGTTAGGTTGATTAAAAATTGACAAAGTCGATTCCATTGACATATTTTCATCTGTATCATCATTTCATCTAACTTTAGTTCTCACTAACTTAATATGAGACTCAAAATAAAATGAACAGAAATGAGATATCTCTTGAGTCAAATAAGCTTCACAAATAGAACTTTCAACATGAGCTTTATTCTTGACTATAAGGTAAATGGACTGGTAAATGTTCCATGGAATCAAAGAAACTCGGTGGAAATATCCTTTCTAATTTACACAAAATTACTAGAATGTTCTGTTTCATTTGGAGCATGTCTTTTTCCCTCAAAGTCGTTGAGCACAAGTCTCTAAAAAATTTACTCAATTCAGTCAATGACTTCCAAATTTGATCTGGCAACAAAGAAAAAGCAACTGAAAGCAAACTCTCCATAAACACGTGACAATCATGACTTTTCATCCTAAACAATTGTGATTGATTCATGTCCACACATCTGGCCAAGTTCGAAGCATAACCATCTAGCATTTTTAAATCCTGCACCCATTCACAAACAATCTTCTTCTGCTCTTTTGTAAAAGTATAATTAGCCTTTGGTTTCATGATCTTACCATTTGACAAATTAATAAGATCCAATTCTTGCCATTGACAATATTATTTTAAGTTCATTCTTACCTTCACATTATCCTTTGTTTTGCCTTTAACATCTATAACAGTGTTGAATATATTATCAAATACATTTTTTCTCAAGATGCATGACATCTAAATTATGCATAATGAAATTGTCCTTCCAGTATAATAACTCCCAAAATATGCTATGCTTAGTCCAATTATGATAAACATCATACCCATGTTGTTTGCACGGCTGCATTTCAGTTATTTTACTAAAGGCACTAACAATCTCACTTATTTCATGCCCAGATAATCTTGGTGGAGGCAAATCAACCACAACAGTTTTCTTCTTAAATGCATTTTTATTTCTTCTAAACATGTAATCAACATGCAAGAATTGATGATGGCAGTCAAACCAAGAAATTTTCCCTTATGCTTCAAAGTGAATGCATTTGTTTGATCCATGTAATATGGACATGCTAATTTACCAGCAGTCATCCATCCACACAACATTCCATATGCAGGAAAGTCATTTATTGTCCACATCAATGCAGTTCTCATCATAAAATTTTGTTTGCTTGATATGTCTTAAGTTAAAACACCCACCCATAAAATTTTCAATTCATCAACTAATGGTTGTAAATAAACATCAATCTTGCTCTTAGGATTATGAAGAGCAGGAATAATGCATCTTAGGAACATGTATGGGGTAGTCATACATATTTCTGGAGGTAAATTATATGGAGTAACTATCACAGGCCAACAAGAATAAGGAAAAGTAGATTGATTGTAGGGAGTGAAACCATCGGCACACAAACCACGCCTAACATTTCTAGGATCAGATGCAAATTCAAAATATGTCCTGTTAAAATGCTTCCATG
Organism: Ormosia emarginata; assembly: GCA_029884605.1. Taxonomy (NCBI): domain Eukaryota; kingdom Viridiplantae; phylum Streptophyta; class Magnoliopsida; order Fabales; family Fabaceae; genus Ormosia; species Ormosia emarginata. Next base: position 5,860,080 of record JAQQTP010000075.1, on the reverse strand, counting down.
CTTCACCATCAGATGGGTGAGACATCTCCCCCTCATTCCTATTATTTTCAGCATGTCATCTCATATGTGCAGATGAGCTCATAGAGGAATAAAACCTCTTGAGCCTAGGAATAAGAGGTAAACAATGCATTTTTTCACCGGAACTTCATTGTTATTTTCATTATTGATTTTACGAAGTTCATATCTTTCAGCACCACAAAACTTACATTGTCTGGCATTATCATTGTATAATATACAACCATTTACACAACAATCTATTTTTTTTGAAGCAAGCTTAAGTTTAGCAACTAATTTTTTTATTCTATAGTAATTCAGAGGAATTCGTGATCCTGGTGGAGCAACCTCTCTTAACATCTCCATAAATGAATCAAAGCATGCATGTGTTACATTATAATCAGATTTGAGGCTTAACATTTGAACTTCTAAGGATAACTCAGAATGAGTTTCGCATCCAGGCCATAATGGTTGACTTGAAGCATTTAATAGATCATAAAGCTCTTCGGCTTTTGGATGTGGAGGCTCCTTAACACTCTGTTGAAAACGACTCCTAAAATCCTCAAAGTCTGTTCCAACCGCATCACAAGTCATATTTTGATACCCATCAACCACGTCTTCTTCCTCTAATATATAACTATTAGCAGTGTTCACACCATAGTTTATATTTACACTAATTGGATCAGGCTCTTCCTCTCCATGATTTGTCCAATACCAATAGCTTGGTTTGAATATTTTTTATACAAGTGAACTTTTACAATCTCGGGTTTCAGCAATTTTTCACTATAACAATTCAAACATGGACACCTAATTGTTCCTTCACTTAAGTAATGGGAAGATTGACATGCATAATTCACAAACTCTTCAACTCCATATACAAATTCTTGTGTAAGTCCTCTACGACCTGAATGAGTCCTATTATACTTGCACCTATGATTTTTTGGAACTACCATTTTCTGCAATGATAATTTTATATTTAAATCAAAATATAAATGCAAAATGCACAATATATATATATATAGTAGATAATACAAATTCTCATGTTGCTCCCAAATAAAGCAAGCTAAAAAAATTCAAGAACAAAATTAATTTTATAATAATAATTAGTATATTTTAAAATTATACTTGCATAAATATTTCAATCCAAACAACTATTATTTCCAAAATCCTCATCTCTCTTAACATGGTATGATCCTATCCTATTCGAGAAGACTCCTTTTCAACATTTGATTGATAGTACTCACAAAAATTGCACATCATATACTTGACAAAATTTCGGCAGCATTTCCCATTAGTCTCCAAGTGCACGGCTAGACAGAGAACAAAAGAAAATGTTGTGCAACAACCTTTCATCAAGTATATGATATGAGATTTAAAGAATAACTATAATCAAGTGAAGGAAAAGTTTTTTCCCAAATTGTCTAACTTGGACAATTCAAGATTCAATATAATGAGCAGTACCTTCAAAAAATACATGTGCTAACTAATATTGAATCTTACCTAATGCTTGTAGGACAACAACAGGATCGTCTCCTCAAGGATCGTTGCAATTTGATCAAATCAAGTGAAAGTGTTTGAGATCACAAAAAAGGAAGAAATTAATAAAGAGCAAATTTTAGATAAATAAATCATAGCTTCTTTTTGATTTCTAACCGAGATCTCTGCATCAAATCCACGAATTCATACTAGACGATCGCCTAAATTCAAAACAAATGATAAACATTTCTTTCATGAAAATCTATGTTAATTTCAAAATATATTAGAATCAAATGTTTAATTTAATGATTAATTTAGATCAATCATTATGACTTAAAATTTACGTGAATTTAGATCAATTAGTTCTAAGTTTCATCACAAATCTCAATCTTAAACTAAGATAAAGCAACATAAATAGAATCGTTCATGCATTCAGATCAAAAAAGAAGAAAGAAGAAGAAAATAGAAGAAGAAATTCAATTACAAATCAAATACAACATAACCAAGGTCTCAAGAATCCAACACAAATTTCAAGAGTTCTTTAAAGTAGCTTAGTCCTCCATTACCATGAAGGGGAGCATCAAAATATACAAAACTATGAGAAACTATGAAGAAGCAAGAAGAAACTTAGAGAGAAATGAAGGAGAATTACATATGATAAATGGTCTTTTGAAGTCTAAGGTAACAAAATTATGCCAAAGTGTTTGAGTGGATGGATTAGTTTGGTTTAGTGGATTAGTTTAGTGGATGAGTGAGTGGAATGGTTGAGTGGTTGAATTAGTGAAAAATGCCAAAGGACTTTTGGTGATGGGAAATTATGGACATGAATTCCATTAATGGATTAGTGAATTGGAATATTAATTGGATGAGTAGTTAGTGGATGAGTGGATGAGTGGATTAGTGGATTAGTGGATGGATGAGTGGACTAGTGGATGGATGAGTGGGTGGTTGAGGACGAAAATTTTCGTGTTACTTGGAAGCCAATTTATACTTCAGAACCACGAAAAGTGTTCTTCATGAAAGTTGTAGATCCTTGTCTTGGATATAAAATGGATAGCTGGTTCGTCCAATTTGGCTTCCTTAAGCCCAAGATATGTCCCAAATACCGTAGGTTTCTCAAACCCAACTTCAGCTCCTCTGTTCCGACTTGCAAGCTCAAAATGACCTACTAGAATTCTTTTTCTCAAAATGTGTTCTTCATGAAAGTTGTTTATTTGGATCTTGACTATCCACTGTACAAATTTCAGCCCATATCCATTATTAAATCTTGAGATATGATTTTATGAGTGCACACTGTTCGGATTCTACTGACAGAACCCGTATTCTGACTTCCATGTAAACTTAGGTCCTTAGACATCTGAATCTTCAGCTCTTCATCAAAGTTGTGAGCTTCCTCTTAGCTTTCCTACAAGATAAAATTCATGTTCATCAGATATTAGGAACTCAGTTATGGCCTCAGAAACAGTGTCAAATCTCAATAATGCAAAATATTCAATTAGGACCAATTTGAGCTCAAACTCACAAAATCATACCAAACTCAATCAATTAAGAATATGGAGAGTGTAAATGACTAAACATAAGGGTTTCTTAATGAATAAAATATGTGATTATCAATGTGCTAACTAATATTGAATCTTAAATGGGAAACTAAGGCTTCTTTTACCAATACGAAATGTAGATCACAAAAATTTACCAGGAAATTTTGATAAATAAAAGCTCTTTTGATTTCCCTCACCACGCTATCAGTGCAATAAAAGAAATGACATTTGCTTCTTACAAGATATTAGAAAATATATTAGAATAAATGTTTAAGTTTAATACCATTATGACTTAAAATTACATGAATGTCAATTCCATCACTTTGCCAACATAAAGCACATAGACGCTTTGAGATTAAAAATCTAACAAAATAAAAGAAGAAATCCAATTGATAAAAGAACATGAGCTGGTCTACTGAATACAACACAAATTAAGCTTTAAAATTGGCATATATGGGATCATATAATCTTTCACCATGCATTATGCCAAAAAATTTTGAAGTTAATAATCATCTACTAACCTTTGTGGTGCTGTGATAGTTTCCATTAATAGTGAATTAATATCAATTGAATAGTAGATAGACATGCCTACCATTTTCATTTTATGAATTTTTTGGTTATAAGTAATCAAACTGTAAAGTCACTATCGGTTTTCACTCTAAGTACTTAGCACACAACATGGAATGTACTCCTCTTAACACAAGATGGAATGTACTCCTCTTAGAACTTAGAACTATATTCTGTTTCTTGCTAACATCAACTTACTACAAGCCAATACGAATTAGGCCTTTGGGCTAACTCACTATTGGTGTTGACAGATGTTCAAAGTAATAGTCCTCCCCCAACCAAAAACAAACCAGACACACTACCACAAAATATACTTTACTGTTCAACCAAATTGATCACTAAAATAGAATCAATCATTATCATCAGTTCATATCATATTAAAAGGAACCTAACATAGGCAGAATGAGTAATAGAGGAAGATTTAAAAAAAAAACCAAAAAAAAAATCCTGATAGGGGAATACCTTGAAGAAGACAAAGTAAGGGATGGGCTCCGATGGCAGGTGCGGTGGCTGATCAGGTGCAACCATGGCGCGACTGGGTTCCTATGCGACACAGTTCAAGCATCACGGATGGGTGTAGCAGCTTTGATGGTGGTTTCACACGACAATGGCAGCACGGATCTAGGTTGTGCGGTGCTGAGTGCAGGTCGCGCATATTTTTCAGGTTCGATGGCGCGGTTCTGGTGCGTTAGTGGAGCAGAATGGTAATGACAGCATGGATCTGGGTTGTGTGGGTCGTGGTTGGCGGCACGACAGGGTGGCTGGATCTGGAGCAGGCGGTACAAATTCTGGGTGAGGGGCAGCGAAACAAGTGGTCTGGCGAGTCAGCAGTCAGTGTCCGGCGCTGCGCGTGGGTTACGGTTCAGCGCGGTGCGATTCGCGACATTGACACCGTGGCGGGTCTGCAACGAGAGATGGTCTTGGCCGGGTGGAGTGGGACGACAGTTATGGATAAAGGTGAGTTATTATATTAGTTATGGATGGAGCTGAATAATGAGCCTCGTATAAGTCATATCTCATTTTAGATCTGCCACTCTTTTTTTTGAATTGAGCAATTTTTATTAAAATTATAAAATAATTTTTTATTCTATTTAGTAATGTGCGGCAGATAATTCCGCCACAAAACATCTTTCTTTAAAAAAGAACAAATTCATGGTGAATTTGTTCATGGAAAAATTGGTGGAGAAAAATCTGCGCAAATTTATTCACCGCTAATTTTTTTAAATTTTTATCCTATTTAATAATTTGTCTCTAGAAAAAAAATAGGTGGGAAAAATCCGCTGCAAATTGATCCACTGCAAAATCTGCTGCAAAGTTTTTTATTTTTTAAATTTTAAAATAAATTTCTAGTTTACTTAATAATTTGCGGCGAAACTATCTGCCGCAAACATTTTTTTAATAAAAAAATCTTTTCATTGGGAATATGTCGTCAGAAAAAATTGGGGGGGGGGGTGGGGAACATCCTCCGCAAAATCCCCCACAAATTGAGATGGATTAAATTCTGCAGCAAAATATGTCTCCATTTGCGGCGGATTCGAATCCACCGCAAAATATCCACCACAAAAACGCATTTTTCTTATAGTGAATTAGGAGCTTCTATCAATGTCATGCCATATTCTATATATGCTTCTTTGAAACTTGGACCTTTGAATAAAATTGGTATTGTGATTCAATTGGCTGATAGATCTAATGCCTATCCTAAGGGTATAATTGAGGATGTTCTTATGCAAGTTAATTATTTGGTTTTCCCTGATGATTTCTATGTGCTTGATATGGAGAATGGTGATCAAATTGTTCCTATTTTGTTAGGAAGACCATTCTTAAAGACAACTAAGACTAAGATAGATGTTTATAGTGCCACACTTACCTTGGAATTTGATGGTGAAATTGTTAAGTTTAATATTTATGATACCATGAAATATCCTGGTGATGATAATCCTGTTTATTCTATTGATGTAATTATTTCTTTAGCACATGAAGTTTTTGAACTTGATGGAAAAGATGGATTAAAAGTTTCCATTACAAAGCCTCTTGAGAAAGAGAATGAGGAGTTAGCCTTGAGTACTGATTTGTAAGAAATGGTTGCAACATTGAATGATTTTCTGAAGTTACAGCAGTCATGTAACGTTCTTGATATTATGTTATCAGTTTCTAACGAGAAGCCTTTACCCTCTGTTTTATAGGCTCCCATTCTAGATTTGAAGTCTCTCCTCAGTCACCTCAAGTACGTGTTCCTCGGAGACGGTTACCACTGATCATCTCCAGTAAACTTAGTGCACTGTAAGAAGAAAAGCTTATGCGGGTCCTTAAGGAAGCATTGAGTCGAGCCAACGACAATAAACAAAGGCACTGCTTGGGAGGTAACCCAATGGGAGTTCGTTCCTTTTCTTATTTTCGCACCTATATTTTGGTTATTTTTCCTTTTCTTTACATTTAGCTTACATTGAGGATAACATAAGGATTAAGTGTGGGGGAAGGCTAGAGTAGTTTTTTGTTTGTTTTATTTTATTTTTGTTATTTCTGAGTCAGCATAAGTGTCTTCCCGAGTTCAGAGCCTTTATAAGGAGATATAAATAGTGTTAGCTAACAAAAAAGAAAACAAAATAAAAATTAAAATTAAAAAAATTAGTTGGTTAGTTTTTTTTTCAAAATTCACATTCTTTTAAAAAAAATTGCATTAAAAAATGATTGAAAATAGCTAATAGAGGTTTGATGTGTCAATATTTTAAGAAGTAAAAGTGAAAAATTCATTATAATTATTTGTGTTCACTTCTTGCATTTTATCAACATAAGCTTGTGATTATAAAACTTGTTTCATTGGATTTATGAGCTCTTGAGTTAGCATATGTATATGATGTGATTTCCTTTTTGCTTCCCTAGTCTTTAGATAATTTTTGCACTTTTTTCAAAGCAAAGTTTTAAGAAGCACTGAGTTAAGGAGATTTAGACAATTGAAAAAAAAGAAAGAGCAATTATATGATCCACCCAAGTGCATAAAAGAAAACAAGTTTGGGGGTGGTGAAAGTTAAAATAAGAATTGATGGTAATTAAAAGTTGCAAACCTAAGTGCAGGTTGTTTCAAATAGTAAATTCTCGGGAGTTCAAGGTCGATCCATAGGGAATTGATGAAGAAAAATTCTTTGAGGTGAAGAGAATATTTGTCACAAAAATAAAGGTCATCAAAGTTGTTCACAAATGAAAAAGGATTTGCTTGGGTTAGGAGATCCACTCTTGGTAATAAATTAAAGACAAGATTATTCCTTTTTATAACTCAATTAAAATCACACATAATGGAGGTTTCAATCGAAAAATGCAACATTTAAAGTTCAATTTAGATTATATATGTAATCATATTATGGTTCCTTTAATTATCCACTAACACTTGTAAATGGTATTAAGCATTCACTGTGCCAACATCTTGTTTACAATAAATCAAGTTCTTTATTATACAAGAAGAGTTTCTAAATTGATTGGAAACAATATACAACACATATAATGATCACTTAAAAATATATCATTTAAGCACAAGAAGAAAATTAATCTAACCTCAACTTATTACTAAAAGCTTCATCCTTTCACCCAAGCAAAATGAAAATTAGTTACTCATGAACAAGAAGAAAGAAAGAGATAAGAAGAGAGAAATGAATATAACTTCAATTTAGAACAAAGAAAACTACAATAAGAGAAACAAATAACACAATAGCATAATCTAAACTAAAATCAAAGATGATCTGAATGAGCACCCAATCTCCTTTTTATAGAGCTTAAGGAGTACAAGATGACAATGGAGTTGTTTGATCATGATGAATAAATGCCAAAGTAGTTGTTTGATGATGATGAATGAGTGGAAATTATAGAGATTCTTGTCTTCGAAATGTTTTTGCTCTGAGCTCATGGCATGCATCAGAACTAGATCAAGTGGTCTTCATGAAAGTTCTAGGAAATTGTCTTAGCTTTCCATAGCCACCGATTTCAGCCAAAAATACCACCTACAGCCTGAGATATGGCCCAATTATTGTACATAGGTTAGAACCAACTTCAGTTCCTCTATTCTGACTTCTAAGCCCAATATCACCTTCAAGACTTCCGATTTGGCTCTTGTGTTCTTCATGAAATTTGTAGATCTAGGTCTTAACTTTCAAATGGCACTGGCTTCATTCACAAAGCTCTCCTATAACTCAAAATATAATCTGATGAGTATGCATAGGTCAAGCTGTTAGGTTTGGAACTCTAGATTTTACTTCAACTCCAATTTGAGTTATCCAAATGTGTGTTCCAGGTCTTGAGTCTTCATGAAAGTTGTAGAAATTTCCCTTAGCTTTAAAACAAGATCAAAATCACATCCATCGAATATTTGTAACTCAAATTATAGCCAATTTACTGAAAAAGCCAAGTGAGAAGATTATACAATGAATGAAATATATTGTTATCAATGTGGCTCTTGCTATCAAGTGAATAGTTATTAGAAAATTATCTTAACATTCCAACAAGACTAGAATCACATTAATCAAATAATTGTAACTCAAATTGTAGCCAGTTTACTTAAGAATGCAATTACCCAAATTAATGACAATTCAAACAATAATTTCTTCAATGATCCAATCAAGCTCAATTTCATAAAATGTGACAAAATAAACTTAATTAAGCCAAATTGAACCTTAAGAAGCCTAGTGAGAGGATTATAAAATGAATAAAATACATTGCTAACAAATTCTCCCACACTAAACTTTTGCACTCCTGGATAAAACACATAAGAAAAAAATTGGGGAATAAATAAAAAACGACATAGACTCAAAAGCTAAAAACTCTAAAGGATTCAATGAATCAAGAAGAGCAACTAGTCATTCAAGGGATCTAAGCATTAATGAGGTAACATTTCTTCACATCTCAAACCAACAAGTAAGGAAACTTTAGTTGAAAAGAATGAATCAAGAATGATAGATCCTCACAAGATTCACTATCAATCCTTCAAGCATTCAAAAGGTAAGTATTTCACTCAATTCAACCCATGAAAAATTGCACTACCATAAGCTTGCTTATCCTCAACTTCTCCACTACTCAGAACACATACACACACAAATCATGAAAACTTTATTCAAGGTTGTAATGGGGTCAAGGTAAAGGAGGTTGGTAATATAGATTTGACAAGTTAAAAACCAAAGAGAATAAAAGAGCATGAGAGCTGAGTTCAATTAACAAGCATGAAAGTTCATCCCAACTCCACCTAATACAAATTCCATTTATATATTCTTTTCCCTTCCCTTTTTGCCTTGTTGGCCCTTCTTTACACATTTGTTTTTTTTTATTATAAATATACACACATTTTTTTAATTAGTCACTCTTTCCTTTTTCACCAACCATTTTGCATACATACTCCCACACTTGTTCAAGAACTCATTCACTGACAAAGCTAATGTTCTCTTATTCCCTAAGGTCGGGTAAGAACATGGTTTTTCATTTAAGGCACATAATGAACAAGAAACAAGGAATAGTCAAATAAGCTCAAAGGGGTTAAGCAAAGGAAAATATGCAAGGTTGGCTAATTGATTAAAGTAGTTATTTCAAGAAAAATGCCTCAATCATGTTTGTATACGTATGTGAAAATGTAACCTAAAAAAGAATCAAAGCAAGTTCTAGAGTAATAATTCTATGAGTAAAAATCATACAAGAAAGAAGAGAATGGTACAAATGTTCAATCCATTCATCATTAAGCTCAAAATCTCACAAGGAATATTTCTATCATTCTCAATCTATCATTTCAACATTCATATCCATGCATATAATTTTTAAGAAAGAAAACAATTTATGCTATGACCCAGAATATGCTTTTTGCTACTTCTAAAACAATTATTTCTTCAACTAAGATGTGTCTCAAGAGTAAAATTACCTCTAGGGAAAAATTTACTCCTTACTCTGCCATCCTTAATTAGTTTAGTAAGTTACTGACAATCATATCATACTTCCCAAAAGGTTTTTTTTTTTATAACTATCCTCCCCCCCAACCAGATCACAACATTGTCTGCAATGTTAAAATATAGATGAGTAAAGGATAGAAGATAGTACCTGTTGGAGAAATCTGACATAAATTTAAATAGAAACAAAGTACGATAAATAAAATCAAAGGTAAAGGAAAGTTATAGACAAAGTATCAGATTTGGCTTTTTTTGCATGCTGCTTCCCTCACTGCTTCTTGCTGACCAATCTATCTGAGTTATTGCTGGATTAGGTTTATAAACAAAAGCTTCTAATTTATCAATCAACTCATCAATAGTGGAAGCAGAGATAAGAAGTTGTTTTGCCAATGGTGTGATAAATTTCGGTTCCACAACTTTGTCAAGAAAAAATAACAAAAGATCAAAAAAACTATTTACATTTAACAAACCTATGGGTTTATGGTGGATGTTCAGTTGGGCCCAAGAGACAATTTGACAAATTTCTTTCAAAGTACCAAAACCACCAGGTAAGGCAGTGAATGCATCAGAGTTTTCAATCATTATTCTTATTCGTTCATGCGTAGATGGCACTTGAATTTCTTCTCCAACTGTCTTTCCAGTGATGTTCTTTTGAGTTAAAGGTCCAAGAATGACACCTAAAACCTGACTGCCTCCTAGAAATGCAAAGAGTGATATAACCCCCATTAACCCACGGCAACCTCCCCCATATACAACATGAATATTCCTCGCATTAAGTGTTTGACCAAGAGTGCTTATTGCGTTTACAAACTCTAAACCATTCCCATAACTTGACCTACAAAAAATATAGACATTTAAAAGTTTACGAATAGAAGGTCCCATAATTTCACCTTCCCTCTAATGATTATGAATTGAAGTAAAGTGAAGAGAATGGAGTGTTTAAATAGGAAAAATAATGGAAAAAGTAATGATAGCACCTATAAGGGTAGGTTGGCTATTGTCAGAAAAGTTTGAAATTAAGAAACACAAAATCTTTTTTTTTATTTTTTTTACTTTTTTTTTTTTTTTTGTTTTTTTTTAACTTCAAGAAAACCATCAGGGTAAAAAAGTCTAGAAACCCCTGAAGGACCCTGCTCAAAGGATTGTCTGTCCAAAAACCAAAATACAACAAAATTATACAAAAATAAAAAAATATAATAACAAATGAAGATATACATGTATATATAATTTTCATGGCGTATCTTTATACTGTGCGTCATGAGTGCAGTAGTGGTATATCTTTGAGTTGCGTGTCACCGGTGCAACATAAGAACTCCACAAGGATTGCTAAACCGACAACAAGAACATTTGAGTCCTTTCTGTCCTACTTACGAAATAACAGCCCTCTATCTTCCTTCAAACCTAATTAAAGGCTTGTATTCTAAGAAGATGATACCTGACCGCAGCTAGTCAAAACTTGCCATAGAGGCCTACTAATTAAAGTAAGTATACAACTCAGTTAACAATTTTAGTTCACTATAAAGACGTGACGCTTCTTTTTGTCCATCAGTGCTACAGAGCCTTGGTTCCAAGAACTGGGAATGTAGCACATGGCTCTCTACAGAGGATGACACACGAACCTTATTTATATACTGGCGTGTGAAGGTCTCTTCCTGAGTCTATGACAGGATGGGCATCCTCCCCGGGCTCTTAATCTAATTAAATACCAAGTACAACGGTAGTTTCGCCCTCTTTTTTTTTTCAAGTTGTTAGAAACCTGATAAAAGGTGAGTGTATACTCACTTAAGATTATGATGGAAGTAGTCTGCTCTTTCGACTTTGTGCCAAAACATCGTTGACCAGTATTAGACCTATTCAAGACCAGCATAACATAGGGCTCCCAAAAGGGACAAGTGGCCAAAATGCGGCTGGCTGCCTCACATGTGGGATACAATCTACCTACTTTGTTTTTCAATTAAGAAGGCTGGATCAGGATGCATGCATTTCCCCATTCACATTTTGTGTTACCAAGGCCAAACCCAAGATGTATAGATACTTTATCTTTTTTTTTATTTTTTTTTCTTTTTAAAAAGATGAAGAAGAAGATATGTACATGTTGTTGTGGATGTGACTCACATCTGCCTCTGGTTTCATGTCCAGAAATGATTTAAACATCTTCTATGAGTCGAGAATAAGTTTCCTATCTAATTTTCTTATAAATTGGCAAACGGGGTCTTTCAGAGTCAAATTCCTAAGACTGTAATGCTTTTGTTCCTCCTTGAAGAGATTCCACAAGTTAAGAAGTTCACGATGCACATATCCACAAGAATGCGTATCAAGAGTCAATAAGATATCATCTAATGACTCTTTACTCAGTCCATTCTTAATGAAGAAAATTGTATCTTCTCTGTTCATGGAAACCATCCCCAAAGAATGGCATCACTTGTTACAATTCCATCGTGCACATTTGTGACAGACTTGTAATCTTTTTGCACTTTTCCTTTTAGAATATGAACTTCTACTAAGACCTGGCATGTATGAGTCAAATGAAATTGAAGACTCACCTGCTAATCAGCCCTTTGCTTCGATTATCCAGTGTACATCTTTCGGCATACCCTTGTGCATTAACAGTCTCAATCTTTCACATCTAGTTTCATAAACTTTTGTTAGAACATTTTGAGGAAGAGAAAGAAAATGTTTTCTCATGTTTGAAAGAATGACATCCATTTTAAGGGAGAAGGAATCAGTTATTTTGGGAAACGGAAAAAACAAACCGACTTGAGAGTCACGGAGTACCGTTATCTGCCATTTAACTGGGAACACAAAGAACTGCAAAACAAAATAAAGCCACAAAATTAGAGTAATTTTTCTCTAACAAGGATTAGAAAGGGAAATGAATTCTACCTCAGCAGCTTGATTTTCCAGAAATAGTTCAAGTCTTTGTCCATTGACCTCAAACACATTATCATTCCTAGGATTCTCAATGTCTACAGCCCCATAAGGATATACATGTTTGACAATAAAAGGGTCAGTCCTAGATCTCAATTTTCCAGGGAATAGGTGAAGACGAGAATTATAAAGCAGAACTTTTTGACCATTTTCAAAAGATTTTCTCAAAATTGATTTGTCATGAAAAGCTTTAGTTATATCTTTATAAATTTTTAAGTTTTAATATGCATCATTTCTCAATTCCTCAAGTTCATTTATTTGTAATTTGTGTAACCTGCAAGCACGATCAAGATTTAAATTGAAAGCTTTAATGACCCAAAATGCTTTATGCTCCAGTTCTACAGGCAAGTGACAAGGTTTTCTATAGACTAACTGATAGGATGACATGCCTAAAGATGTTTTGAAAGCAGTATGGTAAACCCAAAGTGCATCGTTTAGTCTTAAAGACCAATTTTTACGATTTGGGTTAACCGTTTTTTCTAAAATTTGTTTAATTTTCCTATTTGCTAATTCTACTTATCCACTTGTCAGAGGATGATAAGGGGCGACAATTTTGTAGGTAATACCATATTTTTTCATTAAGGATTCAAATGGTTTATTGCAAAAATATGTTCTCCCATCACTGATGATAGCTCGAGGGATTGCAAATCGACTCGAGGCATTTTCTTTTAAAAATTTAAGAACAGTTTTATGATCATTGTGTTGACATGGAATCGCCTCAATCCATTTTGAGACATAATTAACTGCAACCGAAATATACATAAATCCAAATGATGATGGAAATGGACTCATGAAATCAATTCCCTCAAAATAAAAAAATTTCAATGACAAGGATAGGGTTTAGAGGCATCATATTTCTTTTAGAAATGCAACCTAATTTCTGATAATTTTCGCAACTTTTATAAAAGGTATAACTATCTTTAAATAAAGTGGGCAAATAAAATCCACATTGTAAGATTTTCGCAGGTTTTTTCTTTGAAGAAAAATGACATCCACATGCTTCTGAAAGACAAAATTTAATGACACTACCTATCTCACTGTCGGGTATACATCTCTGAAAAATTTGATCAGGACAATATTTGAATAAATATGGGTCGTCCCAATAAAAAAATTTCACCTTAGTCAAAAACTTTTTTCTGTCTTGGTGTGACCACTAAGGCGGTATCTTTCCTTTTATAAGAAAATTGACTATGTTAGCAAACCAAGGCATGGAATTGACAGAAAATAAAAATTTATCTGGACAAGAATCATTGATGGGTGTGTTATCAAAATGTGAACCTGTTGTACGTTTGGACAAATGATCTGCAACAACATTTTCATCTCATTTCTTATCTTTTATTGTGATGTTGAATTCTTAAAGTAACAAGATCTACTATATCAATCTAGGTTTAGTATCCTGCTTAGACATTAAATATCTAACAACAGTATGATCAGTGAAAACAACAGTAGAAGAACCAATTAAATGAGCTCGAAACTTATCCAATGCAAAAATTATAACAAGTAGTTCTTTTTCAATAGTCGTATAATTCATTTGTGCACTATTTAAAGTTCTATTTGCGTAACAGATCACATGAGGCTTACCTTCCTTTCTTTGACCTAAAACAACACCAACAGCAAAATTACTAGCATCACACATCAACTCAAAAGGTAAAGACCAGTCAGGGGATTGCATAATAGGAGCCGATATTAGAAGACTAATTAATTTTTCAAAAGATTTTTTATATTCTTGAGTCTAATCAAATGATGCATCTTTTATCAGAAGATTGCATAATGGTCTAGATATGACACTAAAGTCCTTAATGAATCTTCGATAGAATCTTGTATGCCCTAAAAAGGAACGAACTTCTCTAACTGTTTTTAGGGAAGGCAAATGAGCAATTAATTCAACTTTGGCCTTATCAACTTCAATTCCTTCAGAAGATATCACATGAGCTAATATGATTCCTGAAGTAACCATGTAATGACATTTTTCCCAATTTAAAACAAATCGTTTTTCTTTGCATCTTTTAAGAACTTTATCCAAATTATTAAGACAATTTTCAAAAGAATTTTCAAAAACTATCTTTGAAAAGTTGTTAGAGCATTACAAAGACTGAAATGCATTCTTTTATATGTAAAAGTGCCAAAGGGGCACGTAAAAGTGGTCTTTGTCGTGATCCTCTAATGCAATCGGTATTTGATTATACCCCGAATAACCATCAAGAAAACAATAGTAGGGACGTCCTGCTACTCTTTCCAGAATTTGATCAAGAAATGGCAAGGGGAAATGATCTTTCCTAGTGGCTGTATTCAATTTTCTAAAATCAATACACATACGCCAACTGGATGAAACTCTTGTAGGTATTAATTCACCTTTTTTTTTTCATTTTCAACCACTGTTATTCTAGATTTCTTAAGCACAACTTGTGTAGGGCTTACCCACTGGCTATCGAAAATAGGGTAAATAATTCCAACATCAAGTAATTTAAGAACTTCAGCCCTAACTACCTCTTTCATGTGTGGATTTAATCTTCTTTGAGGTTGTTGTGATGTTTTAGCATTATCCTCTAAATGTATTCTATGTGTACAAATTAATAGATTAATGCCTTTTATGTCCTTTAATGTCCATCCAATTGCACTTTTATGCCTTTTAAATACTTCTATCAACATACCTTCTTGTTCTCCAGTAAGGATTGATGACATTACTACTGGAAAGTTTTGTTCTTCTCCCAAAAATGTGTACTTCAACCCAACAAGTAATGACTTTAGTTCTAATGTGGGAACTTCTTCATGGGTATTATCAGTCATGGGTTTTAACTCTTGGAATCTTGGCTTTCATCTCCTGTATTCCATTACCTGTGTACAATCAAGCAAAGAATATATTTCAGAAATATCACCATTTACTTGCGTACTTGAATCAAATGAATTAATTAAACAAACTTCCAATGGGTCAGAAGAACTCCCTTTTAGAAGATGATCATTTACAATGGTCTCAATCCCGTCAGCTTCCTCATTTTCATTATGGACTTCATGTGGTTGCTTGCATATGTTAAAAACATTAAGCTCCAGTGTCATGTTTTCAAATGTTAGCTTTATCACTCCATTCCTGTAATTTATCAAAGCATTAGATGTTGCTAAAAATGGACGACCTAAAATAACAGGAATTGACTTAGAACTATTAACTATAGGTTCAATTTCAAAGACAATAAAATTCACAGGATAAATGAATTTATCAACTTGTACTAACACATATTTCATTATTCCTTTTGGAATTTTAATTGATCTATCAACAAGTAGAAGAGTTACAGAAGTTAGTTTTAACTCACCCAGATTGAGTTATTGATAAACTGAATATGGAAGTAAATTAACACTGGCATCAAGATCAAGTAAAGCCTGTTCAATTTTATGTCCTCCAATAATGCATGAAACCATAGGACAACCAGGGTCTTTATGTTTCAAAATATTATCGCTTTGAATAATGGAACTTACATGTTTAGTCAAAAAGGCTTTCTTTTTCACATTTAATTTCTTTTTAACAGTACATAAGTCCTTCAAAAGTTTAGCATAAGAAGAAACCTACTTGATAGCATCTAACAACGGAATATTGACTTTCACTTGTTTAAAAATTTTAAAAATTTCAATGTGGTGGTTCAATTTCCTTGAATTGCTTAATTCTTGAGGAAATGGGGTGGAAGAGACGAGAGTTTGGTTTCATTTTGGTCAGATGGCTTATCAACCTCTTTCTTATCTTAGGGAATTGATTCATCATCTTTCTCACAAGGTTCAGGAATTTCTTTTTCAACAACTTTACCACTCCTAATAGTTATCACTGAATTGATTTGATTTATTTGTTGGTTTTCTGAACTACCCTCATTTAGACTGTACAGACCTTTAGGATTTGGTTGAGGTTGAGAAGGAAATTTTCCTTTCTCGTGAATGGTGAGTGCAGAAGCAAGTTTAGGTAGAGTTTCTTTTATGTCAATCATGGTTTGAGTGTTTTGTTTATTAATGACATCTTGTTTTTTTATGAATGTATGCAAAGTTCCTTCAAGCTTTTTCCTATATGGTGGGACATAAGGTGCATATCCTTGAGAATTTTGAGAATCTTGTTGTTCCTGAGGAGGAGGTGGTTGCATAAACTGTGCTTGATTAATATTCCTCCAGCTGAAGTTCGGGTGATTTCTCTATCCCGAATTGTAAGAATTTGAAAAAGAAGAAGTGAATGACTTTTTAAAATTGTTCATTACATTTACTTACTCATGCACAACTTCTTTAAAAATAAGAATATTTGGACATTCTTTTGTCGAGTGTCCTAATTCGTCACAAATGCCACAAATTTCTTCATTTTGCATAGATTTGACTTCTTTCACTTTTCCTAATTCCATGGATTCAACCTTTCTAGCCAAACTAGTATACCTAGCATTTAGATCTTCTTCTTGACTAAGATGATATTTTCCTTTACTAGCATTTGCAAGGTTATATCTAATTGAATTTTCAGAAGGATTAGTACCATGCCAAGATTGAGAATTTTCAGCCAAATGGTTTAAATAATCTAAAACTTTTTCCGTTCTTTATCAAGAAACTCGTTATTACACATTGTTTCCACAAATTGTTTGATTTTAAGTGTTAAACCTTCATGAAAGAAGCTTATAGTACGCCATTTTTTAAAACCATGATGTGGGAAAAAATTTAATAAATCTTTAAAATGTTCCCAATATTGAAAATATGCTTCATTTGAATTTTGAGAAAAATTTTGGATTTGTCTTTTCAAAGCAATAGTTTTATGTATTGAAAAAATTTCTTTAAAAACTCACCTTGCATTTCTTGCCCCAATTGATCTTGGTTTCAAAGCGTTAAGCATGTTTTTACTTTATCTTTCAAAGAAAAACAAAAACAATTTAAGCTTAACAATCTCTTCAGTACAATTTTGATCATTGAAAGCAATACAGACTTCCTCAAATTCTTTTAGATGTAAATATGGACTTTCTGATTCTAAACCATGGAAATTAAAAAGTAAAGAAATCATATCCTGCTTAAATCTAAAATTATTAACAGTGAGTGGAAAGAAAAAACATGATGGACTAGAATTTTGAGGTGGTTGCAAATATGTACGCATAGTTTGCAATGGTTGATTTTCATGTTCATCGTGTACACTTTCATTTTCAGCTTGTGGTTCATTTTTAGCTTGTGGTTCATTTTCAGCCATTGTGTCAATTGTGTGTGATTGTGATTCAAACAAATCAATATATAAAGTACCAGGATTAATTTTAACCAAATGACCAGAATTTAAATTACGATACCAATTAAGTATAAATAAGTGACGTAAAATAAAAATAATGTACAAGTAGGCAGTATAAACCGGTCCATTAAATATTAAATATAAATAAATGACATAAATATAAAGTTTGTAAGTTTGTAAGTCAAAAAGCGTAAATAAAAAAATAAAAAAAAGTGTAAATAAAATAAATGACATAAATAAATAAAAAAAAGTTACAAAGCGTAAATAAATAACACAAATATAAAAGTTAAGAAGTTAGAAAGCATAAATAAATGAAATAAATATAAAAGTTAGTAAGTTAATTAGTAAGTTAGTTAGTAAATTAAAAAAAATTAAAAGAGTAGAGAAAGAATATACCTGATAGTGAAGTTTACTTATAGAAAGAGAACATCAATAAATTAAAACTTCAAATCAAGTTCCCGGCAACACTGCCAAAACTTGATGGTAATTAAAAGTTGCAAACCCAAGTATAAGTTGTTTCAAGTAGTAAATTCTCGGGAGTTCGAGGTCGATCCACAGGGAATTGATGAAGAAAATTTTTTTGAGGTGAAGAGAACATTTGTCACAAAAATAAAGGTGATTAAAGTTGTTCACAAATGAAAAAGGGTTTGCTTAGGTTAGGAGATCTACTCTTGGTAATAAATTAAAAACAAGATTATTTCTTTTTATAACTCAATTGAAATCACACATGATGGAGGTTCCAATCGAAAAATACAACATTCCAAGTTCAATTTAAATTATATATGTGATCATATTATGGTTCCTTTAATTATCCAGCAACACTTGTAAATGGTCTCAAACATCTACTGTGCCAACATCTTGTCTACAATGAATCAAGTTCTTTATTATACAAGAAGAGTTTCTAAATTGATTGGAAACAACATACAACACCTATAATGATCACTTAAAAATATATCATTTAAACACAAGAAGGAAATTAATCTAATCTCAACTTATTACCAAAAGCTTCACCATTTTACCCAAGCAAAATAAAAATTAGTTACTCATGAAACAAGAAGAAAGAAAGAGATAAGAAGAGAGAAATGAACATAACTTCAATTTAGAACAAAGAAAACTACAACAAGAGAAACAAATAACACAATAGCATAATCTAAACTAAAATCAAAGATGATCTAAATGAGCACTCAAGCTCCCTTTTATAGAGCTCAAGGAGTACAAGATGACAATGGAGTAGTTTGATGATGATGAATAAATGCCAAAGTAGTTGCTTGATGATGATGAATGAGTGGAAATTAAAGAGATTCTTATCTCCTAAATGTTTCTGCTCTGAGCTCATGGCATGGGTCAGAACCAGATCAAGTGGTCTTCATGAAAGTTTTAGAAAATTGTCTTAGCTTTCCATAGCCGCCGATTTCAGCAAAAATATCACCTACAACCCGATATATGACCCAATTACTGTATATAGGTCAGGCTCAACTTCAGCTCCTCTGTTCTTGTAACACCCTCCTTAGGGCATCACATTTCCGACTCCCGACTCATAATCTGAAAATCAATTCGTAAAAGGTTTGAGTTATGAAAATATAGGTTTCAAAATTTCTTTCTTACTGAAACATAAACCTACTGAAATTTATATGTAATACTGAAAAAATAGATTTAACTTATTTAAAATCATATAACAAACACCACTTAATATTTAACAATTTAAAAAGAAATATAAGCTTAACAAACTCTTTTTTTTAACAGTAGTAAACCCTATAACGGGTCCTACTTAATAGCATGGTACAACACTAACGAGAAACTTTAACATACTTATTCCTTTTTCTGTCCATCTTGATGCATCAGACATCTGTTCCTTTGTCAACACTGCACACCTTTGACTCCTGAATGTCCACTCATTATTGTTGTCACCAATCTCAGAGTATCCATCGCCCGTTATGTCTAAGACAACTCGATCCTTCTATTATTTGATTTTAACAGTACAGACACAGTAAAACAACATAACAAAGAGATGAGATCACCTACACCAGTACTAACATGGTAGCATAGAGATAACACAATAGCAATATCATACAGATAGATCATACCACAATTATGATCATGCCATCAACATTAATCAACTATCATCATCTAAGCATTTATTAATTCAATTATCATAAACAACAATTATGCACTTAATAATTTGTCATCTTTTCATGCCATTATTTAGAGCATTCTAAGCCATTGATTAATTCAATGGTTAGGATTAAGATAGACTTTTGATTAGAAGACTAAATCTAGGCCATTAGATCTTACTCCTTTAAATCCTAGCCATTAGATGTGTCTCCAAAATAAAGGGTCAAGATTACTCATTCTTACTTTTAATCCAAGGGTCATAATTAGTCTTTGCTACTTTTTAAGACCAAATCTCCACCATTAATTAAATCTTCATCCAATGGTCATAAATGGTCCTTGTTACTTTACAAGACCAAATCTTCACCCTTGATTAATTATTCATCCAATGGTCATAAATAGTCTTTGTCACTTTTTGAGACCAAATCTCTACCATTGATTTAATCTCCATCTAACGGTTATAAATAATCCTATTTACTTTTAAGATCAAATTTCCACCGTTGATTAAATCAAGATCAAGTCTCCATCTTTAATTAAATCAATGGTGGATATCCAAACCACCAATGTTGACTTAAGCAATATAATTTCTATTTTTATCTGATAAAACCCCATGAAATATTATCTTTACTGTATTTTTATCGTCTGATAATTAAATACAGTACCAAACACAGTACAAGAAATTTTCTAAAACTGTTTCCAGATTCAGGTTTAGTAAGATCCCCTGTCTCCGTCTAAACAGTACAAATTTTTCTATGTATAGAAAAATTTTTACTTTGCGGGACTCACCTGGGCCTACGTAAGGCCACCTGGGCCCACATAAGACCACCTAGGCCCACATACAGTCATAAAAATTCATAATCATCCATAAAAATCACAAATATTAGAAAATGTATGAAAATCAAGTCAGATTATTAAAAATAATTAACAGTCAAGAGATATAAATATTTAAAGATTTTCTCCGGTCCGAAAATTATTATTTTCCTGACACCGAGTAAATCACTCAAAACGATCAAATACGCTGACGGAATAAACAAAATAATTTTACAGTGCACAGAAATTACTAAACAGTAAAATTCTGTTAACTGTCAAAATTATTGTTTAAGAGATAGGAAATTCAGGGTGTTACAGTTCTGACTTCCAAGCCCAATATCACCTTCAAGACTTTCGATCTGGCTCTTGTGTTCTTCATGAAAATTGTAGATTTAGGTCTTAACATTCAAATGGTACTGGTTTCATTCCCAAAGCTCTCCTATAACCCAAAATATAATCTGATGAGTACGTATTGGTCAAGCTGTCAAGTTTAGAACTCTAGATTTTACTTCAACTATAATTTGAGTTATCCAAACGTGTGTTCTAGGTCTTGAGGTCTTCATGAAAGTTATAGAAATTTATCTTACTTTAAAACAAGACTAAAATCACATCCATCAGATATTTGTAACTCAAATTATAGCTAATTTACTGAAAAAGTCAAATGAGAAGATTATACAATGAATGAAATATATTGCTATCAATGTGGCTCTTGCTATCAAGTGAATAGTTGTTAGAGAATTATCTTAACTTTTCAATAAGACCAGAATCACATTAATCAGATAATTGCAACTCAAATTGTAGTCAGTTTACTTAAGAATGCAATCACCAAAATTAATGACAATTCAAGCAATAATTTCTTCAATGATCCAATTAAGCTCAATTTCATAAAATGTGACAAAATCAACTTAATTAATCAAAATTGAACCTTAAGAAGCTTAGTAAGAGGATTATAAAATGAATAAAATGCATTATTATTATGAATGGAATAAAAAATAAAGAGTATAGATTAGGTCGAGATTAGAGTTTTTGATGTGTGGGTTAGGTGCACAGTCAAAAATTCGAGTCTTTAACCGGAATTCATAATGTGTGGAGGAGGCACACTGTTATGAATTCGAGCATTGTCAAGTCTATGTCTCTATATGAAAAAAAGGAGAAAAATAGAAAAATGATAAAAGTGCCTAAAGAAATCCAAATGATCCTTGATAAGATGTAAATTTGAATTAGTAGATAATTGAGTAGCAATTTTGCCTATTTGACTTGTGGAAAATGTTTATGAGTTGTTAAGTATGCATGTATTCATCAAGAGAGTAATTGAGTTCATGGGACTTGCTTTTGAAAGCAAGCTTGACTTGATGACTTGCATTTGAGTTGAATATAAATGCATGATTGAAAGATTGATCTCTTTAAGTTTTGATAGGCTATTGACATGTCAAATTTCTTACAGCTCTCTTTTAAAAAGAAAATTTATGTGCACTTGTTGTGTTTTCTCTTGTTTGTGCTTATATGTTTCTTGTCTGATGATAAGCAAAAGTTAAGTGTGAAAGAATTTGATGAGAATGCAAAATATTATATTTTTCTCCCTTAATGTTTAATCTTTTATACTTATTTTGTGCCTAAATATACTCATTATTATTATATTTTGATTTAGGATGCAAATAGAAACATTAAGTGCAAAACAAATCTAATTTAACAATTTTGGATAGCTTTGATATCGCTTCATAATTTGGGACATTCCTGAGCCTGCAATTCTAATACACAAATTTAATGTGATGTATTTTTGGAAATTTTTAGATTTGGTGAACAAAAATTCTAGCTGAAAATATAATTTTTTAGTTATATTAGGATCCTATTTTATTTTAAATATTTTCTTTAATTAGTTATATTTAGATATTGTTATCTTAGGATAATATTTAAAATATTTATAAGGGATTTTATAGAAGATTTTATAATAAAAAAATTGTAGAAGATTTGGTAGGAGATTTGATAGGAGATTTGGTAGGCTTAAATGTTTACACAAAAAGGCTAAAAGGGAGGAGTAATGAACAGATTTTTCTACACACATTGCTCCTCCCCTCTTCTCTCTCTTCTCCTTCAAGTTTTTATACATAGTCCTGTGTGGCTAAGTTTTTAATTGGTTAAAGGAATCAAAAGCCTCGAAATCAATAAAATTGTAAGATCTAATTTATTTTTATTGTTTAATTTATGCTTTGAGTATCAAATTTCTTCTATGACTATTTTTATGGTTGTTTCGTTTAATTACTACGAGAGTTACTAGTTTATTATTCGCTGCAATCTATTGCTAAATTAGATATCAAATTCGTAATTGTTTGATCCCTTTAATTTGTGAAGTAACTAAAATATAATGATTTGTTATGTTAGAAATTATTAGATTTTAGGAAGAACATTTGACTAAATTAAATGCAACCGCTTGTGCTTGTGTTATTTAGTTTTATCAATCTCTCTGATTCTTAAAGTTACTATTAGATTAAACATTTAACACTTGTCTTAAGTTGTTTAGTAGTTAAGGTTATTTAGATTGCTTGTTTTCTAATTAACTATGACTAAGGAGAGATAGAAAAATAATTCTAACAGTGAACATTCAAAGTGTGAATTGATATATACTTGCATCGATGATCAATTGTAAAATTTCGATGGTAGATGTTGACTTAGACCAAGATTTATTCTTTTGATTAATTTCGATAATTTCATTTGAATTATTCCTTAATTATTTTTTTTAAAATTATTTTTGTTATACTCAAAACCCCCTATCCACGTTCACGTAGTATAAAATTAAGCTAGATACTCTCCATGAGAATGATCCTTACTCATACTACTACATGTATTTTTAAGAATATAAGTTTTATATTTAGTTGCCTACGACAATACACCAATTATTCTCATCTCAGATGCACATCATTTGACTATCAGAATTTTAGACGTGCGCGTGAGTGACACATGCTCATATGCTAACATTATAATAATTATATATATACACTTTTATGATGTTTCTTAAAAAATATATATATAATACCTGTTGCAAGCGGTAGCCCAACTAGAATATATCGCCCTTCGTAATACGGTTTGGTTTTGATTAATTTTTACGAAAAGCTGGGCTTTTTTTTTAACCTTTCTTAATAAAATTTTGATCATAAATTATTTTGAGCACAATAACTTAATCTATACATATACTATAAATATTTGTTTGAAGAAGTTTTTAGATAGGTTTTTTTTTTTTTTTGATTTGAGATAGGAATTGTTTGTTTATTATTATAAGTACTTACAACAATAATTGACATGTATAAAAACATATTTTTAATATGATTCATAAAAATTTTTCTTTTTCATTCACATAACTTTAGGAGTTGCTATAATACTTTTAGGAATGTTATATTTAAGGTGAGTTATATAATATTTATAGATTCTGAAGTTTAAAATAAATATTTAAATTTATTATACATAAATAACAACTAGTAAAATACTTGATAACATATTCTGAATAATAAAAAAATGATGTAATAATGCTTATATGTCAATTGTTGATAAGAACAAAATTTAGTTCTAATATTTGGCTCTAACGCTTACCCCTAACTTTATTTAATCTCTCTCTATGTATTCATTAACTCAATTAAATGAGGTTGGAAGTAAAAAATGGAGAGAGATTAAATGGGGTTGAAATAATCCTATATTTGGATGATAGGTAATGAGGGAAAAAGAAATAGAATGAGAGGAACAAAAATAACTTTTCTTGTTTGGGAGTTTTAAAATATATAAGAACTGGAAGGAATACATAGGGAATTATTTCCATTCTCTTTCCCTCAAAGACCCAAATTTTGTTTCTCCCAAAATTGAGGTGGAACTATTTCCGTTCCGTTCTCTTATTAATCTTCTAAACAAAGAGAAATGCAATTATGTTCCATTTCTTTCCTTCTCTTTTCGGTTTATCCCCATCTATTCCATTTTGTTTCATTAATGAAAAAATATTCAAACACAGTAAATGAGATTGGAGGCAATGGTTTGAGCTAAAAGTTAGAGCCAAGTTTTGTTCTAACTACATGCAAATTTGCCTAATAAGCTGTCGTGTAGTTCTAGTTCTTCTGCGTAGAAATCGATACAATTTGTCTGTTTTCACATAGAGCAAAATTTGGCTCCAACCTTGGGAGGAAGGAACTTTCTTCAATCCTATTTAATATATTGTCATGTGTTACTTCTAACATCATTTAATTAAGTTAATAGACACATGTTAATAGATTAAATGGGGTTGGAGGGAGTTTCTTCCTCCCAAAATTGGAGCCAAGTTTTGTTCTTTCACATATTAATATTATCACAATAATTGTCAACCCAAAAAAAAAAATATCATTATGTATTACAAATTAAAAATTAAAGTTAATCTTTCATCTACATCGTAGTTATATTTTGTAATGAAAGTGTAATGTGAAAATATAAATTTCATTTTAACACGTGATGATATATAATCTTTTTCTTTAAATTTAAAGTAAAACCATGCTTAAAATAAAAATTTATTAAAATGATTTTAAAATTTAATTCTTTAAAAATAATAATTGGGTGAAAAATAATAAAGGTGAAAGTAGGGTTATTTATTTATTTTTTATTTTGTAATTCTTACTTGATAAATATAGTTTTAATTTTTATTAGGCCAATGTATACATGATAGATGTTCTTTTTATATAACACTACATATAGACAAATAAAATAATTTAGAAAAAAATATAATTTGGGAAGTGTGTAGCTAGATATAAGCAATAAGATCCACTTTATTAGAACTTTTCAATCTGAAAATTATGAGACTTATAATCTCCTATCTAAAACACGTACCATTGGCCAAAAGAAAAAAGATGATAACTTCGTTAATTGAACAATTTAATAGTAGAATTAAACTTTAAACTGAAAATGAATTTTGAAAAACTACGGATCATTGCTTCGAACACAGACTGTAATCACTCAAATGGCAAAGCCACTTAAGGACCATCAACATCTTGAGTTGAGTCCCTCGTTGTGGAAACTTAAGCTACCTAGCTGAAAGCTTCATGTGTTATGTGTGAGAGTTTAATTACTCACAATAGTTGCAAAAAATTATAAAACCAAAAAATCAAAGTTTCCTGGCTTCTTCATTAGGGACATGAATTTGACTTATTCAACGACGGCAAACTTGCGGAAGAAGTTGACGTATGGAAACAACAGGATGGTTTTGCTTCTACGCTTTTGTGTGACGTATGTTTGGGTGTTTGGCTTCAACACACCAGAGAATTAGTGGATTAACATAATTAACACATGTTCAAATACGTATATGATCAACAATATTGCCATTTAATCTAGGACACATTTGCGTGCATGCTTGAAAAATTCCATACACTGGATGGCTAAGTGCAGTGAATCGGGTTTAATTAAAGACCGTCAGGTCATAATTCAAATGGGATGGCTATTGGCTAAGCACACTTAATACGTAATTTGAATTATCTTTTATTATCTTGTTCCTTTATTTAATTTTCAATTTCTAAATTTTCCGACGCACCAACTTATTATAATGTGATGAAATCATATTCAAAGCCTCTACTTCTGTCCCAGTTCGTCTGAGATTTAAACTAGCCTCAATTGTTATATCATCAACTTTACACCTAAATTTTAAAAATTTAACTGGTGTCAACTTTTTTTTTTTTATCTTTGATTAATTGTTTACAAAATTTCATACCAATCAGGGATGGATCTAGGGGGGCGAGCATGGCCTTCTCTCTCCCCTTTTTATTAATTTCTTTTAATTATTAATAATTTAATTAAATTTATTAAAAAATAAAAAGATAATTATATTGATCTTTTATAAAATTAATATTTATTATATTGACATTCTTATTTAAAAATTATACACATATTCTTAATTTTATATATTGTTTTGTTTATAAAATTATATATACCTCTCTTACTTTATGTATAAATTAATATTATATAAAGTCCCATTGAAAATACAAAATAAGGAAAGTATAAGTAATTTCTCAAACAAAAATAGTATCAATATTATAAGCATTAACTTCATGAGAGGTCAGTATAATTATACCAAAGATAAAAATAATGAAGTTAAAAGAGTTTATACTTGATATATATTTGACATATGATTCATGATTATTTTATATACATTGATATTATAATTTTAACTCATCTTTTATTAATTTTTAATATTTATATAATAAATCTACTAGTTTCTCTCACTTTTAGCTTCACTTTCTTCTCTTTTTTAATATATATATATATATATATATATATATATATATATATATATATATATATATATATAAATTTAATTTTGTTTATAAATTATGATGTAAATGATAATTACTATTGTGATATATTTAATATCTAATATAAATATTATTTTTTTACTTTTTTCACTTTATTCATAAATCTTCCTATATAATGAATGAAAAATACTCTTCTAAAGTGAACAAATAAGAGTATAACCCTTAATTTAGAATAATACATTTTAATCTTAATTCACTAAATAATTTAAGGATGAATACATCTTTATTTGCTAACTTTAATTTTTTTTCTATATTTAACAATATAATTTATGATTTTCGATCTTTTCATTGAATGTTTTCTAGATCCATCCCTGACGCCAATGATGGTGATTAGGTAAAGACTCATGCCAAAGTGACAACTTTAAAATTTGAATACCTGAAATTATGTAGGCAAGATTCACCTTAAGTCATAGTCCACTTCTAGTATGACTAACCACTCTTAGGTAAACTGGTGCCAATTGAGTTGCAAATTCATTTACATCTTCAATTAACTTTTTAACTGTTCATACCATGATTTAAATAAAATGATTAGTCAAAACAATTAGTAAATAAATTATTATCATTTTAAAAGTATATACTGTGCCCATAATTTATGATATTGATACAATTTGTGGCGATAAATACCTGCATCTTTTGGAAAAAAATAAAAACAATAAATACGGATTTTGTGTTCTTTCTTTTGGGAATTATTATTATTATTTTTTAACATAGGATGTGCAAGCAGAATTTGAATAGAAGAGACGATTAGCTTAGTTGTGCACAATTTTTTTTTTTTAACGAGAAAATGATAGTTGGGTACTTTTTAAAAAATTTAACATTTGCCCCCGTTCTAATCCCTATTCAAGAAAATAGGCTTGACAATCAACTGAGGCAACTCTTGAGATAATAACAGCTTGTTTGCGAACAAGTCAATATAAGCTAGGTTCACAAGTCAATGAGTTATCCTTAAGCAAGATATATTTGGGCTCATTTGTTAAATGATTGTAGTGTGAACTTTCACTTGTTTGATTCGTTAGCTTAACAGCTTATTCGATATAATTATATTTCGATATAATATAATTCTATATATTTTATATATATATATATATATATATATATATATGTGGGTTTGGATCTCTCTCTCCAGTAGTGTATTTTTCATCCAATATATATATATATATATTAAAAATATAAAAATCCCGACCGTTAGATATAGGGTCCTAAACTCATAAATTTTTAATTAAATTTTTAATTATATAATATTTTTTAATTAGTAATTAGAGTCAATAACCAAAATCTCTTTCTTCATTAAATTTTTATTTCTCTAGTCTCTATCTTTATTATTGTTAGGACTTATTATTTTCTTTCTTCATTAGAGTTGATAATCCTAAGTTATTAAAATACCTTAAAAACTATTTATTTTATGACAAAGGATTTTCGTTATTTTGTTCAAAGCAAAATGTAGAAGTTAACAATTCCCAAATATATATATAGGATTTGTTTGGATTAGATTGTAAAATAATTGATGTTGAAAGAATTAATTATAAAATATTTTTTTATAAATACAAAAAGTTCAATGCTCAAAAGACTTTCCCTAGCAGAGAGGAGCAAGAACCAACGAACAACCAAGCGTACAAGAAGCATAAGAAAGTACAATAGATCAAAAGATCAAGAAAAAAGCAAAAACCTCAAAACTCATGAACAAAACCAAAAAATCTTCTATTCGTCAAAGTTAGCGTCAAAGTTAGCATCACTATTACACCAACAAACTTCTTTAGACTTGACTATTCTTTTCTGATTCACAAAACATAAGTCTTTGAAGCACCTCTTGAAAGGTTAGAACTTATTCCAAAGGAAGTGCATCTTCCACGGGACAATCTTGTCATCACCCACCAAAGACAAGGCAAGCAAGGAGCCAGAAACAATCAATATCAAATATTGTGAAAACCATGTTTTTTGAAGAGACACTTCAAGAGCAAAAACAATAGCCAGAAAGTCAGCTTCATCAGCATCACAGCAAACCACAAATTTAACACAATGACACAACGTCTTCCCACACATATCCTTAAAAGTACCACCAATAACAAACTTCCTCAAATTACTTCTAACTGAACCATCTAAACTCCAAAAAAAGACACTCATATACATAGGAGCCCATGTAACAACTTGTTGTCTTATCGAACCATGGAGCTTCCATCTTTTAATATCCTACAAATTAGACACCAAAAACTTTGGTGAAAAAGGAAAATCAAAGCACCATCCCTTAGTCCAATACCCAAGTCTCAACTTAACTTGAGTGTGGATCTGTTCCCAGTTTGATTCAAATTTTTCGAACACCAACCTGTTTTTAACTTGTCAAATCGTCTAAATAACAACAAAAAATAAAGACACCCACAACTTTTTCTGAAAACCAAACAAACCAATATCCACCCACGAATCAAAGAAAGTGTGTGGGTCAAAAGGGGAAGACCACTAAAAGCCCCACCAATCTAGACAAGTACACCATAATTTCCAAGAGAAAATACAAGTGAAAAAGAGATGTTCAATACTTTCCTTATCAGAAACACAAAACAGGAATCCTTCATCACCTTCCTGAATCAAGTTGAGCTTTCTAAGGCGATCTTTGGTGTTCAGTCTTTCCAACAACACAAACCATACAAGCAGTTTGACCCTTGGAATAGCAAGACCTTGCTAAACGCCTTTTGTAATATTTGTAATTGGCTAGCTGCCATTGATAGTTGTTTTGATGATAACAAACATAATGAAGATGATGGCAAGACCAAGTCCAAGACCTTCAAGAATAGCTTTAGGACTTAGGATCTTTGTAAGGAGACTTATTGGATATCTCATTGGTTTTGGACACAAAGAAATATTTTCAAAGTTGTTTTTCCAAACTTAAAGAATCATTTTCTGGATATTTGAAAGTATTTAAAACTGATTTTATATCAGGGGTATTCGAATACCCCATAAGGTATTCGAATAACATGATACTCATATCCAGAATTGCTTTTGAAAGTAAGGTATTCGAATAACCATTTTTGGTATTCGAATACACTTGATCTCAGAAAAATGTTTTTAGACTGAAGTATTCGAATACATTGAGAGGTATTCGAATAACTATCTTCTAATATGTTTTCACAAGCCTTTTTAAAACAAAGGTATTCGAATAACCTTATATGTATTCGAATAACCTCCTTCAGAATTATTTTTCATTAAACAGTGGTATTCGAATATCCAGGAAAGTATTCAAATAACTATGGGATCCTGATATGGAAGGAAACGACCATTTTCTATATTTAATGTGATATTAATTATACCCAACGGCTATTTTCCTCAAAGGCTCTATAAATAGAGACCTTGGGTCTCTTCTGAAGGTTGCCCAACTGTCTGAATTATTCTTTGCTTGTGCTAAAACGTGGTTTTCAATTTTACATATTTTATGTGCTCTTTTTGCCAAAACCTTGAGATATCCTTAAAGAGCTCCATAGTGCTTCAAGTTATATTATTTACTCTTTGTGAGAGTTTTCTATTTCATATATTTTCTGCTTCTGTGAGGGGGTGGGGTATCCCTCTAGTGAAAAGGGTGATGTATCCCTTATTGTAAGGAAGGTGAGGTATCCTTCAAAGGGAGTGAGGTATCCCTCTAGTAAATAGGGTGAGGTATCCTTGTTTTTTGAGACTCAAGCACAAGGGTGAGGTATCCCAAGGTGTGAGGAGTGCTCTTGTTTGTAAAGGTTGCAAGCACCCGCTTTAAGCTTGTATTGATTAGTGTAAAATCTCAAATTATGTTTCGGGGACTGGACGTAGGCCACAAGTGGCTGGTGGTCAAACTATGATAAATATCATGTTTGCTCTTCTCTTCTTTATCTCTTTATTTTCAACAATTTAATTTGTTGTTTAATATTATTTATTTGTTGAATTTTATTAATATTCTGCTTATCCTTTTCATCTCACGTCTTTTAATATTCTTTTCAACATATTTAAATTAGTTTATGCCTCTACGAAAAGTTTTTTAAATACTCAATTCACCCTCCTCTTGAGTACTGGAAGCCACTTGTGTAACAATATTGCTAGAAAGACACATGGACCCTGATAAAGAAGCTTCAGCAAACAAGAATGATTTAATCGAAAAGAAACCTTTAGAGTCAAATTTTCAAAAAAAAAACTTGTCTTTAGTCTCTCTATTAAAAGAAGCTTGAGATAACAAAATATTCAACTCATTAAGTTGTTGCAACTCTCATACAAATAACGCACGTCTTCAAAGAAAGTTCTAACTCCAATTATATCCATCCCACACCCTGAACTCCACAATTACCTTTTATTTTGCAAGGAGACAACAAACAACCTTGGAAACTTATCTTTAAGACTCTCATCACCAATCCACTTGTCTTCCCAAAACAAAGACTTCATATCATTTCCCACATTCATCCAAAAACCATGTTGAATTACTTTACTTATTTCTTTTCTAGAGTTTGTAATATTATAAACATCTGCCCAAGGACCCCCTCTAGAAGATAACTTCTGATCCAGAAACAGTCTATCCAAGATCAGATTATACTTAGAACACACTACCCGCTTCCATAGGGGTTTATCTTCAGCTGAAAAGGGCCACCACCATTTAAATAGCATAACAACATTTTTAATAACCCAATCACCCACACCAAGACCTCCCACATTTTTTAGATTTTGAATAACACTCCATTTAATAAGAGGAAGACCTCTCTTACTAATATCACCACTCCAGAAAAACCTACTTTGGATTCTTATTATTTTTTTAACCCCTACCACTAGAATTTTGAAAAGCCCAAGATAATATAAAGAGAGGTTATTAAGTATAGACTTAATTTGAACAAGTCTACCTAATCTAGATAAAAGTCTCGCCTTCCAAGAAGCAAGCTTCTTCTTAATCATATCCACAACCGGCCTCCATGTGTCCATCTTCCTCGGACTTGACCCAAAAGGGATCCCCACATAATTAATTGGTAAGGAAGTAATTGAGCATCTTATCCTACTACACACCTTATCAGTCCACAGTTGTGGGCAAGAGAAAGGAATGAGTGCCGACATTGTATAGTTTATTTTTAGTCTAGACATGACACCAAAACAATCCAACAATCTTCTATAATTAAAGATAATTTGTTCCTTAGAAGGATAAAAAAACTATCGTGTCATCTGCAAATTAGAGATGAGACAGTTCAACCTTATCCTTCCCAATGTAAAACACCTTCTATCAATCCATCTTCCTTGGCTAGCCCCACCATCCGATTGAAAACTTTAGCAACTAGGACAAATAAGAAAGGGGATAAAAGATCACATTGTCTTAGACCACGCTTCATATTAAAAGGCATTGTTGGTGAACCATTCACCAAAACTGACATAGAGGCCGTTGAAATACATTGAGACACTCATATTCTCTATTTCACCCCAAAACCCGTACGCTTTAACACATGGTCAACAAAGCTCCATCAAACTGAGTCATATGCTTTTTGAAAATCAAGTTTCATGATCACAACAGAAATTTTCTGCTTCTTAAACTAATGAACCGCTTCACTAGCAATAAGTGCCCCATCAAGGATCTGCCTTCCACTAACAAAAGCTGACTAAGTCTCACCCACTAAGCCTGACATAACCTATTTTATCCATGTAGCTAAAATTTTAGCAATTACCTTATAGATACACCCAACCATACTAATAGGTCTATATTCTGACATACAGCTCGCCCCCTCTACTTTGGAATTAAAGCCGCCCAAGTCATATTTACCTTTTTTGGGAGAGAACCCGATGAAAAGAAGTCAAAAATAAAATTAGAGAATTCTTCACCTATTACACTCCACATACTCTTCATAAATTTTAAGTTGAACCCATCGAACCTGGATGATTTTGTAGGATTATAACACCAAACAACATTTCTTATCTCTTCCACAGTTGGCATAACTTCAAGAGCCAACGCTTGGTCCCTATTGATACACGATAGCATACCTTCTTGGATTTCAATAATTGGTAGAGGGTTCTGTTTGTATAAATCCTTAAAGAACTTTCTTGCCACTTTTTAAATATTCTTCGGGTCCTAAAAGACCTTCCTTCCCATCTTCAACTTAAGAATCTGTTTTTTCCTTCTCCTGTTAGTTGCCATGACATGAAAAAATTGTGTTTTTGTTTGACTCCTTGAAGTATCTATCACGAGATAATTGCCTACAATAATCTTCTTTTTTTTCTATACCTTTTTCCAACTGACGTACAAGAGTATTCCTCCTAGCCACCTCACATTCATCCAGATCTCCAACCTCAGCCAAAAGGTCAATCGTGAATAACTCCGTCTCCAAGCACTTGATTTTGGTATCAATATGGCCAAAAAATTCCTTATTCCATTTTTTTATAGGATATTTCAGCCTTTTCAATTTTTCCACAACTGATATATTGCCTAGGTTCTTCCATTTCAGCTCCACCATTTTAGTAAAATCCTTGTGCGAAAACCATACGCCCAACGACCTAAAGGGCTTTGGTCCTCAGTTCAAGGTCTCTGATTCAAGTAGCAAAGGCGAGTGATCCGAGACTGACCTTCTTAGCCCCAATAGTTTTAGGTCCTGAAAAATTACAAACCATTCATTCTAAAAAAACACCTTATCCAATTTACTCTGTGACCTTCCTCTCGACTAAGTGAACTTTCTTCCAATAAGAGGCATGTCTACAAGCCCCATATTTTGGACACACTCAGCAAAATCTACCGTACTTTGAGAGATAACACATCCCCTTTCCTTTCTTTAGGCAGAAGCACCTCATTAAAATCCCTTATAATGAGTATAAGAACCATTACCACCTGCTTAAGGTTTAGCAATTCTTGCCACACTGTGTTTCTTTCACTAAGTTATGGGGGCCATATACCAACAGGATAGCAGAATGAAACTTCTGAATAAATACAACTCCTTCCATGTACATCCACCTTTGACCATAAAAGATCTTTATTTACTTAAAAACTCTTTATCCCAAACACAAATTAGACCCCCACCACCATTTATTGCTTCTATAGAACACCAACCACAATCAATCCTACCCCACAAACTTCGATTTTCTTATCAATAAGGAATGCATGTTTCATTTCTACCAGACCCAAAAACGAAATATTTTTTCTAGCCACCAATTTTCTCATAGTAGTGCATTTCCCCCACCCCAATACTCCTAATATTCCAGCATAAAATACGCATATAGAAACAGAAAAGAGCACACCTAGAACCAAAGAGCTCAAAGCCTCTCTCGTGCCTCCCTCCTCTTTGAAGCTTTCATGCTCTCTTTCTTGATCGATTTCCTAGCATTTCATATAGCTAGGATTGTCTCATCTTCATTTGAAGACACCAGTCTAACTATCTTCCCCACCTTCCAAGTTTCTTGAGCCTCCTCAACATCTTTTGCGTCTTCGTACCACTCGTCGTTCCCTGTGCAAGATGCTGAGAAACCTCCAAAACTTTGGTTATCATTCTCATTTTGATTCGGGCGAGCCACAACAACTCTATTACGTGAGTGTTCACTAGAATCCACTAGATTAAGCCTAGAACCAAGGAGGGAAATGTTTGAGGAATCACATTCTAATTCATCACACCGAATGGGCCCATGGCCCATTTCACATACACTTCCACCTTCTATTAACATTGGATTTATGCTTTTATTTGACTTGGGCCTAAGAAGACCCATTTGCATATCAGTAACGACCTCCTCTGTCCTCATGTCTTCACTAAAAGCTACAGTAAACGCTCAGTTTTGACCAGGTTCCAAAAAAAAAGTAAAAAGTAAAAAAAAATAAAAAAAAAAATTATGGTCTACATTTTTGGCCCATTTTTCTTAACCCTTTTCTTAGCCTAAATGCATAAGCCCACCTTATCTTGGTCCAAAAAAAAAACTAAACATAACAAAACAAAAAAATAAAAAAAAAAAATAAAAAAAGGGCAATAACGTGCTGCTTGATTGTGTTTCTATTTTGGGTTAGGAACCATTTTTCTTTTCTTACTTTATGATCCTTTTCTTGTTTTATCCAAGCACTATCTATGCACCACTGCAGCACACACCTCACGTTCTCATTACATAGTTTCTGCACACCCACTCACATTTTCACACTCCATCTCCATTACACTCCTACATACAGCACTTTGGCAGGACTGACTCTCACTCTCACACACTCACTCAGGTAGGGAACAAAAAAAAGGGATCACACACACTAGGGGCTCACTCACGTAGAAGGGGAATGAGGGTTCTTTCATTTTCTCTTCACCCACATTTCCACCATTTTCCATATTACCTTCATCTTCACCTTTCATCACCACCCATGTAAATAATATACAAGGATTTGCATGAGTGTTCCAAAGAACACAAATCCAAGCTCACGGCCTCAATGCAAAAAGGAGAACCAAAATGTTCTCATCAATTTTCTAAAAGTGTGATTTAATTAACCTAGAAAAATTGACAAGTTACCAATTTGTTTAGAGTAAGAAAAATGAATTTGGGGATCAATGGATAAAATTAGGTATTTCGGCCAACATGCCAAAGCCAAGCAATTATGATTTCTAAAATCATTTTCAAACCATTTTCTAAAACAATGATTTAATGAATTTAGGTAATACAATAAATTTGACATGGATTTAGAAGATGAAAAATAATTTAGAGATCAAATGCAAAGACTTTGTTAAATTTGGCCAACATGCCACATACTTTTGATCCAAATTTATTTTCTAACTATTGACTAGATAATTTAATAAAAATAAACTAGATCAAGAGTTTTATAAGAGATTGCATGTATGGAAATAATTAGGAATGAATTATAAAGCATAGAATGATTTTCGGCCAAAATGCCAAATTTAAATGTGTTTTGATTTATAGAATTGGTTTATAGAATTGGTTTCAACTAAGGTTAAGTAATAAATGCCAAAAGGATTTTATTACAATGAGTTTTGAAGAAATAAATTGATTAAGTTTAAGAAGTTTAAAATGATTTTTACTTGTTTGAAGAAAATACATAACTTTTGTAAATTGCTAACATATGGCTCATATTATATTTTGAAGCATGTTAGTGGTTTTCAAAAAGTTAAATTATACTGTTAAAAATTAAGTAAACAGAATTTTTACAGAAAAATTAGGAAACCATTATTATAAGTTTTCTAAAATATAATACTATCAATTTTTATTAAAAATGGACAAATAAGATAGAAAAGATATCCAAAAGACAGTATGCAGTATGGAAAATATTCTACGTAGTTTAAACGTACTAAATATTATTTCTGTTTATTTTAAATAGTAATTTTTAAGGAATTCAGATAAGAAAATGATTTAAAAATCTTACGCGATTGAGAAAACGTATTAAAAACTCTACGCGATTCTAAAAACAGAAAAATAAATTTACGCGATTTAAAAATATTTGTAAAAACGACGAGATTGTGAAAACGCGATAAAATTTCTACACGATTGACCGAAACTGTATATTTTATACTGTTAAGGGTATTCTGCATATTTTTCGCTGTCGGGCTATGAGGTGAACCCGTACAGGCTTTGGAACAGTATTTGTCTGGTGGGACTTACTGTATATTTTTATCTTTGAGAATATATTTTTATTGAGGGTATTTTGGTAATTCTTATTTTTATCATGCATTGAGTTAATGCCAATTTTTGGTGGATTGATTGACGAGGTGAATCACATCGTATTATCGGTGCGATAATAGTTATTTTATATTGTTATGATTTACTGTTATGGCATTTTATATTGTATGAATGGTTATATCTATCATGGTAATGTTATTGTAGTTTATTTTATTATGATATATGCTTATTTGATTTATTTATAAATTGATAACATGATTGTACTTGTGATATCTGTGTGTATGGAATGACTTTGTCATTCGTATAATTCTTTTTTTACCGTACTTATCTTGATGCTTGGTGAAAGGGGATCTCACCTCTTTCTTGTATTGCTTGTTGTGTTTGTATTGTTAAATTCGTATAGTAGACGAAAGAAGTTTCTTAGACCTACTGGAGGCTATGTTCTGAAGATGGTGATGGCGTCAAGGTGTAATCTTCCAAGTTTCAATAGGATGCAGTTTGGTGGAGAAATGGAACATGTAGGTTGGGTTTTTTCGTTAGTGTTGTTACCGTGCTATTACTAGTAACCGAATCGGTGGGTTTACTATCGCTTTCTCGAGTCAGTAAATGTTATGTTTTAAATTGTTGTTGAATATTTTGTGGAATATATAATATGTGTATTAATTAATTCAATCTAATTTCTGTTTTACTTATAATTTTGGTAAGTTTATATTTTCGCGAAAAGAAATTTTCAAATTCATCCTTTAGAATTCAAAGCTTTTATAAAATGATTTTCAGTTGGTTTTATGTTTTATTTAAAAATGTGACGCCCTACGGAGGGTGTTACATTAGTTGGTATCAGAGCACGATTAGAGTCTTTTTGGGGTTTGTGGTCAGGTCTGTCTTGTTTGTGCTGTATGACTCTCTGTGCTTGGACTCCGAAAGGAGACAACGTTGTTTGAAATAGTTACATCCAATTTCCATTGTACTATGATTCGTCCGTCTTTGAAGGAAGGCGATGATTCATGGTAAACGAGCACGTGAGGAAGCAGGACATGATGTAACACCCCAAATTTTCGTATCTCTTAAACAGTAATTTTGACAGTTAACAGAATTTTACTGTTTAGTAATTTCTGTGCACTGTAAAATTATTTTATTTATTCCGTCAGCTTATTTGATCGTTTTGAGTGATTTACTCCGTGTCAGGAAAATAAAAATTTTCGGGCCGGGGAAAACCTTACGTAATTTAATTTTTACCGTTAGGTAATTATTTTACGTAATCTGATTTGATATTTGTGCATTTTATAATTTTTGTGATTTTTGTGGATGATTTTGAAATTTTTCCTGTTTGTGGGCCCAGCAAGGGGTATGTGGGCCCAGGTGGCCATACGTGGGCCCAGGTGGGTCCCACAAAGTGAAAAAATTTTCTACGCATAGAAAAATTTGTACTGTTTAGACGGAGACAGGGGATCTTACTAAACCTGAATCTGGAAACAGTTTTAAAAAATTTCTTGTACTGTATTTTATACTGTATTTAATTATCGGATGATAAAAATACAGTAAAAATATTATTTGTAGGATACAAGAATAAATATTATACTGCGTAGTCAACAAAGAGAGCTTGACTTGATTTATACCCTTGGATGAGAATACTTAGTTTGAATATTAACCATTGATTTAATCAAAGGTTAAGAAACAAACTTAATAAAGAAGCCTTGGATAATAACCATTGATTTAATCAATGGTGTGAGAATAAGCTTAGTTAGGAAGGCTTTGATATCAACCATAGATGTAATCAAAGGTGTAGAATTGGTCTTGAAAAATGACAAAGACCATTTATAACCATTGGATTTAGATTAAATCAAGGGTGGAGATTTAATCTTAAAAAGTAACAAAGACCATTTATGACCATTGGATGAAGAATTAATCAAGGGTAGAGATTTGGTCTTCTAAAATGGCAAAGACTAATTAGGACCCTTGGATTTAAAGTTTGAAGAAGCAATCTTAACCATTAATTTTGGAGACACATCTAATGGTTAAATTTAAAGGAGAAAAATCCAATGGCACAGATTAAGTCTTCTAACCTATCTAAATCTACCTAAATCCTAACCATTGAATTAATCAATGGCTAGAAATGCTTCAAATGGTGGCAAATAATGAAGACAACTTTATTGAATGCATTATGAAGAGAAAGTGATGGTTTTGGAGTGTTTAGAAGACAAAGAAACAAGCTTTTATGTCATTTTTGCATGTCTTGGTCAAGTTAGACATCATAATGGCTTACTTTTGATTTTTTTGCACTCAAGAAGAATGCAAGAAGGCGGGACTACGAATTTGGTGCTGCATGAAGGAGTTTGGAAGACCATAATTGCATGCTTTAGTCATTATTGTCTTCCTTGGTCTTCATTGATTCATTTTCAAGAAGGAAACTTAGAAAATTTTCTCTCCATCTCCTTTCTTCTCTAGATTTTGGCCAAGCCCTCCAAGAGCACCTTTCATCACTCAAAAATTTCATCCAACTTGATTTTCTAAACCTAAACATCATTCTAAGAACATCTCTAGTTATGAGTTTTTCCAAAATCATTCATCTTGATCTTCAAATCCAAGCTTCAAGTTTCTATCAAAAATCAAAAATTTCATCTTTGTTCTTCAAAATACACCATTTGGTCATACTACCTAAAATCACCATCCAAGCTCTTTTAATTTCATCCAACCTTGGATCTTGAATCTCCATGATATTCTAAGCAACTTTCATGTTGGAGATTTTCTCTAAATCATTCATCTTCAAGGAGTTTCTTCAAGATCCATGTTATTGGGTTTTTGAGGTGAAGTATAAGGAAACTTCATTTTCTTCTCTTTTTTCATAATCTAAACCATGTTTGATCCATGGTTCCTCTTAATCAAACTTGATATGTTAATTAACTTGTGTTTTGTTTTGTATTTGAGAAGCACTTGGTGGTGAAGGACTTGGAAAAAGAAACAAATCAAGAAGCTTTGGAGGATCTTCAAGAGGTAAGAGGGAGATCCATCTCACCAACCAAGCATGGTGGTGAGAGATGGTATTTTATTTGATGGATGTGGAATCCATGTGAGGATTCATATCCATGGTCATGTAATTAATTTGTGGGTGTTTATGAGCTTTGATTAATTTTCTATGCTTGATATGCTTTGCATGATTTTATAGCTTTGATGATATGCTTGATATGCTATACATGCTTTTATGGCTTTGATGGTATGCTTATATTATTTATGATGAAATATATATGTATATGCCATGACTTGATGGTGGAAAGGAAATTGATTTTTGGCTCCAATAGCCAAGGAAGAGTTACGGTTTTGATGCCCTTGATTAGGGTTCATGTTGAAAATTTTCAAGAACAAAAGAATTGATTTTTGAGTACTTAGAACATGGTGGATTTCGAACAAGACACCTCAAAATAGGTGTTCACAAATTAATATTTTCATGAAAGATGAAAATAGATGATTTGAAGAGTATGAAAAATAAACAAAGGATTTGTTTTTCAAGAGAACAAGAATATGATTTTTGGAGGAATTTTTATTGATTTATTTTGTGTAAAAAGATCCTAAGTGTTTTTCTAAACATGAGTTTTGAATGAAACAGGCAAACGTTGATTTTAAGGATTTGCAAAGAAAGTGAAAAAGGATTTGTAAAGAAAGTGAAAATGGATTTGCAAAGAAAGTGAAAAATTGAAAATGAACAAATGATTTGATTTTCAAAGACTATGAGTCTTACGTTTTTGTAAAGGATTTTTAATGGTTTTGTTTGTGTAAAACCATATCAATTTAAAAGGAAAAATATTTGATGGTTTCAATAATATCGTCCACGTTTTTTTAAGGCTTGTATTGCCTTGATTTTTATGAACAAAGTGAATTTCAAAGTGGAAACGTAACTGGATTTAATACAAGGATTTTGGAAAGGGAATCAGAGCGTTTATCACTTGAGAAAATCAAGTTTTTGTAAACAAAAATGTTTTCGAACTTCAATTTATTTTGAAGAAGGTTGTGTTTGAAAATGATTTGGGAAAAATGGAGAATATAATGGTGTTTTGAAAATTTACTAATGTATAACTTATTTTCAAGTTTTGAAATACGTTAGAAAATGTTAAGTTTTGAAACGTTGATTTACATGAATGGAATAGTGATTTTTGTGAAGTATATTTTGAAAAAGAATTTCTTGAGTAAAGAACTGTGGAAAAATATTTTCTTGAGTAAGAAAATATATTAAATGAAATATAAAGTTATATTATTTTAAGAAAAGTTGAAGAGGAATTTTTGAAGGTTAAGAAGTATTTTCTGTAATGAAATTGTGATGAAAAATGTTTTACGTATCTTAAAAACGTGATTTTTAAGCTACGCAATTTTGAACAATGTGTTAAAAATGATATTGATTTATTTAAGTCCAAAATAATGTTTGGAATATTGAGGAATATTTTATGTGATTGAAAAATGTTGAAAAATATTTTACGTATCTTAAAAATAATTTGAAATACAGTAAAATATTTCTACGCGATTTAAAAAAATGTTTAAATATTTCTACACGATTTGGAAAGTGTTTAAATATTTTACGCGACTGAAATATTGTTGAAAAATCACTACGTGATTTGAATAGTGACAGAATATTTTTACGTGATTGTGAAAATGATAGAAAATTGTTATGAGATTTGGAAAGTATTTTAAATATTTTGAGAATGATAGAAAATGATTTACGTAACGTAAAAGAATGATTTTTAAGTTACGCGATTTTGAAACAGTGAAAAAAAAAATATTATGCGATTTGAGAAACGTATGTTTTTACGCGATTGAGAAAAATGTTAAAAATTAGTACGTGGTTTAAAAGTGCAACAGAAGAGTTGCAACATTTTGAAAACGTAACAGAAATGTTACGAAATTTTATAAACGTAACAGTAGTGTTACGGTATTGTAAAAACGTAATAAAAAACGTTTTGGAATTTTAAAAATGTAACAAAAGTGTTACGATATTGTGAAAATATAAAAGAAGTGTTATGGTATTGTGAAAACATAACAAACGTTTTGGATTGTGAAAACGTAATGCGAAATGTTACGCAATTGTGAAAATACGGTAAAAGTGTTTTATAACTATGAAAACATGATAAGATGATTTAATTTAACAAATGAATTTGAAAAGAATGACCCTTGTGGTTGGACTTGCACTGATATATTCGTGCATTGTATAAACTATATCTGAGAAATTATGAGATATACCTGTGATTGGTATTATACCTGTGATTGGTATTTGGTGCATTATACATGCATTGGAATAGTCCGATGAGGATTGGATATGGCTGATTGCCTAGGAGAAACACACCTCTTGAGTGGGTGCGATATGCGTAGTGTAGGTCACTTGTTGACCTTGGGGGCATCGGGGTGCGGGTTGCCTACACGGGTGGTTGGTCGCGCTTCTTCCCGTAGGTTAGACCGATGCAACACACCGATGATCCGGACCAAGACACTATTCTTAATCAAGATCTGATAAAGTCTGTCGTGTATATGCTAGATGTGCAAAATCAAAGTGAGGATTATAGCACGTGGTCTGAGGCATGTGGTACCGACAGATCTTTTCGATCATTTCTCCGACCTGAGTTTAGCTCCATGGAGTAGGAAATCGAGTCTTGTGTACATGCATAATTTGAACATTTATATCTATGTGATATATTAATTGAGGAATATTGGCTATGACAATTGTTTTGAATACTTGGATGATGATGATGATAATTAGGACATTATCGTAATTGTTGTTTATGATAATTGAATTGATAAATGATTTGATGATGATAGTTGATTAATATTGAATATATTATTGGAAGTTTGATATGATATCCTGTATGATATTGCTTTGCTTGTGTTATCTCTCGTGCTACCATGTTGGTATTGGCGTAGGTGATCTCACCTCTTTGTTATCTTTGTTTTGCTATGTCTCGTCTCCGTTAAAATCAAATAATAGAAGGATCGAGTTGTCTTAGACATAACGGGCGATGGATACTCGTAGATTGATGAAAACATTGAAGAGTGGCTGTCTCAAGTTCGAAGGTGTTACGAGTAGACAAGGAGTAGAGTTCGATGCAACAAATTCTGGATACAAGATAAGGAATGAGTATGTTAAGTTTTATCATTAGTGTTATACGTCGTGCTATTTAGTAGGACCCGTCATGGGGTTTGCTACCTTTGAAAAAAAAAAAAAAGAGTCATTAATTTTATATTTCTCTTTAAATTGTGAAATATTAATTGGTGTCAATGTTGTATATGAATCAGTTTAAATATATTTTCAGTAATACTTATGGATTACAGTAAGTTTATATTTTAGCAAGAAAGAATTTTTTTTTAAACCCACGTTTTTAACTCAAACCTTTTTTGAAAACATTTTCAGATTATGAGTCGGGAGTCAGACATGTGATACCCTAGGGAGGGTGTTACACATGATAGCGGCGATATGACTGCAACTACGAAAGCAATGCAAAGAACAGCTGAAGGAACAGTACAACATGATTTGAGGATTACTCGGCAGCGAGGAACGATAGCCGAGGATTAGAAGCAGACAAAGTCGAAATAAATCTTAGAATATGCAATTTCGTAACGTCGGACCGTGTTGGTTCTCAAGGAGGAGAAATCGTAAGGCCAAGCAAGTCCAGTGGAAAAACGTATTCGTGATCATCAGGAAATCGACAACAACAGCAATCCCGTGGAAGAAGAACTAGCGGTAGCAGGTTTGGTTAGACTGTGACATCTGCACCAAAGTGTTGAAAGTGTGGGGAAGATCATCTAACGAGGAGTTGTGCAATCAAAGGAATCATCTATTTCAAGTGTAGGATGCCCGGACATTTTGCTGAACAGTGTATCTCGCCAAAGACGAAGTCATCTGTTAGTAATGTACGTGCTTTGACATCTTAAGTAGAATGGAGCAACGATTCTTCAAGTGAAGTAAAAGAATCTTAGGC
The DNA here is from genome assembly GCA_029884605.1 of Ormosia emarginata. NCBI lineage: Eukaryota > Viridiplantae > Streptophyta > Magnoliopsida > Fabales > Fabaceae > Ormosia > Ormosia emarginata. Next base: position 5,816,709 of record JAQQTP010000075.1, on the reverse strand, counting down.
TGAGAACTTAAACAAAGAAGATTGTATCACAAAAAGGTGATTCTTTAACTATACTGTATAATTCCGAAAGTAACCTATTTCTCTATGGCATATAATTATGTGGGTCAATTAGAGTTATCGGTGCTTTCATTATTCTTTTGGCCTGATTGTTTCTATTTCTGTTACTAGAACATGTGGTTAAGGACTTGAGTTACTTAAACCATCCTAAGTCTGTTAAATAATTGAATCTTTTTTGTTGATTCAATGGGTATACCTCTTTTTCAAAAACAAACGCAATTTAAAAATATGGATTGGGTATTTTTCCAACCATCCATGCTCTATTAGACTTATCAGTTGAATTATTCAACTTAAAAAGCTTACTTCTAAATTCATCGTACCATATCAATTTCTCTATTGGATAGGTTCGGTGGTATGAATGATTCTATCATCTCTTATTTCTATGCCTTCATGATATCTTTCATATGCCGCAATTGCGAAATATGCGGGAAATGTACTTTTGGTCTAACTAATTCTTTTATGACTAATTGACTATTTGGGTTGATTAGAGCTATCAATATCTTCGTTACCTTTTGACTTATCTATTTCTGTTTTTATTACCAAACCCATTGTTATTATCTAGTTCCTTAAACAATCTTTTCTGTTAATCTAAATTGTCTACCTCTTTCACGAGATAGATGTGATCTTATAAATGGATTGGTTATCTTTAATCATATCCTATAGATTGTTCCAGTAAAACTTTGGTGTCTCAGAAAACTTATTCTTAAAATTAGGCAATGTCAAATTCTTTGTTGGACATGTCTGGTAACAATTCCAATAGTTTCTCTACCTTTTCTTTCTAAATTTTTATAATGTCCTTTTGTGTATTGCAATTGCAAAAGAAAGGATATTTTTTGTTAAAATTATGTCATAAGTATCAAATACAGTATTGTTGAAAAAGAGAACTTGATTTGTGAAGTACTTCCTGTTAAAAGCAAAGGAAAAAGAGTGAAGCGGTACAAAGGCAGGGATAATTTCAAGTGATACTGATCAGAGTGGCGCAGCGGAAGCATGGTGGATAGTATTTTTCGTCCTTATTTAGACAGAATTGTCATTATCTTTATTAACGACATTCTGATATATTCTTGAAATCATGAGGAACATGCTAAATATCTTAGTGTGGTTCTCCATGTTTTACGTGATGCAAGGGGTTTTCGTTTGTCGAGGAAATCTGGAATGGTGTAAACGGAGATGCAACGTGGGGATTAAAAGACAAGAATGGAGGAGTAGTATCCATGATTGTTCAGAGACTGCTACGAATTTCGGGGGCGAAATTCTTTTTAGGAGGGGAGAGTTGTAACACCCCAACTTTCAGGTGAATGACCGTTGTGTCCCGATTTTACTGTTTCTTATTTTCTGTATGAAATACAAATACGTTTTTACAGGCTAAAATTTTATTTGGTCGTTTTACGTAATTTGTTTCGAGACCGTAAAATAAAAGTTTTGTCAAGCTACTATTTTAATTTTTCTGTGTGATATACAGACATATAATACTGTCTGTAATTTTATTTGAACGTTTTGGATGATTTGTTTCGTCGTGGGGAAAAATGAAAAAATGACCATTACGTCCCGAATGTACTGTTTTTAATTTTTCTATACGATACAGTGTTTAATATTACTTGTCTGTGATTTTATTTGGACTTTTTGTGTGATTTGCTCGGGACAGAAAATAATATTTTTCTCGGGCCGGGAAATCTTATTTTAATTATTCGAACCTGGGATCTTACTAAACCCGATTCTGAATGATACTATTGTTAATCTTTTAATTTTTAGGATTTAACTGTCAAATAAAATAATTTTATAATATTATAATGTTATTTTATTAGTCAGTAGCAATAAGCGGTAATGGACCCGGAGATGTTTTGTGGGACCCACGTTTAGTTAAAACAGTTAACTTAGTAGCTTAATTAAACCTCATTAGTAGTAGAACTTTCAAGAACATGGTGACTAAGCTTAATGACTAGGCTAATTAGTGACTAAGTATGATGACTAGGTCAGTGACAATGCTAGAATCAACCAATGAGAGTTAAGCTTGCTAACCAAGTTTTGATCTTGACCTTTGATCTATCCTAAGGCTTGGATGAAGCCAAGCAAGGCTACACCTTGCATGCAGGAAGTCCACGGCCATTTGGCATTTGGAAGACAAAAAATTCACTTCATCTTCATGCAATTTTAAAAATTGTTTCCAATTTTAAGTTTAGTAAGATCCCCCGTCTCCGTCTCAACCGTAAAAAATTTTCTAGATGCGAAAATTTTTTAACTTTTTCAGACCCAGCTGGGCCCACGTACAGCCCCCCCAGGCCCACAGACAACCCATGGATAATATTAAAATAATCAAAGAAATATAAAAATTTCATAATCATCCACAAAATCATAAAAATTATAAAACATACGAAAATCAAATCAGATTACGTAAACTAATTAAGACTTAACACTAATAATTAAATTACGTAAGATTTTCCTAGGCCCGAAAATTATTATTTTCCTGACACAGAGTAAATTACACAAAACGATCAAATGTATTCACGGAATACTCAAAATAATTTTACAATATACAGAAATCACTAAATAGTAGAATTCTATTAACTGTCAAAATTACTGTCAAATAATTAGGAAAGTTGGGGTGTTACAACTCTCCCCCTCTAAAAAGAAGTTTCATCCTCGAAAGTTAATAAACTTGATTTCACATCCTCAGAAAAAATATGGATTTTGTTCTTTTATCTTAGCTTCACCGCTTACGTCGTTCTAAACTATTTTAACCAATGAAATTTCTTTACCTCGAAGTTGCATCATCCTTCGATCCTCAATCTTAACTAGAAACGTTTCATAGGTTAAATTTTTGTTCAGTTGTACGGTGTCTGGTTCGATAACATGGGTAGGATCAGGAATATATTTCCGTAGTTATGATACGTGAAATACCTTGTGAAGATTTGATAGTAAAGGTAGTAATGCAATCTGATAAGCTACCGGACCTACCTGACGGAGTATCTGATACGGCCCGATAAACTTTGGAGTGAGCTTCTTAGACTTAAGCAATCGTCCAACTCTAGTCATACGTGTCACACGCAGAAACACATGGTCACCTTCTTCAAACTCAAGCAGTCTTCTCCTTTTATCTGCATAACTCTTTTGCCGAGTCTTTCACAACAACCAACCTTGAACCTTCCATAACCTCATTTTATCTTCTTTCACTGCCACCATTTTGAACCTTCAACTATTCCACCATCCCCACGTTAACGCCCCTACCCAAGCCATCATCTTCCTCCAACCTCTCACCTTCACCCCTACCACCCAAACAACCACTTCTATAACCACCATCTAAACCAACACCTCACCCAACAATCAAGACCACTCCTCCATCCCCTCACCACCCAAACCGTGAACCTCCCCTCACCACCACCTCTATTTTTATCAACGTAACCACCTCCACCTTCCCTCTTAACCTTTATCCAACATCAAGCACCATAACACATCACCATCTTCCCTAAGCAGCCCCCATGCACCACGTCCCGTGAAGGCCACCCTTCTAAGCTCCAACTTGCAACCACCAACCCACTACCTAGCCTACCACCACAACCTCCAACCGTGATTCATATCACCTCCCCACCAACCACCATTTCCTTTCATCAACTTACACCACTGAGTTGACTCACCCTCACCATAACCAACCACCTCAACTCCAACCTCCATAGCCTTCAACCCGTAGCAACCACCCATCCACATAGTGCCCCACTAATCTTCACTACCATTCCATATTCACCCAAACCTCCACTCTCAATCCACCACCATACACCATTCCCACCATCACCTTCCATAGATCAACAACCGCACCACACCTTGGCTCACACCACCACCATAGCTACCATCAAGCCACAACCACCTTCACCACTGTCCTCAAGTCACCACCAAACACCATCACACAACCATCCATCACCCCTCACCACATAACCCTTCAACCGTGACTCACCCCAAACTCACCTTCCCCACCAACACAAGCTCCAATGTCCAGCAGCCCCACGTCACACAGGCACACAGCAGCACCACCACGTCCAGCAGCCCCACGTCACACGGGCACACAATAGCCCCACCACTGTCCAGCAGCCCCACGTCACGCAACCCTTGAACCTCAAGCCAGCATCTCCGTTTAGCAGCCACCTTCAGCGTCTCTGTCCACCCCGCCACCACGCAGCACCCTGCACCACCGTTTGGAGCCAGCACCACCCACAAGACGTTATGCACCGCGTCACAACGAGGTTCATGCGGTGTGCTCTATTTTTTTACTTTCTTTGGTTATCTGTTTCTTTGCTTTTCTGTTTTCATGTTTCCTGTTTCTTTTTTTATTTATTTATATTATTATTACTATGGTTATTTTAGTTCTTTGATAAGGAAGGGTCATTTGTTAGGCTAGTTAGTTTGGATTTTTTTTTCTTTCCATTTTATGGTCTTTTGGGCTTGGGCCATCATTTTTTACGTTCTTAATGTCTTTTGATTTAATGGGTTAAGTGTGTTGTTAGTTTAGATAATTTTAGAGTGTTTTGTTAAGTATAAAAAAAATAAAACAAAAATAAAACAAAAATATGAAGTAAGAAAATTTAGAAAGAAAATAAAAATCAAGTAAAGTAGTTGTTTAAATAAAAAGGTAAATAAAAGTAATAAAATAAAAAATAAAAAAAAACAAAAATTAAAAAAAAAATTGTTTAACTAATGCAATGACCAATGATGATGATTGAATAGTGGATGCTATCTTCAATATCATTTGGATCATAAGGGTTTATTGAGTGGCCTAGTGCTAACTTGAACTCCATGCAAGGATGATTTTGTTTTCAAACAAAATTCCTTTTCAAAAAATATTTTCTTTAATTAAAACTAATCTCACACTTATTTTCTAAAGAACTACGTGACTTTGATTTCCTTATTGTACCTGAGGGTATGTAGGAGCAGAATTTTCATTCTGTCAAGCCAAAAATTAAATTTTCATAATTTGGTTTTCCTTTCATTCTTTCTCCTAAAAAATAAAAAATAAAAATAGTTACAATGTTTTTTTTAAAAAGAGTAAAATAAATAAATTTGAGATTATCAAGTTTTTGCACAACTGACTTAAGGTACCATCTCAGGACAGGTGTGATAGGGGTATAGTGGGATTAAGTTTCCATCCTTCCTTATCCATAACTGAATCCCGAATCCGATCTGGTTTTCAAAGACTATTTTTTTTTTAAGAAAGGTTTTTCAATTTTTCTTAAATTCAAATAAAATTAGTGGCGACTTCATTTTCATTTTTAAAATCATCGCGAGTTATTATTTCGCCACGATCCCGGTTGCTACAGATGGCGACTCTACTGGGGATACTTGGAGAGTCAAGTCTGTTGTTGTTAGTTGTGCAAATTATTAATAATCTTTATTTATTTATTTTACCCTTTTTTGTCTTTGTTTTTTGTTTTCTTATTTGTTTGTAAATAGTTTTTGTTTAATACTTTGGTGTAAATATTTGATAGCATTATCTTGTGTATATCTTGACTTGTATATATATTTCATGTTGAATTGTTGAAACCTTAGGGTAGATGATTGCTGGCTAGCTGTTGTATATATGTTTTGCAGGTTGGGAGGTAAATTTTGGTCTTTTTAAATTTTGGTATAGATTTGTATGTTTCCTCACACATGTCACTATCACATACCTTACACACTTTTTGAGCTCTATACCCTAGTCTGTGCAAACCCTAGGAATAGGAGGGGTCTCGACTTTTGTTATTGAGGGGCTTCATGCTCACTTGACATTGGTTGAGACACCACTCAGATTGTTACCAGTATCATAGACAAATCATATTAAGAGGGTTTATCCCTACTTGTGATTAATTCATGAATTGGATCCTTGTCTTTCGAGATAGGGGCAATCTAGGGACTATGACTTTTAGAGGTCTAGATCTGTCCTAAAAATCTTACACTGATAGATTGAACATAGTAATTGTCAAAATTAGAGTCGTGACTTTAAGGAAATCCAACCTTTAAGTTTCACCTAATTAGGGCACAAAGGGAGCATACTTCTTCTTGATCTATCCATTTCTCATGTTATTCATTCTTGCATTTCTTTTTAAAAAAAATCAAAAAAACGCACATTGCATTTTCTTGTCATTTCTTTGCATTCCAAAAATTAAAAAAAAAATATACCTTGCATTTTCATAGCATTCTTAGTATTCAAAAAAAAAAAATCCTGCATTTTCATGTCATTCATAGCTTTTTTGAAAAAAAAAACCATATACATCATCTTGCATTTTCAAGGCATTCATAATATTTTTTTAAAAAAAAGAGAAATATAAGAAAAAAATGTTTTCAAAGTCCATTCATTTCACCTTATGCGTCTCATGCATCTCATTCATTCTATCTCATGCTTCTCATTCATTTCATCTTAGTCTTTGTTTTAATAAATCAAAACTGGTTTAGGAACCATTGCGCAACCTAGGAAAAAAGAGACTAATCAAACTCGAGTTCACAATACCAGATCCCGGACCAGAATGGCTACAAATAATCCTGAGATTGGGAGAAACTTGAGCAGAGAAATCGATGAAATGACAGGGAGGATAAATGAGATGTCTGAGAGCCAAGCAAGGATGGAAGCAATATTACAAGATGTGAGGGAGTCTCTCCGCTTAATCAATGGAAATAGAGGTACAAATAGGATTGAAGCATATGTAAATGTGTCATCGGTGACTGCTCTGATTTTCCTGACTGTAACCTCAGGCATCGCTGTAGGAATCCGTGAGCAAGCACCTCAAACAATACATATAGTCATGCCTATTGGGGAGGGGTATCGCACCTTGGAAGGCGCTCGTGGTGAAATTTCTAGTTACGCTGGCCCTACTTGGGAACAACCTCATGTGTCTGTTCTAGGATAGGCGACAATGCCTTGCTCTGGAAATAGTCATGTCATGACTGAGAAATACGAGATGAAAGAAGAGTAGATGAAGAAAATGGAGGAACAGATCAAGGCAATCAAGGGCCTCAGCACTTATGGACGTTTTAGAATAGAAGATCTGTGTCCTACCACTGATGTCATAATCCCTAAAGGTTTCAAGATTCCTGATTTTGCTAAGTATGACGGAAGTGGTAACCCTCGATTTCATTTGATCAGTTATGGAACCAAGATGACTATTTGGTCCAAGGATGATAAATTCCTCATTAGCTTTTTCCACGAGAGTCTTACAGGCACTACTTTAGAGTGGTATCTTCAATTAAACCATTGTAAGATTTCTCGTTGGATGGAGTTGGCTAATTTATTCATGGATCAATACCAGTTTAATCTGGATGAAGCTCCTACTCGATAACAATTGAGCCCAATGCAGAAAGGAAGTGAGGAAACCTTCAAGCAGTATGCCCAGAGGTGGAGGCCTCTCGCAGCACAAGTGCAACCACCGTTGACTCTGACAGAAATGTGTTCATACTTCTTGGAGATTTTGGGAGCTCCATATATTGAGATAATGATGGGTATTGTGTATCGAGACTTTCCTGAATTAATAGCTGCTGGGGAGAGGATTGAAGTTCTGGTAAAAGCTACCAAATTGGCAACTGACAACAATGAAGGTGGTTTTGAAGAAGGATTTTTCCCTAAGAAAAGAGAGTGGAGAGTGAGCTACACGCAAAATCAGTAACCTTCACAACCTTGCTTTCCACCGTCTCACTCTGTCTATACCAATCGCCCTACAATGATTTGGGACCTCTGAACAATTGATGATCTGAGGTGTTAATTGATGAGATTGTCATCTTAGAAATTTATGATGATGAACTCATGTAAACTTTCTTGAAACATTAATATAATGGACTTGCATAGATCTCAACATACCTTGTTTCTTTTTCTTATGTTCTTGATACTCATGTTCATGTCACGTTTTTCTTGTCATTCTTTTCTTTCCTTTACTTGTTGTCTTTTGGTTCGGATCCCATGAGATTTTCATTCTGGAAAAAATTTGGTAGTCATGAAGCCCACGTGTGTAGGTGTTATTTAAAAAAAAAACCAAAAAAAAACCAAAAAAGAAAAAAAAGTGAGGAAGTCATCACTCGGCATGCACTGTCTTTCTGTCTCAAAATTAATTTTTTTGAAAATAAGCAGTCAAGATTTGAAATGAAGATTAGTCATCTTTCTTTATCTTTCACAGGAATTCATCTTTTTATTATCTCTTGTTGTCTCTTTTTGAGCTTGAAAGTTTTCTTCAATTTAACCCTGGACAAGGATCACCCCTACACTAGGGGTTAACACAAAGTGGAAATTGTGACTTCTGTGAATAAAAAAGGAAAAGAAAATGAAATAAAAAAAGTCACAACAAAGGTGAATTATTGAAGTGAAAAGAAAATGGGAAGAAATGAAGAACAATAAAAGAAAAGTGTGCTTGAAAGCGCAAAGTCAGTTGACAATGTTTAATTTTCAATAAGGATCCTTGGTCCCATTCAACCCTTAAATACTTGTTTGAGCCTTATATTCTTCATTTCATAGCTTTTAACCCTAGCCACATTATAAGCCTTAAAAAGTCCATTCTGATCAATGAAGGATCGCTTTTATTTTCATTAATTTTAATTTTGAGATAAAAGGTTCATGTTCTTCTGAGTTTTCAATTCCTTGCTCTTATAAAACAAAAAAAAAAAGAAAAAGAGGAAAAAGAGGAAAAAGAGGTACTTGCTAGTCTTACACTGGGGCAAATTTCTCTTCGGTTCAATTTGACCTACACTGGGGTAAATTTCTCTTCATTTCAATTTGACCTACACTGGGGCAAATTTCTCTTTGGTTCAATTTGGCCTCACACTAGGATAAGTTTCTATCCTGTTCAAGTTAACTCCAAACTGGGGCAATTTTTTGTTTCCCTGGTTCAATTTGACCTATGTTAGGGTAAATTTTTTGGTCATTATGACGTCTGTCCTATTCAATTCAGTTCTAGATAGGCGCAAATTTCTCTTTGGTTCAATTTGCCTTGATGTGCTTGCTCAGCAGAAGGAAATCATTGGCCATAATGCCTAGTAGGCAGATAAAGATCTTTTTCATGAATGTTGAACCAATTCATACTGGGGCAACATATTTTTTAACCTAATATCTTTGTTTGTGTCTTTTTCCATATATTTATCATTTATAAATATCTTTTTGTATAGTCAAACTTCCAAGACCAGTCCGGAAGTTATTCACTTGGTCAATTTCTTTCCTGTTGTACTTTTGAATCCTTGCATGTTTGTTACGTAATGCTTCAGGTAAGGTGAACATGAGGACAACACTATGATTTAACCATTTAATGGTAATCCCCTGGTGAACAATTTAGATCAAAAAGAGCTTAGAAGTTTCGTTTGAAAGGAAAAATGATATCCCAAGGGGTAATTCAAAGACAAGTGGTACTCAAAGAAAAGAGATAGAAGTGAGAATTTGGAAAAAAGTATGTCACAGAGGTCATCCAAATTAAAAATCAGAAAGTGAGCATAAAAGCAGGTTAGTTGCATAAGCTTTTTCGAGGAAGCGCATGGTTTAAGGAAATCTTAACTTTGCTAAGAGACTTTTTCAAAGGCCCGTGGCTTGATGGTTGTGTCAAAAAGAATTCAAAGTCCATGGCTTGGCGGCTCTTACAGAATTCCAAGTTCATGATTTGATGATGTGTTAAAAAGAATTCCAAGTCCTTGATTTGATGACTTTACAAGTGACTGCAGGATTTAAGGATGCAAACCCAAGTGCAGGTTGTCTCAAGTAATAAATTTCTCGGGAGTTCGAGGTCGATCCACAGGGAATTGATGAAGAAAAATTAATTGAGGTAGGAAAGGATTTATCACAATACCAAAAGTAATAGAAAATGTTCACAAATGAATTTAAGAACTTGCTTGGGTTAGAAGATCCACTCTTGGTAATAAATTAAAGGTAAGATTATTTCTCTTTATAACTCAATTGAAATTCACACATAATGGAGGTTCCAATCGGAAAATATAACATTCAAAGTTCAATTATATATGTAATCATATTATGATTCCTTTAATTATCTACCAACATTTGTAAATGAGTTCAAGCATTCACTGTGTCAATCCTATTGTCTACAATAAATCAAGATCTCCATTATACAAAGAAGGTTTCTAAATTAATTGGAAACAAAATACAACACATATAATGTCCATTTAATAATATATCTTTTAACCACAAGAAATAGAATAATCTAACCTTATTTCATTACCAAGAGCCTCACTCTTTCACCCAAGCAAGATGAAGATTTAGTTACTCATAGATAAGAAGAAAGAAAGAGAGAAGAAGAGAAAGATGAACATAGCTTCACTTTAGAACAAGAGAAAATTACAACAAAGTAAAACAAGAAACAAGCATAACCATAACTTGTAAAAACTAAACCTAACACCAAGTACTCTAAATGGTCAGCCAATGGTGCCTTTTATAGAGGATTAGGAATACAAAATGACAGGGAGGCTGAATAAGAGTAGGTGGAAGAGTGGATGAATGAGTAGAAAATGCCAAATGGTGAGGATAAGAGTGAAAAATCATTGAGATTTCTTGTCTCCGAAATCATTCATTGCTTAAGTCATGGATTCTGTCATCAAATAGAAAAGTCATCTTCATGAAAGTTATAGATTGTCTTAACTTTCAAATGTCCAAATTTGGATCTTAACTTTCAGATTTCAAAGTATCACCTCCAAGTTGTCAATTAGCTCTTGCTTTTCAAGATAAACTTTCAAATATCCAAATTTAAGCCCAAGATAATTCTTACAGCCCGAGTTATGCTCTGATTACTGTATACTATTCAGGTTCCAGACACAAAACTCATGTTCTATCTTCCAAGCTCATTTAGCTCTTCTAGATGTCCATATTTTACCTGGAGCTCTTCATGAAAGTTGTAGAGTTTTCTCTCAACTTTCCTACAAAATAAAATTCATCATTGCTAAACATCTTGAACTCAAGATATCACCAAAATACAGAAACAGTGTAAGACCCAAATAATGCTAAAAAAATCAATTAAGTCCAATTTGAGTCCAATCTTACAAAACATAACCAGGCTTAATCAATTAAGTACATGAAGAGTGTAAATGACTAAAAATGAGAGTTTATTAATGTATAAAATATATGCTTATCAAATTTCCCCACACTTAGCTTTTTGCACTCCTGGGCAAAACACATAAGACCAAGGTTAGGAGACAAAGAAAAATGATACAGACTGAAAAGCTAAAAACTCTAAAAGACTCGATGAAGCAAGAAGAGCAGCAAGAAATTCAAGGGATCAAAGCATTAATGAGGTAACATTTCTTCACATCTCATACCAACAAGCAAGGAAACTTCAGTTGAAAAGAATGAATCAAGAATAATAGATCCTCACAGAATTCACTCTCAATCTCTCAAGTGTTTAAAAGGTAAGTATTTCACTCTATTCAACCCATGAACAATTGCACTACCATAAGCTTGCTTATCTTCTACTTCTCCGCTACTTAAAACACATGCATACAAAAATCAAGAGGACTTTATTCAAGGTTGTAATTGGGTCATGATAAAGGAGAGGAGATAATATAGATATGCAAAGATAAATACCAAAGAGAATAAAAGAGCATTATGATACAGTTAGAGTGGAGAAAATGTTTGAGAACATTCATCATAAAGGACAATCACTAATATTTGACTAATGTTTTGTTGAAGATCAATCCCAAATTGGTGAATTGAATTCATTGTTGGACTTGAACATTCTCCTTTTCTTCTTGTTGTTTCCAAGCATCCACCTTGATTCTAAACTCTGATAATCCTTTAATTGTGGTGGTCAAACAATTTTTTTTTATCATTTTGCACACACACTCCCACACTTGTTCAAGAACAAGGTCAATGCTCTTTTATTGCCTAAGGTTGGGTAAAAACATATATATTTTTTTTTGAAGGATGAAATGAGCTAAAAACAAAGAATGGTCAAAGTTTAAAGGGGTTACACAATGGAAAATATACAAGGATGGCTATTTGGTCAAAGTAGTTATTTCAAAATGCCTCAATCATATTAATGTATGCATGTGAAAATGTAGCTTAAAAAAGAATCAAAGCAAGTTCTAGAGTAACAATTCCATGAGTGAAAACCACACAAGAAAGAAGAGAATGGTACAGATATTCAATCTATTCATCAATAGGCTCAAAATCTCACAAGACATATTTCTATGATTCTCAATCTATCATATCAACATTCATATCCAAGCTTGTGATTTTTAAGAAAGAAGACAATTTATGCTAAGATCCAAGAATCCATTTGCTACTTCTACACAAAATAATCATTTCCTCAACTAAGATGCGTCTCAAGAGTAATAAATTGTTTCCAAAATTTACTCCTTACTCTGTCATCCTTAATTGATTTTACTACGAATAGGTTTCTAATAGTCATATCACTAAACATACTTCCCAATTTAGATATGTCTCAGAAGTAAAATTACTCCTTACTCTGCCATCATTCATAGGTTTAATAAGTCCATAACAATCATATCATACTTTCCAGAAAAGAAAAGAAAAAAAAATTGGTAGTCAACTATCCTTCCCCCTTCAACTAGATCACAACATTGTCCTCAATGTTAAAATATAGATGAGTAAAGGATAGAAGATACTACCTGTTGGAGAAATCTGACATAAATTTAAACAAAAATAAAGAACGATAAATAAAATCAAAAGTAAAGAAAAGTTATAAACGAAGTGTCAAATCTGGCTCCCTTTTCATCCTGTTTCCCCATCGCTTCCTACGGTGACCAATCTATCTCAAGCGCTATTCTTTGGGTCGGTTTATGAACAAAAGCTTCTAATTTATCAATCAACTCATCAATACTAGAAGCGAGAGATAAGAAGTTGTCTTGCCGAAGGTGTGATAAATTTTATTCCACAAAGATGGTCAAGAAAGATTAACAAAATATCAAAGAAATTATTTACATTTAACAAACCTATGGGTTTATGGTGGATGTTCAGTTGGGCCCAAGAGACAATTTGAAAAACTTCTTCCAAGGTACCAAAATCACCTGGTAAGGCAATGAATACATCAGAGTTTTCAAGTATTATCTTTATTCGTTCATGCATTAATGATACCTTCAGTTCCTCTCCAATTTTCTTTCCAGTGATGTTTTGTTGAACTAAAGGTTCATGAATGACACCTAAAACCTGACTGCCTCCTATATATGCAGCAAGTGATACAGCCCCCATTAACCCACGGCAACCTCCTCCATATACAAGATGAATATTCCTCGCAGCAAGTGATCGACCAAGAGTGGTAGCTGCGTTTACAAACTCTAAACCCTTCCCATACTTAGATCCACAAAATACATAGATATTTTTAAGTTGACGAATAGAAACACCTTCCATTTCTATTCTCACCTTCCCTTTGATTGATTATGAGTTGGAGGAAAGTGGACAAAGTGGAGTGTTTAAATAGGAAAAAGAATAGAAATGGTAATAATTGCACCTATAAGGGTAGGTTGGCTGTTGTCAGAAAAGTTTGAAATTAAGGAACACATAATGTTTTTTTTTACTTCAAGAAAACCATTAGGGTAAAGAAGTCTAGAAACCCCTGAAGGACCCTACTCAAAGGATCGTCTGTCCAAAATCAAAATATAGCAAAATCATACAAAGATAAAAGAAATATAATAGCAAATGATGACATACCTGTATGTACAGCTTTCATGACGTATCTTTATACTGCGTGTCATGAGTGCAGTAATGGCATATCTTCATACTGCGTGTCACCAGTGTAGTAGACATTCAAGAAAGGAGAAAGAAGAAACCATCGTGGGTTTCCATCCTGGGTCTGGAACTTGGATCGCTCACACTTGGGCTCGTAACATCAACAAAGATTCTAAAATCTGAAACCCGTAATGTCCAAGATCCAAAACATCCCATCCCAGGGCGCTGAGAGCCCCTTCTAATAAAAGAAAGGATCAAGCTCAGATGTCTCATACGCTTTGGCCGCCGCGGGTTACTTCTCACTAATAACCAGAGTGGGATGCTTCTTCCTGTCAATCAACTCCACAGTGCCTAGATGGTAAACATTGGGTTATGGAGTGCGACTCTCTACAGAGCATGGTACACGAATATTTTTAAGGACCTGCGTGCAAAGGTCCACCCGAGTTAATGACGGGTCAGCCAAAGGCTGGGGCTCCACAACTAATTAAAGCCATGGTACTCCTTCCGGATCGCCCTTGTTCAGACTTTTTTTTTTCATTTTTTATTTTTTTTCATTTTTTTAAAAGAAAACATGAAGAAGAAGAAGATAATATGTACAGATTGTTGTGGATATGGTTCACATCTGCCTCTGGTTTCACGTCCAGTAACGGCTTAAACGCCTTCTATGAGTCGAGGATAAGCTTCCCATCCAATTTTCTTATAAATTGGTAAACAGGGTCTTTTAGAGTCAGATTCCCAAGACTGTAGCGTTTTTCTTTATCCTTGAAGAGATTCCACAAATTAAGAATTTCACGATGTACCAATCCACAAGAATGCATCTCAAGAGTCAATAAGATATCATCTAATAACTCCTTACTTAGTCTATTCTTAATGAAGAAAATTTTATCTTCTCTGTTTGCGGAAACCATCCCCAAAGAACGATATCGCTTGTTATAATTCCATCGTCCACATTTGTGACAGACTTGCAATCTTTTTGCTCTTCTCCTTTTAGAATACGAACTTCTTCCAAGACCTGGCATGTATGAGTCAAATGAAATTGAAGACTCACCTGCTAGTCGGACCTTTGCTTCAATTATCCAGCATACATCTTCTGGTATACCTTTGTGCATTAACAGTCTCAATCTTTCATATTGAACTTTGTAGATTTTTTTAGAGCATTTTGAGGGAGAGAAGGAAAATGTTTTCTCAGGTTTGAAAGAATGACATCCATTTTAAAGGAGAAGAAGGATTCGGTTATTTTGGGAAACTAAAAACAAACTGACTTGAGAGTCACGGAGTACCGTATCCGCCACTTAACCGGCAACACAAAGAACTCATTAACTTGGTTTTCCAGAAATGGTTTAAGCCTTTGTACATTGACTTTAAACACATTACCATTCATAGGATTCTCAATATCTATGAATCCATGAGGATACACGTGTTTGACAACAAAAGGACCACTCCACCTAAATCTCAATTTTTCAGGGAATAGGTGCAGACGAGAATCATAAAGCAAAACTTTTTGATCAATTTCAAAAGATTTTCTCAAAATTGTCTTGTCATGAAAAACTTTTATTCTGGCTTTATAAATCTTTGAGTTCTCATATGTATCATTTCTCAATTCCTCAAGTTCATTTAATTACAATTTGCATATCTTGCAAGCATCATCAAGATTTAGATTGAAAGCTTTAGTGGCCCAGAATGCTTTATGTTCCAATTCTACAGGCAAGTGACAAGGTTTTCCATAGACTAACCGATAGGGTGACATGCTCAAAGATGTTTGAAAGTAGTACGGTAAGCCCAAAGTGCATCGTTTAGTCTTAAAGATCAATCTTTACGATTTGGGTTAATCGTTTTTTCCAAAATTTGTTTAATCTCTCTATTTGCCAATTCAACTTGTCCACTTGTCTGAGGGTGATAAGGGGTGGTAATTTTGTGTGCAATACCATATTTCTTCATTAAAGATTCAAATGGTTTATTACAAAAATGTGTTCCCCCATCACTTATGATAGCTCGAGGGATTCTAAATCGACACAAGATATGTTCTTTTAAAAATTTGAGAACAGTTTTATGATCATTGTGTTGGCATACAATGATCGGCATAGAATCGCCTCAATCTATTTTGAGACATAATCAACTGTAACCAAAATATACACAAATCCAAATGAAGATGGAAATGGACCCATGAAATCAATTCCCCAACAATCAAAAATTTCAATGACAAGGATGGGGTTCAGAGGCATCATGTTTCTTTTTGAAATTGAGCCCAACTTTTGACAATTTTCACAACTTTTGGAAAAAGTATAGCAGTCTTTAAATAAAGTGGGCTAATAAAATCCACACTGCAAGATTTTTGCAGCTGTTTTCTTTGAAGAAAAGTGACCTCTACATGCTTTTGAGTGACAAAATTTAATGACACTACCTACCTCACTGTCGGGCACACATCGCCGAAAGATTTGATCAGTACAATATTTGAACAAGTATGGGTCATCTCAATAAAAAATTTTCACCTCTGTAAAAAATTTCCTTCTATCTTGGTGCGTCCATTGAGGCGACATCTTTCCTTCTTGTTCTCCAGTAAGAGTTGAGGAAATTACTTCTAAAAAGCTTTGTTCTTCTCCCAAAAATATGTACTTCAACCCAGCAAGTAATGACTTTAGTTCCGGTGTGGGTACTTCTTCATAGGTATTATCATTCATGGGTTTTAGCTCTTTGAATTTTGGCTTCCATCCTTTGTATTCTATTTCCTCTGTACAATCAAGCAAATCAAATGAATTAATTAAACAAACTTCTAATGGGTCAGAAGAACTCTTTTTTTGAAAATGATCATTTATGATGGCTTCAATTCCTTCAACTTCCTCCTTTTCATCAAGGACTTCCTGTAGTTGCTTGCACATGTTAAAACATTGAGATCCAGTGTCATGTTTTCAAATGTTAGCTTCACCACTCCATTTCTGCAATTTATCAAAGTATTAGATGTTGCTAAAAATGGACGGCCTAAAATAACAGGAATTGACTTGCAACTATCAACCATAGGTTCAGTATCCAAGACAATAAAATCTACAGGATATATGAATTTATCAACTTGAACCAACACATCTTCCATTATTCCTCTTGGAATTTTAATTGATCTATCTGCGAGTAGAAGAGTTACAGAAGTTAGTTTTAACTCACCTAAGTTGAGTTGCTGATAAACTGAATATGGAAGCAAATTGACACTAGCACCAAGATCAAGTAAAACTTTTTCAATTTTATGTTCTCCAATAATGCATGAAACTGTAGGACAACCAGGGTCTTTATATTTGAACGCATTATTATTCTGAAGAATGGAGCTTACCTGTTCAGCCAAAAATGCTTTCTTTTTCACATTTAATTTTTTTTTAACAGTGCACAAGTCCTTCAAATATTTGGCATAAGAAGGAATTTGTTTGATAGCATCTAACAGAGGAATATTGATCTTCACTTGTTTCAAAATTTCAAAAATTTTAGTGTGGTGGTTCAATTTCTTTGGATTATTCAATGCTTGAGGAAATGGGGGTGAAGGCAAGAGTTTGGTCGCCTTTTGGTCAGCTTCTTCATTTTCTTGGGAAATTGGTTCATCTTCTTTCTCACAGGGTTCAGGAATTTGTTTTTCAAAAACTTTTTTACTCCTAAGAGTTATCACTGACTTGACTTGGTCCATTTGTTGGTTTTCTGAACTCCCCTCATTTAGACTGTACTGACCCTTGGGATTTGGTTGAGGTTGAGAGAAAAATTTTCTTTTCTCGTGAATGGTGAGTGCAGAAGAAAGTTTAGTAAGAGTGTCTTTTATGTCATTCATGGTTTGATTGTTTTGTTTATTAATGGTCTCTTACTTTTCTATGAACGCATGCAGTGTTTCTTCAAGGTTTTTCCTATATGGTGGGACATAAGGTGCATATCTTTGAGAATTTTGAGAGTCCTGCTGTGCTTGAGGAGGTAGTGGTTGCACGAATTGTGATTGATTATTATTCCTCCAGCTGAAGTTCGGGTGATTTCTCCATCCCGAATTATATGTATCTGAAAAAGAAGAAGTAAATGGCTTTTTAAAATTATTCATTGCATTTACTTGCTCATGTACAACTTCTTTAAAAATAGGAATGTTAGGACATTCGTGTGTTGAGTGTCCTAAGTCATCACAAATGCCACAAATTTCTTCATTTTGCACATATTTGATTTTTTTTGCTTTTCTTAATTCCATGGCTTCAACCTTTCTAACCAAACCGGCAAATCTAGCATTTAAATCTTTCTCTTGACTAAGGTGATATTTTCCTTTATTAGTACTTGCAAGATTAGATCTAATTGAATTTTCAGAAGGGTTGGTATTATGCCAAGATTGAGAATTTTCAGCCAGTTGGTTTAAATAGTCTAAAGCTTCATCAGGTTCTTTATCAAGAAACTCACCATTGCACATTATTTTCACAAATTGTTTAGTTTTAGGTGTTAAACCTTCATAAAAGAAGCTTATAGTATGCCATTTTTCAAAACCATGATGTGGGCAAGAATTTAACAAATCTTTAAACCGTTCCCAACATTGAAAATATGCTTCATTTGAATTTTGGAAAAAATTTTGGATTTGTCTTTTCATAGCATTGGTTTTATGTATTAGAAAAAATTTCTTTAAGAACTCACCTTGCATTTCTTGCCATGTGCCAATTGATCTTGGATTCAAAGTGTTAAGCCAAGATTTTGCTTTATCTTTTAAAGAAAAAGGAAACAATTTAAGCTTAACAATCTTTTCATTGCAATATTGGTCATTGAAAGCAATATTTACTTCCTCAAATTCTTTCAGATGTAAATATGGACTTTCAGATTCTAAACCATGAAAATTAGGAAGTAAAGAAATCATACCTGGCTTAAATCTAAAATTATTGGCATTGAGTGGAAAGATAAAACATGATGGACTAGAATTTTGAGGTGGTTGCAAATATTCACACATGGTTCACAATGGTTGATTTCAGGTTCATCATGTACACTTTCATTGTTAGTCATTGTGTCAATTGTGTGTGATTGTGATTCAAACAAATCAATATATAAAGTACTAGGATTAATTTTAACTAAACGATCAGAATTTAAATAATGATACCAATTAAGCATAAATACATAAATAACTTAAAATAAATAAATAAAAATAATGTACAAGTTGGCGGTGTAACCTACCATTAAATATTAACAAGGATGTGATATAAACCAACCACCCAATAAATATTAAAAAAAATGGTGTGGTAGAAACCAACCACCAAAAATATATATATAACAAAGGTGGGGTAATTAACCAACCACCCAAAAATAAAAATAAAAATAAAATAAAAATAAAGTGCGAAAAATAAAATACAAAAAATAAAATGTGAAAATTAAAATACGAAAAATAAAGTGCAAAAAAGTAAATTTAAATATGAAAACCGGAGAGTGACAGAGCCCCACAGAGCCGGCGAAAGAGAAGAGAAGAAGAAATATTATTTCATTAAGTTAGATTGCGGAAAAATAAATGGCAGAATTTAAAAGTTAGATTGCGAAAAAATAAATGACAGAAAAGTAAAAGTTAGATTGCATAAAATAAATAACAGAAAAATAAAAGGGAGAGTTTCCCCCACTAAGTTAGTGCAAAAATAAAAGGGAGAGTTACCTCCACTGACAAAAAAAAAAGTAAAAATAAATGACATAAATATAAAAGTTAGTTAATAAGTTAGTAAGTTAGTATGTTAGAAAGTTAGAGAGTTAGTAAAGAAATCGAAGGATCGACAAGCTGATCTTTTGCTCCGGTGAGAGAGAAGAGAGAATATATTTTATTAAAGAAAACGAACCTCAATAAATTAAAACTTCAAATCAAGTCCCCAGCAGCGGCGCCAAAAACTTGACTGCGGGATTTAAGGATGCAAACCTAAGTACAAGTTGTCTCAAGTAATAAATTTCTGGGGAGTCCGAGGTCGATCCACAGGGAATTGATGAAGAAAAATTAATTAAGGTAGGAAAGGATTTGTCACAACACCAAAAGTAATAGAAAATGTTCATAAATGAATTTAATAACTTGCTTGGGTTAGAAGATTCACTCTTGGTAATAAATTAAAGGTAAGATTATTTCTCTTTATAACTCAATTGAAATTCACACATAACGGAGGTTCCAATCGGAAAATATAACATTCAAAGTTCAATTATATATGCAATCATATTATGATTCCTTTAATTATCTACCAACATTTGTAAATGAGTTCAAGCATTCACTGTGCCAATCCTATTGTCTACAATAAATCAAGATCTCCATTATACAAAGAAGGTTTCTAAATTAATTAGAAACAAAATACAACACATATAATGTTCATTTAATAATATATCTTTTAAGCACAAGAAATAAAATAATCTAACCTTATTTCATTACCAAGAGCTTCACTCTTTCACCCAAGCAAGATGAAGATTTAGTTACTCATAGATAAGAAGAAAGAAAGAGAGAAGAAGAGAAAGATGAACATAGTTTCACTTTAGAACAAGAGAAACTTACAACAAAGTAAAACAAGAAACAAGCATAATCATAACTTGTAAAAACTAAGCCTAACACCAAGTGCTCTAAATGATCAGCCAATGGTGCCTTTTATAGAGGATTAGGGATACAAAATGACAAGGAGGCTGATTAAGAGTAGGTGGATGAGTGGATGAATGAGTGGAAAATGCCAAATGGTGAGGATAAGAGTGAAAAATCATTAAGATTTCTTGTCTCTAAAATCATTCATTGCTTAAGTCATGGATTCCATCATCAAATAGAAAAGTCATCTTCATGAAAGTTGTAGATCTGGATCTTAACTTTCAGATGTCCAAATTTCAGCTCAAGATAATTCTTATAGCCCGAGATATGGCCTAATTACTGCAGACTGTTTAGGCCCAGTTTCAGCACCTCTGTTTTGACTTCCAGACCCAATATCACCTCCAAGCTGTCCGAATTAGCTCTTGTGTTCTTATGAAAGTTGTAGATCTGGGTCTTAACTTTCAAATATCCAAATTTCAACCCAAGATAATTCTTACAGCCCGAGTTATGCTCTGATTACTGTACACTGTTCAGGTTCCAGATACAAAACTCATGTTCTGTCTTCTAAGCTCATTTAGCTCTTCTAGATGTCCATATTTTACCTGGAGTTCTTCATGAAAGTTGTAGAGTTTTCTCTCAGCTTTCCTACAAGGTAAAATTCATCATTGCTAGACATCTAGAACTCAAGATATGACCAAAATACAGAAACAGTGTAAGACCCAAATAATGCTGAAAAAATCAATTATGTCCAATTTGAGTCCAATCTTACAAAACATAACCAGGCTTAATCAATTAAGTACATGAAGAGTGTAAATGATTAAAAATGAGGGTTTATTAATGTATAAAATATATGCTTATCAACAAGGTTCCAGGTCCATGGCCTGATGAGGTATCCAAAAAAAAAAAAGATGAAATGAAGAAGGGAAGAAAGAAAATCCAGCGGATTCCTAGCCAACAAAAGGGTCTGATGAAGAAAAGCACATGGACAAAGGGTTTGATTGGTCAAAGCTTTCTAGGATCGGCGTTGATTAAGATGACTTTGAATAAAAAAATGAAAAAAAAAAGAAAAGAAAAGAGGAACAAAAAAGAGAGAACAAAAAAATTTTAAGTCCATGTATTTTAAATTTCTGTCACTTACTTTGAGCGTATCGGTTCCATACATTTTAATTTTCTGTTGAGCGCATCGGCTCCATGCATTTTAATTTCTGTTGAGCGCATCGACTCCATGCATTTTAATTTTCTGTTGAGCGCATCGACTCCTTACATTTTAATTTCTGTTGAACACATCGGCTCCTTACATTTTAATTTCTGTTGAGCGTATCGACTCCATGCATTTTTAATTTCTGTTGAGCGCATCAGCTTCATGCATTTAATTTTCTATTGAGCGCATCGGCTCCATGCATTTTAATTTTCTGTTGAGTGCATCAGCTCCTTGCATTTTAATTTCTTTGAGCACATCAGCTCCATGCATTTTAATCTTCTGTTGAGCACATTGGCTCCATACATTTTAATTTCTGTTGAGTGCATCGGCTCTTGTCTTTTATTCTTTGAGCGCATCAGTTCCATGTATTTTAATTTCTTGAGCGCATTAGCTCCATTCATTTCTGTCAATTCTTTTGAGCGTATTGGCTCCTTGTATTTTATTTTCTGTTGAGCGCATCGGCTCCTTACATTTTATTTTCCGTTAATTCTTTTGAACGCATCGACTCCTTGCATGTTAAGTTTCTGCTAATTCTTTGAGCGCATCGACTCTTTGTATTTTAAATTTCTGTCAATTCTTTGAGCGCATCAGCTCCATCCATTTTAATTTCTATTAATTCTTTTGAGCGCATCGGCTCCTTACATGTTAAGTTTCTGGTAATTCTTTGAGCGCATCGGCTCTTTGTATTTTAAATTTATGTCAATTCTTTGAGCGCATTAGCTCCATCTATTTTAATTTTCTGTTAATTCTTTTGAGTGCATCGGCTCGTTATATGTTAAGTTTCTGTCAATTCGTTGAGTGCATCGGCTCTTTGCATTTTAAATTCCTGTCATTTCCTTTGAGCGCATCAGCTCTTCGCATTTTATTGTTTTCTCATTGTTTTGCATTTATCATTTTATGCATTACTAGACAAAATTGAGGTTCATGTCTTTACTCGTTTCTTACGACAATAATATAAAAACTACAGTTATTCTTATTATCTAGTAAGAAACAAGTAAAGAGGGGCAACTGTGAACACTCAATTTTGACCGAGTTCCAAAAAAAAAAGACAAAAGTGAAAACTAAAAAAAAGTAAAAAGTAAAAAAAAAAAGAAAATAAAAAATTATAGTCCACATTTTTAGCCCATTTTTTTTAACCCTTTTCTTAGCTCAAATGCATCAGCCCACCTTATCCTGGTCCAAAAAAAAAATAAAAAAAACTAAACATAACAAAACAAAAAAATAAAAAAAGGGCAATAACGTGCTGCTTGGTTGTGTTTCTATTTTTGGTTAGGAACCATTTTTCTTTTCTTACTTTATGATCATTTTCTTATTTTAGCCAAGCACTACCTATGCACCACTGCAGCACACACCTCACATTCCCATTACATAGCTTCTGCACACCCACTCACATTTTCACCCTCCATCTCCATTACACTCCTACAGACAGCACTTTGGTAGGATTGACTCTCACTCTCACACACTCACTCAGGTAGGGAACAAAAAAAAAGGATCACACACACTGGGGGGCTCACTCACGTAGAAGGTGAAGGAGGGTTCTTTCATTTTCTCTTCACCCACAACATTTCCACCATTTTCCATATTACCTTCATCTTCACCTTTCATCACTACCCATCTTCAAGTTCATATTCACAACAACCAACCTTGAACCTTCCATAACCTCATTTCATCTTCTTTCACTGTCACCATTTTGAACCTTCAACCACTCCACCATCACCACGTTAACAGTCCCTACCCAAGCCATCATCTTCCTCCAACCTCTCACCTTCACCCCTACCACCCAAACAACCACTTCCATAACCACCATCTAAACCAACACCTCACCCAACAATCAAGACCACTCCTCATCCCCTCACCACCCAAACCGTGAACCTCCCCTCACCACCACCTCCATTTTTATCAACGTAACCACCTCCACCTTCATTCTTATCCTTCATCCAACATCAAGCACCATAACACATCACCATCTTCCCTAAGCAGCCCCCATGCACCACATCCCGTGAAGGCCACCCTTCTAAGCTCCAACTTGTAACCACCAACCCACTACCTAGCCTACCACCACAACCTCCAACCGTGATTCACATCACTTCCCCACCAACCACCATTTCCTTTCACCAACTTGCACCACCGAGTTAACTCACCCCTCACCATAACCAACCACCTTCAACTCCAACCTCCATAGCCTTCAACCCGTAGCAACCACCCATCCACATAGTACCCCACCAACCTTTACTACCATTCCATATTCACCCAAACCTCCACTCCCAATCCACCACCATACACCATTCCCACCATCACCTTCCATAGATCAACAACCGCACCATAGCTTGGCTCACACCACCACCACAGCTACCATCAAGCCATAACCACCTTCACCATTGTCCTCAAGTCACCACCAAACACCATCACACAACCATCCATCACCCTCACCATATAACCCTTCAACCGTGACTCACCCCAAACTCACCTTCCCCATCAACACAGCCTCCAACGTCCAGTAGCCCCACGTCACACAGGCACACAACGTAGCTCCACCACGTCCAGCAAGCCCCACGTCACACGGGCACACAACAGCTCCACCATGTCCAAGCAGCACCACCGTCCAGTAGCCCCACGTCACGCAACCCCTGAACCTCGAGCCAGCATCTCCGTTTAGCAGCCACCTTCAGCATCTCTGTCCACCCCGCCACCACGCAGCACCCTGCACCACGGTTTGGAGCCAGCACCACCCACAAGACGTTGTGCATCTCGTCACAATGAGGTTCATGCGGTGTGCTCTGTTTTTTTACTTTCTTTAGTTATCTGTTTCTTTGCTTTTCTGTTTTCATGTTTCCTATTTCTTCTTTTTATTTATTTATTTGTATTATTATTACTATGGTTATTTTAGTTATTGATAAGGGAATGGTCGGTTTGTTAGGCTAGTTAGTTTGGATTTTTTTTTCTTTCCATTTTATGGTCTTTTAGGCTTGGGCCATCATATTTTACGTTCTTAATGTCTTTTGATATAATGGGTTAAGTGTGTTGTTAGTTTAGATAATTTTAGAGTGTTTTGTTAAGTATAAAAAAAAATAAAACAAAAAATATGAAGTGAGAAAATTTAGAAAGAAAATAAAAATCAAGCATAGTGGTTGTTTAAATAAAAAGATAAATAAAAGTAATAAAATAAAAAAATTAAAAAAAAAAAAAAAAAAAAAATTGTTTAACTAATGCAATGACCAATGATGATGATTGAATAGTGGATGCTATCTTCAATATCGTTTGGATCATAAAGTTTATTGAGTAGTCTAGTGCTAACTTGAACTTCGTGCAAGGATTATTTTGTTTTCAAACAAAATTCCTTTTCAAAAAATATTTTCTTTAATTAAAACTAATCTCACACTTATTTTCTAAAGAACTATGTGACTTTGATTTCCTTATTGTACCTGAGGGTACGTAGGAGCAGAATTTTCATTCTGTCAAGCCAAAAATTAAATTTTCATAATTTGGTTTTCCTTTCATTCTTTCTCCTAAAAAATAAAAAATAAAAATAGTTAAAATGTTTTTTTTTAAAGAGTAAAATAAATAAATTTAAAATTATCAAGTTTTTGCACAACTGACTTAAGGTATCGTCTCAGGACGGGTGTGATAGGGATGCAATGGGATTAAGTTTCCACCCTTCCTAATCTATAACCGACTCCCGAATCCGATCTGGTTTTCACAGACTGTTTTTTTTTATAAGAAAGGTTTTCCAATTTTTCCTAAATTCAAATAAAATTAGTGGCGACTCCATTTTCATTTTTAAAATCATCGCGAGTTGCTATTTCGCCACGATCCCGGTCGCGACAGCTACTGTGCATGTTCTATTAGGAGAGTATCCATCTTGAGTCATTAAAGGGTGCTCATAGGAGCATTCAGTATGGACATGTTTTTCACCCTATGATAAATGAGTCAGATCCATTCCCAACACTTCATTAAACACTAATTTCCCACCATCCATCCCTTGCCCTTCCCGTTGAGGCACGACTGAAGGTATAATCGGAGACCCTAACTCATATTCTCCGGCAAGTACATCATCACCATCAACTTAAAAAGATGGATTCATCAAGCTACACCCCATCCTCGGGCTAACACTGCACTTCTTCCATACACACCCTACGTCCCTTCTAACTTCCTTGACGTAGACATCAAATCCCTTGCCATCTACTGATAGATAAACCCAACCACCAATCGAAGGCCAGTATACTGTATCTATTAGGAGTCTTGCAGTGCCAAGGGACAAGGTTGATTCAGTTTCTCTATCGAAGCAAACGACCTCACCCCATCACTCCCCAATCTTCCTAAGATTATCATAAGACCAAGCATGAGGAGGAATACCAAGACATTCAAGTCATACTCTCCTAGTTAAACAAATTTCTTCCACTAACCATCTTCTATAGTCCTCAAAGTAGTTTTTCAAAAAATCACCCCCCGATGATAAAGCTTCCTCTATATCTTCCATGGATGAAAATGTCAAAAGAGCCTTTTGCTTGCCCATATCCTGCACGTTTGTGATTGAAGACCATTCACTTATCAGTTTTGCCGCTAGGGTATCGATATTAATAGGATAAGAGGTCTCCCCAACAATACTTCTCATCAACCATCTCATATTTTCTTCACATACTTCACCTTTAACTACCTTCATCTTCTCTTCTAGGATCTCCTCAACACTTTTCTCTATTCTCAAAGCCTTCCTGACATCACCTCTAACAATCTTTCTTCCCCTATTAAACTGATGATGTGAAGGGGCCCTGTTTTTCACTTAAGTTGCAGAGTTTGAGATAACCACATCTCTGTATGATCTCTCATCCCTAAAATTCATTCTTCCTTCCTTACCATGCACTACCACTGCCTTTTGTTGTGCCTTATTGTTTACATAATACTTCTGAGCGGCCATTCTTGAGTATGTCGCTTCCTGCACTTTCAATGCACAACCTCTAATCACCAGCCCATTTAACCTCTCAATTGCCTTTAAAGCCTCTTGCCGCCAATAGAGCCAAACAAAGCCAAAGGCCATAATGCAAGTTCTTCTCTTTTTCATAGAAATGTAAATGTCCGTAAGTTTCCTTTCATGTTTGAAAAACTGCCATAACCATGATCTTGTCATTGACATTGGTAGATTATCAATGAACAGAGTTGTTGTGGTTTTCTCCACTGTTTGGAAATGGAACCTATGACTGTCACCCCTCTCACACCCCCTCACGCTCCACCTCCCTCTCACACCTCATGGTTCCAAATTAATTAATTATAAAATATTGAATTTATTTATGTATTATAAAGTAGAGTAATGAAATGCCAAAAAAAAAAGAATTGATAGAATTTAGCCAAAATTCACCTACATTCAAAGGTAGTTGCTAGAGATTTGAGTTTGAATCCCAAATACACAAAAAAGGTGATTATTGAATAATAATACAAAATCAATGAAAATTACTCATTCATTCAATATTCAATATCAATTCATTCTGAGTCGTAATAGGTTAAATAAATTCAAACTATCTATCATTTTTTTATAACGTATGAATTTTTAAAAAATTACTGAGCCTGACGTCAAAATATCAATTTTGTCCATCACAAAAGCTTATTCTAAATCAATTTAATTGGAATTGATTCTTACAATAGAAATTACGGAAATCTTAAATCCCAATGGTTAAAAAAAAAGTGCAACCAAAGAATTTAAAAGACGCTCAGAAAGCAGTGCAACTTTTGCAAAATATTTTGTGGCTGTATCATATGAAAGTTTGGGCCATGTTAGTATGACCCTATATTGAAAAAACAAAAATGATATGTACAAAGTTTTTACCGCACAAAATTCATAAAAACTGTGTAAATTATAATGAATAACTAAACCTACAAACCATTAGGGCTTAAGAGTTCTCAGAAGAGAATAAATGTTAGAACTTTGAAGACATTACTTGTGGGAGGGCCTAATTGTATTGCTCCACGCTCGAATGGATTTATCTTATACCAACAAGGTATGGAGATATCTTGAGAAAAAAAACAAAAAGAGGTAATGAATAACCAACGAAGGTCAGACATGGTGGTAAGTGAGCTGAGTTCCTAGGGGAGGACAAAAATTCAAATTCTAACTAGAGACAACAATTATTGGAGGGTCCATTGGTTAGTAACCAATCACGATCGTTCTCGAGAGATTAGTATTACAATAATTTATGTTGGAATATTCTGATCAAAGACAAAAAATAAAATAATGAATAAAATTGTTCAGTCACTCATAAAATGTTTGTTAGGGTTTGTGGGAAAAAATTGAGTCTCAAAGCAATGTCTATAAGAATACTCCAATTAAAGAAAAAAAAAAGTAATGAATAAAATTTTTATTAGTCACTCTATGTGTTTAGATTAACTGTAAAAAAAATTATTTTAATAATTAATTATAATAAAATCAGTTTTATATTTAGATATATTAGTTAAAAAATAATTTTAAAATAATGTATTTCATTTGAATTGTTTGAAAAAATTATTTTTCTATAATAAATTACTAAAATGATATGAATTAATTTATTTATATTATATAATATTTTATATTTTAAAATTATTTTGATAAAAATATAACATAATTACCTTTTGAAGAAAAAACTTTTGAATATAATGCTCAAAAATCTTGATAACGAAGAAAAGTTTTTTAAACTTTGAAATTTTTTTTATCACTTTATTCGATTTAGCCCAAATATCACTTTAACTCATAAAAAAGCTTTTTAACTCATCAATTTTTTTTTGACAAAAATTAAACAGAAACTTAATGTTTGTTAGGGTTTGTGAAAAAAAAAATTCTTTGTGCAATATTATTACTGAATAAAAAAATGTAAAGAGACAAACAAAATGTGCGCAATTATGGTTACGGATGCTAAAAAGTGATTTGCACGTGTTCGATATGGTAAAACGTAACAATGAATCTCTTTGTATGAGTGCATCTAACACGTAGGATTTAAGCACATCTTCTATTTAAAAAATGACATTACATAAAAAATGGGTCCCACCAAAACAAAGTCATCGATTTAGTTTCAAACCATGTCAGTTAGCCAGGAAATGGGGTTAGCCAAGCTTTTTTATTTTTTACTGAAAAAATGTTTCCGCAGAAACCAAAGTCATCCGACAAACCAGGTACCAAATTACAAGATTACGAATGAAGTCACGAAATTTTTCAATCCAAACATAAGGTGTGTAGTTTAGTGATAAAAATTTAATTATTTTAATAATTAATTATTGTAAAAATTTATTTTTATAATTAATTATAATATAATTAATTTTATGTTTGAATATATTATTTAAAAAATAATTTTAAATTAATTTATTTTATTTAGATAATATAAAAAAAATTATTTTTATGTATAAAATTATAAAAAAATATAAAAAATTATATAATTGAAGACAAAATAATATTTACATCTCAAAGTAAATGAAATAATTTATAATTTATAATTATAAGTTTTAATCTTTAGTATTATAAAAAAATTTTATAACACATTAAATTTCATGTAAAAATTAAAACTAATTTTATTAAATATATTATAATACTGTTAAAATAAATTTTTTTCAAAAAAAAAACTATTTGAGAATAAAAAAATCGTTTCCAAATACGTACGTAATGTTCAAACAAAGGGATAGAAGAGCAGGGTGTAGACTTTGCTGAATACTGCTTACTATTAATAAAGCTTTTTGAATGTTATTCATGGTTGACACAATTAATAAAGATAAATTGCATTACTTAAATTAGATGAGATTTGTTTCTTATTAGGGTCTATTATAATTGAGTTATTTGTAAATATTCTTATAAACACTCATTGAATCTAAGAGCTGCTCTGATCATGATATATGACCTCCACTTTTCATCTTAAATTTTTTATGTACCCAAAAAAACTTTTGGAGTTTAGTTGCAAAAGCTTCATCTAGCTTTCTTTTGCAGCAGCCACCACTATCCCTTAAGTCACGGACGACGACCCTGCACCACAGCCAACATCCAGCGAAGCATCAAAGCTCAAGTTGAGAATGCCATTGGTTGGGGGTTATTAGTGGGAGGCTTGCTGAGCAGTTGTTGAGCTCGGGGTTGTACATGTAGGGAGAGATCTAAGCTCCTGGGTCACTTTGAACTTGCTAAGAATGTCCATAGATAGCTGTAAAATCTGATAGTGAGATTAACACATGTTCAAATACGTATATGATCAACAATATTGCCATTTAATCTAGGACACATTTGCGTGCATGCTTGAAAATTTCCATAAACTAGATGGCTAAGAGCCCGTTTAGTATGAAGGATAAGATAATACTTGATAGTATTAGGTTTGATAGTATAAAATTTGATAGTATAAGACTTGATTGTATAAGACTTAATACGTAACAGTTGGATATATCAAAGTGTTTAAAATTGTATAATGAAAATTTTTTTATAACAACTTCTATATCAAAACTCAATCAAACCTAATTTCACTCTTCAATACTTGATTAAGTTATCTGTTATTGTAATATATAAGAAGATTTTGATGGATAAATTTATACAATATATTATTTATATTAAAAAATTGATAAAATTATAATATATTATATTAATTTATTCAATCAGATCTGATACAACATGTCAAATAAGTCGTAAGTGAATCAGGTTTAATTAAAGGCCGTCAGGTCATAATTCAAATGGGATGGCTATTGGCTAAGCACACTTAACACGTAATTTGAATTATCTTTTATTATCTTGTTCCTTTATTTAATTTTCAATTTCTAAGTTTTCCGACGCACCAACTTATTATAATGTGATGAAATCATATTCAAAGCCTTTACTTCCGTCCTAGCTCGTCTGAGATTTAGACTAGCCTCAATTGTTATATCATCAACATTACACCTAAATTTTAAAAATTAACCGGTGCCAATTTTTTTTTTTTGTCTTTGATTAATTATTCACACATTTTCAGGCTAATGGCGGTGTTAGGTAAAGACTCATTTCAAAATGACGATTATTTGAACTCATGACATTGTGTAGGCAAAATTCGTCTAGAATCACATGCTACTTCCAATATGACGGTGCCAATTGAGTTGCAAATTCATTTACATCTTCAAATAACTTTGTAGTTGTTGCATATCATGATTAAAATAAAATGATCAGTCAAAACAATTAGTAAATAAATTATTATCATTTTAAAAGTATAGATTGTTACCATAATTTATGATATTGATACAATTTGTGGCAATAAATACATGCATCTTTTGGCAAAAAAGAAATACAATAAATACGGGTTATTTGGTGTTCTTTCTTTTGGGAATTATTATTATTATTTTTTAACATAGTATGTGCAAGCAGAATTTGGATAGAAGAGACGACTAGCTTAGTGCGCACAATTTCTTCTTTTTTTTTTTTTTGTACGAGAGAAAGGATAGTTGGGTACTTCTTTTTTTTTTTTAAATGTAAGATTTGCCCCAATTTAATCTCTCTTCAAGAAAATAGGGTTGACAATCAACAACTTTCATATTTTGTTTTGGACAAAATAAACAAAATCATTCTTTATAAAATAATTAGTCTTTAAGATATTTTAGTAACTTAGAATTATCAATTCTAATGAAGAAAAAAAAGTCATAACAATAATAAGGATAGATAATAGAGAAATAAAAATTTAATGAATAAAGAGATTTTGATTATTGACTTTAATTACTAATTGAAAAATATTATATAATTAAAAATTTGTGAGTAGATAATATTCATTAGAAATTGTATTTACTAGTATTTTAATTCAATTATCATATCTTAAAGATATAAAAAAAACGTTTTTAATCCAGCGTCATTTACTTTTATATTATTAAATTATAATTCTATTCACATATTTGTAATATATAATACTTCTTAATTTAAAAATGATATGAATATACTATACGTAGTTTTTAAAAATAATATGGATATAAAATGTACTATATCCATTATTAAAGTATATTACATAAATTGTTTATATTTTATAAAATTATTTTATATAAATTTACGTACCAAAACATTTATTTTACAAACTTTTTATGTATAAGTAATTTTTATTTTTATAAAATAATTAAACTTTGTATTTTTTGTATTTAATAAGAAAATTCAAATTCTCTCCTATCATTAAAATTAAAATCTTCATTAAAACTATATTTCTTTATTCTCTCTTTTCATATTAATGTTAGAGTTTATTATTCTCTTCTTTTATTAAAGTTGATGATCCGTTGAGTTAATAAAGTAATCTTAAGACTAATTATTTTATGAAGAAGAATTTTGGTTATTTAATTCAAAACAAAATGTGAAGATTGTTAACTTTTACATGAAAATGTAGAGGTGTATATATATATATATATATATATATATATATATATATATATTTTATTCTAGTGAGAGGAGTCTTTATTATGAGAGATGAGAGGAGTGAATGTTGACCATTAGATCTTACATGAATGGTCAAAATTATAACATAAATGCACTTTTTTCATGTGACTTTTTAAGTGGTCCATGGCACGACCTTTAAGTAACTTTTAATCTTGACCATCCATGTATGGTTGTATGGTCAAGATTTACTCCTCTCACTCTCTCACAATAAAAACTTCTCTCACTAGATATGCCCTACTAGATATGCCTCATATATATATATATATGTATGTATATATATATATATATATATATATATATATATATATATATATATATATATATATATATATATATATATATATATATAATCAAAAGTTTTTTAATTAAATATGTAAGAAGTGAATTTTGTTAGGTCACAAGTTTGAGCCTATAGCTCATTGAGCCTAAAGGGTTCAAGTAATACAAAATTTGATGTTGACTCATTTAGCTCATTATAAAGTTCAAGTGACTCTTAAGCTTAAATTGAACCAAGTTAAGAAGATATGTTTACTTGCTTTCTTTGAACCGAGTCTAAGCTCACTGTATTCTTATTGAGTTGAGTGTGTGTCAAGCATGACTTGACTCATTTTCATTTCAACATGAAAATCACTATAAGAAAATCATTTATGCTAAAAGAAAAATTATATAAGAGGTGATAATAAGAGAAAATATAATGATATATAATTGTACACATATGTTTAGGCAAGATCTATTTAATAATATGCACAAAGGTTTTACCTCACAAAATTCATAAAAAAACTGTGTAAATTATAATGAATAACTAAACCTACAAACCATTAGGGCATAAGAGTTCTCAGAAGAGGATAAAGATTTGAACTTTGAAGACATTACTTGTGGGAGGGTCTAATTGTATTTGCTCCATGATCGAATGAATTTATCTTATACCTGCAAGGTATGGAGATATCTTGAGAAACAAAAAAAAAAAAAAAGCGATAATGAATAACCAACCAGAGTCAAACATGGTGGTAAGCGAGCCAAGTTCTTAAGGAATGACCAAAATTCAAATTCTAACTACAGAAGGCAATTATTGGAGGGTCTGTTGGTTATTAACCAATTACGACTATTCTCAAAAGATTAGTATCACAATAATGCATGGAGGAATATTTTGATCAAAGATAAAAATTAAAATAATGAATAAAATTGTTCAGTCACTCATTTAATGTTTGTTAGGTTTTGTAAGAAAAAATTGAGTCTCAAAGCAATGTTTATAAGGATGCTCCAATTAAAGAAAAAAATAAGTAATGAATAAAATTTTGTAGCCATTCTATATGTTTGGATTAATTGTAAAAAAAAAATATTATTTTAATAATCAATTATAATATAATCATTTTTATATTTAGATATATTAGTTAAAAAGTAATTTTAAAATAATTTATTTTATTTAAATTGCTTGAAAACATTGTTTTTCTATAATAAATTATTGAAAATATTGTAAAATGATTTATTTATATTATATAATATTTTATATTTTAGAGTTATTTTAGTAAAAATATAACAGAATTACCTTTTAACTTATGAAAAAACTTTTTATCACTTTATTCGATTTAACCCAAATATCATTTTAACTGATAAAAAAGCTTTTTTGACAAAAATTAATCTTTACCCAACAGAAACTTAATGTTTGTTAGAGTTTTGAGAAAAAAAATTCTTTGTGCAATATTATTACCGAATTAAAAAATGTAAAGAGACATATAAATAAAAGGTGCGCAATCCAATTATGACCGATGCGAAAAAGTGATTTGCACGTGCTCGATATGGTAAAACGTAACAATAAATCTCCTTTGTATGAGTGCATCTAACACGTAGGATTTAAGCACATCTTCTATTTAAAAAATGACATTACATAAAAAATGGGTCCCACCAAAATAAACTCATCAATTTAGTTTCAAGCCATGTCAATTAAGAGAGGAAATGGAGTTAGCCAAGCTTTTTTTATTTTTTACTGAAAAACTACTTTCGTAGAATCCAAAGTCATCCGACAACACAGGTACAAAATTAGAAGATTATGAATGAAGTCACGGAATTTTTCAATCCAAATATAGTTTCAAACAAAGGGATAGAAGAGCAGGGTCTAGACTTTGTTGAATAGTGCTTACTATTAATAAAGCTTTTTGAATGTTAATATAGATTGACATAATTAGGAAAGATGAATTGCATTAATTAAATTTGTTAGAATTTGATTTTTATTAAGGTCTATTATAAGTAGATTATTTGTAAATACTTTTGTAAACATTTATTGAATTTGGAGAACTGCTTAATCATGATATAACAGAATCACTTTTTATCTTAAATTTTTTATGTCCCAAAAAAAAAAACTATTGGAGTTTAGTAGCAGGAAACTTCATCTAGCTTTGTTGCAGCAGCCACCACTATCCCTTGAGTCACGACGACGACCCCTGCACCACAGCGAACATCCCTCGACGCATCAAAACTCAACTTGAAAATGCCATTGGCTGGGGGTATCAGTGGGAGGCTTGCTGAGCAGATGTTGAGCTCGGGGCTGTAGGGAGAGCCCTAAGCTCCTGGGTCACCTTGAACTCGCTAAGAATGTCCATAAATAGCTGTAAAATCTGATAGTGAGTCACTTAGAGCATGGTTGAATTATTTCTCAATCAAATAATTTTTTTTTTAGAAAAAATTGATGTAGCAATATTCTTATGTGTTTCAAAAAATCAGTTTCAACTTTAAAATGAAATTTAATGTATTATAATTTTTTTTATAATGTTAAAATTTTAACTTATGATTCTAAATTATAAATTATTCCTTACACTTTAAAAAATGGATCCGAAAATGTTTAGTGGATGAAATTTAAAAGTTATGAATCACATTATCAAATTAGATTATAGTATCTATCAATAAAATATATTATAGCACAAAAAATAATATATAATACCTTTATCGAAGTCGAACAAAAATAAAAGTCAATTAACAAAACACTAAACCAAAAAGAAAGAATTAAAACATAAAGAGCTTGGAGGCATAGTTTTAATAAAATACTAGATAGATAAAATTCTTAAGAAATAAAAGATGAAGACTTACAACAAAGTTAAGAAGGCGAGATATTTCTTATGCTTGGGACTCAACTCTCTCAAATTGAACTTGTTAAGTCGGTAAGTCCCTGCTGTACAGCTATGACTTCTCTGTTCATAGCTCATCCATTCCCTTTGAGGTCATAAATGAACAATAAAATTAATTAAGAGAAATAAAAAGAATGAATGAAGAGTTATGCCTTAATCTTTATGCGTCTGTGCTGTGTTGTGTGGGAGTCTAGAAGGCTGTGAGATAAATTGAAAAGTGAATGATTTTTTTTATAATTTAAAAATACTTTTTTGTAATTATAAGACTTTAATTACCAAGTATTAACAGTAACCTAACTGCCAAAGTTCACGTGAAGATAAGATTAGTGGACTTTACTTATATTCTTTTAAACATTTTAACAAAATAACTTTTTGATATTAACAATTGTCAATAGATAAGTTTTATTCTTTAAACTTTAACTTTTGTTTCACATTATAAACATTTAATAAAATATTTTTTATTTATTTGGAGAGGCCGTGGTCCATGAACAACCTCTTTCAATTTGTTCTTATTTTAAGATGTAAATACTATTTTGTCATCAATTAAATATTTTTTAATTATTTTATATCTATTTTAATAATTTAATGCGTAAAAATAATTTTTTTTATATTATCAAAATCGAAATAAATTAATTTAAAATTATTTTTAAATTAATATATCTAAACATAAAATTGATTTTATTATAATCAATTATAATAAAAAAATTATATAATAATTAATTATTAAAAAAATCAAAATTTTACAACTATACTCACTTAATATTCGGCCAAAGCACCAGCCACAGCTAACTCACTCTCTTTCGGCTTAAAGTTGAGTTGTTCTGATATTAAATTGTTTAATTTCTTCGGTGGGGCCAATTTTTATGTGCTGTCACTTCTTAATTTGGATGTTCCTAAATCCTAAGTGTTAGACTTGTATATATCCATACGAGAATTTTTCATAATTAATGATTAGGTACCTAGTTATCTTCTATAAAAGGATGCCTAACCACTTTGCAAATCATATTCAGTCTCACTAGCTGGACCTGGTAGCCAGAGCTTCTTCTGATTTCTGATCACATCAAGCACTTACCTATCCAACCAATCATGGAACCTACAAATAACCTTTCCCATGATCATGAATGGGTCATAAACATTAGCCGTTCACTCGAAGGAGAAGACAACGAAGAACTGAATTCGATGAGCATCTTCAACGTACCCAAAGCCTTGTTTTCCTCCAAACCAGAAGCATATACCCCACAAATCATAGCCCTTGGCCCATACCATCACCGCAGGCTCGAACTCGTCGAGATGGAGCAGCATAAACTAGGTGCAGCCAAGAAGGTACAACACAAGTTGAGAGCCATCAAATTCTGCGACTTTGTGACTCACATCGCAGAAAACGACATCCACATACGATCTTGCTACCACCGTTACTTGGACTTTGACCAACAAACCGTTGCTTGGATGCTAGCTATTGACGTGAGCTTCTTGTTTCTTTACCTCCGAACCTACCAGGCTGATAGAAGGAGGCAACGCTCAGTGTCGTTGAGTAGAAGAAGCTCGTCAAAGATAGTTCATTTGATGGATTGTGCTCGGAGGAACACTTGGCACCAAGCTGTTCTTAGGGATATAATCATGCTGGAAAACCAAATACCTCTGTTTTTGCTGAGAGAGCTTCATGGTTTTTGCAATCCTGAAGCCAATAAAGACGAAGTGTTGACCTCTATGTTAATAGGTTTCCGCAAAGATCTTGCGCCTATCAAACATGTAGATGAACAACGTTTCAAAGAAGAGTGTTTCACAAGAGCCCATTTACTTGAGCTTTTGTATTACACGGTTGTAGCACACATCGATTTGCCAATTGAAGGAGATCTTCGTGATCGTGAAAGAGAGAATAAGGAGAAGAAACAAAAGGAGATTGGTTGCGTTGAAGCGGCAATTATCTCAATCTGGCGCTTCATGTGCTTTCTCATCAACTTTTTACCTGTACACTTAATCTTCCAAATCTTCAAGTGCAAACTTTTCATGCAATTGATCGCGGTGCCATGGAATGTCATAGCTTCCATTTTCAAGATTCGTGCCAAAACTGCCATAAGCGACATCGTATTGTCCGCACAGGATGTGATCGAAGAAGCACAGAGTGCTGTAGCTGAACACGATGATCACAAGGAAGAAAGCCCGTTGGTGGAAGAGATCGCAATCCCAAGCGTTGAAGAACTCTCAAAAATCGGTGTCCAGTTTTGTCCCACAAAAGGAGGGTTGAACACCATCAAATTTGACAAATGTTCAGCAACGTTTCACCTCCCAGTTATCCACTTAAACGAAAATTCAGAAGTTGTTCTGAGGAACCTGGTGGCTTACGAGGCATGCATTGCGCCTGAAGGGATGGTGTTTACACGCTACACGGAGTTGATGAATGGAATAATAGACACAGAAGAGGATGTGAGGATTCTGAGAGAGGCTGGGATTTTGTTGAACAGGCTCAAGAGTGATAAAGAGGTGGCGTCCATGTGGAATGGAATGACGGCGTCAGTGAAGGTAACCAAAGTTCCCATTCTGGACAAGGCCATTGAAGGTGTAAATGCCTATTATTCTGCGTGCTGGAAGGTGAAGGTGAAACGGGGAATGAAGAAATATGTGTATGCTTCGTGGCCTTGTCTTACGTTTCTGGCTGCAAACCTTATTATTTGCTTGACTGCTGTGCAGACTCTTTGCTCTGTGTATCGCTGTTCCAAATGGTTGGGTGCTTTGTGATTATGAATACATGAATTTGCGCTGTTCGTCAACATATATAGAGTTAGATACTATGAATTGCTAATATGTTATTTACACATTATTTTCTTGTGACTATTTTTATATTATTTATTTTTTAAATAATAAAATAAGATAATCATATTTTTTAAAACATATTTCTTCTCTTGCTTTTTTTTTTAAATAAAGCAAGTATGTGTAAAAAGTGAAAAAAAAACTGTTTAAAAATAATTTTGCTTTTAAAAATGCTATTTCTACCAAAGCATTTTAGGAGATGTTTGGCGAATATGAGGTGGCACCAAACTCATTTCTTACTTTGACTACTTATGTATTTATATATAATTCTTGAGAAATTTTTAGGTGTTTTTAGAATAAAAAAAAATTTCTTACTCTATATTATTAAATATGTAATATATCAATTTTATGAATCATTATTTTCTCTAACTTTAATGCTACATTTTCAATTCACACTTAATTTCTTTGCACTATTTCTTTTTGAAACATATTTTCTTAAAAAAAATTAGGTGATTTCCAAATTCTTGAGAGATTCTCTTTTTTTTTTTTTCCCAACTCTTGGCTTTATTAATTTGATTACCATCTTTCTTAAGATTTTTTGGTTTAAAATCCCAGCTCTTGGTGTGTTAGAATTATAATAATCCTTCCATCGAGTCAAGGAGAGAATAATCCACAATGAACCAAGTTTATCTACAAAATACAATTTTCTAATGAGTTACAATCGCCATCTAAAGCTTAAAACTTAACAATATGCAACTTGGCTCTGATATTCAATTTGATTTGCTCTGAATGATTAATAAAGTAGGTATGTGTACAAAGTGAAAAAAAAAAAAAAAGTTGTTTAAGAATAATTTTCCTTTGCAAAATGTTATTTCAACCAAATCATTTTTGGAGATGTTTCGCGAATATGAGCTGGCACCTTGGTAGTGAATAACCGGCGTGCACACTTATTTTCAAACCCGTTTCTTACTTTGACTACTTATGTATTTATATATAATTCCTGAGAAATATTTAGGTATTTTTAAAATAAAAAGTTTTTCTTACTCTATATTATTAAATATGTAACATATGATTTTATGAACCATTATTTTCTCTAACTTTAATGCTAAATTTTCAATAACACTTAATTTCTTTGCACTATTTCTTTTTCAAACATTTTTTCTTAAGAAATTCTTAGGTAATTTTGTCATGAAAAAAGACTTTATTATATATTATTCAATGTATGTATAACACTTCAATTTTGTATATCATATTAGTCTTTAATTTTAACGTTAACTGTATTTTTAAAATGATAAAAATTAAATAGTATAAAACAGAAGTTTTTCTTAGTCGCGGATCACTTAAAAAAAATCTCGTTGTTGCCATCTAAGCTAACATGCAAGGGGGAAACATTGCATAAGTCATTTATATGCATACGTTATTATACCTACAAAAGTGAGATTTTATTTTAAAATTAATCATATAAGGTGCATATTTAATTTTTGGGTTTTGTTAAGTTGTGACTTTAAAGAATAGGTTATGAAGTATTTATTATTTTTCATTAAATTATCATAATTACTTAAAGAAAAACATATATTAGATGGTTTTTGAATTTTCAAAAAATTAAATGCTCCAGAAAATCGCTAATGGGCAACACAAGTTGACATATTACGTTTTATGCAAAATAGGCATTTTATTTCCTTGTCTTTATATTCTTTTTCAATTTATTCTTTTATCTTTCTTTTTCTAATTTGGTCCCCTATTTTGTAAATCATTTATTAATGTGATTCTCTCGTCACGATTATGTTACCTCCCTAACATGAGTGATAACGTGTCACGCATCGATTATACCATGTCATTGTCATGTCATATTAATGATATCGTTACCGTTAGTGATAAGTTATCACTTCTATTAGAGTTTATAACGAAAACGCGACTGAGGACTACATAAATAGACAATTTACATGACGAAAAACTAAATTAAAAAAAAGATAGAAGATCAAATTAAAAATAAATAAATACTTGACTAAAATACCTATTTTGCCTTTGTTCAAGTTAATTGAGTAAATTACATTCGGTGCATATGAAAATTTCATAATTAAGATCATGTTTGCTACATGGAATCATATAATCATATAATATATAAAGATAAGGTACATAATCTGAAAAGTTATCATATGTCTTCCTTGTCATCAAGTGCATAGTTTGATTTGATGACATGTGTCAAATAACAAAGTTAAATTTTTGTCATATGTCATATGATGTGATCATTTTTTCTACGTGTAAAGTGATGTGACTAATGCCACATTTATAAAAAATAAATTAATTAATTAATAAAAAAATCAAATAATTCCAAATCAAAATTACGTTTCAGCTTTTTAGTTTCATCTTTCTCAAATTCCTGGTAATAGAAAAAAAAAATCCTACTTTTTTTTAATGAAATACAAAAGTATGATGAAATTTCGAAAGACTCATTCTTTAGAAGAAATAGAAGAATATTTTGAAACCTATAATTTCTAACAAAATAAAATGCTATGTTGAAGCCCCAAAATACATATCGATTTTCTTCTTTATCGTGGTTGCTTGATCTTATTCTTATGAGTACAATATTATGAGTCTTACGAACTGTACTAGCAAGCGATGTAAAAGACTCATGATTTTGCGAACAAATCAAAGTTATGTAAAAATAAAGACAAAGAGGGTAGTTGAGAAAGAAGAATAAGAACATGTGAGGAATTGTACCTGGGAGTAACAGTTGCTAAAGCAAACGAGCAGTGACTGATGGTAGTGGACCTCCGGCAACCTCTAGGTTGGGAGTGTGAGTAGTTGAGAGGTTATGACATTCTTCCAAGTAGCTTTGTTACTTTTGTCAAAAATCACCAATTGTCAATTTCTATAATTGGTAAATTTTTGAATTTATTGTAGAATTATTTTCAGTTATTATTTCTAATTCCTTTCCATTATTGTAGAAGGCTAATTTATGTTTCTTTTCAATTTTTCACCAATGAATCAATTATAGCCTAGGTTATCAAATTTGTTGTATAAAAAAAAAAGAGTTGCAATTATTGGCTCCACCCAAAAATGAGAGAATTATGAATAGATTAATATTTTGTGCGACAAATCAAACCATTTTGACCCGATAGAATATATATTTGTAAGTTTTACAATTTATAATGCAATTTGTTCAATTTCCTAATATATATTGTGGTCAACAATAAATATTAGTTTGAATTTATTTTTAATGAGAACCATGACATACAAAATAATATAATTTATCTTATTTAATTTCCTCATAATTTAAAAAATAAATCAATGTAATTTTCTATACTAATTTTTTTCTTCAGAATTTTAGATTCAAACCAAGTGAAAAACTACTCAATCAATTACCATCATTGTCAATTACCATTAGAACAGGCCTCCCATTTCCTACATAAAGAGCAAGTCATAATTTTTGGTACAAAAATCAAATAATAAAATAAATAAAATAAAATATAAAAAAATAATAAGCAGAAAACAAAATAAAAAACAAAAAAAAAATAAGATAAGAAATAGAGGCATTGTTTTTTGGTCCTCGAGGAACTTCTTCTCTTGCGATAATCATTCTTTTCTTTTTGGAAGAACTTCCTCCATAGAATATGTAAGTTTGTGTTTGAAGTACGAAGTACTAGAAAAATCGGTTTGAAGTGCCTGAAATTACCAAACAAGATCTCTCTTCCAAGATGAGCAAAAATTCAAAATGTAAATTGTCAGAAAATATTAGAAACAAATATGCACAAAAGAAAATCACAAAAAAAATTTATTCACATTTCATGTTGATTAAAAGTATGTTTTAAAATCAGTGAAAATATTTTCATGCTCTACATGACACATCTAATAATGAAGTATTTTTTATTCATATTTAATAAAGAAATGAGATCTGATTTAACATTTTTATTTTTGTGATTATAGTTGATTCAACTTTAAACTCATACCTTGTTAGATATTAATAATCCACTAAGAAATTTTTTTTATGAAAATTGATTTAATGATTTAAAGAAATATTTCAAATGATTTGACTGTAAATACACTACAAAAAACACGCTAAATTGCTGCGATTTTTTTTGCGAGGGTTATCAAATTCTACAAATTGACACAAATTGTCGGAGTTTTTTTTCCTTTCAGTGAAAGTTATTAATCCCTGCAAATTAAAAAAAAGCTTATTTTTATATTCCCTCTATTTTTTGCCCTCTATCTCCATATCCCTCTCCCTCTCGTGCTCTCCCTCTCACTCTTGTGCTCTCACTCTCATTCTCACTCTCCCTCTCACTCTCACTCTCCCTCTCACCACTGCCATGCGAAGGCCCTGAACTCCCAACGTTCGTCGTCTGTCACCAGATCCACACACGTCACCAGATCCGCACGCTTCCGTCACTCGTCTTGTACAACCGCACCATCCTCTGCTCTCACTAGCATCCTCTGCACCTCACCAGAACTCCCAACGCCACCCACAAACCCAAATCCGCCTTGCACAGCCACGTCACGCACGATTCTGCCTAGATCTAGCCGCCATTGTCAAGTATGGTTCTCCATTCACTCTCTATGTTTGTAGAGAAATTATAATATATTTTTAGAATAATAATAAATATATATTTTAAATATCTATCTAAAATAATGTATAGGCATCTCCTTCATAATTTATGGTCAAATTCTAGAAGATGAGAGTTAATAAGTCTTCAACGATTGTTTTTTATTACTACTGCTGCTGCTGGTCCTTCACAGTTTTTGAAAGTTAACAAGTTTTCAAGTTTCTTTATTATTTGAAGTTGAATCTGTCTC
The DNA here is from genome assembly GCA_029884605.1 of Ormosia emarginata. Taxonomy (NCBI): domain Eukaryota; kingdom Viridiplantae; phylum Streptophyta; class Magnoliopsida; order Fabales; family Fabaceae; genus Ormosia; species Ormosia emarginata. The sequence goes on along the minus strand of JAQQTP010000075.1, from coordinate 5,774,295 downwards.
TTTTCTTGAAATTTGAGATTTCAAATGCCTGCTGATAGATTTTCTTATGTTATGAAGTGTACCAAATGCATAATATTTTATAATTAGCAGGGACGGCAAGCCTATGAACTATATACGTTTCATGGTACTTTGCAGTATAAAAAAACGTCTTGTAATATAGTAAGAAATTATGAATATCATATGGTATTCTACAATGTACTATAGAGTATTGCAAACTAGGTAAATATGGCAAGGACTAGGAAAAAATCAAGCTTGTTAAAAAATAGGTATAACGTTCACATGACAGAAAACACGAACGCTGAAAAGATATATATCGAATGGCTGATGTAGTGAGTCAATTGTGTGTATATTTTAAAAATCTACTAGCTCTTAATAAGACTTGATTCTGTTGAATACCTGTTGATAAGTTCTACAACATATGTTGAGCACACGAGGAGGAATTCGATATACGTTATTGCTAAAAACTTGGGCTTTTCATACAAAAATTATTTGTACATGCCAGGCTTTTATTCAAATTATGTTCTTCTATTTGTCTATTTCAGCTGATTTAATTTGCATGTAACAAATGTTGCAAATTTCTTAGTATTATTATGCTTTTATTATTTGCTCCTATTTGTTTTGTACTTATGTGAGTAATAATAACTGGTTAATATGAGATGTTAAAGAGTGGGGATTTTCTTTTCATTTTTATTGGTTAACACTAATAGTTTGTTATTGTGCATTTTTATTGTTTCTAAGAAAGAAAAATAATCTTACAGGATCGTTGGTCTAGAGATGTATGAATTTCTAGAAATAGTTATCCAATCATTAACTATTTTCACTGTCTCTGTGTTCTCGGCTAAAATGGCGTTACTTGTTTGTAGTAGTAAGTAGTTAGTTGTTTCCTAGATAGAGAAGAGAAGATAAAGATGGAAAAAATGAGAATCCACATTGGTGATTGTGCGCTCGTTTTTGTGCTTTACATTTTACACTCACGCTAGAGCTGGAATGGCCAAGAGTCAATTTTAACAGAAAAATGTTAACAATAGCCTGATATGTCTTTATGAAGAAGCATATTCTAAAACAAATTATTCTATCTTAGTAATTCAAAATTCAAGAAAGTAGCCTAAAAAGCACGTAAGATAGCTTATTATAAGTCATAATAGTGCTAATAGTGTTATAATAGCACGTAAGCACGTAAGATAGCTTATTATTTAATAAAGTTGGTGTCTTGAAAATCATAATAGTGCTATTATAAGTTAGTTTGTATCAATATTGTCTACATGAAGATATTTTGGTTTGTATTTTGATTGGGTAATTCTATCTTCCTTTTTATTGGTTCGTTGTTTCAGATTTACAAGTGGAGGTACAATATCAACAAATTGATCTATCTTTCTTGCTTGCTTGGAAGTGAGTTATCTTTCATCACTCCTTCACTCTATTTTTTTTTAAGTTAATTACAATTTTCACTTTTAAGTTCTCTCTATACTTGTTTGCTTTGTAAATGTAATTTTAGATAAAGTTAGGAATATACTTTATAAATGTAATGTTATGAAATTGGAATGATTATCCCTTGAGTTTGTTTTGTCTATAATTTTTTTTTAAGTTTCCCTATATTTGAACTTCTTTCTTTTTGGCAGCATATTTGTGTTGAGATTTATCTTGTTCAACCATCGTTTTCATGATTTTCTGAAGTTGTGCGTGAAGTTAATACTTGCCGATGGATAAATCTTGCATTACAAAGCCAAGGAACACAATGGAATACTCAATTGGTTTAAGTAATTTCCTTAATTTTGCATTTGAGAATGGGGCCATTGGGGATACAATACGATATCTGTGTCCAAAGTGTGGGTTTTGGGAAATGGCAAACTAGAAATGTAGTCGAAGATCACTTGCTTTGGAAACCATTCCCCAAAAATCATGTTATATGAAATCTTCATGGTGAGAAACAAGTATTAGAGTCTTCTAGAAATATAGATGTTATGCAAGAGGTATCGCATTTTGAAAATCTAATAGAGACGATGATTAATGATGCATTTGGGCAATATAGGCACCAAGCCACAGATGCAGGCATGTTACAACCACTGTATGTAGATGAAATATTAAATGAAGGGCTTAGGGAGGATAGCGATTTTTATGAATTTCTCAAAAATGAAAATCAAACATTGTACGAAGGGAGCAAGTACACAAAACTAGAATTTGTAATAAAATTGTATCATATAAAGGTCTTATGTGGATTAAGTGACAAGGCAATGACTATGATACCAGATTTGTTGAGAGATGCATTTGAAGCAGCAAAGTTGCCTCCTTCTTTTTATGAGGCCAAGAAAACCATTAGCAAACTTGGTCTTGACTACATCAAGATAGATGCATGTCCAAATGATTGTATGTTATACTTGGTATGATGATCCAAAAAACAAACAACAAACATGCACACATTGTGGTACATCTAGATGGAACCCTAAGAAGAAGAAGAAGCAAGCTACAGAGGTTTTGCGTTACTTTCCATTGAAACCAATATTGCAAAGATTGTTTATGTGTCATAAGACGACTAAGCATATGAAATGGCATGTTTTGGATCAGAGTAACAAACATGGGTTGATAAGGCATCCAAGAGATGGTGAGGCATGGAAGACATTTGATCTTGAGGCATGGAAGACATTTGATCTAACACACTCTGAATTTGCTTTAGATCCTCGAAATGTTCGCTTGGGCCTTGCTAGTGATGGTGTCAATCCTTTTAGAACCATGAGTTCTACCTGTAGCATTTGGCCAGTGTTCTTGATTCCAGATAATCTTCTTTCTTAGATGTGTATGAAGCACACTTCCTTCATCCTATCAATGATTATTCTAGGCAAGCAGATGCTTGGAAATAATATAGATGTGTACTTACAACCCCTTGTGAAGGAGTTACGTGATCTATGGAATGATGGTGTGGAAACCTTTGATTCTTCATCGAATGAAACATTTTGAATGTGTGCAGCTCTTATGTGGACAATTAGTGACTTTCTTGAGCTAGGTATGCTATATGGCTAGAACACACATACTGGTTTGGCTTGCCCAACTTGCAACTTTGACATGGAACCTTGTTGTCTTCCTCACAGTAAAAAGTGGTGCTTTATGGGTCATTGGCGTTTTTTGGGATGAAATCATAGATTTAGATTAAATTGAATTCGCTTTGATGGAAGCACAGAGGAACAGAATCCACCGTTAAAATTATTAGGATCTGACATTTTGGGGCAAGTGAAAAATCTTAATGTTACATTTGGGAGAGCAGCAGAGTTGGATGGTAGAAGGAAAAGATTTGACAAACAACTAAGCAATGGAACAAGAGAAGTATATTTTTTAACCTTCCATATTGGGAATCTAACTCATTGCGTCATAATCTAGATTTTATGCACATTGAAAAAAATGTATGTGACAATATCATATATACTTTGCTCCATGAGAAACCTAAATCAAAAGACAATCTTAGTGCCCGAAAGGATCTAAGAAAAATGGGCATAAGGCGTGATCTTTAGCCGAATGATAATGGAACATATCACCTTGCTTTGTTTTCACTAACACGTGATACCAAAAAGTTATTTCTCGCAACTTTGAAGAATGTTATAGTACCAAATGGCTACTCAAGTAACATTTCTAGATATGTTGATGAGGTACAAAAAAAGATTTTTGGGTTAAAAAGTCATGATTGCCATATTATTATGGGGCAATTGCTACCATTAGCAATTCGTAATGTGTTGCCAAACCATGTGACTGTAGTCTTAGTGGACTTCTGCTCATTTTTTAGAGTCCTTTGTGGTAAAAGCTTGAATCCTTCAGACCTTGATAAGCTCCAAGACCACATTCTGGTTACACTTTGCCACTTGTAGATGTTATTCCCTCCATCATTCTTCACAGTCATGGTTCATTTAACTGTACATCTAATAGAGGAAGCAAAGCTCAGAGGTCTAGTGCATTATCGGTATATGTATCCTATGGAGAGGTAATAGATTGCTACTTTTAATTTAAGGTCATTTGTGTTTAAGTCACTTAAAATAGTTGTTTACACTAATTATCCATCATTTTTGTAGGGAATTAGGTCATTTAAAGTTATATGTATGAAATAAGGCACAACCTGAAAGTTCTATAGTTGAAGGTTGCTTAGCTGAAGAGTCTCTTACTTTTTGTTCTCGGTACATAGAGGATATAGAAACAAGGTTTAACAGACCTACACGTGTTCGTGATGACCTAAATGACAATGAGCCTTCTAAAATGTCCTCTATCTTTCCCCGAATAGGTAAACCAATAAGAGCTTCCTCAATGTTTACTTTAACTCAGATGCAGAAACTACAAGCTCACTGATATGTGATTTTGAATTGTGCAATAGTCACGCCATTTGTGGAGTGAGTAAACGAGATAAACTTTATATGGTTTGTAGTTATACAATTGAAATAGACTAGTCACGTGTATTGATTGCAATGTAATTATTTCATGTAGTGAATTTAGGCAAAACATAAAGAGGACTTCAAAGGGAAGAAGATCTTCAGCTACAGAGATAAAGAAGAGAGTTAATAGAGAGTTTAATGATTAGTTTCGATGACGGGTAAGAAATCAATCATTAGCTATGTTTTCTTTTTCCTTATTTGATTTGAGATTAGAAACTTGACTAAGATAATTCTTTTATTTAGGTTATGAATCCAGACACAATAGACACAATGTCTACTGATGTAAAGTTTCTAGCATAAGGTCCATTGGATAATGCAAGAAGATTTACAACTTATAACATCAATGGATTCAAATTTCGAACTTTGACTCGAGAAGAAGGATTGAAAACACAAAATAGTGGAGTTTTCTTAACCTCTAACACATCTTGTGTTGCGAGTAGTGTTGATGGGAACTTAAGGCAAGCAGACTTACCATATTATGGGAAGTTGGAAGATATCATTGAAATTAACTATTATGGTCTGTTCACGGTTACTCTTTTCAAATGTAAATAGGCTGACACTACTCGAGATAGAGGGTATAAAAAGAATTCTTGGAATTTTAATTGTGTTAATTTTGATAGATCGATTCATACTAGTGAACATGAAGACCACGAACCTTACATCGAGGCATCTCAAGCACAAATGTTGTACTATGTAGATGATGTGGTTAATAAAGGATGGAGTGTTACTGTACATTTGAAGCCAAGAAATTTGTATGAAATGGGAGAAGAAGTAGAAGAGGAAGTATATGAGAATGAGTCATACCAAAAGCAAGAACTTGAACAATTTTTTGGCCCTGATGATGATTATATGCAATTGGCTACAAACCATCTCAATGATGATGTAGTTGATGCAAATGTTCCTACTAACTTGGCAACAAATGCACACATATTTGATTAAAAATATGATCATATAATGTTGGCAATTTAGTAATATGGCGCTTTATCTAAAGGCAATGGTTTTACATAATTAAAGCTATGATTATTTCATATATTTTTCTTCAATGCATATTTAGAAATGTGATTATAAACATTTAATTTACATTTCATCTCTAATCTCTTTATTTTTTCATGAATATGCAATCATGACAAAGAGTAAACATTTTCAGAATCCAGTGAAGTCAGCACCTCAACCACAACGTTATGCCTATCCTCCAACACGAGCTCTTGTACATTCTTCACCATCAATCCATGCTCAACCAGAAACTCCTATAGAGACCCCATCAGCTCATGCCCCACCACATAGTCTAGTAAATCCTTTACCGATAATTCAAGCCCCCTCACATGCTCTAGTAAATTCTGCACCAACAATTGAAATCCCAAAACAAGTTCCAACTCATCCTTTTAATTCAACAACAACTTCAAGTTGTGCTAGACGAGAGTCTACAAAGCATTGGACTGTGGAGGCAATAGGTATATGCATTATATGTTTATGTTTATGGTTGAGTAACTTTGAGATCATATAATATTGGTAACTTTGTGAAATTTTTATTTTTTATTTTTTTCGTTGACTTGTTTTCTTGTTAAAGACTCAGAAGGAGCTATCAAGAAAATTAAGCTCAAGTTAAGGAAGTCAACAACTTATGTAGTGGGGAACACATAATTGTGAACTTTGTTAAGTACGAAGTAGCATATGGTGAAGCGCAAGGCCAACTTGCTAGATATTGTGGAACATTGACAACAGATTGCAAGTTGTTTCCAATTCACTTTGAGAGGTGGTAAGTAACATTTCCTATACCTACACCCAAAAATTACTTTAACGATGTTTTGAAACAATCATAAAGGTATAAACATAATTACACATATCTTTTTGTTGCTACTAGATTTCATGGTTGCATGGCCTTGATTTTTTTTTTAGGACTACTGAAGGCATTGCAAAACGATATTGCAATGCTAGTATCGGGGATAAGTGGGATGCACAAAATTGTGGAATGATTTCTATGACACATCTATGACAAGAGATGAAATCATAAGTAATGTGCCAATAGGTATAGAGAGAGATCAATGGGTTCCTTTTGTTCATTACCGTCTAAAGCCATCAACACAAGTAAGATGTTATTGTACTTTGATCGGTTTATTGTTGTTATAATTCATTTCTATATGAATATTTAATTGCTTTGTTTATAGGAGCTTTGTAGAAGAAATAAAGAAATTCAAAGCAAGCAAACAATTCCACATACTGGTGGTTCTAAACCTAATTCAAGAAGGAGGAATGAGATGATAGTTACATTAACATGATCCTTATTACTATTTTGCAATGTTGATGTCTATTTTTATTTTTATTTTACTTCTTTCTATCTTAGTTGCTAGAAACTGGACAAAAAGTTGGTCAGGAAAAATTGCATAAAATAACTCACACAAAAAAGGATGGATCATTTGTAAGTACCGCCGCAATGGATAAAGTGGTAAGTTTAGCCTGGATGTCTTTATAATATTGTTAATTATCTTGTTTTCTAACTTTCTATATTTAAATCTTGACAATTTTGTAATTGATAATCTTTTATGCTTGTAGGAAGCAATTGACCGGCTTATGATTCAAAGCACTAATGATGAATCTGAAACTTTCCCTAATGATGTTGTTGGTAAAGTGTTTGGGGAAGAGCACTCTGGGAGTGTATGAACCATGGGTATAGGAGTACCTCCTACTAATACATTCAAGAATACTAAACTTCAACTAAGTAATATGAGCCATTCTTCAGCTAAGACTGCTGCATCATCATTTATCCAATAGCAAGAGAGGTACTCCAATTGGAGAATGCACTTAAGGCGTACATGATAATGAAGGACGGAAGTATCCCTGAAGAATTAGCTGATTTCTCTACTCCTCAACTAGAGGTAAAGTATTTTAATGAGACTCTTGATTGGATTTGGAAGGCTCCTACTGGTTATGGCCTTGAACTCTTAAATTGTAATCTATCTATGAATTATTTGGATTTGAGAGTTTGAGGGGTTTTTGGGACTGTGTGAAAATTTATGAATTGATTTCATTTATAGTTAGACTAAGTCTTTCCTTGTTAAACCCTTAGTTGCTAAGTCATAATGTGTTATCTTTAATGTCTTGCAAACTGTCATTTTTTGCTTGTTTTGATTGATTTGTTAGTTATACACTCTAGTTTTATGTGATTGGTCTGAATGTTCTATCCTGGTTATGGGTAACTTGAATTCCAAATTCAAAAGGAGGCCAAACTCCTTTGCTCTGCTAAGTAGAATGATCTAAGTTCCTGTTTGTGTGCTGGTCAATCTTAAGTGTGTGCTATTCTTCATGTAATGGTCCAAGCATTAAGAGGAGCAAATTCTTCATTTGTGTTTCAAATGATATAATTTTCTGCATGGTAATTTGTTTCAAAGGTTGGGTTGCACTGACACCATAGTGTAGACTTGTGAAGTTTAGATTTTCTATTATGCCTATGCTGTGGTGTTAGTTTATTTTTACATCATAATGCCATATAATGCTTGCCTTGTACTCATTGAAGCTTACAAAACAGTACTATGGAGGTAATAATATTTTTATAGATTCGATTCCTCTTATTGGATAACTTTATTTTTATATTTTTATAGATAACTTTGCATACGTTTTTTTAATTAGCTCAATTTTATTGAGAAAAATAAAGGAGAAAACGATAGCTGAAAATAACTGAATTATGTTGTTTTCGCTGCTTTTCACTATTGCGTATATTTGAGGTCAGCTAGTTACTCGAGGTTGACGGGTATATATGAGCAATAATTTCATTATCTTTTTGTCTTTCAATCAAAACCTTAATCTTTTTACTCTTTAAAGACTTAAATAGCTTAGCTCTTTTTTAATCTGTACTTCACATAATGATGTTTAGGAATTAGAATCGAAAGCTCTCTATAGCTTTCTTTTTTAATATATAATAATCTAGTTTAATCATGATGTTTTAGTTTTAATATGGATTATCTTCGTAATTTTTAGCTTAGTGTGCTAGGATTACTTTTTGAATTGTTCCCATGTCTCATGAGTCATGACCAGTATGGCTAATTTTTTTCTTTATATATTTATTATTGATATTGATATTACTAGTATTGATGTAATTTAGTATGACCAGATGTGGGTCACTGTGACCGAGTGTGTTGTTTGAATATAAAAAAAGTTATGGAAGGAATAAGGAAGGGAATAATTGAGTAATTTATTGATTTCCAATAAGTTTTTTCTCCACTGAATTTGTGTCAGTAGCACTGTTTATGTGGCTTCTCTATGTTGTTTGGTCAATTGGTTTCTCTTAAGGATGTACAAAAGGATGGGAGGGCTATGTTATGATGTGTTGTGTTTATGGTTTTGATTGTTTCTTCTTTTGTGTTTCTTGCTTGGAAGACATTTGTCTTGCCACTTGTTCTCGTTTTTCTCTTTTTTCCCCTTAATAACATTTGTTCTGATTTTTGAATTTTGGCTAAGTTGAGGAAGAAATCATGAGTTTGAATTCCATTGGTATTTATGTGTGTGATATATAAAAAGCTCTTAAGTAATTTGAGATGTGGAAATTCTAAAAGGGAAATGAAGTCAGAGAGGTGTTTGGGAATTATTATAGTAGTAAAATAGACAAGCTTTTGGTAGTCCTAATATATGAGATTATGTACTATGGAGGTAATAATATTTTTACATCATATTTGCTTTCAAATTAAGCAGGCCGTGGGGGGCCATTGCTTTTCATTACTCTTGTGCACATTAATTTATTACTTTATGATTCTATTTATCTCTTTGTAATTTCTTACCAAATGTCTTTTACTATTTCAATTAGGTGATACTTCAAGTGAACCTACTACGTCATTAGATGCAAGAAAATCATCTGGTGGTAACAACACAAACCACCACCAACATATTTAGTGTTATTTTTTATGTTCATTTATTGTGGCACTACTTTAGGTTATTAAGAATTTTAAGTTGTAAGTTTAGATTATAAGAGATTAATTTATTTAGTTTATTATGGATTCGAACTTGTGTGGTTTATGTTACTATGAATATTTTTAATGCAATTTGATTCACATTTATATCACCAGTTTTATACAATTAATTGTTCTGAATGTGCATCCTAAACGTTATTAGAATTTAAAATTAAATATGCAGTAAATCTTTTTTTTTTTAAATGATTAGATGAACAAGAAAGTCAAAAACTTGTTTACAATAATCAAATGGTGGCGGTTTACAACTTCTGCAATTTTTTGGTAAACAAAATCAGGTAAATAGATAGTGGAGGTTAAAAATTGTCACATTTTTTAAAAAAACCTTTGTAAATTGTTTGGTAAATAGATTCATGCTAAAAGATAGTAGAGGTTAAAAATCGCTGCAAATTGTTTGGTAAATAGATTCAGACTGAAAGATAGTGAAGGTTAAAACCCGTCGCAAATTTTTAAAAAACTGCCACTAAAAACTATCGTAATATATTGCGGCAAACATAAAAACAACATTTTGTAAAACCGCCACAATTTAATTTGCGGGGGTTAAAAACTGTTGCAAATAGTAAAAAAAACTGCCGCAATTTATCGCCTTTTTTTTAGTGATAATACTTTGTGAGACATTAATAATCCATTAATATTCATTTGACATTAATATACATGTTTCATACCTTCAAATCATCTGAAGAAAATAATCCTAACAATTTATTTAATTATCATTATTTACATAGTGGGAGTGGACTCTTTATAAAGAAAATAATAAAACTAATAAAGATATATTTTATATATTATTTATAATTTAATAATATCTTTATGACAAAATTATTGAAGGATTACCGTTGTTCAAGGTAATTTTTAAAATAAATATTTTAATTATTTTAAGAGAAAGAAACTAGTGACAAATAAGATTATTAGCCTAATTAAAATAATATTTCAAAACAAGTAATTATTAACCTAATTATTCATAAGACTTAAATTGGTATGTTTTGTCTAAATATCGAATTGGTCTCATTAAATAAGTCATGATTTGGCCAAGAACATATGACCTCCAATTTTGCCATGTGTCATACTAGTCAACAAGTAATTACATTACTTTCTTGACATGTGACAAATAGAGTAACTAATATTCTATCAAATGTCATTTTATGTGGTCATTTTCTACTATATATGATCTAATATGACAATATGAGACATGTGGTAAAAAAATGCCATATATACAAAAATCAAATAATAATTAAAAAAATTCAATAACCAAATAATATAAATAACAATGTATAAGAAAAAAAATTACAACTTCTCAAATAAGTACAAATAATAATCAAAATATTTTATACGATTAAAAAAACTTCTTCAATCCCCCCAAAAAGAGGAATATCTTGTTATTTTTTAATACAATACTGACACGTCTGTATACGTCTATGACACATATTCAAATACTAAAAATTCAATAAGTTAGAATGTTGACGTAAACTCATTAAAAAAAGAATAATAATATTAAAATTACATAGACAAAGAAAGAATAAAAAATGTAAATGGAATGGAAAAAAGAAAGAAAGATAAAAATTAAACTAACAGAAAATAAAAGTTTACATGAATATTTTCTTTTTTGCTTTTATAAGATTTCGTTACGCATTTTAATTTTGAGACTATACTTGCTTAGGATATAAGAACTTCTCTTCCCAAATACATTTTCGACTGAACTCTAAACTCCTTATCACTTGACTTACTCATTTTAAGTTACATGAATATAAATTAAATTAATTTATATGTAGTTTTCAGTAAATTTAATTTATTAAAATATATTTTTCTAAAGTTATAGGATTAAATTATGTATTTAAAAGAAAAATATTTTTGTTTATATTATAAATATTTTTTAAATGTATAAGTTGTTTTATAATATTATAATTTAAATTCTTTAATATTTATATTAGAATGAAATTTTTTTATAAAAATATTATTTATTTTTAAACTAAACTTATAAATAATTTTTTTATGAATTATTACATATATTTCATTTAATACAATTATTTTTAATTAAATTATATTTATTTTTATTATTTAATTCTTCAATTTACCTGTGCATCAAACGGGTGCAAAATCTAGTTTATGGAAAAAGAAGTTTTTTTGATAAAAAAAGGAAGTTACTTCAAGTTATGTCTTTAATAAAAAAAGAAATAAAAATATTATTTATCATTTAATTATTTATCACCATAATGATCAGCCTAAATTACGCATTCATTTCTTTAACTATATATAAGCATTGTATTTACCGTGTAAGTATAAATATACATGGATATCAACGTCATACTTCTTTTACGTCCTTTTGTGAATATCAATACGTTGTAATGGAAAAAGGTCCAATATATATGGTATAAAAAATTCAAAATATTTTCTCTCGTTTACAGTCTCTCCCTTGAGAGATTCTCTTATATTTTTTCCCCCAACTCTTGGCTTTATTTGATTACCATCTTTCTTAAGATTTTTTGGTTTAATATCCCAGCACTTGGTGTGTTAGATTTATAATAACCATTCCATAGAGTCAAGGAGAGAATATTCCTCAATGAACCAAGTTTATCTACAAAATAAAAATTTCTAATGAGTTACAATCCCCATCTAAAGCTTAAAACTTAACAGTATGCAACTTGGCTCCGATATTCAATTTGATTTGCTCTAAATGATTAACTATATGTTTTTGGATTATCATGACTAACGTTTGTTGTATGCATAAGTTAAGGGGGAGTTCTTTAAGTCAATAACTTCCTCGTCGGAAAACCAGCTAATCAGAAAACTCTTCATGAATAAAAAATGTTTGTCATTATAAAAAAGAAGAAGAATGTTAGTTCCAAAATTAACATTCCAAAATCTTTAGACTCCTTTCTTATAGCTTAAGTTTTATACATCTATTGATTTTGATGACTAACAAACTTATTCTTTAATGATATTGTGTACTGCTCTCATCAGAAAACTTATTACACACTTATCTTTTTGAACTTATATATGGTATATGTATCACTACTTATTGAGCCTTGCTAGCAGTTTTATTTGACGAGTGTTAAGATTCAAAAATTAAATTTTATAAATAACAGTTTATTTAGATCACTAATACTAGAAAAAGGGTTTTCTAGTGATCGACTTTTCAATCGCTAAATCCTTAAAATCGCTAAAATTATAGAGACCGATTAAATAAAATAATTAGTCATTAATTTTGGTCGGAATTTGATCTTTTTAAAAAAATAATAATTTAGTTTCTAATTTTTAGAGATCAAAAAATCAGTATCATAATCGGTTGCTAAACACTGAATATATTATTTATTTTTTAGAATCGATCACTAATTCAATCTCTAATTTAAAGATTGAAAAATCAATATCTAAATTGGTCGTTAAATGCTGAATATATTATTTATTTTTTAAAATCGATCGCTTATTCAGTTTCTAATTTAGAGACTAAAAAATTAATCTCTAAATCGGTCTCTAAACACTGAATATATTATTTATTTTTTAAAATAAATTGCTAATTCGGTCGCTAAATTTCAATTTTTAAAATTCAGCCTCTAATTCAGTCTCTAATGTGTTTAATGAATATGTAATCATTTTTATTTTTATTAAAATCTAATTTTTTAAAACACCTAATAGACAACAATAAACTAAAAATTAACAATTAGATATATATATACATACATACATACATACATACATACATACATACATACATAACAAAACACATAAATTAAAAATAACATAAAATATTATGCATTGTCTAGAATATCTCATTCTTAAAATATTTCAAATGCAAAAAAGTTCAACACAAACTAAATTCTAAAGTTCAACTAAACTCTAATCAATCCTTCTCATCCTTATCCTCATCCTGATCTCCCTCCTCTTCTTCTACTCCATCTGTCTCAAGAAATGGTTGATAACCTGGAAATGCATGTGAAGGCTAAAAGTTCATCCTCATCATCAACTCTCGTAGCACTTGGTGTATCGACTGAATCTGTCTCTCATTATTCTCCAATCTCGTCTGAAGGTTATCTCTCTCACTTTTTATTTCTTCAAGTTCTTCCCTTTGCACCCACTGAGATAATGAAGAACTTGAGCCACAATATTATGGTCTTGCAGCCACTACGGTTGACTCCAATCCAAGACCATTCTACCTTTTTTCATTCTAGCCACCTTGCGAAACACATCCAACTCATTTGGGGGAAGATCTCCTTGCTCAGATGCTTTTTGGGTCCTCTGTTACATTTGCTCTTCAAATTGTCCCTATCAACACCAATATGACAGGCTAGTTAAATATGCAAAGGGTAATTACAAATATTCAAACCTAACAGATATTTTCCTTTCAAAACATAATAGTGACTTTTGCCATGCAATAAACAATAAACTCAACAAGTTGGATTTATCAAAAGACAATCAAGATGAATCTAAGCATGGTATTGCAAGCACACATATATAAAAGAGGTTCAAGCTTATAACTAGAGTCCCCTTCAAACAACAAGACATCAACATGTTCATTCTACCATCCATGTTACATTATCAATTCACACATAGGCTTATATCCAAAGAAAACAAAACAAGAAATGAAATGACATATCAAGCCCAAATTAATCAAGCAATTCAAGTCAACTACTGTAAATCAAAGAAGAACCTTGACTCATGCATTTCATCAAACAACCTAAATACAATTACTGAACACCGTGATATCAAACCTAAGAGAAGGAATTCGATAATAGATCATTTATGCATAGTAAACAATTCATCATACTAAAAGTCAAGCCATAAAGTATATATGATATTTTTATTAACCTTAATCACAACTTGTTGCATCTATGTAAGTCTAACATAATAAAAGTCAAGGCATAAAGTAAATATTAAACATGCATGTAAGTTACTTACAATAACTATATGCTTTGATCTCCTGTCCACTCGTGTGATCCTTGTGTTGATGTGTGTGATGAAACAAGTTCGATGGAGATGGAGTAACATCAATCAACTTACTCTGCAGCAATTGCAACAAAAAAAAATAAAAATACAAAGAACATATTAGCTACATAAAAAAACAACATTGTAGTAGGTTTAAACGTATTATGACAAGTTCTACAATAATGCTATAATAGTAAACTTAACCAAATTAGCTCTACGTTCAGATAAGGTAATAGAGCTAGTGGTGTGCATTGAAACTTTGAATCCTTCACAATTGGATGCCTAATTTACTTTTGCAATTGCAATTTTCTTCTTGAAAGTCTCACCTTCCCAATGTTCACACAATTTGTCCCACACATGATCTTCAAGCCAATTTGATTTTTTCATTTTCTTGCGAGCTTTTTTCAAAACATTCTTCAACAATGTTGCACCCATATTTTTCAAAACTTAACTGGACTGGCTAGTTGAATCGATTAAATCGGGAACCAAACCCTTATCCAGTTCGATTTTGCTATTAAAACTAGTGTTGTCAAAAGCAAGTCAAAAGCCGATAAACTAGTACTAAATTGGTTAAACCAGTCAGCCTAGTATAGGTCCAAATAGTAGGCCGGTTCAGCAAATTTTTTATTACTTTTTAGGCTCTACAAAGATGGAGCCATTGTGATCCATTAAATTTTATTATTGAAGCCCATATTGGCCTCATGTAAGCCTATGGCCCACATTTGAAATGCTAGTATTAAGCCAATAGATAAGTGCATTGGTATCACCCTTGTTTGCTTTTTATAAGTGTTGCACTATGTGAATGCTTAAGGAACTCTCCATGTGAGACTTTTTTACATTAATGCTTTTTATGTACATTACAATGTGTTGTGCACTCTTATGTAAATTAGGAAAGTTATATGCTATGTATCTAATAAACAAGAAATAATATATATATATACACACACACAAAATTATTTTCTGGTTCGACCACGATTCAGTCGTTAAACCTTGAATCAGTCTCTCGATCACTTCAATGATTGATCTAATTTTCAAAACCTTAGTTGCACCCCATTTCTCACAATTTGCTCGGGCCTAATAACAATTTGGTGGAGTGACAAAATACGTCCTCTACAATAAAAACGAGTAAACAAATTAGATAAGATTAAAACCATAAAATCTTGAATTTTACTAAAAAAATCTTGAATTAATTACCATAAACTCATCAAACCACAAATCTCTGACGATTAGTGTTATCTTTTTTCATGATATCTATGGCTCAATATAATGACCCCTAAAGATTTCACTAATGCCATTCGTCATAAGGTGCAAAGGCAAGAATCTATAAACATTACAAGTGATTATTTACATTATATCAAACATATTCATGTAATTAAAAAATTATTACATACTGATCTCCATCAAGTTGTATCTATGGTTTGCTCCCACTCATTTGTGCCTCTGATGGATCCTGAGTATGACTGGATCTAGGTGCAAATGCTACATATGTTGGAGGGATAGATGATCCAACAACGTGAGGAGATTCTTGTGTCAGAGACACTACATAATGAGATGATGGGCTAAAGTCAGATGATTGTGTAATAGGGGGTGAATGTGTAGTTGGCATCAAAGGTGGGGGGTAAAATGAGGTGATATAGAAGTGAAATGGGATAATGTGGGTGATGGAGTAGTAACAGAAGATGGAGAACTAGTGGAGGCTAAATGAGGGTGAGAAGTAGAGGGTCGCCTCGACTATTACTTTTTTGGGCGACCCTTAGAAGCCTTTCATTTACCTCAATCTTTCTCTGACATCTTCAATGAACCTTAATGTAATGCAAATTAAAATGTTTATCAAATAAATAATAATTAATATATGAAAATACAAAACACCATTAATTTACCATTTCAAAATACAAAGACTAATCATCATTATGATCATGATCATGATCATCAGCATCAAGCAATGCATATTGTTGAAGATCTTCATCTTCATTGTTATTTTCAGAATCATTGTCAAAATAAAATTCATCTTCCTCCTCATCCTTTCCTTCATTCCCTTCGTCTTCATCTTCCTCCTTATCTTCCTTATCCTTGCCTACAACCGCTTCTACCTCATCATAATCAGCTTCTTCATCTCTTAAGTTTCCAAGAGGCTCATAATTTGTTATAACATCTATATAGGTTACAGCATCTTGATATGCAACATCTAATGTATATCGATCATCAATAGTACCTTTTGCTTTGGTTTTAATGACAATATACCAATCAACCTTTTCTTTTATTTTTTTTAGGGTTAGCTGCATAATATACTTGAATTGCATTTTATGCAAATATAAATGGGTCGTATTTTGAATATTGTCGAGTATGTCGAACCTCCACGATTCTATAGTTTATGAACATTCGCACCACTATTAAGGACAACATCAAACCATTCATAATTAAACAACACTTACCGTTTCATTGGTTCTCCTGAGTATTCTACTTCTATAATCTCTTTAATGATGCCATAATAATAATTTTCTTTTTCTACTTAGTCACCACCCTTAACACAAACCCCACAATTGATGGTTCTTTTACCAATACTCCATTCTTCTCTATGAAACTTATAATCATTGACAAAGTAAATAGACCATGTATGAACCTTTTTTTAGGACCCCATGCTAAGTGGTACAAAAATTAATTTTATACCAAGTTATTTCTATTGTGAACCTATCAATGGCAAAGATAAAATCATTATAATTTATAACTAACAAGTATTTATATCATTAACTCAAAAAAGTGTTAAGACACTTACATAACTTCATAACCAAATTGGAAATTTAGATGCAATCCTACCATCAATATCAGTGAGATTGATATTTGGATTAGTTGCTTTCAAATGTTGCTTAAAATATCTAATAACATGCATATGAATACTATATATGAGATGAGTTAATTAATATAAAGTGAACAAATCAATAATGAATTAGTTCACTTACCCAATAAATGGTAGAACCTCTTCACAATTAAGTAGGATATGTATTGGTTCTCTATCCGTCAAATATCTTCTCTTACAAGTTCCAGCTGAGCGATCAAGAAGATTGAAAATTGATAAAGTAGGTTAGATTATCTCATCTAAACCTCTATTATCATTTCGACTAACTCTTTTTTCTCATTGATTGCACATGAGACTCAAAATATTAAGAATAAAAATGTCAAGTCTCTTAGCATAAATATGCCTTACATATGGACCCTTTTACATGTGATTTGTTTTTAACCATTCATTTCAACCTATTCAGGTACGTAAAAGTAATATGATATTATTCAATATTAAATCTTGAAATAAAAAACATTAACAAATTTTAAAATATAATATAGTAGGTAATTACCTCTCAAATAGATGCATCCATCGATATTGAACATGGTCTCCTACTCTTGTCTCATTCGGTAGATGAATAGGTAAATGCTCCACTTGTCTCGACCGAGATCGCGGCGGGAGCGGCGAACAAGATAATTATTAGGAGTCGCCACCAATTTTATTTTAATTGAGAAAAACTGAAAAAACCTTTCTTTAAAAGTGGTCTTTGGAACCTAATTGGATTCAGGAGTCAATTATGCATAGGGAAGGATGAAGATTTAACCTCACAGCACCCCTAATACATCCGTCCTAAAACGGTTACCCTAAATTAATTATGCAAAATTTGATAATCTCAAAATATATTTGTTTTACCCTTTTTATAAAAAAAACTAAAAAAATAAAATAATTCATGAAAATTTAAAATTTAGCTTGACGAAATAAAAATTCTGCTCCTACGTATCCTCAAGTGCAATGAGGAACTCAAAGTCACGTAATTCTTTATAAAATACTTGTGGGTTGGTTATTTTTAATTTAAAAAAAATCATTAAGTTGTCGCAACTCAGATGATTATAAAAAAATATAGGATTAACAAGCTGTCACAACTCAGTTAACCCTATTTATTTCTTTAAAAAAATAATTAATCATTTTATATTTTTTACTTTTTTAATTATAGGTTAATTGTTTTTAACTTTGAAAACATTTGAATCATCAAGCCATCACAACTCAGATGATTACAAAAGTTATAGGATTAACAAGCTGTTACAACTTAGTTAATCTTTTTTTTTTTATTTTTTTTAATTATTCATATTTTTTTACTTCAATTTTTTTACTTTGTTTTCTTCTTCTTGCTTCTTTTTTAGTTTGGCCCATTAGATTCAAGCCCACTTCTCCCCAAACAAAACAAAAAAAAAAACTAAAGCTACAACCAATCAGAACCCAAAAAAAAAAAACGATTAACAAGGACTTTAAAAACAAAACAAAAGAAATCAAATGGGGCTTACAAAAATGAAAACAAAGGGGGGTCTTTTTCTTTTTGATATTTTGCAGGAGAAGGAAGATGAAAGCAGAGGAGCGGTGGTGCAGCTGGGCTGGTTCGATTTCGGCAGCGGCATAGTGGACCGGTGAAGGCAGAGTGAAACGGCAACCGGAACGTCGATCTCTGGCGACAGAACAACTGAGCATGGACTGATTCGCTACGTAGTCGGGTTCTTCAGGCGCAGTTTTGGGTTTTGGACCTGACGGCTGGTGCGACGAGCCTGTGAACGGTTAAGGGAAACGCGCGATTCTGGGCTTTGCTCGATCGACAGCGACACTAGCGGTGCGGATCGGTGCGTGCGACGGAGTTGGGTCGTCTCGGTTCGGAATAGTGGTGGTGCGGGGCCGTCGGATCGGAGAGAAACGGCGACAGGATAGTTGGTCTTCACGGTGCTAGTCGGATCTAAGTAGTTGTTGCTGGTGGATTTCCCTTTGGTTATGGTGTGGTTACGGAGAGAAGGTGACAGGGGTTTTGTAATGAAAGTGGAAGGGTGTAGTGATATGGTTATGGAGATGAGATAGTGTGGGTGTTTAGTTATGGTGGTGGGATGAAGTGTTTTTGGGTTGTTGAAGAAAATGAAGGTGAAGTGAGTGTTGAATGGTGATTTTGGTGGGATGGAGCTTTGGTTATGGTGGTTTGTTATAGAAGCTTAAGGAAGATGATGGATGTGAAATGCTTTGCTGAAAAAAAAAAAGGCTACGTAAAAAACTAATGCTTGGGTCTGTGTTAAAGCTAAAGTCTGGTCAAAGTGCTTAAGCTGTGTAAGGGTTATAAGTTTTATAAGAGGGGATTAGGGTGAAGAGTTTGAATTAAAGTGGGATTAGAATTGGTTTAGGATGAGTGTTGGGATTTGTTTAGTATGAGTATATTTAGGATAACTGATGAGATTTGATTAGGATGAGTATGTTTAGGATAGCTGATGGAATTTGGTTAGGATATACTTGTTTATGATGAGTTTAAGTTGTAGTAGAATGAGTCAATGGTTAATGGGTCAGGTTATGGGTTGATGGGTTAATGAATTATAGGTTGGATATTGGGTTAGTGGGTAGGATAATGGATTATGGGCTGGCTACTAGGTCAATAGGTTAGATAATGGGTCAATTGGTGAAAGTTGAGTCCTTTTTTAAAAAAATAAAAAATAAAAGGCCCCAGACAAAATTGGATGTTCACAGTTGCCCTTCTTTACTTGTTTCTTACTAGATAAAAAGAATAACTGCAGTTTTTCATTTTATCATAGTGACGAAAGAGTAAAGAAATGAACTCAAATTTTGTTCGTGAGAAACAAAAAAAATAATGTGAGAACAAAAAAGTGAAGAGCGATGCACTCAAAGATAAATGGCAGAAAGACAATGGGCTACTGCATCCCTAAAATTAAAAGATAATGGGCATCTGCATTCCGAAATTTAAAAAACAATAGGCATATGCGTCCCAAAAACAATGGGCATCTGCGTCCCGAAATTTAAAAAATAATAGGCATCTATGTCCTGAAAATTTAAAAATAATGGGCATCTGCGTCCCAAAATTCAAAAAACAATGGGTATCTACGTCTCAAAAATTTAAAAATAATGGACATCTGCGTCCCGAAAATTTAAAAACAATGGGCATCTGCGTCCCGATTTTTTTTTTCTTTCTCACTTTTCTTCTTTTTCTTTTTTCTTTTCTTTCTTTTAATCATTCGAACCAGCGATAACTTTGGAAAGCTTTGACCAATCAAACTCTTGTTCACGTGCTTTTCTTCATTAGACCCTTTGGTTGACTTGGAATCTTCTTGACTTTTTTTTTTCTTCCTCATTTCTTCTTATTTTTATCTTAATTCGACTCTTCCTTTTCTTTTTACCAACAAAGGCTTATGCGGTTAGTATTGAAATCATTTCCAACAAATGTCACATTGCAATCTGTACTTTTGAACTACCGAGATTTTTATATCTGACTCAATCATTGAAGGATTGTTGTAGAATTGTCAAAATCAAACTGTTGACCTTAAATTTATGTTATTTGAGACATAACTTAATGAGTTAAACATGCATTCATGAATGGATAGAAATTCATTGGATGAACAAACTTCCTTTTATCGCTTTGGTAATCTGATGGATATGGACATTTGGTAAGCCACACGAATAGAAACAAAAGAAAATTGTAAGGAAAAGAAAAATTGCCCTAGTATTAGTTCCTTGTTCCTTATTCAATTGATTCTCTGCAACCGTTTGATAATTCGACCACTGTCTCTGTTGCTGCTTTCTTTAGCACATCTTTCCCTGAATCTTTCAATAATTTTGCCCTAATATAGCTAATCGAATGCAAATAAAAATTGCCCCAGTTTGGTGAATCTTTCAAGGAGTTCCAGACCTTCTTTCTTTGAGATTTTGCCCATTTATTTGCCCTAACTTTTGCTTAGGCCGCCCTTTCTGGTTTTCAACCTAATGGGCTCTTTTATATATATATATATTACTCTAACTTTTGCTTTGGCCGCCCTTTCGGGTTTTCAACCTAACGAGCTTCTCTTTTTTTTCTCTCTTTTTTTTAGGCTTTTCTCTTGACGGCATCAATGTTTACGAGCCTTGGCAATTCTTCTCCATCCATGTTCTTCAAAATCAATGCCCTTCATAGAAATGTATGCTTGACTATGTAAGGGCTTTCATAACTCGGAGCCTATTTTCCTCTGGCATCCTCTTGATTATGGAGAATCTTCTTCAAAACCAAATCTCCTGAACATAACTCTCTGGGACGAATTTTCTTGTTAAAGGCTCTAGTCATTCTGCTTTGATACGATTATCCATGACAAATAGCTGCCAATATTTTTTCTTCTATCATAATCAATTGCTCATACCGAGTCTTCACCCATTCAGATTCCTTCAACTCTGCTTCTATCAAAACTCTTAGAGAAGGAATCTCAATTTCTATGGGAGAGACAACCTCCATCCCATACACCAAAGAGAAAGGTATTGCCCCAGTACTTGATCAAATATTGGTACGAAACGTGTGCAAAGCATAGGGTAATATTTTATGCCAGCCCTTATAGTTCACAACCATCTTAGCAACAATCTTCTTGACATTCTTATTTCCTGCCTCAACTGCACCGTTCATCTGAGGTCTATAGGGAGCTGAATTATGATGTTTGATTTTGAACTTTTCACAAAACTTCTGAATCTCACCACCATTGAGATTAACATCATTATTTGTGATTATCCTTTCTGGGATTCCATATCTACAGACAATGTCTCGTCTGAGGAATTTTAAAAACACCTTTTGAGTGATATTGGCATATGAAGACGCTTCTATCCACTTGGTGAAATAGTCAATCGCTACCAAAATGAAGCGATGACCATTGGAAGCTTTAGGGTTAATGGGCCCGATGACATCGATTCCCTACATCGAGACATTGATTCCCCACAACGAGAAATGCCATGGAGATACCATATTGTGCAGGGAGAATGGAGGTGCATTGACTCGATTTGCATACATTTGTCACTTATGGCATTTTTGAACATATTCTATGCAGTTTGTTTCTATGGTGGACCAATAATAATCGCTTCTTAGAATTTTTTGTGCCATCATATGACCATTAGCATGAGTGCCACAGATTCCTTCATGGACTTCAGTTATGATTAAACGAGCTTCACCAGAATCCACACATCTAAGCAAGGTGCCATCATGGTTTCTCTTATACAAAACCTTCCCGTTCAAGAAAAATGCCATTGCCAACTGACAGATAGTCTTCTTATTCACCTCACTTGCCTCAATTGGATATTCTTTATGCTGAATGTACTGCTTGATATCATAATATCAGGGTTTACCATCTAGTTCGCCTTCCACATTAGTACAATACGTTGGCTCACTGCATATCTTTACTTAGATGGGTTGAACATTATTGTGAATATCCAACTTGGTCATTACAGCCAAAGTGGTCAAGGCGTTTAATTCTTGTCTTGAGCTAAATGGGAGAAGGTCACATCTTCAAACTTCTCAATCAACCGGGTCAAATACTTTTGATAAGGTACCAACTTTGGATCTTTGGTTTGCCATTCGCCGCTCACCTAATAAATGATTAGCGTCGAATCTCCGAATACTTTTAGATGCTTAATTCCCAAGTCAATTGTCACTTGTAAACTATTAGCACAGGTCTCGTATTCCGCAACGTTATTGGTGCATTCAAAATCTAGCTTAATAGCCACCAGGTATTGCTTTCCAGTTAGCGAAACAACAACGACTCCTATGCCATTACCATACATATTGATTGCTCCATCATAATACATCTTCCATACAGGCTCATCGTCTCCTTCTTCTTCTCCTTCCACTGTCAATATTTCTCCATTAGGAAACTCAGATGCTATTAATTATCCATCCTCGAGAGAGTTTTCAGCTAAATGATCAGCGATTGTACTTCCTTTGATGGATTTCTGAGTCATGTACTTGATGTCAAGTTCTGATAACATCACCTGCCATTTTGAAACCCTTAATGAAACATGAAGACTTTCAAATATGTACTTCAAAGGGTCCATTCAGGAGATCAACCAAGTGGTGTAATAAAGCATGTACTGCCATAGCCGTTTTGAGGTCCATATTAGAACACAACAAGTTTTCTTAATCGCTATGTATCAGGCTTCACAGTCATTAAATTTCTTACTCGAATAATAAATTGTTTGCTCATTCTTTCCTGATTCATCATGCTGCCCCAACATTGCCCCCATTGAGGTTAGCAGTATAGTTAGGTACAATATCAGAGGACGCCCCAATGTAGGGGGTACCAACACAGGATGATTCATTAAATAAGACTTTATCTTGTCAAAAGCTCCTTGACATTCTTTATTCCATTCTCCAGGCTGATGCTTCTTCAATAGCTTGAATATAGGCTCACAAGTGCTAGTCAAGTTAGCAATGAATCTAGCAATGTAATTAAGTCTCCCAAGAAAACTTCTTACTTCACGCTCCGTCGTAGGACGAGGCATCTTTTGTATTGCTTTCGCCTTATCCAAGTCCACCTTTATTCCCTCTCTGCGAACGATGAACCTGAGCAACTTTCCCGTAGATGCTCCAAAGACACATTTATTAGGATTGAGTCTCAACTTGTACTTTCTGAGTCTTTCAAATAACCTCCGCAAGACTGCTACATGGTTTTCCCCTTCTTTAGATTTGGCCACCATATCATCCATATAAACCTCAATTTCTTTATGCATCATATCATGAAATAATGCAACCATAGCACGTTAATATATAGCCCCAACATTCTTCAATCCAAAGGACATTACTGTGTAACAAAAAGTTCCCCATGAGGTAATAAAAGTCGTCTTTTCTTTATCATTAACATCCATGGGGATCTGATTGTACCCACCCGTCCATAAATGAGAACCCATGATTTCCTGTTGTATTATCGACAAGAACATCAATATGAGGGAGTGAGAAATCATTTTTTGGATTGGTCTTATTTAAATCCCTATAATCCACACACATCCTGACTTTCCCATCCTTCTTGGGTACTAGCACAATATTTGTTACCCATTCTGGGTGTCTCGACACCTCTATAAATCCGGCTTCTAATTGCTTTGTCACTTCTTCCTTAATCTTTAGTGACATGTCGGGATGCATCTTTCTCAATTTTTGCCTTTTTGCTTATGCATCTGGATATAATGGGATTTTATGTAATGCTATCTCAAGGTCTAATCAGACATATCTCTGTAGGGCCATGCAAACAATCAAGGTATTCCTTAAGTATCATCATCATTTCCATACGCTCATGATTATCTATTATTTTTAACTTCTTCTTGTCTTCTTCAGTTCCCATGTTAATCACTTCAATTACCTTATTATCCATATCAAATTTTCTTTCTGAGTATTCCAGTATTTTTTCAAATTTTTCAAGAATCTCTTCCTCTTCATCAGATCCAGGGTTTTCTTTATCAAACGTCGTAGGGGAATCAATCAACAAGTTTTCAAGGTCCCTTTTATGAGGCAGACCTTCTACAAGACTCAAATCCCAGTGAAACAATTTGTGTGGAGTTGGAAAGGCAAAAAGAATAGGAATAATGAAATGAAAGCAAGATTTTTTTTTTGTAACAGAAACGTAAAAAAAAAACTGACAAATTCAAAGAAGATAAGTCAAAAGTATGACAAGGAGGAATGCTGAATAAACATGTAACTTTATTTAGTTAATGTCTCAAATAACATAAATATAAGCTCAAAACATAGCTAGACTCAAATATCTGCCTGTTACAGTATGACTAGACAATTATTTAGAAACAATAACATCAATCATTAGTTCAGATTGCCAGTTCTTCAGTGGCTCATCATCTGTAAAAGGACGGATTACTTTGCCCTCTTCTGGGCCTTCTTCATGCAGTGCATTAATAGTGAGATGGTACCAGGGATGAATGACTTCTTCAGGCATAATTACCTCGGTTGGTGCCAGAAACGTTTCCCTCAGATGAGGAATGTGCTTCATTTTGCCCTTATCATTCCACTTTTCCAGAGTCAGATTCTCTATTCTTTCTTCTAGAGATGCTTCGTACCCCAATCCAAACTTGTCTAACTTTTTAGAAAATGATACCGGTGATCGAGTACCTTGCAGTTGTGAGTCCAAGCCTTTTCCTTTATGGTACCCATTGTTAGCCATGATTCGAGCCACCACCTGATTCACACTTTGTGTTGGGGATTCATTCCTACAGAGTCCAGTCTCAATTACTTCAAAACTGTGCCACAAATTCTCCTCATCTTTCTCTGCACTCTCTACATATGGCATTGAAACTGGTTTTGACAACATAATTTCTTCCTCCCCGTGTATGGTGATGACAGACCCATTTTCAATGTACTTAACATTCTGATGCAGGGTGGAAGGAACAACACCAACAACATGGATCTATGGTCTCCCCAGGAGCATAGTGTAACTAGGTTCCATGTCCATAACTTAGAATAACACTTGAAACTTAGTTGGGCCGATCTCTAGTGGCAACATCACCTCTCCCAAAATGCTTCTCCTATTTCCATCAAAGGCCCTCACCACCATTTCTCGAGGGGACAACTCATCCTCACTTATTGACAATGAGGTTAGAGTTGACTTTGGTATGATATTCAGTGCGGACCCCCCATTGATCAAAACTTTTGCAACTGTATACCTTTTACATTTAAGGGTTATGTTTAAGGCTCGTGGGTTTTTCTCAGACCGGGAGAAGATCTCTTCAATAGTAAATATGATCATATTAACGTGCTTCACGAGGTCCACCATGCTAACAATGCTTTCAGGGGTAACATTGGGTTTGGCATAGGTCTCATTCAGAACTCTTAGTAACATTTTTCAATGTAACTCAGATATCAAGATGAGTGACGATAGAGATATCCTTGCTGGAGTCTTCTTTAACTATTCAATCACATCATATTCACTTTGTTTCATGATCTTCAAGAATTCTTCCTCCTCTTATTTCCTTCTCTCCTCTTCTTTTGAGCTTCCCTCTTTCCTCTTCTCTACTTCTACTGGTCATAGCATTGCCCACTCCTTGTAATTATATTAGTAACAGACTCTTCATCCTGGTGTATTTCAGCAACTCAAGCCTTTAAAGTCTCTTTCCCGACTCCATTTGTCTCTATCTTGGCTTCATAATTCCATGGCACTGAATGAGTATCATTATAAGCGAATGGTGTAGGCTTCTTGACTGTCACAATTACTTTCCCTGGCGCTGGGGCTTGGTTGAGAGGTGCCACCTTGAGCACAAAGTGTTCAACCACATTAACCTCTTCAGAGGAAACTACCCCTTGTTTGACTTGTATTACTCCCAAAGTGAGTAAAACTTGGACTCAAACTTTAAAGTCCAAACTATTTTCGATATCGTGTCCTATTCCCCCACAATGATAAGCACAACTTGATTGTTCATTGTACTTTTCATCTTCTTTTATTGATGCATCTGGTGCAGTGATATTGTAGCCTGTTTTCTTCAATTCCTTAAATATTTTAGTTATTGGTGTACGCAGGCTCATGACTTTCCTTATTGATGGTCCTTCCATCTCCACAGGATTCACCTCATTCCTTCCACCATGATTAAGGATAGGGTTCCTGACAATACTGGGTCCAGCCTCCTCTTTAATGTCTAACATTCCATAAGCAATTAGCTTCCTTACTGTGATTTTAAAAGATTCACAATCTTCAATTGAGTGTCCTAGGATATCTATGTGGTATTTGCAAGTTAAGCTTGGGTTATACCATGCTGGGAATGGTGGTTCGAAAAGACGCACAGGAATTTCCGAGATGAGGTGGGCATTAGATAGCTTTTGGAATTAGTCTGTGTTTGAAATGGATAATTTTGGGAAAGGGGGTAGGTTTTGGGTGCGGGAACGACCTTGGTTTTGGAAGTTTGATCGAGGCTGCTGGTGATTTGGGAAATTTTGTGAAGGTGCAGATGGATATTGGGCATAGGTTGGGCAAGCTGGAACATATGGTTGTGGTGGGGGAACATTGTTGATGTGGAATTGTGAGATTTGATGTGTATTTATAGGTGGATCGGTTAGGCCAGGAAAATGAGACAATGTAGGTGTTTGATAAATGGGGTAAGGGTTTAGGTTATATGGAGGGACTCGGTAAGCTGGGTAAGATGGTGGATAGCGGGGTTGTGAAGGTTGTTGGTTTTGCACGTAGCTCACCTCAGGCTCCTTTTTCTTGGAGGAAAGCCCTTTCTTGAAGCCACCTTCATTATTGCCAGGTGGCAATTTGCCAGCCTTTGCCAGAATTTCAATCCTTTCTCTAGCAGCAATTAATTCAGAAAAGTCTTGGTACGCAACGCCCGCCATTGTCCCAATATAGGGAGCTCCTAAGGTCCCTAAGAAGTATGAGCACATTTCCGTTAGAGTCAATGGCGGTTGCACTTGTGCTGCGAGAGCTCTCCACCTTTGGGCATACTGTTTGAACATTTCTTCATTTTTCTTGTACAATGTTCTTAACTGCTCTCGGAATGGAGCTGTATCCAAGTTAAACCGATATCCCCATGAGCAAGTTTACCCAGTCATCCCAGGAAGAGATTTTGGAAAGGTCTTGTTAGATACATCATTCCAAAGCAGGCCCAGTCAAACTTACATGAAAGAAGCTGACGAGAAACTTCTAATCTTTTGACCAAATTGAAATTTTGGTAATGTATGTTTTCAGGTGGAAGAAATGGTTAGTGCTCCCATCATATTTGACGAATTCTGGAATTTTGAAATCCTTAGGGATGATGATATTAATAGTAGAGCACAATTCTTCTATCCCAAGGGGACCATAGGTACTAAGACCCTTGATCGCTTTAATTTGTTCTTCCATATTTTCCATCCATTCTTCTTTCATCTTATTATTTTGAATTATCGCATGACCAGTCCCAGCAAGAAATCCCGTTGGCATCGGGATGGACATATGCGGTGGTTCCCATGCACACTAAGCATTGCCATCAACTTCATTTCGAGTTCCTTCCAAGGAATGATATCCTTCTCCGATAAAAAGTACTAGTGATGTAGCATTTGATGTTCCTCCCACAACAGGTATCTCAGTAGTGATCGTAGGATTTGTCCTTATAGAAGTGTTATGTAAATATGTCCCAATTACTCTTGTATCTCTGGTTGCCCCCAATAAGGTGAGGGCCTCCCTCATGGCTAATAATATTTCTTCTATTCTTCTTTGAGACTCCGTCATCTCATTCACCATTCCTTTCACTTCTTCTACTTCCATACTTAGATTCCTTCCTTCGTTTTCAGCTGCCATTGCCGCAAGCTTTGTTTGAGCCCTTGTGTTGTGAACTCGGGTTTGATTGATGTCTTCTTTCTTTGATCGCGCAATGGTTCTAAATTTTCTATGAACAATTAAGGAACAATTTATTAGAAACCACCATGATTATTATTTGTTTATTAGAAGAGCATTATTAATTTGTATCGAATGGACTTGAGTGAGTATCTTTGATCTTTCTCATCATGACCAATTCTTAGAACGTCTCGTTCAAAAGTATTGGTCTCAAGTAAACATGGGATCAGAAGAACAAAAGACATGCTTTATTTAATTGAAAAATCATCAACATCAATGAGAGTAGTTCATAACTTTCACCCTATTACCTCATTGTCTAGCTATTCTCAATCGAATACACTTTGATCATTTGTTTCATTTGTTCAATAAGACTCTTATAATATTCAATGAAATCATTAATCTCTGTCGGTGTCTTAAGAGGATCAACCATCTTATCAGCCACCTTTAAATAATATGGGATGTCTGCAATCACCGTGTTGGCGAGGCATAATAGTCTCGTGAAGCGGTCCATCCAAAATTGAGCTTTTCCTTTCCATTCAATGATGTCTTTTTTTTTGTTGTTTCACCTGATTCATCAGCTTTCGCAAGTCTTCTTGTCCCTACTGCAACGCTGCTTTATACCATGCAATCTCCTTGTTAGTGTGCAACCTCTCAATTTTGAGCGTGTCTTCATATCTTGCTAACACCATCTTCATTTGTTGCCTCATACTATCCACTTGTTGAAGAGCATCATTCCGCACTGCTTTGGCATTTGCGAGCAAATCCTTAAGTTGTTGATTTTCGGCCAGAGCCCTATCCCTTTCTTGCCCTCAGAGTCCTAGTTCTTTATTTGCAGCTTCCAAACATCTTCTGATTTTTGACATACTATCCTGCTTTATCCTTTGCCTTTTGTTTGCTTGTCTAAGAGCGTAGCTTTTCTCAAAACTTTCACATTTTAAAACTGCATATGCTTAGTGAATTTTTTCTAACTCTGCTTCTAATTTCCTCTTATCTTTATTGGCTTTTGTTAGCTTTCCTTTTATTTCTTTATCTTCTATCGGAATCAAAGGCAGAGGTTTACTAACTGTAGAGACCGCTGAACTTTTGAAGGGTAACTTGACTTCCTGGGCCCTGTTCTTGACCCACTGCCGATAACCTTCTTTGACTCCACAGTTTATGACTCCCAGCTCTCTACCTTTTCTAACGACCTTCTTATAAGCGTCTCGGACCTTCCTTAGTGTCTCAATACAGTTCATCTGCATGTCATAAATAAAAAGGAGTGGTTTCCGATTCTGAGGGTGGCCTTGTAACGCACCTAAATATACCGATGGCAGCGCAATCATCATTACACCACAGTTACTAAATCCAGGCATGTCACAGTCATGATAACAGTAGTTTCAAAAATTAACGGGTTTATTTCTTCGCATTTATGCATAAGTAGAAAATACGAGCCATGAATGAATTATAGATGTGTTCAACCCTTAATACAACCATTGAAATGAAATCACATTCTTTTTATATATATATATATATATATATATATATATATATATATATATATATATATATATTTTATAGCCAACTTACACGAATCACTGATAACATAGAATATAATAATTACAGAGTCAAGTAAAATACAGCGGGAATAAAAACATAAAAGGGGAGAAGTAGTAACCCAAGGATGGGTACTACTAGCAGTCAAGTCCGCAACCCCATATGCGCATGACATTCAACGTCCCGGTTGATACAACAGGCATCAATGCCTCCATGTTGATGCACTCCTAGAAAAATCGAAGAAATATTGTCCAAGTTCCCAACCCCGTCGGTAAGGTGTGATTCCTCATTATCTTTTTCACGATCTTTTATCAAATATGAATATAAAACAGAGAACGCAGAAATATAGGAAAGAGGTGAGACACTCGTCATTCATTACCACTATTGGCAGTAAGAAAATAGCACGGCGCAAAGCGCCCACCGAGCAATACAGTTTATATATGCATCAATAGCAACAACGGAATTTATAATAAAAGCAATTAAATTCTAAGCAATAATCAAAGTCAATAATAACAATGATGTTTATGGTAAAGGTAGAACAACAGTAAGCAATAGCAGGCAGATCACAATAGTATTTCCAGAAATCAGCACAACAATCAGATAATCATTTACAGGTATTCATGCTCAATAGTTTATAAGACCAGTAATGAACGATGCACAATGCATGCTTTCCCAATTCCTACTCCATGGAGCTAGACTCAAACTGTCGGAGAGAAAGATCAGGAGACATGTCGGTAACTCGGTTGCCGAGGCCAGTGCTATCAATAAATTTTCTCGTGCGCAATCATGGCATTGTACAGACATTCTACACTAGATCACGATATAGGACAGTGTCTCGGTCCGGATCGTCAGTGCGTTTGCATCGGTCTACCCCACGGGCAGGAGAGCTACCAACCTCCCATTGCGAGGAACCCGCACCCCGACGCCCCCAAGGTCAACCAATGACCTACACTTGTCTATTCGCACCCGCACTAAGGTGTGTTCAATCTCCTAGGCAACTTGGCCTTACAACAGTCCACAAGGACAATCACAATGCATAAGACACTGTGCATGAGCATGTATGATTCACAATCTCATACAATTCTATAATATGCCACATTAGGCCAATATAAGCATCAATATACAAATGGTAATTCGCATGTACTCACAATATCATATTATTGAAATAAATCGAGGTAACACATTTTCATGGTCCATTATGCATTCTTAATTAAGATTTGTCATCCTTGTCAAAGTTCACGTCCAATTCTATTCTTACAACTTGCAAAATCTTCCAAGGCAATTAAATTTCTTCCACCTTTGTAAATCGTTCAAGCTCTTAGGCCTTGCACTCTCTTGTTCTTCACTCATTTGGAATTACCCTAGGTTTTATGATAATCTCGTTCTTAGTCCTTTAAGATTTATGAAATCTTGATTATATTAAATTCTTCCGATTCATAAGTTATCCATTTTATGACATAGGTATCTTAACATAATCTACTCTCATAGAGTCTCTCTCTTTCTAGAGGAATTTCCTTAACAAATTCAGTTCCTTACTTCATTTTATGTTGTAATACCTTCACGTGGAAGTCTTAGCACCATTTCACCATCATCTGGGTGATTCTGCTATGGGCGCCTAGGCGCCATGTCTGGAGCGCCTGAGCGCTGGTTCAGCGCCTGGACGCTGACCACGAAGCGCCTGAGCGCTCACCGGGCCGCGTCACAGGGAAAACTTCACAGGCACGGGCGCCTAGGCGCTGCATGCACACCGCCCGGGCGCTAGTGCATTAACAGGGGATTCTGCAGAATTCTCTTCTCGCAGCCCCGGCCCATTCATTATCCAAAATCCCTCATCAGTTTTCAACAATTCCAAAATGAGATACATGACATATAATTACAAAATAGCAACATATGAGTTCATGATCATCAAGTCACACAATGCACATCCATACATCCATACAAATCAAACAACAACATCATGGAAATAACCCAACATAACAAAGAGGGAAATCCAACATGGATTCTCTCATCAACAACAACACACAAGACATTTCCTTACTACCAAGATTGGTTGAAGAGGATTATCTCCCTCTTACCTAAATGAAGACAATCACAAGAATGCTTTCCCCTTTTTGCTCTTGATTTTCGCTTTCCCCTTCAAGAAAAACCCTAGGGCGAGAAATTCCCAATGTGTTCACTCCAATCATAGAAAAATGGATCCTTGGCCACATAGGTGACCAATAAAATGAAAAAGAAGAAGAAGATAGAAGAAAGTTGAAGACTTTACCTCAAAAGCTCCAAGCTTTAACTTTAATGGTGAAAAATAGAAGAAGAAGAAGAAGAAGAAGAAGAAGAAGAACAACCAAGGATGGCCATAATGGAAATGGTCATGGAATGATGGAAGAAGCCTAGATGTGGAATGGGGAAGCAAGAAAATGAAGAGGGGGAAATGGTGAGGGTGGACGGTGGAGGAGGAGGAAGAATAAGAAGAAGAAGAAGAAGAAGAAGAAGAAGAAGAAGAAGAAGAAGAAGAAGAAGAAGAAGAAGAAGAAGAAGAAGAAGAAGAAGAAGAAGAAGAAGAAAAGAAACGTAGAAGAGAAGAAGAGAAGAAGAGAATAGGAAGAAAATGTGGTTATTGGCTCCCAAAAGAGGCCTCTGCCGTGTATAGAAAGGAGAGGGAAGAGAGAGAAAAATGAAATGGGAGGAAGCTTCCTAGAAGTTTCCCAAATAAGTTTTTGAATTAATTTAACTTTTATTTTGAAAATAAAGCTAAAGGGGCTTGACACAAGGTAAATTTTGAACAGTGTGATAAGATTTTTATTACATGTTATTATTTATTGGACAACAGCTACAGTCGACCGAAGTCAGTATTAATTTATTTGAC
This sequence comes from Ormosia emarginata, assembly GCA_029884605.1. Lineage (NCBI taxonomy): Eukaryota > Viridiplantae > Streptophyta > Magnoliopsida > Fabales > Fabaceae > Ormosia > Ormosia emarginata. The sequence goes on along the minus strand of JAQQTP010000075.1, from coordinate 5,741,527 downwards.
AGATTAATTCTTCGCAGTGCTTTATTATTTCATCTGTTAAAATTTCTCGAAAGACGTAAAACCTTGTAAACTGTGTCCGGCCTCGGGTTTAGTAAGATCCCCCGTCGACATTTCCATAGTTCAAGGTTCTCGGAAAAAATATTTTATTTTCCCGGTTCGACTCAGTGTGCACGTAAAACGAAGAATATGTTAAAATATTCGTCGTTTCCAAAAAATTCTGAAAGAATTTACATAAATCACGAATATTAGAAAATGACTATTCGTAATAAAATCTTCCAACTTTGGAAGCGTTACAGTCGTTCTGCCAATTCTGTCCAATGTGCGCGCAAAACGAGGAATAATATTAAAATATTTCGCGTTCCTAGAAAAATCCAAAAAATTTCCTAAAAATCCTAAATATTGTAAAATGACCATTTATCCTAAAATTATAAATTTTCGGGATGTTACAGGCCCCATGAGATAGCCAAGTTGTTGCAATGCCAATGCAGGGTTGTGGTTAATGCACCCTCGAGTACCCATGAGAAAAACATTAGGAAAACCTTCACACTGATAAACCACAGTTTGCCCATCTTTCCACCGCGGGTACCATACGCTTTTCCTCTCCTCAAGCTTGGCCAATTCCTCTGCCTATTCACGACCATTCATGGTTCTCAACTGGAGCATCTTCAGATCTGTAATGGGACTTGCTTCTTCGTAGCCTCTCTTGACCATGTGAGCTGTGAGCTATACAAATAGTATTGGTAGACAACATAAGATCCACTTACCCTTCTTTTCATAACAGAAATTCAAAGTATAGTAAACATCGGCAAGGATGGCAAGGATAGGGTTTGCGGTATCATTTCTTCGAGCCAGGAAGACATCGATTACTGCAAAGTCTATCAAGTCTTCAATACTTGGGAAGAGGATGGTACCATAAATGGTGAGGGCTAGCACATCTGAAAAAGTACTCTAGTCTTCAACCTTGGTGAGGCAACGCATGTGCTCTTCTAAATACTTCCTCAGAAACCCTTCTGTTCCTTTCCTATTTTGTTTTACGTGCTGCAGATCTTTACGTGAATCTTCAATACATTTGCTATGGTTGACATAGATGCATAGTGGCCTATATATTAGTATGGATTTTCCTTTTCCAAAGGTAAGCCCAATATCTGCTCAAACTCTTCTAAAGTGGGGGCCAGCTAAAAATCTTGAAACGTAAAGCAACGCAATGGTGGATCATAGTACTGGGCTAGCGCAGTGATAGCTTCTACCTGTACATCCACCTCTAACAAATTCAAGATTTTCCAATATCTTGCAGTGAAGGTCAGATGTTAGGTTTTCTTTAGCATTCGGCCCAAACTCGCCAAGCTCTCTGTTTCCACTTTTTTAGCCTTAAGTTGTAGAGTCCTTTTTGAAATTACATCCTGGTGATATGATCTCATGATACTTTCCATTTTTAATCAAAGATACTCACTACTAGTCCTTAGGCATTGAATGTCAAATGGTTCTCCAACAAACCTAGGGATGAAGAATTATCAATGCATGGTTTTCAAAAAACAAAATGATTTTACAATGAAATAATGAGTGAGTTGTTGGTCCTTTAATAGTGATTCACCTCTTCTTTTTTGGGAAAAACCTTTTTTATTTTTTTTAATCAAGAGGGACACCAGTATGGTTCATCACATTAAGGGACTAAACAACTCACAAGACATACAGATAAGTCAAAAGATAACAAAAAGTACGTTCCCTTTGTGTCCTAATGAAATCTCCTTAACTTGGGGATTTCTATGCTGAGGATCTACGGGTCTTTACTGAATTGTGCGAACTTTCATTGGGTGACTCTACTATTCCAAAGGCCTCTAGAGCTAAGTCTCATTTCAGAATGTTGACCACAAATAGTGGGTAAACCACTAGGTGTGGGACATTCGTGAAAAAGGCACACTCCAGATGATATTTTCGCAATAACTAAACAAGATGTATATCCAAAATTGCTACCACTACACGAACTCTATTTAACTTAAGTTTCATTCAGACCCGGGTATAGGGCCCCACTCGAATATGTATGATAAATGTATATGTGCAGTGGGTGTAGGAAGCATACAAACCTTCATTATTCTAAAGACTACTCGCATCCTGCAAAACAAAAACAAACAAAAATTCTAAGAAAAATTCTCTATCCTAAGGTTTTAATAACAAAAATAATTAAAATAATTTAAAATAAAAAAAGGTAAAACAAATATACAAAGATTACAAAATTTTGCACAACCATCTTATATGGGCTTGACTCTGAAGTGTCCCCAGCGGAGTCGCCATCTGTCGCGACCGAGATCGCGGATGGAGCGGCAAACAAAATAATTATTAGGAGTCGCCATCAATTTTATTTTAAATAGGAAAAATTAGAAAAACCTTTCTTTAAAAGTAGTCTTTAGAACCTAATTGGATTCGAGAGTCAGTTATGCATAGGGAATGATGAAGATTTAACCCCACAACACCCCTAACACATTTGTCCTAAAACGGTTACCCTAAATTAATTATGCAAAATTTAATAATCTCAAAATATATTTCTTTTACTTGTTTTTAAAAAAAAAACTAAAAAAATCAAATAATTCATGAAAATATAAAATTTGGCTTGACGAAATAAAAATTCCGCCCCTATGTATCCTCATGTGCAATAAGGAACTCAAAGTCACGTAGTTCTTTATAAAATACTTGTGGGTTAGTTATTTTTAATTTAAAAAAAATCATCAAGTTGTCGCAACTCAGACGACTATAAAAAATATAAGATTAACAAGCTGTCACAACTCAGTTAACCTTATTTATTTCTTTAAAAAAATAATTAATCATTTTATATTTTTTACTTTTTTTAATTATAGGTTAATTATTTTTAACTTTGAAAACATTTGAATCATCAAGCTGTCACAACTCAAATGATTACAAAAGTTATAAGATTAACAAGCTGTCACAACTCAATTAATCCCTTTTTTTAATTTTTTTTTTAATTATTCATATTTTTTTACTTCAATTTTTTTTACTTTGTTTTGTTCTTCTTGCTTCTTTTTTAGTTTGGCCCATTAGATTCAAGCACACTTCTCCAAAAAAAAAAAACTAAAGCTAAAACCAATCAGAACCCAAAAAAAAAAAAGTTAATAGGGACTTTAAAAACAAAACAAATCAAATCAAATGGGGCTTACAAAAACGAAAACAAAAAAGGGGTCTTTTTCTTTCTGATATTTGGTAGGAGAAGGAAGATGAAAGCAGAGGAGCGGTGGTGTGGCTGGGCTGGTTCGATTTCGGCAGTGGCAAAGTGGACCAGCGAAGGTAGAGTGAAACGGCAACTAGAACGCCAATCTCTGACTACGAAACGGCTGAGCGTGGACCGATTCGCGGCATGGTCAAGTTCGTCGAGCGCGGTGTTAGGTTCCGGACCTGACGGCTGGTGCGACGAGCCTGTAAACAGTTCGAGGAAACGACCAATTCTGGGCTTTGCTCGGTCGATGGCGGCACTAGCAATGTAGATTGGCATGTGCAACGGAGTTGGGCTGTCTCGATTCAGAACAGTGGTGGTGCGGGGTCGTCGGATTGAAGCAAAACGGCTACGGGACAGTTGGTCTTCACGGTGCTAGTCAAATCTGAGTAGTTGTTGCTGGTGGGTTTCATTTTGGTTATGGTGTGGTTACAGAGAAAAGGTGACAGGGGTTTTGTAATAAAAGTGGAAGGGTGTAGTGATATAGTTATGGAGATGAGATGGTGTGGGTGTTAGTTATGGTGGTGAGATGAAGTGTTTTTTGGGTTGTTGAAGAAAATGAAGGTGGAGTGAGTGTTGAAAGGTGATTTTGGATGGAGCTTTGGTTATGGTGGTCTGTTATAGAAGCTTAAGGAAGATGATGGATGTGAAGTGCTTTGCTGGAAAAAAAAAAAGGCTACGTAAAAAACTAAGGCTTGGATCTGTGTTAAAGTTGAAGTCTGGTCAAAGTGCTTAAGCTGTGTAAGGGTTAGGGGTTTTATAAGAGGGGATTAGGGTGAAGAATTTGAATTAAAGTGGGATTAGAATTGGTTTAGGATGAGTGTTGGGATTTGTTTAGGATGAATATGTTTAAGATAACTGATGGGATTTGGTTAGGATGAGTATGTTTAGGATAGCTGATGAGATTTGGTTAGGATAAGTTTGTTTATGATGAGTTTGAGTTGTAGTAGAATGAGTTAATGAGTCAGGTTATGGGTTGATGGATTATGGGTTGGATACTAGGTTAGTGGGTAGGATAATGGATTATGGGATGGATACTCGGTCAATAGATTGGATAATAGGTCAATTGGTGAAAGTTAAGTCCTTTTTTTTAAAACAAAATAAAAAGCCCCAGACAAAATTGGTTGTTCACACCACTAAGTTAAAGAATCCAGATAGAAAGATTTGTTCCAATTTACATGTTGTAATGACGATGTTTTGTTCCATTAGTAACAAATTAGGCACCTGTAACACTATTGAGCACAAGTCTCTAAAGAATTTACTTAACTCAGCTAAAAGCTTCCACACTAGATCTAGCAGTGTACCAAAAGTAATTGGTAGCAATCACTTCATAAACACATGACTCCCAAATAGCTTCCGCTTTTTTATGTTCACACATCTATGCAAATTAGAGGTATATCCATCAAGCATTTTTAATTCACTAACACATTTACACATAAACCCTTTTTTGCTCCATGGACAAGGCAAATTTGGCTTTGAACTTCACAACTTTTCCAATAGGTGACTGTTATAATTCTAGTTCCTTCCGCCTATAGTACTCTTTCAAATCCAATCTTATTTTAACATTATCTTTGGTTTTGTCTTTAATATCCATCGTTGTATTAAACTCATTATCAAACTCATTTTTCTCAATATGTGTCACATCAAGATCGTGCTTGATCATATTATTTTTCTAATATGATAACTCCCAGAAGATGTTTTGCTTTGTCCAATTATGAATAATCTCGAACTTTGGACATGTACATGGATTAACCTCAATTATTTAGGGAAGATAAGAAACGTCTTCCCATACCTCAGCCCCCAGACAACCTAGGTGGAGGTTCACTTTTCTCAATTTGATTCTTATAAAATGCATCCTTATTTCTACAAAATACATGATCCATTGGTAGAATTTGACGATGACAATCGAACCAAGAACTTTTGTCACCATGTTTCAAAGTGAAAGCCTTTGATTAATCCATACAATATAGATGTGTCAATCTCCTTGTTGTACTCCAACCCGACAACATGTCATACACAGGAAAGTCATATTTATTGTCCACATTAATGCAACTTTTATCATGAAATTATCTTTTTTTTTTTGAAATATCATATGTTAGGATACTTTCTTCTCACAACAATTTTAACTCATCTATCAAAGGTTGCAAGCACATACATCTATTTTACTTTTCAGAGTATGCGGCCCAGGAATAATCAAAGTCAAGAACATATAAGGAGTAGTCATGCATAGTTATGGAGAAAGATTATACGGAGTGACAATTATAGGATAACAAGAGTAGGGTGCAGCTGACTGACTAAATAGTGTAAAACCATTAGAACATAAGCCTAATCAAACATTTCTTAATTCAACTTTAAATTCAGGATATGTTTCATCAAAACATTTCCAAGTTTCTCCATTCGATGGATGACATAACACTCTTGATTGTCATCTATTTTCATAATGCCATCACATATGCAGAGTAGAGCTCATTGAGGCAATAATCTCTTCAGCTTGGGAATGAGAGGTAAATAAATCAACTTCTTTATAGGAATCTCCTTGGTTTTTCTCTACCAATCCTTTTTATATTATATCGAGGCACACCACAAAATTTGCATTCTTTAACTTCTTTTTCATGGTATGACATACAACCATTAATGCAACAATCAATTCTCTTTGCAGTAAGATTAAGTTTGGATACTATTTTTAGGCCTTATAATAATCTCCTGGGATATAATTATTAGGAGGATGTGTCTCTTACATAAGTGTTACTATTTGATTAAAAGATCGTTGGGAAATGTTTCCCTCCAATTTGATACTCAATAATTTAACAGCAACAAACAATTCAACGTAATCATCACATCCTAGCCATAAAGGCATTTGGGCCACATGAAGCATATCATAAAATTTTAGCGCATCTATAGTTGGAGACTTCTCCACTTGTTGATTGTAATGCAACCCAAACTCTGGACCAACAACATCATAAACCATCGCCTCAAATCTATTTCAATGTTCATTATTACCTATTTGTGTAGTAGTAGAAGTGCTTGGATGATTATTAAAAGCTCAACCTAAAGTTGGATTATTTTCTCCATGACATGTCCAATACCAGTAATCAGGTTTAAACTTTTTTCTATAAAGATGAACTTTAACATCCTCAGTAGTAAAGTACTTGAGGTTTTTGCACTTAGAACAAGGACATCTAATTTTCTCATTTTCCATTTAAAAAAACTTACATTCTTTATGTTTAAACATAAGTAACATTTAGTCAAACCCTAAGCACCAAGTTTCTGAAACTAATCTAAAAATAAAAATTAGACATTAAATTGGTTATAGATTAAGCTTACATTTTCTCACAAAAGTTTGAAGCTTAAACCTCTAGTACGTATACGTTATCCTCAATATGGAACAGGATATATTTAGTTGCAAAAAATGGTAAACAAGATTACCTATACATATAAAAAAAATTAAAAAAAAAATAGAACTTCATTCAAGAATGAATAAATCAATGAAAATTATTAAAATGGGAAGAAAAAGGTAGTTGTACTTATCAATGTTGGTGGGAGGGCATGAACCTTAAAACAACCTCTTGATCTTAAGTTGGACAATGGTGGTTATTCCTGCAAATCATAAATTATATACCAAATAAGAGGGAAAAATTATGAGATAAATTAAAACTAATTACTTACTAACAAGATTTAATTAACTAGTACATGAACTACTAACAAGATTTAATAAGAATTAATTGCAAGATCCTTAAGACTTACATTACTATCAACTAGTACATGAACTTAGGAGTAATTTTAGTAATCATTTACTTATATTAAACCTTAAGCTCATGCCACAAAGCAATCACCAACTTAAACATATTGTAAATGATTTCTTTTAGTTTATATAACTAACTTATTCTTTATCTATAACAAATGCCACCAAACAAGTACTAACTACACATGCTTATTAAAAAAAAAAACTATACATGCTTAATCAAAGTCTCACATTTATCCAATAATATTCTACTACTAGATCTCAAATGAAAATATTAATCAATTAATTAACTCAATATCAAAGATTTTAAAAAAATCTATACATGTTTAATCAATCTCACTTATGCAATAATATTCTACTACTAGTTCTAAAATAATAATAACCTATTAATCAACTAAATACCAAAGATTTTAAAAAAATGAAAACTTTGCAGGAAAGAATAGAGGAAGAGGCAAGAGATGGAACTTGGTAGAAGAGAAGTTGGTGGGAGTGGCTTGCCGGTGAACGGTGGCTCGGGGCGGTGAACGGCGTGGCGAGGGTTGGGCGTCAACGGCCCTGTTAGGGTTGTGTGGGACGACGACAGTGGAGCCATGAGGGACAGCAACAACGAGAGTAGCAGGTGACAGCAAAGGTGATCAGATCTGGTGAGGGAAGGAGGGATAGAAAGAGAAAGGGGTCGAGGTTCTCATGCGACAGAGTGGGGAAGAAAAGAAAAGGTGGGGGGGGGGGGAGAAGAGAGGTAGCAATCGAAATTGGTCGCTACAATGAAATTTGAATAGTGATGACGATGCGGTCGCTAAATGTTACCATTTAGTTTTTGTTTTTAAATTAGCGACTAAATTTTCTATCGTTACCCTATATTTTTTTATTTTTTTTTTTTTAAAGTTAACAAAGCTTTATATTATATTTTATTTATTTATTCAGACTAAAGTAGCGATGAATTTACTTATTTATTTATAGTTAACAAAGCTTTACTTATATTTATTTTTTAAATTTTTTTAAGTCAAACAAGCTTTGACTCTGCTTTTATTAATATTTGTATATATTTTTTATTTATCTTTGTTAAATTTTTTTTTATAATTAATCAAATTAACGATTGATATTTCGGTCTTTAAATTTATTTATTAACAACAATAAAATTGTTAGCAACCGAATATTCGGTCGCTATATTTATTTTTTTTAAAAAAGTTTTGTATAATTATTTATAACATTAAAATGAAAAATTTCACATTAACCATTTAGTGACCAAAAAACCAATCACTAATATAAAAAAAAAATTGTTCTTTTTTTATTTTTTTTATTAGATTATTTGATCACTAAATTCGTCGCTAAAAACTGATTTTTTAATAGTGAGAAAGCTTCGATTAGAAAGCTGCATAAAAAAGACATAAGAAATAGATCTGAAAACTCAATAGAAAACTTGAAGCCTAAAGACTTTGACCACTTCACAATGTTGTTTCTCAACATTCTCTCACTTTAAAGTACTATGCAGAAGTTGCCCCAAAAGCTGAACAGAAGACAAAATAAAGGCTAGTCTTTTCCTAATACACCAGAAAGCTGCATAAGTGCATCTAATGTATTTCCAACGGCTAGAACTTGTTGCTGCATATAAATTGAAGATATTCGAATGTATTAAAGGCTGGCTAGCTGGTTGGTGGCGAAGTTAATGCTAAATTGAAGCTCCTACTATTATTTTCTAATAATTTTCTCAACTTCCAATTTTCTTCCTAAACTTTAGAAAAGTTTATCTACTTGTATTCTCCGAACAATCTTTGTTATAAAGAGTTATTGCTATGTATCAAAGTGTTGTTTATCTACTCTAAAGTGTTAGTGAGAGCAAACACAAGCCTAAACACTCATCTCATTGTAACTTGACCTGTTAGTGGTCTGAGTGATTATTGTTGAGCCTGAAGAGGTTAGGTGATAAAAGAATATTTATTTTGAGCCTGAAGAGAATACTTGTAATTAGTCTGGAGAGGCTGTGATCTAAAGAATACTAAATTAGTGAAAATCATGGTGTGTTGCTTGGGACTGAAAATAAGCAAGTGATTGACTGAACTAGTGTAAGTTATGTGTGTACAGCTTCTCCTACCTTTCTCTTTATTTTTTTGAACTTACGCTTATCTTTCTGTTCATTCTAAGTTCTATTTGATAAAGAGAAAAGTTTGTAAAAATTATTCTTTGATCAAGTCTTAATCAGTAAAGCTTTTTCAAACTGGTTAATAGAAGTAACTTAAGCATTCAAGTGTTTTCTGAACTATGCTGCCTCTATGATCTTATTAAGCTAACATACTGTTCTGATCATGCAAGTTTCATACTTAAGAAAGCCTGTTTTAAGTTTCAGAAAGTGTTCAAAAAATTCAAAAATGTATAATTCAGCCACCCCTTTTGTGCAAGTAGCCATCTTCAATTTTAATATTAATATTAATCCGAGACTATGTGGATATGTTATGCTTTACTAATCAGTTTTACAGGATGAGGCATGAAGCTATCATTTTGTGGTACTGGTATTTATAGAAGAGAAAATTGACGTACTGTGGCTTGAAGCTTTTGGAGAGTCATACGGTGTTCTGTCACTTCTTAGTGGGGGAGTTACCAATGTTTAGAAAAGCCAGCGGATTTTGGGGGGATAATAGGTCTTTTGGTTCTATTTTGTTTCCTTATCAGCTTACGAAGCTGAAGTGACAATCCAGTAGCATAAAGAGATGCAATACGACATCCCACATTGTTATATTCTATAGGCTGTTCCTGCAACAATAGAGACAAAATATTTTATGGAAAAAAGTTGAAAATGAATAAACAATTGCCATAGAGCGAAAATTTGATATTAAACTTTGAGAGAGTGACAATAAGCCTCTGTAAATATTGTTCTGTCATGTTTCTCTCTTTCTGTTTCCCCTCATATGGTGGGATGTGGGGATTCTACTGAAGCTTAATCACGTATATTGCAGAAAAATGTACAATGGCCGTACAAGTCATTTAAATTATACATGAAAGAAAAACACAAGTCAGTGAGTCACTGTAATTTTCAGCCTTGATCTTGCCACTTTTTTTTTTATTTCTTTTTAGGAATAGGTCCTGATACAAATTTAATTTTTGGAATTTGAGTTAGCCTGATTAGAAGAGTTTTTAAGAGATAATTGATCATTTCTGACTGGTGGGTTTCTATTGTATATGTTACATTTGTTTCAAGTATTTTTTTTCTTACTAATTTTAGTATTGTACACCAATCCGTGACCTTAATAAGCTTTTTGGTTAGTTCTGCAATATTGGATTAAAAAAAAACACATTCCACTTATTGCTTTTCTTTTAATTGAACGCAGTCTGTGGCGTTTACTGCAGCTCATGTGTTCGGTGTTGCTGCAGTACGGTTCTTGAGCTTTGGCTTGTGCTTATTGCTCATTATTCTTTGTTACTTCTGTCACGAAAAAGAAGGTTATGGTTATTCTCAAACATACTATGATATTTCCCTTCTTCTTCTGATATTATTCACGTTTGCAGCAATTTACACGTCTTACTCTTCCTCTGGTTTGCAGCTTTCAGGTTAAGTTTTGTATCTGTACAACAAATTATGTGTCTTTCTATGTTAACAACTTAACTAGTTGGATGTACAATTCTCTGTGTTGAGCTGCGACGTTTTCATGAGAGCACAACATTGACGTTGGAGTATGTTGTACAACAAGCTGATTATATTCTGGATAAACTTAAGAATAAATCATATTATCTTTCTCAAGCTAAGCAGGTTGGAATTGATTGACTTTTCTCCCTATTAATGTATGTTCAAACTGTTATTTATGAGATCGAAAAAAAGATTAATGCTTTTGCTAGCACACTTGCTGATCAAACAATGAAGAATTCAGACAATATACAAGATCTCTTAGATTCTGTGCAATGATTGATGATTAGTTTTTCTTTTCCAGATTTTTGGATTTTTGTTCTTTTTTCTCTATAACATTGGTACAGGAGGCTGGCACTTATCATAATAGCTGCTATTATGCTACTCTTGACATTTCTTTGATTTTGTTAGTCCCTTCTATATCTCAAGTGAGATGCAGAATTTTTTACTTCCTTTTGTGGCATTCATTTATATTCCGGTTTGTTAGTTCAATGTTAATTTTTGGTATGCAGCTTCTCGTGTCTATGTAAGTGAGATATACTGTGTACCACTTACTGGTATATCAGTTTTGTGATTCTTTGCCAGCTAACGTAATTCAACTTATCCTCATATTTTCTCATCAAATGCTTTTTGACAAATAATCGCAGGGTGGATTCCTGTTATTGTTCAAACATATATCCCTAAAATAATTCTCTACAGTTTGTCTTGTAAACTTATAATTCAGCAAGCCCTTCACCTTCTTGCCGAATTGGTTATCATTGCTAGATCTGCAATCTCACGAGGGTACCGTTAATATGAAAATATTGCAATTCCTTTAAGCCCCTAATTGAATTATTCTGCAATACTTAAATACTTGTTAGTATCTTCTTAAGTGATGTTCGATGCACAGTTCCCTTTTAAATCAATAGTGTTAGTCTCACAGACTACCACATACAGATATGACACAGATTATTACCTATCATGGTTCATCACTTTCTTTTTCTCTTTTTTGACCTTTTTTTAGAGTGGAAATCAAGGGTACCTTTGGAATCTTGTATAATTCCTGTATTGAAAAATTATGTGAAACTAGTTTTCTTTTTACTTTTCTCCCCTTTAAATATAATACATGCCTTGCCGGTTTCAGTAAATTTCAAATCTCATGATTTGATCATTTGGCAGCGATGGTAACAGATTAGGCTTATGGCTTCGGTTAAGATGGACCACTTGGTCAATGGTAAACCAATGAACTACTTGTTTAGAGGGAGTCTTCGATTATGAACCAAACATGTTTGGGTCTATAGATAAATCGTTTTTTTTTATTTGATAGTATTTATATATAAATTTAAATATATAAAAAAATTATCACTTAAAATTTGTAAATTTTTTATATATATAATTATTTGTATGAAAAAAATAATAATTTAATTAAATTTTTGTGCAAATTAAATCTAAGTACTACTAATTAAAATTTATAAAAATTTAACTTTTAATCTGAATTATTAGCCGAAACATTAATAGTCCATCTTTGAACCCAAATTTGTAGGATCCATATTAAAATTTTTCTGTTTAGAGTAGTTGATCTGATGTAAAAATAGGTCAATAGTTGTGAGTGAATATTTGCAATTTATGTAAGATGTTAAGATGTGATATTTTATTTTGAAAAGTGATCCTTGCAAATAAAAAAAAAAAATTAGTTGCCATGCTATTTGCGAAGAAGTCGCTAATCCTTTTAATTATTTTGCTTGCCAACTATTCCAATCGTTTTCCCATGCACGTCACAGGTAGAAAAATGAATGAGATGTCCAGCATAGTATTTCACCTAAAAGCAGGAAAAAAAGAAGAAGAACAAGCAACCTTCTTCAATCAAGTCTTCCACCCCAACTGAGTAACAATTAGAAAGACTCAATCTTGATTCGAATTTGCATCAACGAAATTGTTGTAAATCGTGTCCAGCGGAGTACATATGTGGACAAATTGTTGGTACTTAAACAAGGAAAGCAAGTCGCATAACCCATTCGTAAAATCTCTCTCTCAATCGATTCAATAAATGGCCATACTAAAACAAGGAAAGAGAGTTGCAATTTTGAGGACAAATTGAAGAGAACAAAAGAACCTATGAGTGAGAGTGAGAGTGAGAGAGAGAGAGAGAGGAATGGAATGGGTGCCATGAGAGAGGAGCCTCCGCCTTATGTGACGAGTCTTGGCCACCGTGCGAGCGGCGGCCGGAGGAGACCGAGGGCGGTGGCACCCAATCCGGCGTGGTCGAATAGGGAGGCGATGATGAGGAAGGTGGTAGGGTCAAAATCTGATTAAGGATTATTACACTGAAAAATTCAATAATAATAAGACTCAAATGTAAATAAATAAATTAATAGATCATTTTATAAATTATTAAAACCTATTATATCAGGTCTTTTTCAATGGTGCACCGGTGGATCACTAACCAAATGGTCCAGCATAAAAGCCACCTAGGCTTATAATTGGTGTAGACTATTCCCGAAAACTATTATTGTTTTGGCATTTGTGAAATAATTTTGATTTTCTCACATATTTTTTTTTATATTATTTTTTATATTACTCTTCACATTATTAATTATATCATTTTTTAATTATTTTTTCTTATTTAATCACGTTCATTTAAAATGAGTATGAAAAATAATATATCCTTTGTGAAACTTGTTATCTTTGCATGCCATCGTACTCCATGCCAATAGAGAAATTCCCAAAAATATGTAAATACATATTTGCCAGTTAGTGTTTTGGCCAAGCTCTAGTAATGTATTTCACAACAATTTTCTTACTTTTCTTTTCAAATGTTTCTAGTATTTCCTAACCGAAGTTCGACCTGTTTTACTGGCTAAGGGATCACCTTGTTTCCACACACACAAAAAAAGTGGTTATCATTTAAGTATGGAGCTAATTCTTCTTTTGTTTTGCACTGCTAGTGTGACAGCAAACACTTGTGTTGCTATGGATGACTGAATCCGGTATCCCACTCATACAGGTCTGGATGATATTCTGGCCTGTGGACAATGCCATTGCGCAAGAAACCTCATAGCAAGTGGAGAAGTAACTTCTGAAATTGTCAATTTAATCAACTAGGTCATTACCAATTTTGCTCCCAATGTCACACTACTGTACTATAATCAATTTGGTACCCTGCAGCCACTCCTCTGCAACACATTCCATCCTGGCACGACGGCTACACAATGTGATGCTGGTGAAAAGGACTTGAGCTATGCAACATAGGTAAATTATGTGGTCATTCATAGATCATAATGTTGAACTTAAAAACACTTCAAAAGGGTTCATTATTATTGATCCAGGTTGGAGTTTGAGCATAATAAAGCCAAATTTAGTAGTCTTTTTAAATGTGATACACAATCATTAGCTGATGTTATTATCCTTATCTAACAAAGAGAATATTTTTCTTTTAAATGTCAATCATTAGTCAACACACAATAAGAAAGAAGTCTTAAAAAACTTTCTCTAAGATATTTACAAGGCACTTAGAAGGACCATCTTGTCCTTAAGTTCTACTTAGTCCTCAAGATATTCTCTTCTATAAATAACTAGAGTAGCCTCAAGGATAAGGATTTTTTCCCTCATTCTCTATCTCTTTATACTCTTACTTACTTCAGTATTGAAGTGTTTTGTAAGTATCTAACTCCTTACTCTCCAATGCCTTAGGAGGCTGCCAGAGTAATTTGAATCTGTACAAGAAGGCTTTCAGCACACGCCATGACCTCAATACAAATCAATTATTCTTCCTCAACTACCCTGTAACCATCTGAACCTCTAAGAAGATGCTCATTTTCTTTGAAACATCATTTTCTCATAAGCATCTGGGATCTATTCTCTCTACGTTCAGAGTTAAAGGTAGTCACGATATTAGTTTCTATTTGATGCAGATGTATAGCAACACTTTGTGCCAGGTTTCACCATCTGATGTTAGATGGAATAAATGTGGGCTATGCCTTTCATAATTATTTTCCATCCCTGGTCGAGCTACAAGACCTCACCTTTATTCGGGAAACTTTCAGTGATATAGATCTATGGTCATTGTCTTGGTCTAAAGCATTATAGTAGATGGATCTATATTGGATTGGTAATTGTCTTCACTGCTTTGATGCTCTTCATGATCTTCTGGGTTACATATGGGAGAGAGCAGAGACATCACCTATATACGAAAATAGTTAACACCTACACCAACCCACATCGCCGAATGAGAGGTGAATTCATTGATATGTGCAAATGGTGTAAAATTTTTTGTGCGCAATTATCATTTCTCTACTTCCATTGCTAGAAATAGGTGAATAAACTTGTATGAACTGAGTTTAGCTTTTCTTGTTATGTATCTGAAAATCTTTAATGGAACATATCCCTGGAGCGTGATTAGGAGTTATGTTCCTTAAAAGGCAAACAAGTCAAAGCATTTCTTCGACATCAAAGTAGCCACAGTGATGCACAAAAGTTCAAATGCTCGTTCGTAAACTCGGTATAATAATAAAGTGTGCCACAGCTGCTTATTAAAAAGAAAAAAAAAAAACTTAACTATTCTAAAACTCAAGTACCCACCCATGTGATGGAAGGGGCAAGGCTTTTTTCTTTTTGGAAATTTTTTTTAAAAACCCTCTTCAACTTGATTTGCATTTTGGTTCTTAAATTTTAAAAATGTGCACTTAACTCTCCAAAATGATAACGCCCGTCTAAAATTGGATAGAAGTTTTGCAAGTGACCTACATGTGAGGGTATTTATATAAATTTATTTTGAGAAATTTGCATGTGATTTTCATTTTACCCCCTTCAATTATAAGTTGTGTGCACTTTGGTCCTAAAACTTAAAAAAAATGCAAATCTATTCTCTAACTTTCAAAAGTGTGTGTCTCAGTCATTCCTTCTTAATTATTTCCATCAAAGAACTAACTGTAAGTTGTATAAGTGATCATGTGAGAGTCACATAATTATCTTTTACCCTCTAATCACGTTCCATATGATGCCTAAGTCTTTAACCGTGTATCCCTACTAATGTGAGCCCTTGACCAAGTTACCATGAATGTCATATTGCCAAGCTCTATGCAAATTACACAAGCACTCGTCGTAGTTGATGGGTGGCTGATGGGCTACTGATGGCGGAGTGGGGGTTTACGTTGGGTTACCATGGAGGTGCAATTCAGGCAAAGCAGGCAGTGAGTTGTTATCGCTAGATGGTTTATCTTTAATGCTAGTTGGTGTGTTGCTACTATGGTTTTTGTACATGGGAGCTTGGCCTGTTAGGTCCAGTGTCTGTTTAGGGTGAAAGGAGTAGCAGAGGTTGTGTGTTTGGGTCATGGGTGCATGTTGAGGCTTGAAAAAAAGGAATTGAGTGTTTGTGTTTGGGTAATTATAGAGTTGCAGACATGTGAGCATTACAGGTAGGGATTCGCTTAGGAGAGGTTGATTCGCGTTTCGAGAAGAAGATAATCATGTGATTCTCATGTAATCACTTATATTGCTTTCCATATATTCTTTGATGCAAATCAGATAGAATAACTAAGATGCACACTTTTGAAAGTTGAATGATTGATTTGCACATTTTTTGAAGTTTCAGGACTAAAGTGCACATGACCTATAGTTGAAAGGGGTAAAATGGAAATCTCTTGCAAAGTTTTTTTAAAAAATTCCACTCAAACACTGTCATGAGTAAATTTTCATCTAAATTTTGACGGATGTTATGATTTTGGAGTTGAGTGCACATGTTAGCAAGTTGAAGGACACATATGCGCATTTTTAAATTTTAAGAACCAAAGTGCACATTGAGAAAGTTGAAGGGGATTTTGGACTTTTCCTTTTCTTTTTGGTGAGAAAGGCAAGGGTATTTAATTAGGGTCCAATATTCTCATTATTGCATCCCCACCATGTGGAATATGCTTAAATCCCAGTAAATAATAAAAGTTTGTTAATTTTTTTTCCATTAAATAATGAATCATCGAGAAATCCTATAGATTTCAACTAGTAATTAACTCACACACCCAAGCCTCCCCCCCCCCACACACCCCAACGCACACATGTTGCACTTGGAGAGAGGGAGACCACATTGAGCTTTGCTCAACTGTAAAGATTTTTACTAGCTGAGCAAATTATCACCTTCAATAATATTTTTAATTAATTAATAGTTTACTACAAACTTTATACTTATACCTTTGTAATTTTAGGGTTTTGGAAGACAAATGATGTGTGAACATTAGCACACCAAGAAGTATTTCAAAAAAGATGTTATTAATGAAGATATTGGTTAAGAAATTAAAACAAAAAGTATTAAGAAACATGTTATAGAGAGCTCAAGTGTTAAAATGCCTAAGCTTTGTATTAGTTATTCACTATCAAATAACATAAATTAAGACTTTCAAAGAAAACAAGACCATGAAATTAAGACTGAAGCAAAACTCGAGCGCATGTACACTTGTTCTTTTAGTAACAAATCCCTAGTATTGAATGAGAAAAATTTTTAGGTGCTCATAAACTAAGAATTTTTTATTTTGTATTATTCAATCTGTACCACCTCATGCACTTGCTTTTTTTTTTTCCTTTTGTTAAGGAAGTTTGGAGTACAACTTCTGTTGAGGGCTGAGAATGTTTTAAAATTATAAGGAAATTAAAACTTCTCAAGGAAAAGTTGAAAGAGTGGAATAAGTTGGTCTTTGGGGACATTTGGATTAGAAAAGAAAATATTTTGAAAGAGATTGACTTATTGGATAGGTTGGAGTTAAAGGGTAATCTCTCAGAGGTTTTGTGTGCTAAGAGGCGGAAACTAAGACTAGATTTAGATGAAATTCTAGTTAGGGAAGAATCTAGTCTGAGACAAAAAATGAAATTTTAATGGGTTAAGGATGAGGATGCTAATTCCAAGTTATTTCATAGGGTGGCTTCTGGAAGGCGTAGAAAGAGCTTAATTAAGGAGCTAGAACTAAAAGATGGTAGTGTTGTTAGAGATATTGAGGTCATTGCTGCTGAAATCTCTAGGTTCTACTCTGAGTTGTTTGCTAAAGATATGTCTATTAGGTCTTTCATTGAAGATTTGGATTGGTGTTCCATTGCTTCAAATAAGTCTCGTTGGTTGGAAATGCCTTTTGAGGAGGAGGAAATCCGTAGGGCTATTTTTAGTTTAGGGAAAGGCAAAACGCCTGGTCCTGATGGTTTTACTTTTGATTTCTTTCAAAATTGCTGGGATATTGTCAAGCCTAACCTCCATAGGGCGTTTGCTAAATTCTTCCTTAATGGTAAAATTGGAGTTTGCATAAACTCAACTTTCATCTCCCTTGTTCCCAAGAAGGATAGGTCGATTAAAGTAAAGGACTTTCGACCCATCAGTTCTTGCTTCCAGGTTGAGTGAGGTTCTTTCTGATACCATCACTGAGAACCAAAGTGCTTTTATTCTGAGTAGACAAATTCTTGATGCTGCTCTCATTGCTAATGAGGTGGTGGATGATGTTAGATCTAAGAGAAAACATGATCTTGTTTTTAAGTTAGACTTTGAGAAATCTTATGATCGTGTTAGTTGGGATTTTTTGGACAAAGTCTTGGATAGGAAAGGTTTTGGGGTAAGATGGAGAAATTGGATTTCGGGGTGCTTATCCTCTTCCACCTTTGTAGTCATGGTGAACGGGGAACCTAAATCTTGGTTTAAGAGTCAAAGGGGAGTGAGACAAGGAGATCTGATAATCACATGTTTTATACATTAATAACCCTCATATTTAGTCATTTACACTCTCCATATTCTTAATTGATTGAGCTTGATCATGTTTTGTGAGTTTGGACTCAAATTAGGCCTAATTAATTTTTTTAGCATTAATGAGCTTTGACACTGTTTCTATATTTCGATCATAACTTGAGTTCTAAATATCTAATAATTATGAATTTTGCCTTGTAGAAAATTTAAGAGGAAACTCTATAACTTTGATGAAGAGCTCAAAGTCTCAATTGAATGTCTAGTAGACCTAATTGAGCTTAAAAGTCAAAATACGAGTTTAGATGCCCTTTGATATTGTTTTGATAATAACTTTAGTTGTAGAACTCCAAATTGCATGGAGTTTGGGCCCAATTGCTCATAATGGACCTAGCTTTGTAATTAATGAGTTTTTAACTATGTGAAGCCAAAATATGGAGTAGTTTAGGGGATTAGAAATCAGAAACTGAGGCACCTTCATTTTGACACTTTTCTTCCTTCTCTCTAGAACTCTCTTCCTCCCTCTTCTCTCTAATTTTTCGTTTTCTTCTTCCTTTTCATTTTTTTTTGAGTTCTTCCATTCTTATGGAGGGGTAGAGCCTTTAAATTAATCCAAGGAATTAAACATTCTTGATTGTTGATCTTGAGATTTTGTTTTTATTGTTAAAGTTCATCTATTAACAAGTCTCTCTTCTTCTTCTCTTTGTTAATTCTGGTTGAATGCTTAATTAGATTAGAATTTTCATATGTTAATTACTTAATTATCATGTGCAAAGAGATGAACTCAGAGATTAAACAAGGCATTGAAGGTGTTTGATGAAATGTTTAACTTGGTTGGATCTTGGTTTTCAAGTTAATTTGGGTTTAAGATGGATGCTTAATCTATCACAACAAGAATTTTAGAAATTAGCTACCAAAATCAGCTACGGAATAAATTTCCGTAGCTCATTTATGAATGGATGGAAAAAAAATTTATGAAGCAAATAACTACGGAATAGTTACGATTTAGCTACGAAATTTAGCTACAGAAATTTTTTGCAACTAATACGTAGCTAATTAGCTACAGATTAGCTATGGAATAAAATTCCATAGCTAAATATTAAATATAACTTTTTTTGACAATTAGCTACAAAATAGCTACAGTTTAGCTATAGAATTTAGCTAGAAAATTTATTTTGTAGCTAATCCGTAGCTAATACGTAGCTACTTAGCTACGGATTAACTACGAAATTAAATTCTAAGCTAAATTTTGAATGTCAAAAAAAAAATTTATCAAGCAAATAACTACAGAATAACTATGATTTAGCTACAAAATTTAGCTACGGAAATATCTGGTAGCTAAGCCGTAGCAAATTAGCTACGGATTAGCTACCAATTTAAAGTCCGTAGCTAAATTTTGAATGAAAAAAAATTATAAAACAAATAGTTACAAAATATTTTCCTAGCTAATGTGTAGCTAATTAGCTACAGATTAGCTACAAAGTATTTCCCTAGCTAACTTTTTATTGAATAGCGAAATTAGCTTCAGCAAATTGGTACTAATTTTTACGCTCCCAGACCCTCCCTCCACTTTCCCAAAATATCTCAAATTCTCTCCCTCCTTCTTTACGCTCTTGTTGCAATTGCTTCCATTCCCACACCATCTCTATTGTAAACACGAAACCCACACCACGTCCTCCACCCAAATACCCAACACTGCCTCCCCAGCCGCGCCACCGTCAACTTCATCGAGCCACCCACAACACTGCTCTCATCTCCTCCATTGCTCTAGTCTCTCTCATCTCTTCTTCTCGTACTCCACACCATCTCTATAAAAGTTAGTGATAGATTCTTTTGGTTTCTAAGGTCTTTAAAATAGCTTGCATTTCGGAAACCCATTTTTCCCAAATTAGAACCTCTGAACGCTCCTCTGCTCTCTCCGTCGCGCTCCAGGCTTCTCCCAGCCATGCAACGCCCTTCGCGCTCCACGCTTCTCCCAGCCTTGACTGATTTTTTATTGGTATGTCTTCCCTAGTATTGTCATGTAATTATTGACTGGTGTTTCTTGAAAAGTGAATCATTTCTCGTCTCTCCCATATTCTCACTACTTATTTTATAATTTTGCTATGAGAGAGAATATTAATGTATAGTGGTCCTAGATATATATGGTGCTGGAATTCTTAATTTTCTTGTGTATAGAGGGCGCTCAGCACAACATTCCATTGTAATAACAACTGCTAGTCTAACAGTTTTTCTCAGACCTTGTGTTTTTTATAAAATAAACAACTTGCCTTCTGAATAATTTTACTAGTACATCTTTCCTTCTGCTTATGTACTAAGTTATACATCCTTTTTTTAAAAATAAATTATGTCATTTGTTCTACAAGCAAAGTTCAATATATATTATTTTGTATATATTCCTTTTTTTTAAAAAAAGGAAAATTATAGTGAGATTATTCTTTGTATTTCTCTAATTTGTAGGAAAGTGTGATGATGAATTTTTTTAGTAACTTTTACTGATAAGGAGTCTTTTCCCCTATGTGAGTGATGCCGATGCATATTGCATAGTTGATTATCTTTACAACTGCAGGAAAATAATAGAAATGCTAACCACTGCTATCACCTACTGTGAGTGAACCTTTAGTAATAAAATCTCTGTTCCTAGCCCAGGTAATGTATGTGAGTGAACCTTTAGTAATAAAATCTCTGTTCCTAGCCCAGGTAATGTATGTTGCATGAGTTATCCTACTCTGATCCTTCCCTTTTTTTTTAACTAATAAGTCACATCTGAACTCTTACTGCTATGCGTGATAAGCTAGAGTGAGGAAACATCATCCAATTTCATTTTAATTTTTTGGTATAAAACATCATCTAATTTTAATATCAACAAAGTAATTTTTTCTTCTATGTGATCATTTTTTTCCCTCATCGTTGTTTTCTTGCCTCAGACTGCTAGGTTTTCTCCCTGTTTCAATGGAGAAAGTAATCAGTGAGTGGACTTACATACAAATCTTGGTAATTCATTATGATTAAGGAGATCATGAGCGGCAAGTGTTTAGTGTATTACTAGCCAGTTTCTGTAGATTGATTGTGAATTCCTAGATTTGATAATTTGCAGCTTAGGTTTCCTACTCTGTAGCTTCGGTTTCCTATTCTCCTATAGAAAGAATTGCCAGTGATGATTCATCCCATTTGCTTCTCTTTCTGTGTATGCCTGTTGATAGCATTTTAACTCACAAAGACTGTAATCTTCATCCTTCTTGTAATTGTTTTATGGTGCCATTAGAACTTTATTGTAAATATTTGTACATGCTGTGAGTATTGTCTGCTTGGTTGATTAAACACATCATCTTGATGTCCTATAAGCTAGAAATCAATTAGTTGCTTCTTATTTATTACTTTGGTCCTTTTCTTACTATTATTGACAGCTAGTCTTGAAGTCTCAAGTTGGGTGGTGTTGTGTATGCCTATGTCATGTCGAACTTAGGTATATGTGAATGTGATACGCCTATGTGTCTGCTTTTCTTACTAAGACATATCGAACTTCTGTTAAGAACTTAAGTATATGTGAATGTGATACTGTGTGTCTTCATTCTTATGTCCAAAAAGACTGCACAATATATGCACTGGCATGCAGATGGAGTGCGTCAAGATAAATCAGTAATCATACATCCAGCTGACGCTAAGGCTTGGAAAAGTTTTGACGCCATCCATTCGACATTTGCGCTAGAAACTCGAAATGTTAGGCTTGGCCTTTGCACAGACAGTTTTAATCCATTCAATAGTTCAGTTACTCCATACTCATGTTGGCTTGTTTTTGTCACATCTTATAATTTTCCCCCAAGTATGTGTTTGAGAAGGAAATACATATTCCTTACTCTTGTGATTCCTGGACCGAAGTCACCGGGTAAAAGTTTAGACGTCTATCTTAGGCCTTTGATTGATGACTTAAAGATTTTGTGGGATAATGGGGTGAACACTTTTGATGCATGGCATAAGCAAAATTTTAATATGAAAGCAGCTTTGTTATGGACAATAAGTGACTTTCCAGCTTATGGAATGTTAAGTGGATGGAGCACTCATGGAAAACTTTCCAGCTGATGGAACATTTAGTTGTACATCCCTATGAAGCTAAGGTTGGAGGACCCATGCAATACAGATGGATGTATCCATTTGAGAGGTGTATGCTGTACTTGAAAAGGAAGGTTTGAAATAAGGCGAGAGTTGAAGGGTCTATCTGTGAAGCATATAATCTAGAAGAAATTTTTAATTTTGCTTCTATGTATTTTGATCCATAAATACAGACAAGGCGTACTCAAGTTCCTCGAAACGACGATGGTGGGGAAGATATAACTAATGAATGCTTGTCTATTTTTAAACATTCATGTCGCCTATCGGGAGAGGTCGTAATAGGTTCTTGACAGATGTTGAGCTTCAAATTGCTGAGACTTATGTGCTTGCAAATTGCAGAGAAGTAGAACCCTATCTCCAGTAAGTCTACTCACTAACCTATCTATTTAATAAATTTCAATTACATTATGTTCAATATTAATAATTGTATTGATTAGACAATTCGAGGATTCGCTAAGGGAGACAAATTCTAGTATCTCCGAAGATCAAATATTGGAACTTCGGGATAAGGACTTCAATAGGTGGCTAAAACATCTAGTGAGTTCTTTTATCCATAATCATATATATCATATAAAAAATAATGTTTGTTATACCAATACTAAATGTTACAACTATCTATTCTCTTTGTAATGATTCACAGGTAAATATGGGTCATATTGAGGATCGAATGATTCGACAGATAAGTTATGGTCCATCTAAGTCTATTACTTCTTACAATGGTTTAATAGTTAATGGTTATAGGTTCCATACTAAGGAGTACAAACAAAATAAAGCTACCATGAATAGTGGGGTTTGCATTAGAGGAAATATATATGGTGAGAATGACTTACACTATTATGGCATCGTTGAAGAGATATTGGAATTGTCATATCTAGGTCAGAATAAAATATTTCTTTTACGGTGCCAGTGGTTTGACTCGATTAATGGAGTCAATGTTGATGAGAGATATGGATTGATTGATGTCAAGCACAAATCGAGGCTTCACTCAAATGAGCCATTTGTATTAGCTGAACAAGCATAACAAGTATACTATACAGTATACCCACAATGCGGGGGTCGAGCTAGTGGGGAATGGTGGGCAACTTGTAAGGTTAGAGCAAGACTCTTTGCGGCTGAGACATTCAATGATGAATGTGATAGATCGAGTGAGATAGCTGCTATCGATTACTACCAAGATGATGGATCCTTGACAACACCTAATATCATCACAGATGATGAGGTGATTTCCTTATTTGATGTATATGCCCCAATGGAAGAAGTAGACATAAATGAAATACATAATCCAAATGATGTTCCGTTTGTTGACCAATTCATTGACGACAACGAAGAAGATGAAAATACCGAGTTCATAGATGAAGATGAGGAGCTATATGATTCAAACTCAAGTAGTAGCAGTTGAACTTTGTTTATGGTATTTACACTGAAATGTTTTTTTTTTATATTTTATGAGATTTTTTGATAATATTGATGTATATAGTTTGTTAACATGTTATGTTTCATTATTGTAGACATTTATTATGGCAATTCGAGGTAGGGGCAATGGACGTGGTCGAGGGAGCGGCCGCAATAATCCACCTAATTGTTCTTAATTGCGCACTAGTTCACCACCACTGCAGCCTTCTCCGCGCTCCCCAGGTATACTTATATAATAATCTTTTTTTTTGTTAACTCTTGATCTATATGTATTTATGAATTCAGATTGCCTATAATAATGTTACGTGTTATTTCAGCTACTAGCCCCTTGACCATTGGTGACCCATCAACTGCTGTTCCTCCTTCCACTAGTGTCCATGTCCCTGTCCCACCTACCACTGTTGATGTCTCTGTTCCAACCCCCATTGTGCCTCTAATTAGCAAACCAATTTCTATGCCTTCAAGTGAAGCATCCCAAACAGAAATTGATAGAAGGCTAGTTATATCTGTGGAAGACGTCTCTCAACCGTGAGTAATAGTGTGAATGTCATGTTTTATTACATTTATTTTACTTTGAGATTATTAACATATCATGGACTTGTAGGAGGAAGTTTGTCCCGCAGTCTGTGACTCGTGAGATTATGGCCACTGTGATCAATCCAGCTGAAAAATGGAAAAATTATCCTGTTAACTTGAAGGATGAACTATTTTAGGATTTTATGGTAAGTAATTATGTTTCTAGCCACATTGTATTATACAATTATTGATAAACACATATTTTATTCATTAAGAAACCCTTATATTTAGTCATTTACACTCTCCATATTCTTAATTGATTGAGTTTGACATGATTTTGTGAGTTTGAGCTCAAATTGGTCCTAATTGAATATTTTTAGCATTATTGAGATTTTACACTGTTTCTGTATTTTGGTCATAACTTGAGTTCCTGATATCTGAAAATCATGAATTTTATCTTGTAGGAAAGCTAAGAGGAAGCTCTACAACTTTGATGAAGAGCTCAAAGTCCGATTCAGATGTCTAAGGGACCTAAGTTTACATGGAAGTCAGAATACGGGTTCTGTCAGTAGAATCCGAACAGTGTGCACTCATAAAATCATATCTCAAGATTTAATAATGGAGATGGGCTGAAATTTGGACAGTGGATAGTCAAGATCCAAATAAACAACTTTCATGAAGAACACATTTTGAGAAAAAGAAGTCTAGTAGGTCATTTTGAGCTTGCAAGTCGGAACAGAGGTGCTGAAGTTGGGTTTGAACAACCTACGGTATTTGGGACATATCTTGGGCTTAAGGAAGCCAAATTGGACGAACCAGCTATCCATTTTATAGCCAAGACAAGGATCTACAACTTTCGTGAAGAACAATTTTCGTGATTCTGAAGTATAGTGGGTCGTTTTTGGCTTCCAAGTCAGACACGAAATTTTCGTCCTCAACCATCCACTCATCCATCCACTAATCCACTCATCCACTCATCCACTCATCCACTAACTCACCCATTCATCCACTCATACACTAATCCAACCACTTAACCACTCCACCCACTCATCCACTAATCCATCCACTCATCCATCCACTCACCCATTCATGTCCATAATTTCCCACTCACCAAAAGTCCTTTGGCATTTTTCACTAATTCAACCACTCAACCATTCCAATCACTCATCCACTAAACCAATCCACTAAACCAACCCACTAATCAATCCACTCAAACACTCCACTCACTCACCCACTCATCCACCCACTTCCCTTTGTCATTTTGTTACCTTAGACTTCTATAAAAGGCACCATTTATCATGAACAAGATGTAACTCTCCTTCATTTTCTCTCTTAGTTTCTTGTTTCTTCATAGTTTCTTCTTGTTTCTTCATAGTTTTTCTTGTGATTTCTTTCTAGCTATGTGTAACTAAACCTCCCTTGGTTAAGGGGGTGATGAAACCGCTAGTATTAATGTTGTAAACTTTGCATATTTGATTATTTCAACACGCTTATGTTTTTATTCATATATTTACGAATCTATTGTTGGTATGAAGGTTTTTGTACTTGTTCCTACTTTCAAAGTAGTAGATCTAGGTTTATTATGCGCGGTTGCGGTAGTAGATCTAGTGGGATGTATGATGTTCATGTGGGTATAATTATCTTTGTGCTATTTGCCGCTTATAAAAGTGGTAGATCCGGGTTTATTATGCGTGGTTGCGGTATTAGATCTAGAGAAATATATGTTCTAAGTAATTTAATCCCTGTGTGATTAGACCTTAGTGTAATTGGTTTTCTAAATCTTAATGCAATTGTTGGATAGTTGTAAGAGCGGTTGCTTTATGACTAATCGGTGATTAGGAGTTGATTTGAGCGGTTGCTAAATTGACCAACACGTAAGGAAAACAGAGATTTACTCTCACAATTGCATAAAAACATAATTGAGCATGTTGGAATAAAAGGATATGTGGATTTACATTATTATATAAATCTAGTGGTGGATTCAATCTCTTAACCAATTTTCTTATATTGTTGATTTCAGCTTTGTTTATTGTTATCTTTGAAGTCGCTTTCATTGTTCATCAAAACTCCAAAACCCCCTTTTCTTGTTTATTGTTAATCGAGTCTAAATTGGGAATTGTTTAATAGTGTTAATTGAATTGGTTCTCTTAGGATCGACCCTTACTAACTACAACTAGTTGTAAGGTTTTTATTTTCTGGTGGGCCTGACAACTGATTTTTATCTTAATTTTAATCACTACATCCGCATGCATCAGAATTTTGGCGCCGTTGCCGGGGAACCAATTTTTTCAATTACACTATTAATTTATTTCCTATTTTTATTCTGTTTTTATTTTATTTTATTTTATTTTATTTTTAATCTTTCTTTCTGAGTGTTTTGTAGGTGTTGATGTCCTTGGAAGGAGTAGACGAAGGATTGCTAAATTTGAAGAACTATATTGATCAACTCACTTCACATCCTCAATTTCCCTTCCATCCCATAACTTCCAACTCACACTGCCGACATTGAAGCCGCCCGTTACATTGATCTATCAAGTTCGGAGACATTTGAGCCATCTGAAATATCTGAAGAAGTGACAATGGCGAAAACACTTTAAGGGCATTGGGTGCTCCAGATCTTGATCAACAAATTTCCTCTTTGCATAGACATTCTTGAAAATGAAGAGGCATTTGAATTGAAATCCGGTTTAATCCATCTCTTGCCATCTTTCAATGGATTACCCTGAGAGGACCCCAACAAGCACTTGAAGGAAATCCATGTGGTATGTTCTAGCATGAAACCCGAGAATTCATGTAGAGCAAGTCAAGTTGAGAGCTTTTCCATTCTCATTGAAAGACTCGGCTAAGGAGTGGCTTTACTACTTGCCACCCTGGATCCATCCAATCATGGCGGGACATAGCCCGAACTTTCCTAGACAGATACTTCCCCGCCTCAAAAGCTGCAACAATCGAAAAAAGAAATCAGTGGTATTCAACAAAGGCATGGGAATCACTCCATGACTACTTGGGAGAGATTTAAGAAGCTATGTTTCAATTGCCCTCATCATCAAATAAGTGAGCGACTTTTAATTCAAGATTTCTATGAAGGCTTACAAGTGATGGATCGCAACATGATTGATCTTTGCTAGCGGAGAAGCATTGATTGATAAAACTCCTCAAGAAGCTAGAAACTTGATCTCAAGAATGGTCGCCAATACTCTACAATTCTACTCTAGAAATGACACCGGAGTAAGAAGCGAGAAAGAAGTAGAGACAACCAAGATACAAAAAGAAATGACTCAATTGACTCGCTATGGTTCAAATGGCGGTTAATGGATTCGGGTAAAGCACCGCTTCATGCTTGTGGGATCTGTTGTTCATCTGGACATCCCACGATATGTGTCCCACTCTCCAAGAAGACACAAATGAGGAGGTAAGAGCGAAGAGGGGATATCTTTGGACTTTCAAAAAATTACAACCCCTACTCAAACACATATAATCCGGGTTGGAGGGATCATCCAAATTTTAGCTATGCAAAGCAACCTCAAAATCAACCTCCACTTATGGACCTCCAGGATTCCAACAAAGGCAAGTACCTTTCCCTCGAGACAAGAAGAAGTTCAAGCTCCTAAGCAATCTGAGCCTTCATTAGAGGAGCTAGTAAAACAAATGGCCACTAATAATTTGCGCTTCTAACAAGAAACAAATGCAACTATACAAAGTTTCAAACAAGAAACAAGGATCGTAATCAATAACTTGCGAGAATCGGATAGAGGCGCTTGTCCACGAATTCAACAAGTTTCAAAGCCAAGCTTCAGGAAACTACCCTCACAAATGTAAGTGAATCCGAGGGAAAATGCTAGTCTTTGTCACATTGAGAAGCGGAAAGACGATGGATGAGCCTACCTCTCTTCCACCAATCATTCAAGAGAAGGATGAACCACCCAAAGAAGCAAATGATAAGGGACAAACTTCCAAAACCCCTAAGGTAAGTATTTATGAACCCCTTCCTAAATATGTCACTAAAGCTCCTTTTCCTAGTAGGTTGGTTAAAACCAAGAAAGAAGAAGCGAAAAAAGAAATACTTGAGACTTTTAGGAAGGTAGAGGTTAATATCCCTTTGTTAGATGCCATTAAGCGGTACCTAGATATGCAAAATTTCTGAAAGAATTATGCACTAACAAGAGGAAGTTAAAAGGAAATGAAAAGGTCCAACTGGGAGAAAATGTTTCAAATTGTAATTAAAAAGAAACTCCCAACCAAATGTAAGGACCACGGCACATTCACCATTCCATGCACTATAGGTAACACAAGGTTTGAAAGGGCAATGCTTGATTTAGGTGCATCTATAAATGTCATGCCATATTCTATTTATGCATCTTTATACTTGGGTCCTTTGGAACCTCTTGGTGTTGTTATTCAATTGGTGATAGATCTAATGCATACCCTAAGGGTGTGGTTGAAGATGTTTTGGTACAGGTGAATGAATTAGTGTTTCCTATGCAGACTTCTATGTTTTGGAAATGGAAAAGGATGAGTCTCCCAAATCTGCTCCTATCTTGCTAGGAAGACCATTTTTGAAGACTGCACGGGACAAAAATTGATGTGCACTCGGGAATTCTAACAATGGAATTTGATGGGGAATTAATTAGATTCAATATTTTTGAAGCTATGAGATACCCAAGTGATGTGCACTCGCTTGTTTAATTGATTCTTTTGATCCTTTTGATTCTTTAATTTCTGCACTTTTGATACCGACCATTTTGATGCTCTTGATACAATTCTAACTCATAGCTTAGATGTACGGGAGGAAAAGAAGAAGAGTGAAGAAGAGCCATGGAGTGAAGACATTGATGAAATTGTTGCTTTGCCTTACAAGAGCTCTCTTCCACTCCGTAAGAGCATGAGGTAACTTTTGTTGATTTACCCGTTACTACTGCGATATACCTCAACCTTCACATTTGTGCGCACACTGAATTGGAACCGAAAGCACTACCGATCATCTTAAATACATCTTCTTGGGGGAGAAGGACACCCTTCCAAGGTAATAATTGCAAAGTCACTCACCCAAGAGCAAGAAGAGAAACGGTAGTCTGTTTTGCGGAACATAAGACGACCATTGGTTGGTCAATAGGCGATATCAAGGGTATTAGTCCCTCCGTTTGTATGCACGGGATATTAATGGAGGAGGATACTAAACCCGTGAGAGACCCTCAACGGAGATTGAATCCTCCCATGATGGAGGTTGTGAAAAAGGAGATACCGAAGCTCCTAAGTGTGTGGGGGTGATCTACCCCATTTCGACAAGCAAGTGGGTAAGCCCAGTCCGGGTAGTACCAAAGAAATCTGGAATTACTTGTGGTAAGAAATGCTGAAAATGAGCTTATTCTCACTAGGTTACGATGACGGTGGCGTGTTTGTATTGATTACGGGAAGTTGAATGCCGCCACGAGAAAAGACCACTTTACTTTACCTTTCATTGATCAAATGTTAGAAAGATTAGTGGTCATTCTTATTATTGTTTTCTGGATGGTTTTTCGGGTTACAATCGATTGCCATAGCTCCGTAAGACCAAGACAAGACTACATTCACTTGTCCATTTGGTACCTTTGCATATAGGCGAATGCCTTTTGGACTCGCAATGCACCAGGAACTTTCCAAAGATGCATGATGAGTATATTTTCGATTACATTGAAAACATCATTGAGGTTTTTATGGATGACTTTAGTGTCTTTGGAAATGATTTTGAAAATTGTTTGGAACATTTAACTTTGGTGCTTAAAGATGCATTGACACTAACCTGGTACTTGAATTGGGAAAAATGTCATTTCATGGTGAATGAAGGTATTGTGTTAGGTCATGTAATTTCTGCTAGGGGAATTGAAGTAGATAAAGCTAAGGTAGAACTCATGCATTCTTTGCCACCACCCACTAGTGTGCGGGAGATTCGTTCTTTTATTGGTCATGCGGTTTCTACCGGAGATTCATTAAAGACTTTTCTAAAGTCTCATTGCCCCTTGCAGACTTCTTCAAAAAGATGTTAATTTTAACTTTGATGAGAAATGTATGGAAGCTTTCAATAAACTCAAGAAGTTGTTAAGCTGTTGCACCTATCATCGTGCCACCCAACCGGGAGTTACCTTTTGAACTAATGTGTGATGCCGGTGACTTTGCGGTAGGAGGAGCTGTCTTGGGACAACGAGTTGATAGAGTTCCTTATGCTATTTACTATGCATCAAGGACTCTAAATGATGCTCAACTTAATTACTCAACCACAGAAAAGGAACTTCTAGCCATTGTATTTGCTTTAGAAAAATTTAGATCATATCTAATTGGTTCTAAAGTGATTGTGTTTTCAGATCATGCAGCCTTGAAGTATCTTCTAACAAAGAAAGAAGCAAAGCCTAGATTGCTCGATGGATTTTATTGCTCCAGGAATTTGACTTGGAGATTAAAGACAAGAAAGGGAGCAAAAACTTGGTGGCCGATCACTTGAGTAGATTGGTAACTGAAGAGGAAGAAATGCCTATCATGGAGACTTTTCCTGATGAATATTTGATGGTTGTCAATACCATAATCCCTTGGTATGCTTGACATTGTTAACTACCTGGTTACTAAGGACTTTCTCGGAGGATTTGAACAAGGCCCAAAGAGATAAATTAAGGAGTGATCAAATACTATATCCGGGATGACCCGTACTTATGGAAGCATTGTGCGATCAAGTCATTAGGAGGTGCATTCCCGATTCTCGAGACACACTCCATCCTCTCCTTTTGCCACACCTATGCATGTGGAGGACACTTTGGCGAAAGAAAAGGACAGCCAATAAAGTGCTTGACAATGGGTTTCTATTGGCCTTCAATTTTCAAAGACGCTTACAACTTCGTAAGTCTTGTGACCGCCGTCGAGAAACAGTAATATTGGTCCTCGTAATCAAATGCCTCGACTCCGATCATTTTTGTGGAACTCTTTGATGTGTGGGGTATTGATTTCATGGGACCATTCCCTCCTTCATTTGGTTTCACATACATTCTTTTATCTCGTTGATTATGTGTCTAAATGGGTGGAAGCAAAAGTCACTCGATCCGATGATTCTAAAATCCGTTGCTTGATTTTGTTAAGTCACATATTTTCTCCAGGTTCGGGACCCCAAGGGCTATCATCGGTGACCAAGGGACCCATTTCTGCAACAAAACCTTTGATGCTCTATTGAAGAGATATGGAGTAATGCACAAAATTTCCACTCCTTACCATCCACAGACAAATGGGCAAACTGAAGTGTCCAACCGGGAGATTAAGTCAATCCTTGAAAAGACAGTGAATCCCTCAAGAAAGGATTGGAGCACTCGACTTGAAGATGCTTTATAGGCTTATAGGACTGCCTATAAGACTCCCATCGGCATGTCACCATTTCGGTTGGTGTATGGAAAGCCCTATCATTTGCCCGTTGAGTTGCAACATCGATCTTACTGGGCCATTAAACAAGTTAATATGGAATTGGAAGGTGCTGGAAAGCAAAGGAAGTTCTAGTTACAGGAATTAGAAGAACTAAGAAATGAGGCCTTTGAGAATGCCCTGATTTATAAGACTAAAGCTAAGGCATTCCACGACCAATTGATTTCCAGAAAGAAATTTCACAGAGGACAAAAAGTCCTGCTATTCCAATCAAGACTCAAATTATTTCCAGGTAAACTGCGTTCTAAGTGGATTGGGCCGTTTGTGGTAACTAATGTTTTTCCTTTTGGTGCAGTTGAGATCAGGAGTGAAAATTCTGGCAAAGCATTTAAGGTCAATGGTCATCGTCTCAAACCATATCATGAACTTCCTGACAGTGCAGAGATGGAAGTAATGACCCTCATCCTTCCACAATATGAGGAGCATTGAAAGTATCATCATGTCGGGCTGAGGACAATAAACTAAGCGCTCATTGGGAGGCAACCCAACCAGATTTGCTCTCTTTATCCTTTTTTATTTTGTGTTTTCATTAGTTTCTTAGATTATGTTTTTATCTGTTTGTTGGTTGTAAGCATTTGAATCTCTAAAAAAAAAAAAAAACCAAAAAAAAAAAAAAAAAAAACAGTGTGTGCTGACAATAAGGTAGGTAGTGCCATTAAATTTTGTCACTCGGAAGCATGTGAAGGTCACTTTTCTTCAATGACAACAACTGCGAAAATCTTGCGGTATGGATTTTATTGGCCTACTTTATTCAAGGTCTGTTACCTTTTGCAAAAGTTGCGAAAATTGGTCAAAAAGGTTCTCTTTGAGATTATCATCTCGCACCTACTCCTTGAAAAATTGAGATCTAGGTGGCGCGGTTCTTTTCTTGTCAAACACGTGTATCCTCCGGGGCCGTAAATATTGAGGATCCTAGGAATGGTAATGCGCGTAAAGTTAATGGACAAAGACTCAACCATTCCCGGAAAATCAAGTTCTTGAGTTCTTTGTGTTGCTTAGGTTAAGTGGCGGATACGGTACTCCGTGACTCTCAAGTCGGTTTATTTTTCGGTTTCCCAAAATAACTGAATCCTTCTTCTCCTTCAAAATGGATGTCATTCTTTCAAACATGAGAAAATATTTTCCTTCTTTTCCTCAAAATGCTCTGAGAAAAATCTACAAAGTTCGATGTGAAAGATTGAGACTGTTAATGCACAAAGGTATGCCAGAAGATGTACGATGGATAATTGAAGCGAAGGTCCGACTAGCAGGTGAGTCTTCAACTTCATTTGACTCATACATGCCAGTCTCTTGGAAGAAGTTCATATTCTAAAAGGAGAAGAGCAAAAAGGTTACAAGTCTGTTACAAATGTGGACGATGGAATTGTAACAGACAATGCCGTTCTTTGGGGATGATTTCCGCAAATAAATCCTTCATTAAGAATGGACTGAGTAAGGAGTCATTAGATGATATCTTATTGACTCTTGAGACGCGTTCTTATGGATTGATGCGGGGTGAAATTCTTAATTTGTGGAATCTCTTCAAGGATGAAGAACAACGCTACAGTCTTGGGAATCTGACTCTAAAAGACCCTGTTTGCCAATTTTTAAGAAAATTGGATGGGAAGCTTATCCTCTACTCATAGAAGACGTTTAAGCCGTTACTGGACGTTAAACCAGAGGCAGATGTGAGCCATATCCACAAACAATCTGTACATATCATCTTCTTCTTCTTCTTCATGTCATCTCTCAAAAAAAAAAAAACAAAAAAACAAAAAACAAAAAAACAAAAAAAACAAAAAAAAAAAAAAAAAAATTTATGTATACGTCTTAGGGTTGGCTTTGGTAACACACACCGTGAATGGGGAAATGCATGCATCTTGATCCAGCCTTCTTAATTGAAAAACAAAGAAGGTAGATTGTATTCCACATGTGAGGCAGCCAGTCGTATTATGGCCACTTGTCCCTTTTGGGAGCCCTATGTTACGCTGGTCTTGAATGGATCGAATACTGGTCAACAATGCTTTGGCACAAAGCCGAAAGAGCAGACTACCTCCATCCCAATTTTAAGTAAGTATACACTCATCTTTCATCAAGTTTTTCTAACAATTTCAAAAAAGAAAAAAAAAGAGAGGACGTGATGTCTACTGCACTCATGACGCGCAAGAAAGATAAAGATACGCCATGGACACTTTACACATACAGGTATGTCATCATTTTCTATTTCTTTTATCTTTGTATCATTTTGTTGTATTTTAATTTTTGTACAGACGATCCTTTGAGCAGGGTCCTTCAGGGGTTTCTAGACTTCTTTACCTTGATGGTTTTCTTGAAGTCAAACAAAAAAAAAAAAAAAAAATAAAAAAAAATAAAAAAAATAAAAAAAGTAAAAAAAAAAAGAGGAGAAAAGATTCTGTGTTTCTTAATTTCAACCTTTTCTGACAACAGCCAACCTACCCTCATAGGTGCAATTATTCCCCTTTCCATTCTTTTTCCTACTTAAACACTCCATTTTCTCCATTTTCCTTCAACTCGAAACACTCAAAGGGAGGAAGAGTATAGAATGGGGCCTTCTATTCGTAACCTCAAAAATGTCCGTGTTTTTTGTGGGTCGAGTTATGGGAAGGGATTAGAGTTTGTAAACGCAGCTAGCACTCTTGGTCGATCACTTGCGCGAGGAATATTCATCTTGTATATGGGGAGGTTGTCATGGGTTAATGGGGGTCAGTATCACTTGCCGCCTTTTTAGGAGGCAATCAGTTTTTAGGTGTTATTCCTAAACCTTTAGCTGAAAATAACATCACTGGAAGGACAATTGGAGAAGAAATTCAAGTAACATCTATGCATGGACGAATGAAAACAATGGTTGACAATTCTGATGCATTTCTTGTCTTACCAGGTGGTTTTGGTACTTTGGAAGAGATTTTTCAAATTGTCTCTTGGGTTTGAACTCGAACATCCACCATAAACCCATTGGTTTGTTGAATGTTAATAATTTCTTTGATCTTTTGTTATTTTTTCTTGACAAAGTCAGGAACATAAATTTATCACTCCTTCAGCAAGACAACTTCTTATCTCTGCCTCCACTATTGATGAACTCATTGATAAATTAGAAGCTTTTGAGTATGTACCTGATCCGGTATTAGCTCAGATAGATTGGTCAACAGGAAGCAGCGAAGGAAGTAACAAGAAACAAAAGCCAGATCTGCGACTTCATCTTTAATGGGTTTGATTTTATTGTACCTTGTTTCTGTTTAAATTTGTGTCAGCTTTCTCCAACAGGTAATATCTTCTGTCCTTTACTCATCTATATTTTAACATTGAGGATAATGTTGTGATTTAGTTGGGGAGGAAAGATAGTTGACAAAAAAAAAACAATAATAATAATAAAAAAAAAATAAAAAAATAAAAAAATAAAAAAATAATAAAAAAAATTTGTTGTCTTTGTTTGGAAAGTATGATATGATTGTCATGTACTTCTTAAATCAATTAGTGATGGCGAGTAAAGAGTAATTTTACTCTTGAGACGCATCTTAATTGGTGGCGAGTAAGGAGTTTTTAGGTAGTAACTAATTAGTACTAAAGTTTTATTGTTTGATTTCTTTTCGTGGTCCGATGCAGATCGACAAAGGTGTTTTCTTTTCTCGCTTGGCGTTGATTCACTTCTTATCAGGTTGTGTTGCTCTTTTCTATATCTCTCTTTCACATTGAAGGCAATGTTATATTAAGCGTGGGGGAGAGATTTCAGCATGTTCTTTTTGTAAAAAAAAAATTCAAAAAAAAAAAAAGAAAAGAAAAAAAAAGGGGGTTCATTGCATGATTGAATAACTTTTCTCCCTTCTTGAACTGATATGCTTGGTGATGGATGATTAAATTGATGAATTGAGTTTGATGGATGCATACCTTGTGAGATTTTGAGCCTAATGGATGGATTCAACATTTATGCCATTCTCTTCTTTCTTGTGTGATTTTCACTCATGTTAATGACCACTCTAGAACTTGCTTTGATTCTTTTTGAGGCTACATTTCACTTGCATGCATGAACATGATTGAGGCCCTCTTTCTTAATTAGCTAGTTTAACCAAATAGCCAACCTTGTTTTCAATATGATATCAAGCACTCTTTTGATTTCTTGAAAATTCTCTGATTCCTGCCAACCTTGTATATTTTCCTTTGCTTAACCCCTTTGAGCTTATTTGACCATTCCTTGTTTCTAGCTCATCATATGCCTTAAATGAGAAATCGTGTTCTTACTTTACCTTAGGGAATAAAAGAACATTAGCTTGGTTAATGGATGAGTTTTTGAACAAGTGTGGGGGTGTGTGTACAAAATGGTTGTTGAAAAAGAAAAAGAGAGTGCCCAAAAAGAAAAAAAAATGTATGTATATAGTTATGTTCATATATATAAAAAGAAAGAAAAAAAAAAAAAAAAAAAAAAAACCAAGTGTTTAAAAAAAGAAAAGGATTGGGAAATGAATATGTAAAGGGATATACACTAGAGTTGGGATGAACTTTTATGCTTGTTATTTGAACTCAGCTCTCATTTGCTTTTATTCTCTTTGGTATTTATCTTCTCATATCCATTTTATCCTCTCCTATTACCTTGACCTCACTACAACCTTGAATAAAGTCCTCATGATTTGTGTGTGCATGTGTTTTGAGTAGTGGAGAAGTAGAAGATAAGCAAGCTTATGGTAGTGCAATTTTCATGGGTTGAATTGAGTGAAATACCTACCCTTTAAACACTTGAGAGATTGAGAGGAATCTTGTGAAGATCTATCATTCTCGATTCATGTTGAAGATACCTTGCTTGATGGTTTGAGATGTGGAGAATTGTTAACTCATGAATGTTTTGATCCTCAACCTTTGGTTGTTCTTCTTGATTGTAAAATTTTGGTCTTGAGTTTTGCCCAGAGTGCAAAAAGCTAAGTGTGGGGGAATTTGATAAACACATATTTTATTCATTAAGAAACCCTTATATTTAGTCATTTACACTCTCCATATTCTTAATTGATTGAGTTTGACATGATTTTGTGAGTTTGAGCTCAAATTGGTCCTAATTGAATATTTTCAGTATTATTGAGATTTTACACTGTTTCTGTATTTTGGTCATAACTTGAGTTCCTGATATCTGAAAATCATGAATTTTATCTTGTAGGAAAGCTAAGAGGAAGCTCTACAACTTTGATGAAGAGCTCGAAGTCCGATTCAGATGTCTAAGGGACCTAAGTTTACATGGAAGTCAGAATACGGGTTCTGTCAGTAGAATCCGAACAGTGTGCACTCATAAAATCATATCTCAAGATTTAATAATGGAGATGGGCTGAAATTTGGACAGTGGATAGTCAAGATCCAAATAAACAACTTTCATGAAGAACACATTTTGAGAAAAAGAAGTCTAGTAGGTCATTTTGAGCTTGCAAGTCGGAACAGAGGTGCTGAAGTTGGGTTTGAACAACCTACGGTATTTGGGACATATCTTGGGCTTAAGGAAGCCAAATTGGACGAAACAGCTATCCATTTTATAGCCAAGACAAGGATCTACAACTTTCGTGAAGAACAATATTCGTGATTCTGAAGTATAGTGGGTCGTTTTTGGCTTCCAAGTCAGACACGAAATTTTCGTCCTCAACCATCCACTCATCCATCCACTAATCCACTCATCCACTCATCCACTAACTCACCCATTCATCCACTCATGCACTAATCCAACCACTTAACCACTCCACCCACTCATCCACTAATCCATCCACTCATCCATCCACTCACCCATTCATGTCCATAATTTCCCACTCACCAAAAGTCCTTTGGCATTTTTCACTAATTCAACCACTCAACCATTCCACTCACTCATCCACTAAACCAATCCACTAAACTAACCCACTAATCAATCCACTCAAACACTCCACTCACTCACCCACTCATCCACCCACTTCCCTTTGTCATTTTGTTACCTTAGACTTCTATAAAAGGCACCATTTATCATGAACAAGATGTAACTCTCCTTCATTTTCTCTCTTAGTTTCTTGTTTCTTCATAGTTTCTTCTTGTTTCTTCATAGTTTTTCTTGTGATTTCTTTCTAGCTATGTGTAACTAAACCTCCCTTGGTTAAGGGGGTGATGAAACCGCTAGTATTAATGTTGTAAACTTTGCATATTTGATTATTTCAACACAGTTATGTTTTTATTCATATATTTCTGAATCTATTGTTGGTATGAAGGTTTTTGTACTTGTTCCTACTTTCAAAGTAGTAGATCTAGGTTTATTATGCGCGGTTGCGGTAGTAGATCTAGTGGGATGTATGATGTTCATGTGAGTATAATTATCTTTGTGCTATTTGCCAGTTATAAAAGTGGTAGATCTGGGTTTATTATGCGTGGTTGCGGTATTAGATCTAGAGAAATATATGTTCTAAGTAATTTAATCCCGGTGTGT
The DNA here is from genome assembly GCA_029884605.1 of Ormosia emarginata. Taxonomy (NCBI): domain Eukaryota; kingdom Viridiplantae; phylum Streptophyta; class Magnoliopsida; order Fabales; family Fabaceae; genus Ormosia; species Ormosia emarginata. The sequence goes on along the minus strand of JAQQTP010000075.1, from coordinate 5,703,377 downwards.
GATTAGACCTTAGTGTAATTGGTTTTCTAAATCTTAATGCAATTGTTGGATAGTTGTAAGAGCGATTGCTTTATGACTAATTAGTGATTAGGAGTTGATTTGAGCGGTTGCTAAATTGACCAACACGTAAGGAAAACAGAGATTTACTCTCACAATTGCATAAAAACATAATTAAGCATGTTGGAATAAAAAGGATATATGGATTTACATTATTATATAAATCTAGTGGTGGATTCAATCTCTTAACCAATTTTCTTATATTGTTGATTTCAGTTTGTTTATTGTTATCTTTGAAGTTTGTTCATTGTTCATCAAAACTCCAAAACCCCCTTTTCTTGTTTATTGTTAATCGAGTCTAAATTGGGAATTGTTTAATAGTGTTAATTGAATTGGTTCTCTGTGGATCGACCCTTACTAACTACAACTAGTTGTAAGGTTTTTATTTTCTGGTGGGCCTGACAACTGATTTTTATCTTAATTTTAATCACTACATCCGCATGCATCAATTATCTATATAGAGAAATGCTAACATGGATTTGTTTTAGAATAAATATCGATTTGCATCAGATTATGATCATTATATGGCAAGAACTGTTTGGGACAAAACACGCAAGGACCATTATTCAGATGATTTGAAGAATTATAGGAAGGCAATCATGAAAAAGTTGGGGACATCTAACATGGCTGACCTTAAGGGCCATGGGCCCCTAGTTTTGAAGTCAGAAGTGTGGGATGACCTAGTTGACATTTGGTTAACGCCAGAGTGGCAAAAGAAGTCTGTTGCTAGTCGAAGCAACAGAGCGGCCGTGCCTGATGCTATCCTGCACACTGTAGGCTCAATAAGCTTCGATCAAGATAAGAAGAAGATGGTAATATAAAAAATTTCTTATGTATTTGTCGCAATATCCTAATAATTGTATTTTATACTATTGTATAATTATAGTACAAGTGAGTTAAGGTTCTAGCAGCTTGTATGTTGTGTGACACTTTGGCTGTATGAATCTAAATTGCATGAGGTTGGTCTCATTTTAAAAATAAGATATAAGGTTTTTTGTGATTTTAGAATTTTATATTCTAATAGATGTTGATTACAGGAGGTAGAGCTGAATCATCCAGTCCCTTTCAGAGACTTGTATGAGAGTATGCATAAGAGGAAAAATAGAGAATATATCACTCAACGCTCGAAGGATTTCATTGTAAGTGTCTTTAAAATTAAAACTAATCATATTTAAGTTGATTGTTTTGATAAAGTTTTCAACATTTTTTGTTTCAAGACTCTTATGACACCACGATATTAGATAAGTATGGAGAAGACTCTTCAATGTATCCTATGGTAGATCAGGAGGTGTGGATGCAAGTGACGAGTCCCAACAAGAAGGGACGAGTCTATGGCATGAGTCACAATTTAGGTATTAACATTCATGGATCTAGCTCTGCTTCTTCCTCACATGTTGGTGGTTCTTGCTGCACTATTCCAACATAAGCCATAAAGGAAGCTGTTAATGAAGCGATTGCTTCCTTTGTCCAAACGCAGCTGGGGCCCATCCTCCATGACATTGTTGGTTCTCAAGCAAGAAGTGGTGTGCCACAAACACCATCACAAGGCAATGCAGTTGGAGAGGATGATGAAGCTAATGATGATGAGACTAACTTAGATTAATTTTGTACTTATTGATTAGTTATCCTTTCTTTGTACATAGAACATGTTTTGAACTAATGTAATTATGATATTTTGTTACTTTGCACAAACTATTTGTTGGGTTTCTTTATTTGAATTTGAATTTTGTTGGATTGAATTTTGTTTGGATTGAATTCTGGTTGGATTGAATTTTATTTACAAGTATAATTTTAAAATTAATTAATATTATCATAAAATTAATTTTGGTTTGCTATAAAATTATCTTCAGTTTGTCGATGACACAGTTTTCTTCTTTGAACCCGATGTTGATTCTTTTACTAATACTTTGACTATTTTGAGGTTCTTTGAGGTCATTTCGGGTTTTAAGATTAATTTGGCAAAAAGTGGTTTGACGAGGTGAATGTGGACAATTAGATTTTGTCCACTTTTGCTACTTTAGCAGGTTGTCAAATTCTTCAATGGCCTCTCACTTACCTTGGGATTCGTTTGGGAGGTAATCCTTGTGTTGTTTCCTTTTGGGACCCGGTGATTTATAAGATCTCTAAGAGGTTAGATTGTTAGAAGGGTGATTTTTTCTCTTTAGGGGGGTCGAATCACTCTAATTCAGTCTTATTTGTCTAGTATTCCTTTTTACTTTCTCTCCCTTTTTCGCATTCCTATGACTGTGGCTTAGAAATTAAAGTGAGTTATGAGGAATTCCCTCTGGTCGAGGGCGGGAGATTCTAGTAAAGACCACCTTATTAGTTGGGAGGTTTGTTGTAGACCTAAGAAGGAGGGAGCGTTGGGTCTCGGTAATTTGGTGTCAAAGAACAAGGCATTGGCAACTAACTGGCTTTGGCATTTTTCTCTACAAACCTCTTCTTTATGACATTATGTTATTCGAAGTAAGTATGGTTTGCATTCGAATGGGTGTGATACCAATTCTGTAAGTAGAATTTCTCATGCTAGTCCTTGGAAATTTCTTATGTATAAGTTATTCGAATACCTCCCTATGGTATTCGAATACCATTACATCTGTACGTGAAAATCTATGTTTTTCTAATAGGTCTATTCGAATACCATCATAAGGTATTCGAATACCATACATCAGTACAACAATATTATGTCTCTATAAAGCTAGAGTATTCGAATAACTAGAGACTTATCATATCAGTGTATCTCACATGCCTCTGGAGTATTCGAATACCTTCCAAGGCATTCGAATACTTGCACGTGCCTTGTCTTCTTTTCTGTGGTCGGTATTCAAATACAGTAAGAGGTATTCGAATACCACATGGCTGAAAGCCAAATTTACAGCCCGATCTCTGTTCTGTTTCAATTTTTTTTTTTGCAAATGCAAATATAAATATATTTGACTCTATGGATATCATGCTTTTGATGAAATACATCTCATTTCTTTTGAGCCTAAATTTATGCCTTAAATGAAAATTACTTGATGTTCTTAAATGCATATTTCTTAGCTTGTTCTTGCCCCTTCTTTTTCTTAAGAATATGCTACATATTTAAATTCTTTGTAATACAAATGTTTAATGTAATTGGTTACTGTTTTGATAAATATATGAACGTGATAACAATTGCAACAAGTGATATTAAACAAGTGGTCACTTGGCCAAATTAATCAACAAAATATCTTTTGCTCTTATGAACTCATTTGTTGTTTTTACCTTATTATTTTGAATGTTTACGTGCTTATGAGTTTGACTAACCTCTATGGATCCAAAAAAATTAATGGATACCAAAGAAAATACTTTGAATTGTTTTGTAGGATTATAACTACCTCAAGCAAACTCTTAAATAAAAAAGATTATTCAACTTGAGGGAGATGAATGAAGAGGACATGAGGAGACTTTTTTCAAGTACATTGAAATAGAATACTCAATGGAAGAAAACTCAAGACTATCTTAAATGATTAAATATTTTTTTTTACATGAATAGTATGCTTAGCTTTGACAAAGTGTCAAATTAGATATTATTTTTTTGTCATTGCATATAGGGTAAATAATGCTAGTTCTATACAATGCTCTGATCCCTATAGCATATTTCATCAAGATAAAATGTTTAATATCTATGTTTCTCTTGATATATGGCAGTAGTATAAGAAATTAACAACAAGTGATAAATGTTTTATATTTGATAACAAGTAGTAAATGTCATGACTCTCTTGGTAAACGTAAATCACAGTTTTGATGACTATACAATGCAATGGGTTGATCTATGAATGAATATATCTTTGTGCATGTGCTGAATATTGTGCTTATATTGCTAAATTTATAAAATTATACTATGTTGCTATTCTGGTATACTATGAATGAATATATTTTGTTGGAATGAAATATACTCTGTTTAGCTTTATACTTTATCTTGCCCCATCTTTTTTATCATGACAAAAGGGGGAGAAAAAGCTTGAATTCTTTATTTGAGAAAAGTCAGGGAGAGAAAAAGTAAAAGTTCGGCAAGACAAAAATGGAAATTGGATTCCAAAAGTAAGGGGGAGCTACTGTGCATATCTCTGATATAAATCATCTCTCATGAAAAGGAGGGGGAGTAAGTATCTCTAAACAACTTTGTGAATTCTAATTTATATGAACTAATTCTTTTCTCAAATGTTAGTTTGTCATATCAAAAAGGGGGAGAATGTAATTGGCTAGCTGACATTAATTATAGTTTTGATGATAACAAACATGAAGATGATGAGAAGACCAAGTCCAAGTTTTTCAAGATTAGCTTTAGGACTTAGGATCTATCATGTACGAAGCTGATAAATAGATATCTCATTGGTTAAACTTAAAAGATCTAAAATAATCTACTCCTTAAATTAAACTGAGGTTTCAAAATAGTTTTTGAAAGATCAAAGATTTTAGAAACTGGAAATAGTTTTTCAAAAGCAATTTAGAATGGCTTTTCAAACTGTTTTTAACTGAGGTATTCGAATACCCCTCTATGGTATTCGAATAACCTGATTCCAATTCATACGTTTCTGTTTCTTCAAAACAGAGGTATTCGAATACCTCTTGTGGTATTCGAATAACCTGATTTCAGAATATACCTCTTTAACTGAGGTATTCGAATACCCTTGACTGGTATTCGAATAACCCTGCTTTGATCAATTTTTTTAAATAAGTTTTGACAGAGGTATTCGAATAACCCCTGATGGTATTCAAATAACCTACGAGACTCAACTTTTAAAATTTGAATTCCTACGTGATTGTCTCAGCATTTATTATCAAAATAAATGCACCCAATGACCTTCTTGATGCGGAGCTCTATAAATAGAGGTCTGGGTCACCTCTGATCAGCCCCCGAACATTCTGATCAATTCTTGCTTGGCTGAAAACGAGTTTTATTATTTTCTCTCTTTTTCTGAGCTCTTAATATTAAATCCTTGAGATATCTGTGAGACAGCTCCTTAGTGCTTCAATTTATATAATTTACTCTGAGTGAGAGTTTCTCTTCGTCTATATTCTGATTCTTTGTAAAAGGGTGAGGTATCCCTTAGTGAAATTGTGAGGGTGAGGTATCCCTCAGTAAAAGGGTGAGGAATCCCTTGTTGTAAAGAAGGTGAGGTATCCTTCAAAGGGGGTGAGGTATCCCTCTAGTAAATAGGGTGAGGTATCCCTGTTGTGTAAAGGTTGCAAGCACCTGTTTTAAGCTTGTATTGAATAGTGAAAAATCTCAAACTGTGTTTCGGGGACTGGACATAGGCCACAAGTGGTTGGTGGTCGAACTAGGATAAATATTGTGCCTGCTCTTCTCTCCTTTATCTCTTTATTTTCAGCAATTTATTTATTATTGCTTAATTGTTTATTTACTGTTCTTAAGGCATTTTATCATCCTTATATATATTCATTATATTGCTTCAAGAAATTTGTATTAAAAAGGGTTTGCGAAAAAGTTTTTAATTACTTAATTCACCCCCCCTCTTGAGTACTGAAGCAACTTGGGTAACAGTATTTAGTTAGGAAGGAATGCTAGAATCTTCAAGGACTCTTTTTTGACACTAGACTTCATTTGGGATAGGGTTACCCTTTTGGCATCCTTTTGGTGTTCTACTCATGGTCTTTTTAGTGGGGTTTCTTTGGTAGACATGCAAAGGGATTAACATGCCTTGTTGCATGATTTTTCCACATAGGTTTTAGTTGTTTCTTTTTGTTTTTTTGAGATGATTCATTATCATCTTTCTTTGTACTATCTTCTTCTCATCTAATAATATTTCTTTTTTATATAAAAAAAATTTCAGGAGTACTATTTCTCGCTTTGACCACTTTTTTTAATACTATAACTAAGGTGGTATACATTGAATAATGTAGAGTAAGAGATATTTCTCCATGAACATCTAAATTTCTCTAATTGAAATATGGAAGAATTTAGACTAAAACCTTATTTTGAACCCCTGATATTTGTTTTCATTCTCACTTTAGTCTTTGATATTCCATTTTTCTCAATTTAGTCCCTAACATTTATAAACTCACTTTAATTTAGTCCCTCTATCTATATACCCATTATCTAATAAATAGAAATGTTGATGTGTCACTGTTAGAGATGATGTGGCATCACTGACAATTTGACAGAAGATAATTGGATGATGAAAACATCTAAAATGACGTTGTTTCATTCTTCACTTGCCATTTAAAACGCTGGATGAGTTTTGTTTTTTGTTTTAGTTTTATTTTCAAATGGCAAATGAAGAATGAAACAACGTAATTTCAGATGCATTTATCTAGTCATCTTATATTGAATTGCCACGTTGGCAAATAATGATGTCACACCATTTCTAACAATGATACATCATAAAGAGATTAATTGTCTCCAGTGGATGATTTTCATTTATGCCTCTGTATAATACTTATACAACAATAGAGTTGACTATTCCCTATAAGAAAGGAAGTAAAAAAAAGAAGGAAAAGCAATTACAAATTCTAAAATCAATCAGTGACTAATTACAAGACCTAATATCATGTTGTGCACAAGAATAGGAAAATATGCAGTAATCATGGAATTATTTCCTAATGTAGCATATCAATACTCCCCCTCAACTTGGTACATGGAGTGTTGAGATGCCCAACTTGCTAAGCAACTCATGAAAGTGTGGTAGTGGGACCACCAGCCTAATTAATATCATAATAGGCTCGCAAGGTAAGTGAGCTTTTGTGAACAATAGACTTTGTCTTAGTGAGCGCTTCAAATAGTGTATTACTCTAATTATTATATCCATGTGTGGTTGATGTGGATCATGCATAAACTAACTTTGGACATGAACAACATAGTTAATATCAGGCCGAGTGATAGCGAGATACAAGAGACCCACCAGTCACTGATACATCCCAGGGTCAACACAAGTAAGCCTAACTCCTAAAGATAAATTGTGTTGTTGACCTATTGGTGAGGTAGCATGTTTGTAACCCTAAAGCCCACACTCTGTTTGTAAGCCCAGAGTGTATATGAGTTGGCTAAGTTCCAAGCCCGCTGGTGATTGGGCCACTTCTATACCAATAAAGTATTTTAGCTCCCCAAGTTATTTGATTCTAAATTTATCATCCAAAAATTTCTTCAGAGAGGTTATGCGGTCCTAGTTAGTTCCTGTGACGATGATATCATCTACATAAATAAGTACAACAACAAAGGAAGGCCCATCATGATGAATAAACAAGGAATGGTCGAAGTGGGATTGCTGGTAACCAAGATGGAGTAGTGAAATAGTGAACTTCTGATACCAATTTCTAGATGTTTGTTTGAGCCTCATATAGTGATTTTTGTAACTTGCAGACTCGCTGCTCCCCCTTTTGTGCAAACTTTTGTGGAATCTTCATGTATACTTCTTCCTCAAGGTCACCATGTAGGAAAGCATTATTCACATCCAATTGATGCAATTTCCAATTTTAAACCAAAGCTACTACTAATAAGCAACGAATTATGACCAACTTGGCCACAGGGAAAAATGTCATTATGAAAATTTATCCCCTCAACCTATGTGTAGCCTTTAACAACTAAACATGCCTTATATTGTTCTATGCTTCTATCCAGGTTGTACTTAATCTTGTACATCCACTTAGAATCAATAGCTTGTTTCCTTGAGAGAAGTGTCGGCAAGACCAACGTATTATTTTCTTCAACTGCAAGGATTTTTTTGCCACTATTTCCTGCCAATGCTCATGTTTAACAACCAGATAAAATGAAATTGGATCATCTGATGAAAAGATGGCAGCTAAGAACCCTTTGTGAGCATCAGAAAATCTTGAATAATAAAAAAAGTGTGAGATAGGATGTATTGTCGAGTTGGCTGATGATTTAGATGAGTGTGAAGATGAAGGTGGACGCTTGAGAGGGGGAGGCAAGTCTAATTTATACCTTTCTAGTCGTCGCGAAATCTATCATGCTCTTCTTCTTGTCCTTAACTCATGTGCTGCTAATTCTGTGTGCATTGAAATTTTAGTATCTCCTTGTGATTGTTTTGCGTCAACAATGGGTTCAAGAGCTAAACCAAATCAAGGCTTTGTTAGTAGATCTAGCTTGATGGGTGTGTCTTCACAAGGTTTGGTTGTGCAATCCATATTGTCACCAAGCCCCACATCTAGTGACCCACCATCATGACCCAGTTATGGTAGGCCCAATTTGGCATGCTTGCTAATTTTAGAGTCTCAACCTCACTTGAGCTTGCAAATGGAAAGATTTCCTCACAAAAATAGACATCATGTGATGCATATATAATTTGACTTTCTAAATCAAAGATTCTATACCTCTTTTGACTGTGTGGGTATTCTACAAAGATGCCTAGCTTGGACCTCTATGCAAACTTATCATAAGATTTGGTGTGTACATGGCCATAACACAAATAACCAAAAGTTCGTAGGTGTTCATAAGATGGTCATTTATTGAGCAACACTTGATATGACAATTTATTTTGCAAAATTAACAATGGCATCCGATTTATCAAATAGACAATTGTGAGAATGCACTCACCCCTGAATTTTATTAGTAAACTTCCCTGGAATCGTAGTGTCCAAGCAACCTCCAATATATGCCTATGCTTTTGCTCCACTCTCCTATTTTGTTGAGGTGTGTTAGTATAACTTTTTTGAATCTCTAACCCCCATTAGCATTATAATATTCAAGCAAATCATTATGCTGAAACTTTGTGCCATTATCGGATCTCACAACCTTCACCTACAAGTCAAATTATGTTTGAAGCCATTTGAAAAAATGTAGCAAGTATGATTGCGTCTCTAACTTAAACTTTATAAGATACATCCATGTTGCTCTACTATGATCATCAACAATGGTTAAAAAATAGAGTGCACCAGATAAAGATGGAGTACTGTAAGGACCCCAAATATCGACATGAATTAACTTAAAAGGTCTTTTTGATTTATTCATACTAATGGGAAAAGGTACACATTATGTTTAGCCTGACAACAAGCATCACATAACTAATTATTCTTAACATGAAAAGATAAACCATCAACAAGTGTCATCCTACTTATTGGTAAATGTCCCAATCTATGGTGTAACACCCACCGTAGGATGTCACATTTATGTTACTTTAATTACCCAAATACCCTCAAAAGTCATAAAGTGTGATATTGTGATAAAAATATGAGTTGTAAATTTTTTTTTAACAATAACAATAAAATAAACTTAGCGGAAAATAAAACTATGATACAACAATCTCACACATAAATTACATCATATACATATTTCACACGTGCTGTCAGGCATATTTATTACAAACCATTTATTGAAGCAATAAACACACTTAAATAATTACAGACATAACTTATATCAGAGTTCACACTCGCCCAAGCTTAACTAAGCAGAAGACCCCTCAGACGGGTCCTCCTCAGGTTCCTCAGCAGGTAGGAATCCATTGTGACGATTAGCCCTACGGGCAGGTGTCCGGGCTGATGACACTATGCTGATTTCCGTTGGGACATAATTTCTAGTGTCCCAATGTCGCCGATATGCAACGGAAATTCAACATGAACAAAGATCGTCACACGTAAAAACGGATCCCCACGATATAGCCTACTAATACTAACGGTCGGTACCCCTCATAAATAAGTCCTCGCTCATCCGGACTTGTCCTCCACTCTCTAGCTCCTCCATGAAACCGTAAACGTACATATCCGAAGAAACTAGCTCCCGATGACATGTTGTCGAACTCTGCGGTTCTCGATGTGAGAAGTAATTCCTCTTCTCCTTCTAGTACCGTATCTTTCTCAACGTCTTCACCCAATATAAATACAATAAACAGATATACATACAAAGAGGTGAGATCACCTACACCAATACCAAAGCATGATAGCACGGAGATAATACGAGACAAAGATATTATGCAAAAATATCATATCATGATCACAATTATGGCATCATCATAGTGTAAAAATAATTACCATCATGCCATCATCACTTTGCTCAAACCACAATTAATTACGAAGTAATACTACCACATATGTATATGTTAAATTCATGCATGTGAACATAGACTCAATGTCCTACTCCATGGAGCTAATACTCAAGTCGGAGAAATTGATCGAAAAGATCTGCCGGTATCTCGTGCCTCAAACCAAGTGCTATAATTATATCTTGCACATCTAGCACATACACGACAGTCTTTGTCAGATCTCGATTAAGAATAGTGTCTCGGTCCGGATCATCGGTGTGTTGCATCGGTCTAACTCACGGTGCAGAAGAGCTACCAACTGCCCATTGCGAGCAACCCGCACCCCGATGCCCCCAAGGTCAACCAGTGACCTACACTACGCATATCGCACCCACTCAAGAGGTGTACGTTTCTCCTAGGCAATTAGCCATATTCAGTCCGTTGGACCATTTTCAATGCATGTGTAATGCACCAATTACCAACCAAAGGTAAATCACATAATTTCTCATTCCAGATTCAGATATCTTGTTTTTCGTTCGTAAAATGGATTAATGCCAATTACAGTAAACTTCTCAATTTCTTGTACAAAAGATTCATATACTACTTTTAACTGTATGATTTATTGTATAATTAACGCTTAAATCACATTACTTGTGTTTTTCTCATTCGCAAAATATTTTTGTTACGTTTTTACGTACAAGAATGATTTGTAACATTTTCTCGTTATGTTTAAAAATCGCAAAACTATTTTCTACTTGTATTCTAAATTGCGTAAAAATGATCTTTTATTTTTAAAATGTATAGCAATGTTTCCACAATATTTAGATCGTGTAAAATATTTAAACGCTACACAAATCGCGTAGGAATAATTTAACGTTTTTTTTAAATCGCGTAACTTAAAAATTACGTTTTTGAGTTACGTAAATCGCTTTTTCACCATTTTCACCCTTCACAAAATATTTCTTAACTTTAAAAATATTATTTTGAACATTTCCCATAAAAATATAATTTCTTACGTTATTCTCTTTCTATTCTAAATCAAAAATCCCTTCCGTACTATATTTTCTAAAAATCACTTTTTATTGATTTAATCTTACCAAATCATATTTAATTGATTTAATTACTATTTAAATTTCCTAACATTTTTCAAAACCCAATACTTAAATTCTACGTTAGAAATTTTAAGTTACAACGTTTCCTTTTATATTTCTAAATCATTTCTAAAAAATTAATTCTTCTTAAGATAATTTAAAGTTCAACACTTAAATTCCTTTCCAAAATCCTTATTTGAAAATTCTTATATTTTGTTGCATCAAAACATTTTTTTTTCTAAATTATCAAAACCTTATAGATGGTCATTGGAACCATGAAATATTTTTCTTCTAACTTAAACAAATTTCATTCTTGTTTCTACACAAAATAAATTCATGAAAATACTACTTAAAAACCGTACACACTCATTTTAGAAAACAAACCCTCTTGTTTATTTTCTTTACTTCTCTAATCTTTCAATTTTACCATTTATGAAAATATCATTTTTGTGAACACTAATTTAATTGGTGTCTTGGCTGAAATTTATTTAGTTCAAGGACTAAAAATCAACTTCATTGTTCTTGAAAAATTTCAATAAAAACCCTAAACTTGGAAGCTCAAAACCGTGACCTCCTCCATGGCCTTTGGAGCCAAAATTTTGTTTATTTCAACATATATCATCATGCTTCCATCATAATATATTCAACATATATCATCATGCAAATTTTAAGCATACCATCTAAACAAATAAAAATTATACTAAGCATGCATACACAAGTAAATCATGCAAAGCATATCAAACATATCAAGCATAGGCAAAAATAATTTAAAACACATAACACACACACAAATTATTACATGACCATGGATAGGAATCCTCACATGGATTCACCATCCATCAAATATAAAACCTTCCCTCACCACCATGCTTGGTTGGTGAGATGAATCTCCTCTTACCTCTTGAAGAACCACCAAAGAGCTTGTTGCTTTGTCTTTGGAGCAAGATCTCCACCAATACAAGTTCTTAAACATGAAACAAATACAAGAAAATTAGTATATCAAGCTTGAACAAGAAGAACCATGGATCAAACATGGTTTAGAACATGAAAAAGAAAAGAATAAATGAAGTTTTCTTACACTTCACCAACAAAAGCTCTAGAACTTGATCTTGGTAAAAGTCCTTCAAAATGGAAGAATTAGAACTTGGTATGAACTACAAAGGTTCTTAGAATGATGAAAGGATTCAAGAAACTAGGTTGTATGAAATTAAAAAGTGATGGAAGAGGTGCTTGGAGTGCTTGGCCGAATGGTATGTTTTTAGGAGAGAAATGGAGTTTTTCTTGGTTTGGTTTCTTTGAAGTTGAAATGATAAAGTGAAGAGGTGATAAATGAAATATGGAGTGGTCTTCAAATTGGCATTGCCGTAGCATTGCCTTAGAGAAACACAAAGTGGAATTTGAAGAAAACATAGCATTTATGATCAATAGTATTTTGTCTTAACACTTGGCAATTTTCCTTAACCTTTTCTATCCTTTTTCTTTGGCTTAAAAAGCCTATTCTATCTTGGTCTCCCTTCATCCTTGCTCTCCAAACCGTCCCCCCCTCTTCATGCATGCAAAATATGACAAATTAATATCCATTTTTGTTTTTAGTCATTTTAGTTATTAATTTAAAGCATTATAGGTAAAATAGGTATTAATTAAAAGTAGTCTAGGTAGAAGACTTCTTATGGACCATTGGATCACTTCACTTTAAACCCCATCCCTTAGATGTGTCTCCAAAAATGAAGGGTCAAGATTACACCTTCAAACTTTACATCCAAGGGTCCAAAATGGTTGTAATCATTTTTGATGACTAAATCTCCACCATTGATCTAAATCCAAATCCAATGGTCATTAATGATCCATTTTCCACCATTGATTAAATTTACATCCAAGGGTTGATAATGGTCATAGCCATTTAGAAGATTAAATCCCTACCCTTGATTTAATTTCAATCCAACTGTTATAATTGATCCTATTTACTTTTAAGATCAAATCTCCACCGTTAATTAAATCAAGATCCGAATGTCTAATCAGTAATTGAATTAATAGTGGATATCCAAACCACTAATGTTATCTTAATAATATTTTAATAATATAGAATTTTATTTTTATCCATTATAACCTCACAAAAGTATACTTACTGTATTTTTATCGTCTGATAATTAAATACAAGACAAAATACAATAAAGGAAATTTTCTAAAACTGTTTCCTGGATTCGGGTTTAGTAAGATCCCCTGTCTCCGTCTAAACAAGTACAAATTTTTCTACACGTAGAAAAATTTTTCATTTTATGGACCCACCTGGGCCCACGTATACACCTGGGCCCACATATACCTCGTGGGGCCCACAAACAAGAAAAATTCCAAAATCACACATAAAATTATAAAAATTACAAAACTCACAAATATCAAATCAGATTACGTAAATTAATTAAGACTAAACAAGAAAAATTAATTTACGTAGATTTTTCCTACCAAAATTATTATTTTCGACACGAGCAAATTACTCAAAACGATCAAATATGCGTATGAATATTCAAAATAGCTTTACAAAGACACGAGAAATCACTAAACAAGAGAATCACAACCAATGTTGTCAAGATTATTGTTTAATACATAGGAAGTTTGGGGTGTTACATATGGTGCCATATATCTACATTCTTTAGGTTCCTTGCCGTCTAAGCCTTCCCTTCTCTCATCAATTCCAAGTAATATAGTCCATTTTGCACTTTACTCGTCCCAACCGGCCTCATTGAAGGTAAGTACAATATCACACAATAATTCGGCAAAAACGTGAGTGCACAATTTAGGTCTTTAGTCAATTTGCTAATAGAAAGTAAATTAAAGCAAAACTTTGGTACACCAAGCAGCCCTTCCAGTATCAATTTATCATTCAATTTAACACTACCCATGGCATGCACTGGAATAGATTCACCATTAGGTATTTGGACTGGAGCAACATTAGGCTTGACAGCCACTTGGTCCAAGAGGCCCAACTTGCTTGCAATGTGGTCTGTCGCACCCATGTCTATAATCCACGGGTCCTTGTCAAGTTCACATTCCTTACCTGAAAAATTTGTTGTCAGATTTGCAGTTGGACTTGTTGGGTTTCTAATTTTTGCCTGCCCTTGTTGGCGGTAAAAAAGAAAAAAAAAGATTTGGTAGTTCGTCGGTTGGATGGTGGTTTTGAAGAAATTTTCTAAAGAATTGAGCCGACAGAAGTGCTAAACGGAGAAATCGACAGTAGCATTGAATAAGAGGAAGATTCTAATGTGGTTGGGGTACTGATGTTAGTGAGAAGACTTATTCGACAGAAAGATTACATTGAGTCGACAAAAGTAGTTGAGTGCTAGTTTTGTCGGAAAGTAGATACTTGCTGATGGAAAAATCGCTCGAATGTGTTGATCTTTTAGGGTGTCAGTTATTTTTAATTCTGTCTATAAATATCAGTAGTCACAATGTAAATGGGGAGGTTATTTGCTGATACATAATCCTAACATCTCAACTCGAGCAGATTAAAGGATTTTTATCCAAGTATGCCTTCCCTTTTCCATTTCATGTTATTTAAAATTAATGCAATGTTCTTTTAAAAGTTCTTTACTATTCAGTCTTGTCCTTTAAATTTTCTTTACAGTTCTTTGCATTTTTACTTGTTTTACTTTATTGTTTCTTTTTTTCATTTAAATTTTGTACTTTAATCTTGCGTCATTTATATGCTTTCAATTAACTTTCTGCATTCTTAAAATTCCTGCTCAGTTTCTTTAAATTTCCTTAATCTTTTCAAAGTTTTCTTTCTGCATTTTTCTGCTCATTTACTTCAAATTTCTTAAATCTTTTTTGTTTATCGTTAAAACCATTTTCATAACGAGATTACCATATAACTTTGAACTCACATTCGTTTTGATACATTTATTTGTTTGTTGGAATTGTTACTAAATCTCTAAACCAAAATTCCACTTAAACAAATTGGCACGCCCAGTGGGACGAGTTTAGAGTAACTCATAGTGTCATAGGAAATGGTTTTATGCGTTTAAGAAGTGGAAGATTTATCTACTTTTCTCAGAATACGCAAACCATGAGTAATGTAAGTAGTCAGGCATCGGATATACCTTCGACAACCATTACTGTGCCACCCTCAACTGTCGTTAGTACTGGTTTGGTAGAGGATTTTATAGCAACTGGTGCTCTCCGGAGTAATCCAGTAGTAGAACAAGTGTTGCCTGGAATGACTCAGCTATCGCCGAGTCAGCCAAGTAACCAGAGCATAATAAATTCAAATTCGAGGTTTGTGCCCTAATCTGGGTTGCCACCGAATTTTGTGCCTCCTGTGATGACACAAATGGGACTTGGCTCCACTTTAGCTAATACTGTCGGCCAATCGGTAGCTTCACAAAGCCAACCACAGATAAGTTCAGCCTTGGCTAGTTTTGGTAGCCAAAGAGTAGGGGTTGTAGGTACAAGCAATCCAACTTCCTTTCGACAAGAGAGATTGAATTTGGGATCACTTTTCCCAAATATGTCGAGAGACAATCCCCAAAGTATAACAGGGCCAACTATGAATTCTTTAGCTAGTTTTCGACAACAAATGGATGAAAGCAACCATGACATGATGCATATGTTCACTCAGCAAATGGGTGCTGTGATTACGCCAATCATGGAAAATACAAATAATGTCTGTAGCGCATTGGCTCAGCAAATGGCAAGGCTAAACCAAGCCTTGGGAGTAGGTGATTTGGCCAATGATAATATTCAGGGAGCCCAGCCTGGGGTAAATAGAGAAATGGTCGCACCTCAGGCAAATGCGGGGCAAAATCCACAAAACTTAGATCAACCAGGCCAAAATGATCAGCCTCGTTTGGAATATGGAAATGTCCATGTGCTCCGTCGAGGAAATGAAGATCAAATGGCCAGAAATGATGTAGCCATGAGATTGTTTCGACAAAATCCTGGGGGGCACCAAGTGGTTGAACAAAATGTAAACCAAGTAGTGGAACAAGTGCTGAATAGATTTGGTTTTAACGTTGGTTATGCCAACCAACCATATTTTGTATCAGCATTTCCTGAGTGGGTCCAACAGGCAGAGTTACCTAGAGGAGTTAAGATTCCAAAACTTTCTAAGTTCGCAGGAGAAAGTAGGGAGTCGACCGTCGAACATATTGCATGGTTTATGATAGAGATGGGGGAGTTCGCCACTGTTGAAGGCCTTAAAATGAGATTCTTTCCAAGTTCCCTCACAAAAAATGCTTTTTCTTGGTTTTCGACATTGAGACCAAATTTAGTCCATTCTTGGACTCAATTGGAAAGAAGCTTCCATGATCAATTTTTTAGAGGAGATTTGAAAGTGGGACTTACAGATCTTTTTAACATCAAAATGATGTACAATGAAACTGTGGATGACTATCTTGCTAGGTTTCGACAAATGAGGAGTAGATGTTTTACTCCTATACCTGAGGTCGAAATAGTAAAGATAGCTGCAGGTGATTTAGATTATTATATAAGGAAAAAGTTAGTGAATCAACATCTGGTTGATCTTGCCCAGCTAGGTAAAAAAGTTAGGCAAATAGAACAACTAAAAGTTGAAAAGATTCAAAAACAAAAAAGATTTCTTAAAAGAGAAAAGGTGGCATTTGACAGATTAAATGAATCCGACAATGAGTTTGAAGGCAGCGATGATAAGTTTGAAGTTAACATTACTGAATTTCAGAGTGGTCCTCCTTATGTTTGTCAGGCCTTACAGCCTGCTAGAAATAAAGAGAAAATGAGTTACGTTAATAGGAAAACATATACATTTGACATAACCAAAGCCGACAAGTTTTTTGATTTGTTACTAAAAGACAAACAGATTAAACTGTCAGAAGGTCATAGGTTGCTAAAGTTAGATGAAATTAAAGACTGAAAATACTGTAAGTTTCATAATAGTTTCGGTCATGTTACTAATGAATGTGTTCATTTCAGAGACATAATTCAAAAAGCAATAATGGATGGGCGTCTGAAGTTTGCCGACAAGCTTAAAGCGGATATGAAAGTTGAGACAGATCCGTTTCAGGCTGAGGTATCTTGTGTTGATCAGCAAGTTCCTTTAAATGTTGGGATGCTCAACATAAGGAAGTTGCAAGAATTCAACGTGGATATAAAGGATGCAACCGACATATATCCCAAGTCAGGTGAGTCTCTTGAGGCATTTTTTGAAAGAAAGAAAGAAGAGGGCAAGGTAAGGTTGTGCCCAAGGTGTAATGTAGTATACAATGAGCTTGCTGCGAAGAAAACTGCTGAAGAACAATCAAGTATCCAGCAAGATAAGAAAAAAGTTTTCGACAGAAATACCTGGAGACCACAGGAGACTTTTCATGCTCCAAGGTCAAAGCCAGTTTACTTGCCTAGGCCTAACATGAATGGTTGGTTAGTCAAACCACATGGGTTTGTGGGAAACAAAGCTCGTGTTGGACCAATTAAAACTAGAGTGCCACCTGCTAATGTTGTCGTGAATAAGTGGATGAAGAATTCTGTAATGGGTGGATATACGTATTTTCGACGGAATATGTCTGCCAGGAGAAGTAACTTTCAAAGGGATCAACCTTTTTGGAATGAAGACTACAAGAATGGAAGGATTAATCTAGGAAAAACCTTAATTGGCCAAGATGAAGCAGGGCCATCAAAGGTTCTTCCAATGTCGAAGAGTAAGAAAATGAGATTACAGAGATTAAGACAAGCACAAAAGAGAAGAGATATGGCTGAAGGATTAGTGATCAAGGAGCAGCCCGTAGAAACAAGTTGTTTGGTGGTCGAAAAGAGACCAATGCTCAATCAGGATAAAGATGGTAGAAAGATAAAAAGTGTTGTTACCAATGGATCATTTCCAGGGGAGCCGACAACAAATGCAGTTGGACGGCTTGATACTGACGGTAAATCCCGACAAGAAAGGTTGGAAGAAGTAAGAAAGGGTAAACAAGTTCGAAGGCCAATTCCAAATAAAACAAAAAGGAAATGGCCAATTGGATTGATAACAGCAAAAAAAGAGGCAAGAAAGAATAGTTTACCAGTCGAAAAGGACAAAGAGTTGATCAGCTCAAATGTTGCAAAATTGACAATAGGAAAAGAGCAGATTAAGGACTCTGGAATTGGAAATAGTAATATTAGAAACTGGTCTAAAGAAGAAATCAGGAGAATTTTAGAAGACCCAGATCAAGATGTTGAATGAAGGAAGAAAGTGCTTGACATAAGAAAAGAAAGAGAAAGATCGGCAAAGCCTGACTGCCAAGATATAGACTCAATGACTGAAGTTATTGAGGCCTTAAATGATCCAGAGGATCTTTTAGGCCTTGGTGATGAGGAGCAATTCGACATGGACATCAACCTGGAAGATAATCTAGATGATATCTTGACGGCTATGGATAGTAATTTGCCATCGGAAGATTACTTCAGGATTGGAAGGCATTTAAGTGATGAAGAGCTGTCCGACGAGGAGGAATTCTTGAAGTCAATGAGTGTTAATTTAGTTTCAGTGTTACCTGCAGATTTTGAAGGGTATCACGAAATTGAGTACACTGGGGAGAATGAAGAAGATTTTGATGACCTAGATGATCATTGGCTTCTTTTCCAAGACAATATGATCACAGTCTTTGATAATACAGCTCAGCTTGAAAAACTGACAGAAGATCAGAAGGCTCATTTACGACCGTTACACATCAAGGCTCTTTTGGAAGGAAAACCCACCAATAGAGTTTTGATCGACGGGGGGGCAGCAATCAATTTAATCCCAAGGGTCATGATCAAAAACTTGGGAAAGATGAGTCAGATTTGATGTCGACAAACATAATAGTCATAGATTTCAATGGTAAAACCTCCCCATCGGACGGAGTGGTGATGTTGAAAGTACAAGTCGGATCCGTTGTAAGGCTGACATTATTTGTGGTAATTCCGATGAAGTCAAGTTACAATCTTTTGCTAGAGAGAGATTGGATTCATGCCGTCAGAGCAATACCATCAACGGTTCATCAAAAGCTCATTCTTTGGAATGAAGATGACCAAGTTGAAGTAATAGAAGCAGATGATAGTCCTTGCTATCTCCAACAACTTCATGTCGATTTCAGAATATATGCTCCAAGTGTTAAACCAGTAACAGCAAGTGGTGGAGTGATTAACAAAGACGCACTCGAAGTTTGCTTGAGGGATCATTTTGGTGTATGACTGGTGAAGAAGGTCGAAGAAGATCGGCCAAGCATTAGTCATGAGTGTTAAGGATTATTCAGAAGAATTGTCGGCTTATTTAGCCGACAAAGCAGTATTCACTGCTAAAAACATGCTGTCGGATTGTGTAATTGATGACGATCTTTTAGGATTTGAAAAAGGGCTTGATGAAAAGCAAAATGTGGAAGTGGAAGATCCTTTAGAAGAGATAAACTTGGGCACTGAAGTAGATAGGAGGCCTATTTTTGTGAGTTCATTTCTGCCAAAGGATTTCAAAGAAAAGCTTGTTGAGTTAATTATAGAATATAGAGATTGTTTTGCTTGGGATTATAATGAAATGCCTGGATTGAGTAGAGATCTTGTCGAGCACAGATTGCCTCTGAAAGAAGGATCCAGGCCTGTTAGACAAGCCAATAGGAGATTTGCACCTGAGGTGATATTAAAGATAAAAGAAAAGGTTGAAAGATTGCTCAAAGCCAAATTCATTAGAACAACCAGGTATGTCGAATGGCTTTCTAATATTGTTCCTGTAGTTAAGAAAAATGGCAAGTTGAGAATATGTGTAGATTTTAGAAATTTGAACACTGCCACACCTAAAGATGAGTATCCTATGCCAATTGCGGACATATTAGTTGATGCCACATCTGGACATGAATTATTAAGTTTTATGGATGGCCATGCAGGTTATAATCAATTTTTTATAACCGAAGAGGACGTGTCGAAAACTGCCTTCAGATGTCCAGGAGCTATTGGGACATTTGAATGGGTAGTCATGCCTTTCGGTTTAAAGAATACAGGGGCCGCTTATCAGAGCAATGAATATAATTTTCCATGATGTCATTGGAAAATTTATGGAAGTCTACATTGACGATATCATTGTCAAGTCAAAAACGAAGGAAAGCCATTTGACAAACTTAAGGCAGGCATTCGACAGGATGAGGAAGCACAACCTTAAGATGAATCCAGAAAAATATGATTTTGGAGTGTCGGCTACTAAATTTTTAGGTTTCCTAGTCCATAAAAAAGGTATAGAAGTGGACAAGAATAAAGCCAAGGCAGTTTTGGAGGCCACACCACCGACAAACAAAAAAGAATTGCAATCTTTTTTAGGAAAAGTTAACTTCCTAAGAAGATTTATATCCAACTTGTCGGGAAGAACCAGAGTTTTTGCTCCATTGATCAAGTTGAAGGCTGAACAGGATTTTGTGTGGGAACCCTGCCACCAAGAAGCCTTCGACCAGATAAAGCAGTATTTGACAAAACCACCGGTCATGATGCCTCCAGTGCCCCGTCGACCGTTGAAATTGTATATATCAGCATCAGAAGAAACCATAGGAAGTATGCTAGCTCAAGATGTAAATGGCATCGAAAGGGCTGTGTATTATCTTAGTCGGGTTTTAAATGATGTCGAGAGAAGATATAGTGCAATAGAGAAACTTTGTTTAGCATTGTATTTCTCGTGTACTAAGCTTAAATATTACATGATGCCTTGTAATGTACTGGTTATGTCAAAAACTGATATAATAAAATATATTTTATCAAAACCAGTGTTAAATGGTCGTATTGGAAAATAGACTATCGCTTTGTCAGAATTTTCTTTACAATATGTACCAATGAGAGCAGTAAAAGGCCAAGCAATTGCCAATTTCTTGGCCGATCATCCTTGTTTGGATATAGAAAATATAAATATTGTCGATTGAAAACCTTGGTGTTTATATTTTGATGGTTCAAGGCATCAAAATGGAATTGGAGTGGGGATTTTAATTGTTTCCCCTCAAGGTACTCCAACTAAGTTCATGTTTGAACTTAAATATACTTGTTCTAACAACGAGGCTGAATATGAAGCCTTAGTTGTCAGATTAGAGATACTAGTGGAAATGAAAGCATATAATGTGCATATATTTGGTGATTCACAGTTGGTCGTTAAGCAACTTTCCCAAGAATATAAATGTGTTAGTGAAAATCTAATGAAATATTATATTGTGGCAAGTAAGTTAATGAAACAATTCGATGAGGTAACTGTCGAACACATTTCCAGAGATTTAAATGAAGAGGCTAATGAATTAGCACAAGTAGCCTCTGGTTATAGACTTTCATCTAAGGTTCTTACAAATCTAATGGAAATAAGGGAACTTTTATATCCATTAGAGGAAAGAGATATACTACAAAACGACATTTCAACGATTAATGACTAGAGACAACCAATATTGAGTTATTTAGAAAATCCCAGTCAAGATGTGCATAGAAAGCTCAAGTATAGAGCATCGAAGTTTGTGGTATTAGGGGGAGCCCTGTATAGAAAGTTTGTCGATGGAAACTTAGAAGTTTACCTGAGTGAAGCAGAGGCTTATATTGCCTTGGAAAAAGTCCACGAAGGAATTTGTGGAGCTCATCAGGCAGGTGAAAAAATGAAATGGGTCCTTCGACGTCAAAGGTATTATTGGCCAACACTAGTTAGGGATTGTATAATGTTTGCCAAGTCTTGTGAAGAGTGTCAAAGACATGGCCATATACAAAATGTTCCTGCTAGTGAGTTACATGCTATAGTTAAACCTTGGCCTTTCAGAGGGTGGGCTTTGGATTTAATTAGCCAAATTCATCCTATCTCATCGAAGGGACACAAATACATTCTAGTAGGAGTCGATTACTTCACCAAATGGGTTGAGGCTGTAGCCTTGAAGGATGTAACCCAGTAGGATGTGATTGACTTTATTGAAGATAATATAGTTTGTCGATTTGGAATACCGCAAACTTTGACAACCAACCAAGGATCGATATTCATTGGAAAAAAAGTTGTCGAATATGCCAGTTCAAGGAAAATTAAAATGCTCACGTCGACGCCATATTATGCTCAGGCGAATGGCCAAGTAGAGGTCATGAACAAAATAATCATAAATTGGATTAAAAAGCATATCGGTCGACAACCTAGAAATTGGCATAATACCCTTAATCAAATTCTATGGGCATATAGAAATTCACCAAGAGAATCGACGGGCATTTCACCATATAAGTTAGTTTATGGTTATGATGCAGTGTTACCAGTTGAGATCAATCTTCAATCCATTCGAATTCAAAAACAAGACGAGTTACCAATTGAACATTATTGGGACTTGATGTTTGATGAATTAAACGAATTAAGTGATGAAAGATTAGTAGCTCTAGAAAACTTGATTCGACAGAAAGAAAGAATTGCAAAGTTTTACGACAATCGAGTTAAGTATAAATCCTTTAAGATTGATGATTTGGTTTGGAAAGTTATTCTGCCCATGGATAAGAATTGTCGAGAATATGAAAAATGGTCCCCAAAATGGGAAGGACCAGTTAAAATTACTCAAGTATTTTCTGGGAATGCTTATGCACTTGTCGAAGTTAATTCTGGTTTGAGGATTAAGTCAATTAATGGTAAATACTTAAAGCTATATAAACCGACAATGTGTGAAGTAAAGATTGACAATAAGTAAAAATGAAAATTTCATTCGACAATTACAAGTTACACTGATATTACAACTTGTTAAAATTGTCAGAATATTACAAAGACAAATAAACCTATTCTAAATGGTCCTTCTAAAAAAAAACCAATGCTTAGAATTTTTGAAGAACCCCCCAGGAATCTTCTAAAGATTGCTTGTCGGAGTAGGCAGTTTGATATTCCGCTTCAAGAGAATTTATTTTTGCCAATACAGTTTTGGCTTCGACAGCCCATTGTTTGGTATTATTGGCAATACTCTGTTGTCTGGCAACCCCTTGTTGTAATGTTATTTGAAGTTTTTGGTTACGACGACGAGCAGCCTCGAGTTTCTTCTCTAGGTCTTCAATCTCCTTGTCGAGCTCTACTTTTTTGGTTTTTCCTTTTATTAGATTTTCCTTCAGAGTGACACTTTCACTTTTTGTGTCGGTCTACTGCTTCAAAATCCTAGACTTCTCTTGAATCTATTGTGTGTAAGTAGGAATGACTTGACGAATGACTGGCATTTTTGCCGTTAAACTTTGAAGAAAATCTTTGACAGTCATGGGAAGAGCTCGACTGGTTATTGGTAATTTCTGAGCAAGAGGCTCAAGCTCAGTTACGACTGTCATCATTCTTTCTTGAAGAGGTTGGTCAGAAATTAAGTGCTCGAAAGAATAGGTGAAGACATTTTTCAATTCAGTTAAGAGTCCAGTAATATGGGAATCACTGGAATCTTGTCCAATTTGTGTCGAAGAGCGAACCGATTGAGGAGAACTTCTGTGGCTGCCCAACAACATTGTTATCAATTCATCTAAATCTGCCTTCGTATCTTCGTTACTTTCTGGCACAGCAACCATTAAGTTGGCTGGAGGAGATGGAGGTGGATCAATTGGGGCAAATTCTGCCATCAGAGTATCCATGTTGAATTCTTCTGAGAGAATTTGAGCAGGATTGGTTTGCCCTGAACGAGAAGAACCTTCAATACCTAGGGGCATTGGAATTTGTTCTAAGGCTTCGACAGTTTAGGTTTCTGTCAGAAGTGGTGAAGAAACGATAGATGTAGCAAGGACCAGGGAAGTGTGAGATTCTGGAGGATTCTTGGTTCCTAGCCTTTGTGGGCTGTTGGATATAGCCAAGTTTGTTGAATCCTGAAGGTGAACAGAAGAAATTTTAGAATAAATAATACATCAAAAATAGTTGAATGAGGTAAAATACATTACTTCGGGAGATTGTTGAGTCGGATCTTCAGTTCTTGGTTCGACAGCTAGTTCAAGAGGATGATTTGCGGATTGTTATCTTCTAAATCCTGGAATGATAGAATCGAGTGTTAAACGAGTGGTAAGAATCAAGAATTTAAGGAAAAGAAGTATGTTAATTTACTTCAGATGAAAGAAAAATGGTATTTGTTTCTTCGACATGAGGCTTCGAAGTAGAAATGGTGGTTTGGGTCTTCTTTTTCTTTTTCTGTAAAGATAAAAAGGGTGAGATATTGTTGCATGGTATTAAGGAATATACAATAATGAGGCATACCTTTGGAGGATATTCTAGAGATGGGATTGAAGATTCGACATGGGAAACCAAAGTAGTAGAAGCAGATTCGCTAATCTGAATCTGACATTAATTTAGATTGGAGCAAAATAAAAAAAACCAAGTCTTAATATATAGTCGAAAAAGTATATACTTTGAGGGTTTTTGATTTAGCAGCGTCGTGTTTCAAAGGACTCTTTATCGACATTGATGCGACAGATTTGACCTTTGAAGCCTTGGGAACAGGAGGTTTTTGAGCCTTTTTGCTTTTCTTCTTCTTTAAAGAAGTAGTTTCATCTTCTTCATCATCATCACTTCCTTGAGGCTGTTTGTATTCTAAAGGTCTTTTCAATGGGAGTGCTGCAAGACGGAAGGTATATTTAGTAAATGAGGGGTAAAATTAAAAGTAACAGAATGTAAAGAGGAAAATACCTTCAGGTATTTTAGTGATGACTCGGGTGTTCCAGGCAAATTGTTCGTACGACAAGGCAAACCGACGAGTAAACTTGACTTCTGGAGTTCTTGTAAGAAAGATATTACTCACAAAATATGTCCTATCTAAAATAGGGAAGTTGCCAGCCTTTGTAGGTTTACCTGGAAATTCGTCGGCCAGTCCGAAACGAGTACAAGGAAAAAGCACTGGCTTTGGAAAAGGGATTTGAAAAGGTTCAAGCCGTACTAAAGGGTTTTTTTATAGAAACAGAGAAAAAATTGATAGAACATTTTTCCTTGTGTGCTCGTTTTAGCTTGGCTATGACTTCTTCACAATGTCGAACAAATAAGCGAGGAAACCTGAAGCCCCACTTGATTTTGTAATATTTTTCAAAAGCCTTAATATCTTGAATATGTGTACCTTTAGTTTTTGATGAAGGATCTTGACCCTGCACAGAATCGAGTTTCGATACACGGCTTCGACAGATGTCAATGTCGATATGATAAGGACTATAATATTTAGTCCACCAATCGACAAAATCTTTTGAAACTCCTCTGTAGGGGGTGAATGCAGAGATCTTGAAGTGATACTTGTGCTTTTCATTTTTTGAAGCTACTCAAACGAGGTCCGACATGCTTGGTAGGTGGCCATTGATGAAGTGTTCTCTAGCCTTATGAGAGAAAGGTGTTGGAATAGCTTGACAAAATCCCAATTGTCGAGCTACTGAGTTTGGCAGACACAACTCTAAAGATTTGTCTGTCGAACCAGGGAGACCAGCTACTAGAACTTGTCGGCAGAGAAAGTTTGACCAGATAGAAATGTTGTCGGCATTATTAAGAGGATTGTCGGAAAGAATTGGTCGAGTGAACCATTCGGGACCAAAAGAGCGGTCAACAAAAGGAGCAAAATATATGTCTTCAGTATTAAAGGAGATGGAATGAAAAATACTGAAGAAGTACATGAAATTTTCTAAGCTTTATTTGTGAGTTTTCTCATGTTTTACATGGCAAAGTCTAATGCCATATGTAGCAAGAGAGACTGTCGGAGGAGAAGAGTCGACTAAGTAATCTCCTAATATGACATTCAACCAAAGTTGAAGCAACCACATTGGACCACCAGAGTTGGTTTTCTTTACTTGAACTCTGATGCTCTGGATAATTTTACCTATACTCAAATAGAGATTAGCTAGGAGAAATTGACCAAGAGCTAGTGGTCGACCTTCATGAAGAAGGTTGGCAAGCTGAAGAAAGGATCTGGATACTTGAACTGACTTAGAACCTATAGCATAGGCTGAAAGCCAGAGTAGAAGAAAAGCTATGTGTTCTTCGTCGGTCACAGGACCCGATTCAGGGGAATAAAAATTAATGAAGTTGGAAAAGGAAGTTGGGGCTTTTGAATATACGTCAATAATGTTTGAAGGTTGAAGAACAGGCGTAATGATTTCCCCATCTGGTCGAAGACCGGTTATGGCAGATACGTCGAAAAGTGTTGGACCCATCATGCCATAGGGAAATTGGAAGGAATTGGTAGTTTTGTTCCAGAAAAAGAAAGAGGCACCTAGCATGCAAGAATCCATTTTTATGGGATAACGAGAAGGTTGAATGCATGCTGAATGCAATAAAAAATTCCTATTTCCCTCCACCTAGCACCTAGCATGCTGAATGCAATAAAAAATTCCTATTTCCCTCCATAAACTTTCTTTGGAAGGTTGAACTCTGTCAAGCCATTCAATATACCCATTAATATAGGTAGGGGGAGTCCTAATCAACCTTTCAGATTTCCCGAAGTAGCTGATAGGAATGGAGGGAAGGGAAGCCAAGATAGCCTCATGGGGACTTTTACAAGGAAAAAAGGAATTTATTTCATCTGTAATAGATTCCTTGGGCAAAACTGGGCTCAAGAAAGCAGCCGGAGGATCCAAGGATAGTGGAGAATCGTTAATGGGGAGTATTACCTTCGAGAAATGCCAAAGTTCAGACTTCTGTTGAACTGGGTCTTGGAAGACCGCATGGTTACCCAAATCTGTTGTTGGCGTGTTGGGAGTTTGAGAGCCAGAAGCCATTGGAGAAGGCAAGAGTTTGCAGAAAAAACGGGCGAGAGTAAGTTAAAGAAGATGACCAGAAAAGAGAAGTGAGAGGTTGAAGACGGTGAACAGTGATAAAGGGGTGGAAAGTCACGTGGATTTTTAAAAAAAGTTATTTTTTTCGTGAGAAAATAGGGGTAATTATGAGCCCTATTTATTAGGAACGACTATTTATTGTTTGCTATGATAAGATTGATTATGGTTGTTCAGGTACTGGTGAGAGGTTTTGATTGGATTTGAATATATATATATATATATATTGAAAGGACTTTTAAAAAAAATTCTTTCTTCTGTCGGCGTCGAAAGAAAATTTTTGGGGGGCATCTGTTGGTGGTAAAAAAGAAAAAAAAAGATTTGGTAGTTCGTCGGTTGGATGGTGGTTTTGAAGAAATTTTCTAAAGAATTGAGCCGACAGAAGTCCTAAATGGAGAAATCGACAGTAGCATTGAATACGAGGAAGATTCTAATGTGGTTGGGGTACTGATGTTAGTGAGAAGACTTATTCGACAGAAAGATTACATTAAGTCAACAAAAGTAGTTGAGTGCTGGTTTTGTCAGAAAGTAGATACTTGCTGATGGAAAAATCGCTCGAACGTGTTGATCTTTTAGGGTGTCAGTTATTTTTAATTCTGTCTATAAATATCAGTAGTCACAATGTAAATGGGGAGGTTATTTGCTGATACATAATCCTAACATCTCAACTCGAGCAGATTAAAGGATTTTTATCCAAGTATGTCTTCCCTTTTCCATTTCATGTTATTTAAAATTAATGCAATGTTCTTTTAAAAGTTCTTTACTATTCAGTCTTGTCCTTTAAATTTTCTTTACAGTTCTTTGCATTTTTACTTGTTTTACTTTATTGTTTCTTTTTTTCATTTAAATTTTGTACTTTAATCTTGCGCCATTTATATGCTTTCAATTAACTTTCTTCGTTCTTAAAATTCCTGCTCAGTTTCTTTAAATTTCCTTAATCTTTTCAAAGTTTTCTTTCTGCATTTTTCTGCTCATTTACTTCAAATTTCTTAAATCTTTTTTGTTTATCGTTAAAACCATTTTCATAACGAGATTACCACATAACTTTAAACTCACATTCGTTTTGATACATTTATTTGTTTGTTGGAATTGTTACTAAATCTCTAAACCAAAATTTTACTTAAACAGCCCTCTGGTCAAAGTCATCATGCTATTGAGAAGTGCCAGAACTTCTTGTTGAAAGGGGTTAACGTTGTCGTGCTACCATTTGCGCCAGGTACTGTCGTTGCAGCCAAACGATCACCATGCAACTTTATCACATTTAGGCGTTTTTGATCAGACTGGTTTTGTCACAGGCAAGGCTGCTAATCCGTTGGGTACCCAATAACTTCAAAGCATTGTTCTCTTGTGTGGCCCAACTTCCCGTAATAGGTGCATCGTGGTCGATCTGACGATCCTGAGCAGTTATCACCGTGTCGCACATTGTCGTTGCCTCGATTCTTGGCGACAGCGTTTGCTATTGGTTACGTCCCTGTTACGCCCTTGGCCAGAAACGTGGCTACTTCCATGGCTGATACTCTACCAACCGTTACCAACTTTTGCTTCTCTTCCTGTGCTACTACGACATATTCACACTTAATATTCGACAATGGCTCAGTACTTAGAAGTTGTGACCTAACAATAGAGAATTCGTTGCCCAATCTCATGAGAAAGTCAAATAGTTTTTCTTCTTCTCACATCTCCTGCACCTTCTTCAATGTTCCACATGTGTAGCCATAAGTACATGTGGGAATGGATCAAAAAGATTGAATCTCATTCCATATTGATTTCAGCTTCCCATAGTAAGATGAAACTGAGTTTTTCTCCTATTGCAAAAGTTTTATGGCACGTCTCTATTCATACACTTGAGTGCAATCCCTTGCATGTAGCGTTCTTATAAATCGTTCCATAGTTCCTTAGCAATGTTGACATGCGTAGTTGTGCTTTAGAGCTATTTGCACAATGCAATAGTGAGCCATTATTAGATAATTGCATTACATTGAGCCCATGACTAGAAAGCCAGGGATGAGTGTTGATGTTAGAGCAGAGAAAGAATCGAAGAATGAGAGAATACATTTTTCAGTTGTATTGAGTTAATTAATTCAAAGATTAATATGCCTATATATATATTCTAGGCTAGCTATATATAGCTATATATAGCTATATATAATACATAAATGAAAATAACTAACTTATGACTTCCTAACCACCTAATAACTAACTAACAAACTTTAGTTATTAGGTAATATTCCCCCTCAAGTGGGACTATGGATATCACAAAGTCCCAACCTGAACAAAATATAATTGAAGGAGGCGGAGTGAAGAGGCTTGGTAAAGACATCGGCAAGTTGAGATGTGGTTGGCACCGGCAAGTGAATTAGCTTTGACTGAATCTTCTCTCTAACAACATGACAATCAAGTTCAATATGTTTACTCCTCTCATGGAATATAGGATTATGGGCAAGGTAAATAGCTAATTTATTATCGCAATACACAGATGCTGGATGTGAAAAATTGACATGTAGATCCTTGAAGAGATACTGCAGCCATTGTAATTCACAAGTCAAGGATGCTAAAGCCCGATATTTAGCCTCAGTTAAGGATCGAGAAACAGTGCTTTGTTTCTTAGATTTTCAAGAGATAAGTGATGATCCAAGTAGAACACAGTAGCTTGTTGAAGATTAGTTACACATGAGAAAGAAGAAAATAAAAAGAAAAGAAAAAGGAAAAGGAAAACAAAGAAATCTCTGACAGAGAGAACAACCCTCCTAAAAATTAGAGAAAACAGCCCCCTTTCCCTTCGTCCGTCGTCCCTATTTATAGAAATTTTTGAGGTTACTGTGCAATGAACAGTAACCTATTGATGTCATGGATGATGTAATGCTATAGTACTTGATGATGTCATGCTGACATCGTGCTACAGTAACTTGCTATAGTACTTGTTGCTACATTTTTTTTTTTTAGAAAATCTTCTATACAATCACCATTCTTTGATCCTTTGCATTTACCTAACAACAATACATAGAAATGCATAATTGCAACACAATTTAAAATACTAAAAATATAACAAAACTCAAGAACAAACCCAATTAAAAAGATTAAATAGAATGAAAAACATACACAATGAACCATAAAAATTATAAGTTTTGCAAGTTCATCACACCCCCACACTTGAGCTTTTGCACTCTTGGGCAAAATATATAAGACCAAAGCTAAGAAACAAAGAAAAACGACATAGACTCAAAAGCTAAAAATTCTAAAAGATTTAATGAAACAAGAAGAGCAACTAGTCATTCAAGGGAACAAAGCATTTTTTTTTAATATTTCTTTACATCTCAAATCATCAAGCAAGGAAACTTCAGTTAAAAAGAACGAATCAAGAATGAAAGATCCTCAAAAGATTCACTCTCAATTCCTCTAGTGTTTAAAATGGTAGATATTTCACTCAATTCAACCCATGAAAAATTGCACTACCATAAGCTTGCTTATCTTCTACTTCTCCACTACTCAGAACACATGCACACAAAAATCAAGAGGACTTTATTCAAGGTTGTAATAGGGTCATGGTAAAGGAAAATGGATAATACAGACATAAGAAGATAAATACCAAAGAGAATAAAAGAGCATTATGGTACAGTTAGAGTGGAAAAGATATTTGAGAACATTCATCAATAAGGACAATGACCAATATTTGACTAATGTTTTGTTGAAGATCAATCCAAAATTGATGAGTTGAATTCATTTTTAGGCATAAACCTTCTCCTTCTCTTCTTGTTGTTTCAAAGTATCAATCTTTATTCTAGATATGGATATGTCACATAGTGTATCAGATGGTTAGCTCTTTCTTTCTTTTCTTTTCTTTTCTTTATTTTCTTTTCCCTTTTTTTACACACACACACCCCCACACTTGTTTAAGAACAAAGTCAACGCTCTCTTATTCCCTAAGGTCAGGTAAAAATATGTTCTTTTTTTTTTTTGGTTTTAAGGCACGTAATAAGCTAAAAACAAGAACTGGCCAAATAAGCTCAAAGGGTTTATACAAGGGAAAATATACAAGGATGGCTATTTAGTCAAAGTAGCTATTTTAAAATGCCTCAATTATATTTAAGTATGCATGTGAAAACGTAGCCTCAAAAAGAATCAAAGCAAGTTCTAGAGTAACAATTTCACGAGTGAAAATCACATAAGAAAAAAGAGAATGGTACAAGTGTTCAATCCATTCATCAATAGGCTCAAAATCTCACAAGGCATATTTCTATCATTCTCAATTCACCAATTTAACATTCAAATCCAAGCATGTGATTTTTAAGAAAGAAGAAAATTTATGCTATGACCCAAGATATGCTTTTTGCTACTTCTAAAACCATTTTTTTCTCAACTATGATGCGTCTCAAGAGTAAAATTACCTTAAGGGCAAAATTTACTCCTTACTCTGTCATCCTTAATTGGTTTTGTTGTAGGTTTCTGACATTCATCTCACTAAACATGCTTCCCAATTTAAATTTAAATGCGTCTTAGAAGTAAAATTACTCCTTACTCGGCCAATATTTATTGGTTTAGCAAGTTCATGAAAATCATATCATACTTCCCTAATTTTTTTTTTGTAAACTATCCTTTCCCTCCAACCAGATCACAACATTATCCGCAATGTTAAAATATAGGTGAGTAAAGGATAGGAGATATTACCTGGTAGAGAAATCTGACATAAATTTAAACAGAAACAAAGTACGATAAATAAAAGCAAACCCATTAAAGGTGAAGTGTCAGATCTGGCTTCCTTTTCTTGCTGCTTCCCTCACTGCTTCCTGATGACCAATCTATCTGAGCTAGGACTTTATCATGTTCATAAACAAAAGCTTCTAATTTATCAATCAGCTCATCAATAGTGGAGGCAGAGATAAGAAGTTTTCTTGCCGAAGGAGTGATAAATTTCTGTTCCACAGCTTTATCAAGAAAAAATAGCAAAGGATCAAAGAAATTATTAACATTCAACAAACCAATGGGTTTATGGTGGATGTTCTGTTCGGCCTAAGAGACAATTTGAAAAATTTCTTCCAAAGTACCAAAACCACCTGGTAAGGCAATGAATGCATCAGAGTTGTCAAGCATTTTTTTTATTCGTCCATGTATAGATGTGACCTGAATTTCTTCTCCAACTGTCTTTCCAGTAATGTTATTTTGAGCTAAAGGTTTAGGAATGACACCTAAAACCTGACTGCCTCCTACAAATGCAGAGAGTGATACAGCCCCCATTAACCCATGACAACCTCCTCCATATACAACATGAATATTCTTCGCAACAAGTGTTCGACCAAGAACGGTAGCTGCATTTGCAAACTCTAAACCCTTCCCATAACTTGATCCACAAAAAACACAGACATTTTTAAGATTACGAACAGGAGGTCCCATAATTTCACCTTCCCTCTGAATGATTATGAGTTGGAGGAAAGTGAAGAGAATGGAGTGTTTAAATAGGAAAAAGAAGGGAAAAAGTAATCATAACACCTATATGGGTAGGTTGGCTGTTGTCAGAAAAGTTTGAAAGTAAGAAACACGAAATCTTTTTTTTTTCACTGTTTTGTTTTTGTTTTTTTTTAACTTCAAGAAAACCATCAGGGTAAAGAAGTCTAGAAACCCCTGAAGGACCCTGTTCAAAGGATCGTCTGTTCAAAAATCACAATACAACAAAATCATACAAAGATAAAAGAAATATAATAATAAATGAGGACATACCTGTATGTACAGTTTTCATGGCGTATCTTTATACTGCGTGTCATGAATGCAGTAGTGACATGTATTTGAGTTGCGTGTCACCAGTGCAACATATGAATTCCGCCCTGGGCTCCTAATCTAATTAAAGACTAAGTACAACTGATTTTTTTTTCAAGTTGTTAGAAACCTGATGAAAGATAGGTGTATACTCACTTGAGATTGGGATGGAGGTAGTCTGTTCTTTCGGCTTTGTGCCAAAGCATTGTTGACCAGTATTAGACCCATTCAAGACCAGCGCAACATAGGGCTCCCAAAAGGGACAAGTGGCCATAATACGACTGGCTGCCTCACATGTGGGATACAATCTACCTTCTTTGTTTTTCAATTAAGAAGGCTGGATCAGGATGCATGCATTTCCCCATTCACGTTGTGTGTTACCAAAGCCAAACCCAAGAAATATACATACATACTTTTTTTTTCTTTTTTTTTCTTTTTTTTTAACATGAAGAAGAAGAAGAAGAAGAAAATATATACATGTTGTTGTGGATGTGGCTCACATTTGCCTCTGGTTTCACGTCCAGAAACGGCTTAAACGCCTTCTATGAGTCGAGGATAAGCTTCCCATCCAATTTTCTTATAAATTGGCAAACAGGGTCTTTTAGAGTCAGATTCCCAAGACTATATTGCTTTTGTTCATCCTTGAAGAGATTCCACAAATTAAGAAGTTCAAGATGCACAAGACCACAAGAATGCGTATCAAGAGTCAATAAGATATCATCTAATGACTCCTTACTCAGTCCATTCTTAATGAAGAAAATTTTATCTTCTCTATTTTTGGAAACCATCCCCAAAGAACGACATCGTTTGTTACAATTCCATCGTCCACATATGTGACAGACTTGTAATCTTTTTGCTCTTCTCTTTTTAGAATATGAACTTCTACCAAGACTTGGCATGTATAAGTCAAATGAAATTGAAGACTCACCTGCTAATCGGACTTTGCTTCGATTATCCAACGTACATCTTCTGGTATACCTTTGTACATTAACAATCTCAATCATTCACATCTAGCCTTGTAAATTTTTGTTAGAGCATTTTGAGGAAAAGAAGGAAAATGTTTTCTCAGGTTTGAGAGAATGATATCCATGTTGAAGAAGAAGAAATCAGTTATTTTGGGAAACTAAAAGAGAGCAAACCGACTTGAGAGTCACGGAGTACCGTCATCCGTCATTTAACCGGGAAGCTAAAGAACTACAAAACACAATAAAACCACAAAATTAGAGTAAATTTTTCTCATAACAAGGATCAGAAAGAGAAATGAATTCTACCTCAGCAGCTTGATTTTCTAGAAATGGTTTAAGTCTTTGTCCATTGACCTTAGACACATTACCATTCCTAGGATTCGCAATATCTATGGCCCTATAAGGATACATGTATTTGACAACAAAAGGACCACTCTATCTAGATCTCAATTTTCTAGGGAATAGGTGCAGGCGAGAATCATAAAGCAGAACTTTTTGACCAATTTCAAAAGATTTTTTCAAAATTGTCATGACTGTGGATTTTATTGGATTTGTCTTTTGACAATTTTCACAACTTTTGAAAAAATATAGCAGTCCTTAAATAAAGTGGACCAATAAAATCTGTACTGCAAGATTTTCGCAGCTATTTTCTTTGAGGAGAAGTGACCTCCACATGCTTCTAAGCGACAAAATTTAATGACACTACCTACCTCACTGTTGGACACGCATCTCTGAAAAATTTGGTCAGGACAATGTTTGAACAAGTATGGGTCATCCCAATAAAAGTTTTTCACCTCTGTTAAAAATTTCTTCCTATCTTGGTGCATCCATTGAGGCGACATCTTTCCTTCTTGTTCTTCAGTAAGAGACGAGGAAATTACCACAGGAAAACTTTGCTGTTCTCCTAAAAATATATACTTCAACCCAACAGGTAATGACTTTAGTTTCGGTGTGGGTACTTCTTCATAGGCATTATCATTCATGGGTTTTAGCTCTTCAAATTTTGGCTTTCTTCCTTTGTA
The DNA here is from genome assembly GCA_029884605.1 of Ormosia emarginata. Taxonomy (NCBI): domain Eukaryota; kingdom Viridiplantae; phylum Streptophyta; class Magnoliopsida; order Fabales; family Fabaceae; genus Ormosia; species Ormosia emarginata. The sequence continues at coordinate 5,668,839 of JAQQTP010000075.1, read as the reverse complement.
TTCTATTTTCTCTTTACAATCAAGCAAATCAAATTAATTAATTAAACAAACTTCTAATGGGTCAGAAGAACTCCCTTTTTGAAGATGATCATCTATAATGGTTTCAATTCCTTCAACTTCCTCATTTTCATCAAGGACTTCCTGTGGTTGCTTGCACATGTTAAAAATATTGAGATCCAGTGTCATGTTTCCAAATGTTAGCTTCACCACTCCATTTCTGCAATTTATTAAAGCATTAGATGTTGCTAAAAATGGACGGCCTAAAATAACAGGAATTGACTTGCAACTATCAACTATAGGTTCAGTATCCAAGACAATAAAATCCACAGGATATATGAATTTATCAACTTGAACCAACACATCTTCCACTATTCCTCTTAGAATTTTAATTGATCTATCGGCAAGTAGAAGAGTTACAGAAGTTAGTTTTAACTCACCCAAGTTGAGTTGCTGATAAACTGAATATGGAAGCAAATTGACACTAGCACCAAGATCAAGTAAAGCTTTTTCAATTTTATGTTCTCCAATAATGCATGAAACTGTAGGACAACCAGGGTCTTTATATTTCAACGCATTATTATTCTGAAGAATGGAGCTTACCTGTTCAGCCAAAAATGCTTTCTTTTTCACATTTAATTTCTTTTTAACAGTGCACAAGTCCTTCAAATATTTGGCATAAGAAGGAATCTGTTTGATAGCATCTAACAAAGGAATATTGACTTTTACTTGTTTCAAAATTTCAAAAATTCCAGTGTTATGGTCCAATTTCTTTGGATTATTCAATGCTTGAGGAAATGTGGGTGAAGGTGAGAGTTTAATCTCCTTTTGGTCAACTTCTTGATTTTCTTGGGGAATTGGTTCATCTTCTTTCTCACAAGATTCAGGGATTTGTTTTTCAACAACCTTTCCACTCCTAAGAGTTATCACTGACTGGACTTGGCCCATTTGTTGGTTTTTTGAATTCCCCTCATTTAGACTGTGCTGACCTTTGGGATTTGGTTGAGGTTGAGAAGGAAATTTTCCTTTCTCATGAATGGTGAGAGCAGAAGTAAGTTTGGAAAGAGTTTCTTTTATGTCAATCATGGTTTGATTGTTTTGTTTATTGATGGCCTCTTGTTTTTCTATGAATGCATGCAGTGTTTCTTCAAGGTTTTTCCTATATGGTGGGACATAAGGTGCATATCCTTGAAAATTTTGAGAGTCTTGTTGTGCCTGAGGAGGTGGTGGTTGCATGAATTATGACTGAGTATTGTTCCTCCAATTGAAGTTCGGGTGATTTCTCCATCCCGGATTGCATGTATCTGAAAAAGAAGAAGTAACTGGCTTTTTAAAATTATTCATTGCATTTACTTGCTCATGCACAACTTCTTTAAAAACAGGAATGTTAGGACATTTGTGTGTTGAGTGTCCTAAGTCATCACAAATACCACAAATTTCTTTATTTTGCACAGATTTGATTTCTTTTGCTTTTCTTAATTCTATGGCTTCAACCTTTCTAGCCAAACTGGCAAATCTATCATTTAGATCTTCCTCTTGACTAAGGTGATATTTTCCTTTATTAGTACGTGCAAGATTAGATCTAATTGAATTTTCAGAAATATTAGTACTATGCCAAGATTGAGAATTTTCAGCCAACTGGTTCAAATAGTCTAAAGCTTCTTTGGGTTCTTTATCAAGAAACTCACCATTACACATTGTTTCCACAAATTGTTTAGTTTCAAGTGTTAAACCTTCATAAAAAAAGCTTATAGTCCGCCATTTTTCAAAACCATGATGTGGGCAAGAATTTAACAAATCTTTAAAATGTTCCCAACTTTGAAAATACGCTTCATTTGAATTTTGGAAAAAATTTTGGATTTGTCTTTTCAAAGCATTGGTTTTATGTGTTGGAAAAAATTTCTTTAAAAACTCACTTTGCATTTCTTGCCATGTGCCAATTGATCTTGGTTTCAAAGCATTAAGCCAAGTTTTTGCTTTATCTTTCAAAGAAAAAAGAAACAATTTAAGCTTAACAATTTCTTCAGTGCAATTTTGATCATTGAAAGTAATACAGACTTCTTCAAATTCTTTTAGATGTAAATATGGGCTTTCATTTTCTAAACCATGAAAATTAGGCAGTAAAGAAATCATACCTGGCTTAAATCTAAAATTATTAGCAGTGAGTGGAAAGATAAAACATGATGGACTAGAATTTCGAGGTGGTTGCAAATATGCAGGCATAGTTCGCAATGGTTGATTTCCTTGTTCATCATGTATACTTTCATTTTTAGCTCGTTGTGTTTGATTATTATGTTCAACATGTGCACCTTCAAATTCAGTCATTGTGTTAATTGTGTGTGATTGTGATTCAAATAAACCAATATATAAATTACTAGGATTAATTTTAACCAAACGTCCAAAATTTGAATCACGATACCAGTTAAGCATAAATAAGTGACATAAAATAAAAATAGTATACAAGTAGGCAGTATATACCGGCCGTTAAATATTAAGTAGGCGGTATACATCGGCCGTTAAATATTAAGTAGGATGTGGTATAAACCAGCCACCCAAAAATAAAAATACAGAAATTAAAATGTAGAAAATAAAGTGCATAAAAATAAATGACAGAATTTAAAAGTTAGATTGCGAAAAAAATAAATGACAGAATTTAAAAGTTAGATTGCGTAAAATAAATAAATAAAAAAAATGTTTACAAAAAAAATAATAGAAAAAATTAACCTTTTGTATATATTAACTCAGTGGGGTTGTAGCAACAAGTACTTGTTGCAAGTTACTGTAGCACGACGCCAGCATGACATAAGCAAGTTACTGTAGCACGACGTCAGTATGACATCATCAAGTACTGTAGCATTACATCATCCATGACATCAATAGGTTACTATTCATTGCACAGTAACCTCAAAAATTTCTATAAATAGGGATGACGGACGAAGGGAAAGGGGGCTGTTTTCTCTAATTTTTAGGAGAGTTGTTCTCTCTGTCAGAGATTTCTTTGTTTTCCTTTTCCTTTTTCTTTTCTTCTTTCTTATGTGTAACTAATCTTCATCTTGCTTGGGTAAAAAGGTAAAGCTCTTGGTAATAAATTAAGGTTAGATTAATTTCTTTCTTGTACTTAAATGATATACTATTAAGCAAATATAATATGTGTTATATGTTGTTTCCAATTAATTTAGAAACTCTTCTTGTATAATGAATATCTTGATCCATTGTAGACAATAGGATTGACACATTGGATGCTTTTGACGATTTACAAGTATTAGTAGATAATTATTGGAACCATAATATGATTACATGATTAAACTTTGAATGTTAAATCTTCCGATTAGAATCTTCATTATGCATGATTTCAATTGAGTTACAAAACGAAATAATCTTATTTTTAATTTATTACCAATAGTGGATCTCCTAACCCAAGCAAGATGAAGATTAGTTACACATGAGAAAGAAGAAAAGAAAAAGGAAAAGGAAAACAAAGAAATCTCTGACAGAGAGAACAACCTTCCTAAAAATTAGAGAAAACAGCCCCCTTTCCCTTCGTCCGTCGTCCCTATTTATAGAAATTTTTGAGGTTACTGTGCAATGAACAGTAACCTATTGATGTCATGGATGATGTAATGCTACAGTACTTAATGATGTCATGCTGATGTTATGTTGACGTCGTGCTACAGTAACTTGCTTATGTCATGTTGGCGTCGTGTTATAGTAACTTGCTACAGTACTTGTTGCTACAGTACTTGCTACAATACTTGTTGCTACAGTTTTTTTTTTTTAAATCTTCTATACAATCACCTCCATTCTTTGATCCTTTGCATTTACCTAACAACAATACATAGAAATACATAATTACAACACAATTTAAAATACTAAAAATATAACAAAACTCAAGAACAAACCCCATTAAAAAGATTAAAAAGAATGAAAAACACACACAATGAACCATAAAAATTATAAGTTTTGCAGGTTCATCACCTGTCACAGACTTTTTAGTATTAGGGTAGCAAGCCCAGTCAGAGTTAGCAAAGCCATGAAGTTTAAGAGGACTGGAGGCATGGAAAAAGATGCCCTTAGCAGGAAAAGCTTTTAGATATCGCAAAATCCATTGAGCAGCTTGATAGTGTAGAGTCAAGGGCTTAGATACAAACTGACTTAAGTGCTGGACAAAGAAGGATATGTCAGGTGTTGTTGTGGTGAGGCATAATAACCTACCAATCAGTCGTCGATAAGATGACTCATCAGCTAATGGTGTGCCCTGATCTGCGGCGAGCTTGGTGGTGGGATTGAATGGTGTGGCAGCAGGCTTAGCAGCCAAAGTTCCACTATTTTCTAAAAGTGCAAGTGTGTATTTCTTCTGGTTAAGTAAGATACCAGACTTGGACCGAGCAATTTCAAGACCCAGGAAAAATCTGAGCTGACCAAGATCTTTAATGTGAAATTTGTTGTCCAAGAAATGTTTGACAGATGTGATTTCACTGAAATTATTCCCTGCCAACACAATGTCATCAACATAAACAAACAATGTAGTAAATTGAGAACCAGTGGACTTCACAAAAAGGGAATGATCTGCCTATGATTGAACATAGCCAAGAGAAATTAAGGCAGAAGAGAGCTTGGAGTACCTCTGTCTACTAGCTTGTTTTAAGCCATAAAGGGACTTATGAAGTTTACAAACTTGAGAAGAATTGGTGAGAGGAAAACCAGGGGGAGGAGTCATGTAAACTTCCTCATGTAAATCTCTATGTAAAAAGGCATTATTGACATCCAATTGTTCAAGATGTCAACCTTTTATGGCTGCCAAAGAAAGTAATACCCAAACAGTGGTAAGTTTTGCAACTGGAGAAAAAGTGTCAAAGTAATCAACTCCTTCCATTTGTGTGTATCCCTTAACTACTAAATGAGCTTTATACCTTTCAATGGATCCATTAGCATGATATTTAACTTTATAAACCTATTTACAACCAATGGGAGTTTTACCATGAGGGAGGTCAACAATAGTCCATGTGTAGTTTTGAGCAAGTGCTTGCAACTCAGCATCCATTGCCTTATTCTAACAATCAAGTTTAGATGCTTGGGCAAATGTTTTAGGTTCAGTAATAGCAGAGATATGACAACAAAAATGTTTGTAAGATGGTGAGCAATTTGCATATGACAGAAAAGAGGAAATAGGATACTTAGGAGTAATTGAAGATGCATTGGTGCAGCTGCTGGATGTAAGGGTGCAGTGATAGTCTCTCAAATAGCTAGGTTGAGTTCTGATTCTGGTGGATTGCCTTATGGGAGCAGAGGTGTTTTGTGGTGTAGTATTGTGATCATATGTAGGGACTTGGTCATGTACAGGATGTTGTTCATGTGTGGATGAGTTTGTGATGAGATAGGGGGGTCATCATAGGATATGATGGAAGAATCATTAGGTACAGGGCTAATAGCAGAATTGAGATTATGTTGAATGGGATTGGATGAGGACTTACAAGGAAAATGATTCTCATAGAAAACTACATTTCTAGATACAAAAAAATCATTAGAAGTAAAGTCATATAAGATGTACCCTTTGGTACCTTCTTTGTAGCCAAGGACATCCTTTCGAGCTCTTGGACTAAATTTGGTTCTGTGAGCTTGCAAAGTAGTTGTATAGCTCAAGCAACCAAAAACCTTAAGATGAATTAGTGAAGGAGGTTCTTTATAAAGCAATTCATATGGACATTTGGACTTTAAAATGGGTGTAGGAATGCGATTGATGATATGAACAACATATTGGATGCTAAAATTCCACATTGTGAGTGGAATGTGAGAATGAAAGGATAAGGATCTAGCAACATTCAAAATGTGTTTATGCTTCCTTTCTACCACCCCATTTTGTTGGGGAGTTTTTACATAATATTTTTGGTGAAGTATACCCTTCGAGAGATAGAATTCCAATATAGCAAACTCAGCACCATTATCAAACCTTAAACATTTCAAGGTAGTGTGGAATTGATTTTGAATGTAAGCAACAAAGTTTTGTAAACACTTTCTAGTTTCATCTTTAGTTTTGAGGAAAATAACCCACGTAAACCTACTAAAATCATTTACAAGGGTTAAAAAATATTTGTGACCAAGTAAGGAAGGAGTGGAGTATAGACCCCAAATATCAGCATGTAACAAGTCAAAAGGTGCAGTTGTATGATTAGAACTATGAGGAAATGGTAATTTCCTTTGTTTGGCATAGTGACAAGCATCACATGGAGCCATATTATTGATACAAGGAATGAAAGGAAACTGTTTAGAGATGGTTTACAAACCAAAATTAGAAATATGGCCTAGCCTCATGTGCCAAAGATGAAAAGAATCATTAGTAATAGAATTACAAACATTCTCAGCATCTTTGTATGAAACACTTCCTATCACTTACAATCCTCCATGAAGCCTAGTTGTACCAATCATCTTCTTGGAATGATTTTGCAAAATGTGACATAAGTCATTAGTGAAAGTGAGATGGAAATCATTTGTTTGAGCTAATCTAGCAACAGAAATTAGGTTCACATTAAAACTGGGAAGATATTAAACATTATGTAGAATCAATGATTTTAAGAGATGCACAGTGCCAGAAATGGAAGCAAAAGCTTTAGAACCATTTGGCAGTGAAACATAGATGGAAGTAATGTTCGTAAAATTGGTAAAGGATTTAAAATGATAGGAGATATGGTTAGTTGTACCTGTATCTATGATCCAGGTGTTAGGATTCTTACCATTGATGGTCGTGGAATCAGAATTGAATGCAAGAGGATTAGCGATTACTGAATTAGACATATGAACTGGAAGTTTAGGCTCTTGGTGTAACGCCCCAATTTTTAGAAAATATTCTGAATGTACTGTTTTCTGTTTTTCATGCTTTTGTATGAATGACCGCTGTGTCCCTATTTTTCTGTTCTCGATTTCTGTATGAAAACAATTACGATAATACTGGCTCAAATTTTATTTGATCGTTTTACGTAGTTTGCTTCGAGACGGTAAAATAAAAATTTTTCTGAGCTACTGTATTAATTTTTCTGAAAGATATACAACTATATAATACTGCTGGATATTTTATTTGAACGTTTTGGACGATTACCTACGTTGTGGGAAAAAATGAGAAAATGACCGTTACGTCCCGAACGTCTTGTTTTATTGTTTTTTTTTGTTTTTAATTGTTTTCTTCTTGATTTAATGCCCGAAAATACCGTCTGTGATTTTATATGGACTTTTTGTGTGATTTGTTCCGAGGCAGAAAATAATATTTTTCGAGTAGGGAAAATTTTATTTTATTATTTAGAATTGGGGGATCTTACTTAACCCGATTCTCGAATGAGACTAAAAATAATCTTTTAATTTTTAGGATTTAATCAAAATAAAATAATTTTATATTATTATAATATTATTTTATTAGTCGATATAATTTAGTGACAAAGTGGACCTAGAAATATTTTGCGGGACCCACAATTAGCGAATCAGTTAGATCGGTAGCTTAATTAATCACCGTAAGCAGTAGAACTTTCCAGAACAGGCTGACTCAGCTAGCTGACTCAAGAAAAATTAAATACACTGTGTGACTCAGCATGTGAGTCACCATGAGCCAACCAATGGAAATCAAGCTTGCTCACCAAGACTTAATCCTAGCCTTTCATGCATCCAATGGCTTGGATGAAGCCAAGCAAGGTGCCCACCTTGCACACCACTTGAGTGCTACGGCCAAGAGGCCTTTGAAGACCAAAATTACATTTCTCCTTCATCACTTTTCTCTCTTCTCTCTCATCAAGAACCCTAGCCACCATTGTTGTTCCTTTTTCTCCTTCCATTCGGCCAAGCTTGTTTCTTAACCATCCAACCATCCAAAAATTTTTCTAACCAAGTTTCCTTAACCTAAACACTATTCTAAGAACCTTTCTAGTTGGAAGTTTCTTCAAAATCTTCCATTAAGGGCTTGGAAATCAACCTTGTAGATTTGACCTAGAAGGTGAAATATCATATTTTTCTTTTCTCTCTTCTTTTTCAAAGTTCTAAACCATGATTTCTCCATGGTTTAGCTTCTTTTTCATGGTTGATAACATGTAGATTTTATTTGAGATTTTTAGGTGTTTGGTGGAGTGAAAACCGAACCATAGGAGGTGTGAAAGCAAGCTTTTTGTCTTCATTTAAGGTAAGAGGAAGACAATTCTTATCATCCCTTGATGGTGGTAAGAAGATGGATTGTTTGTAGAATCCATAAGGATTCGGTTGTGGTGTGTTTATTGATGTGTATTTGTTAATTTTTGTGGTTGCTAGTAGCTTAAGTGTTGTATGTTAGTAGCTTTTTTGTTTGGTGATTGTAATAATTTTGCATGTTTATTAGCTTTTGATTATATGTCTATAAGCTTTAATTTAGGTTTTATGTGTTAGAAATATTTTGCATGTGTTAGAAATATAAATGCATGTGTTAGAATTGTATGATAAGGTTTAAGATGTGAATAACATGTGTAAATTTGCATGAGTGTTCCAAAGAACACATTCCCTAGCTCACGGCAATGACAAAGTGTGAGGACCAAAATGTTCTCTTCATTTTTCCTAAAGTGCAACTTAATTAATTAGGAGAAATAAGAAGGTTTCAAATTGTTTTGATCAAAGAAAAGGAATTTAGAAATCAAATGGTAAAGATTTAGTAAATTTGGGCCAACATGCCTAAAGGGTTTATTTGATTCAAAATCTTTACTTTATAACATGATTTAATGAACTTAGATAAGATAATACCTTTGACATGATTTAGAAATCAAATGAAAAAGTTTTACAAAATTCGCCAACATGCCACTATAGGTAATTATGATTTCTAAAACTTGATTCCAAACCTTTTTCAATCAAAAAGAGACAATACAAGTTAAGAAGAAATTTTCTATAATGATTTTTGAAGAAACAAATTGAGTAGAATTAAGTTTAAAGGATTAAAACTAGTGATTTTATCATTAGGAAGTAAAATACAGAAATTTTGAGAAATTTTCTAACATATAGCTCACTTTAAGTTTTGAAGCATGTTAGAGATTTCAAAAAGAATTAAATGATATGGTTAAAAATTAGGTAAATAGAAAATGTTATGGAAAATTTAGAAAACCATTATTATAAGTTTATAAACAAAATGCTGTCAATTTTTAGTAAAAATGAACCTATAAGATAGTAAAAATATCCTAATGACAGTATGCGGTATGAAAAATTATTCTACGTAGTTTAAATGTACTAAGTACTACTTCTGTTTGTTTAAACAGTAATTTTAAGGGCATTCGAATAAGAAAATGATTTAAAAATCCTACGCGATTGAGAAAACGTATTAAAAATGCTACGCGATTTTAAAAACAGAAAAATATCTTTACCCGATTTTTAAACGTTTGTAAAAACGACGGAATTATGAAAATGCGATAAAATTTCTACGCGATTGACCGTTACTATATTTATTTTATGCTGTCGGGAAAAAGTGAACCCGCATGAGGCTTTTGAAAATCTATATGCTGTCGGGAAAATGTGAACCCGTATAGGCTTTTGAAAATCTATTTACTGTCGGGAAAATGTGAACCCGCATGTGTTTTTTGAGAATTATTTGCTGTCGGGAAAATGTGAACCCGTACAGGCTTTCCATCTATCTGTTATGTGTGCCATGTATTTGGTGGATTTGTTGACGAGACGAATCACATCGTGTTGTCGATGCGATAAACGTAGTGTGGTTCATTGTTCTAATGAACTTGGAGGCTTTAGTGTACGGGTTCACACATGTGACGGGTTAATTGGTCGCTCCGCCGGGCCGTGGTAAACCGATAGCACACTATGGTACTCGACGTACACTATATTTAATCGAGATTTGTGAAATCTAGTAGTACATTTGCTGTAGTGCCACAACGTGAGACCGTGAACTACACCACGCCTGGATTGATGGATTCTGTGTCGTGGGGCTATAGACGCAACGTGTGACAGCAAGAATAGTTGGTGGGGCAAAGCCGTGGTACTATTAGGTTTTGCGAATCATTCCTCTCTCGATACTTGTGTTTTTTTTTAGCTCCATGGAGTAGGGTTTTGTTGTATTATTTATTTATCTCTATGTCTATTTGTTTCCATCTTATCTATTTATTGTTTATCCGTATTTTATTTGTTTATTTTATCTCGGTTATTGTTATTATATTTGATTATTATATCTTATCTGTTTATTCTTATCTTTCTTGTTTTATCTGTGAGATTTTATTTGTGATGTGATACATTGTGATGATATCTGAATTTTACTTCAATTTATTATTATAATTGTTAAAGCTTTATGTATTGCATGAACTGTATGTATATATTGTTTGTCGTCTTTTTATTGGCCATGTTGTGATGATTTTATGTTGTCTTACCTCTTTGTTATATGTATTTTCTGTTTATTTATTTTACGCGGTAAAGACTTCGAGGAAGAGGTTCAACCTATTGAGATTGTGTACCCTGAGGAGGAGGAAGATCAGCAAGCAGACGACCAATTTTACGATCCAGAACCATCCGATCATCCATATCCTCTGGATTGATTGTGAGGGATGGCGACGCCAGGATTTTTGGGATTCATAGAGTTGGTATTTCATGGAGGTGCTCTGGCTTGGCATCTACGAGGAGATCGTGACTCTGTGACGTATGCAGGACGTGTGACTGTGATCCTACGTCATCGTTTTGATGAAGAGCCTGTCATGACTACGACACTTTTTCTGCACTTAGAGTTACCCTTATCCATTAGGCGTTATTGGGGTGCTGAAAACCCTGAGCCTAGTGAGATAAGCATCGTATCGACCGCGCGATCCCGTTATCGCCGTGTGTCGAGACATCCAGATATCTATCTCCCGATGATCATTTTCATGCTTTGAGAGTGATCCATCGAGGATTAGATAATCATGATGTTTTTTTTTTTTGGGCGCGTCGTCGTATGTACGTATATATTAACTCTTTTATTGCTTTCTTTACTTTTTTTGTTTAAATATTTGTAGACTTAGTTGTAAATTATTTGTACAGTTTATAACTTAATCATATGTATATTATTAGTGATGATGTTTTTTTTTTTATTTCGTATTTTCTGCATTATCTTTTTATATCATATTTCTGTCTATCAGGAATTATTTTACAACCCGTAATAATATTTAACAAATGTTTCACAACTTGGGTAGATTTTATTTCTATTTCTTTTATTTTCTTTTATGTGTGACATCCTCCAAAGGGGTGTTGCATTAGTTGGTATCAGAGCCCAGGTTAGAGTCTTTTGAGGTTGTGGTTGGGTCTGTTTTTGTTTGTGCTGTGTGATTCTCTGTGATCTTTGTGATTTATATCCTTTCAGAAATATCTAGAAGGATGTATCTAACTTTGTTTTGTTATGTTTGAAGAAAGAAGATGGCTGGTAGAGGAAGAGGACGTGTTAACGTGAATCGTGATGAGGACCCGATGTTGGTTGTCTTCTTGAAGCTATGCGGCGATGGTGGTGAATGATTACTCGAAGAAAATTTGAGAAGCAGCCCATGACAAGAAGATGCTACAGCTGATGCCCTAAATTTATCTGAATTTAGGCGCCATAATCCGCCACAATTTAGAGGCGAGGTGGATCCGGAGAAAGCGAGTCAGTGGATGCAAGATTTAGAGAGAATTTTTGAGGGGATGAGATGCACGGATGAAAAGAAAGTAACTTATGTTGTCTTTATGCTGAGAGGAGATGCAGAACATTGGTGGAGAGGAATCCGCCGAGTGTTGCAAGCTGAAGGGACTGAGATCACCTGGGAAGTGTTTTCTAATACTTTTCTGGATAAGTATTTTCCTGCAAGTGCTAGGCATGCCAAGGAGATGGAATTTCTTGGGTTGCGACAGGGAAATATGACAGTGAATGAGTACGCTACAAAATTTGAAAGTTTGTCTCAATTTTCAGATTATGCTCAAAATCGACAAGATGAGGTATGGAAATGTCGGAAGTTTGAGTCTGGATTGAGAGTAGAATTGAAGCGGGGAGTGATATCTCTGAGGATGAATCATTTTTATACTTTGGTAGACGCATGTGCACGGCTTGAGGAGCTTGAACCGTCGCGAGATCGGGAGTCGAACTTTGGGCCGACAAGGTTTCAAAGAGGTGGAGGTAGCAATACAAATCGGTTTCTGCGTGGCCGTATGCTAGACCACAAGGAAGTCGGACTCGGCGACCGCCGGTCGGAGGGAGTGTACCTAGTGGTGGAGCAGACGTAGAGTGGTGTTTACACCGACGTGTTTTAAGTGCGGTAAGAAGGGCCATCTATCTCCGTTGTACAATCAAGGGAACTGTCTGTTTTAATTATGGACAGCCTGGACATATGTCGAAGGATTGTACTCGACCAGAGAAGAAACTCGTTGTTCGTCATGTTAAAGCTAATCGAAAAAAATGGAAATACTCAACCGAAATCGGAGGGGCGAGTGTATACAATGATGGGATCTGAAGTTTCTCAATCGGATGACCTTATTCAAGGAGAAGGTGACATTGGAAGTAACCTTCTGACTGTATTGTATGACTCGGGTGCTACACACTCGTTTATTGCCTATGATTGTGTGGAAAGACTGAAGTTGCCTGTGTCTTCTCTGAATGTTAAGTTAAGTGTATCTACGCCAACTGCTAAACCTGTAGTTACTTCTAAGATCTGTTTGAATTGTCCTATTGTTGTGAAGGGCCGTTTGTTTTTGGTCAATTTGATTTGTTTGCCTCTCATTGAGATAGATGTAATCTTAAGGATGGACTGGTTATGTTCTAACCATATCCTCATAGATTGTGCAAAGAAAACTATAGTTTTTCCTAAGGAAGAAGAGTCTGGATTCTTAACTGCTGTTAAGGTCAAGTCTTTGTTGAGAGATGGAGCGCAGGGATATCTGGTATTGTCTTCTCTAGAAGTTAAGAATGAGAAGGATGTGAATACTATTCCCGTTGTCAATGATTTTTCTGGATGTTTTTCCCGAAGATGTACACAGTTTACCGCTTGAGGAGAGATCGAGTTCTCAATTGATTTAGTACCGGAACAGGTCCTATCTCAATTGCACCATATCGTATGTCACCGAGTAGAGTTGGAGGAGCTGAAAAAGCAATTGGTGGAACCGTTGGAGAAAGAGTTTGTACGACCTAGCGTTTCCCCATGGGGTGCGCCCGTGCTTTTGGTCAAGAAGAAGGATGGAACTTCACGACTTTGTGTGGACTATCGGCGCTTGAACAAGGTGACTATCAAGAATAAATATCCGCTTCCAAGAATCGACGATTTGATGGATCAATTGAAAGGAGGTGTGATATTTTCTAAAATAGATTTGCGATCGGGTTATCACCAGTTCGTGTAAGAGGGGAAGATGTACCGAAAACTGCTTTTCGAACTCGTTATGGACATTATGAGTATCAAGTAATGCCATTCGGGGTGACGAATGCTCCTGCCATATTTATGGATTATATGAACAGGATATTTCGTCCGTATCTAGACAGATTTGTCGTTGTCTTTATCGATGACATTCGATCTATTCTAGATCGAAGGAAGAGCATGCTTGAACATCTGAAAGTTGTTCTTCGATTTTGAGGAGAAGCACTTGTATGCGAAATTGGCTAAGTGTGAATTCTGGTTGGAAGAAGTCCAATTTCTTGGTCACGTAATTTCTAAAGAAGGTATTGCGGTGGACCCATCAAAAGTGGAGACTGTTTTACAGTGGGAAAGACCTAAGACAGTAACAGAAGTTCGAAGTTTTGTTGGACTTGCTGGTTATTATTGAAGATTTATCAAAGGTTTTTCCAAGATTGCTAGACCACTTACACAACTGACGAGGAAAAATCAAGCTTTTGAATGGACGGAAGAGCGTGAAACCAGTTTTCAAGAGTTGAAGAAGAGGTTAACAATCGCACCGTGTTGATCCTACCGATTCGACGAAATCTTTCGATGTGTATTGTGACGCTTCTTATCAAGGACTAGGATGCGTGTTGATGCAAGATCGGAACGTGGTGGCATATGCTTCTCGACAATTGAAGGTTCATGAGAAGAATTATCCTACGCATGATTTGGAATTGGCTGCGGTAGTTTTTGCTTTGAAGATATGGAGACATTTTCTCTATGGAGCAACGTTCAACATCTTCAGTGATCACAAGAGTTTGAAGTACTTGTACGACGTAAGGAGCCGAATATGAGGCAGCGAAGATGGTTAGAATTTCGAACGACTACGATTTTCAACTTTTGTACCACCCCCGGTAAGGCGAATGTCGTGGCCGATGCCTTGAGTAGAAAGATTATCAGTGTTTCTGCTCTGATGATTAAAGAAAAGGAGCTCATTGAACAGTTTAGAGATGAGTGGTCATTTGTTGAGTTGAAACCGGAAAAGATCTGTATGAATATGGTTACTATCTCAAGCGAGCTGATGGAAGACATAAGGGAAAAGCAAAATGCCGATAAATTTTTGCAAGGAATAAGGGAGCAAATGAAGCAAAACGAGGTAGTAGAGTTCAAAGAAGGAACTGATGGAATTCTGAGGTTTCGGGGTAGAATCTGTATTCCTCGTAACCGAGAATTAAGGCAATATATTGTGGAACATGCCCATACTAGTCTATTAAGTATGCATCCAGGCATAACAAAGATGTACCAAGACTTGAAGAAGTTATTCTGGTGGCATGGAATGAAGGGTGATGTGGTTAGATGCGTGTCAACTTGCCTAGTTTGTCAAAAGTCAAAAGTTGAACACCAAAGACCAGCTGGGATGTTGCAACCATTATCGATTCCAGAATGGAAATGGGACAGCATTTCTATGGATTTCGTTACTGGGTTGCCAAAGACAAGGAGAGGTCATGATGCAATATGGGTTATAGTCGATAGACTTACGAAATCAGCTCATTTCTTACCAATCAATATTAAATATTCATTGGAAAAATTAACCCAATTGTACATCGGCGAGATTGTCGATTACATGGAGTGCCTACATGTATAGTTTCGACGAGAGATCCGAGGTTTACGTCAAGATTTTGGCGAAGTCCGCAAAGAAGCTATGGGAACCAAGTTACGATTAAGTTCAGCCTATCATCCGCAGACATGACGGTCGAGACGAGAGAACTATACGAGTCCTTGGAGGATTTGTTGCGGGCTTGTGTTTTGGAACAACGGGGAAGTTGGAATGAATTTTTATCTTTGATAGAATTCACCTACAACAATAGTTTTCACGCAAGCATCGAATGGCACCTTATGAAGCATTGTATGGAAGACGATGTCGAACGCCGCTATGTTGGTATCAAGATGGGGAGAGTATGACTGTTGGACCTAAACTTGTACAACGGACTACTGATAAAGTCAAGATGATACAAGAGAAGATGAGGACGGCGCAAAGCGTAGACAAAAGAGTTATGCGGACAAACGAAGACGATCTCTTGAGTTTAAGGAGGGTGAGCATGTGTTTTTAAGAGTTACTCCTACGACCGGTGTCGGAAGAGTGATTAAGTCGAAGAAGCTTACTCCTAAATTCATTGGATCATATCGATTACATCGGACGTATAGGTCCCGTAGCATATCGATTGCTTTGCCGCCTTTTCTATCCAATTTGCACGACGTGTTTCATGTGTCTCGATTACGGAAGTATATACCGATCCGACACATGTTATACAACCGGATGACGTGCGCTTAAAGGAGAATTTGACTTACGAAACTTTACCCGTCGGGATTGGGGACGGAAAGGTAAAGCGACCGAGGAAAGATGATCGAACTAGTGAAAGTCATATGGAATGATGTGACGGGTGAGGCTACCTGGGAGCTGGAAGATAAAATGAAGGATCAGTATCCTCATTTGTTCGGATGAACATCGAATTTCGAGGACGAAATTTTTATTTGTTGGGGAGAGTTGTAACGCCCCAATTTTTAGAAAATATTCTGAATGTCCTGTTTTCTCGTTTTTCATGCTTTTGTATGAATGACCGTTGTGTCCCTATTTTTCTTCTCGATTTACGTATGAAAACAATTACGATAATCTTGGCTCAAATTTTATTTGATCGTTTTACGTAGTTTGCTTGAGACGGTAAAATAAAAATTTTTCTGAGCTACTGTATTAATTTTTCTGAAAGATATACAACTATATAATACTGCTGGATATTTTATTTGAACGTTTTAGACGATTACCTATGTTGTGGGAAAAAATGGGAAAATGACCGTTACGTCCCGAACGTCTTGTTTTTGCTGTTTTTAATTGTTTTCTTCTTGATTTAATGCACGAAAATACGTCATGATTTTATATGGACTTTTTGTGTGATTTGCTCAGAGACGGAAAATAATATTTTCCTAGGTAGGGAAAATCTTATTTTATTATTTAGAATTGGGGGATCTTACTTAACCCGATTCTGAATGAGACTAAAAATAATCTTTTAATTTTTAGGATTTAATCACAAATAAAATAATTTTATATTATTATAATATTATTTTATTAGTTAGTATAATTTAGTGACAAAGGGACCCTAAATATTTTGCGGGACCCACAATTAGCAGAAACGTTAGATCGGTAGCTTAATTAATCACCGTAAGCGGTAGAACTTTCCAGAAACAGTGACTCACTAGTGACTCAATGAAAAATTAAATACACTTTGTGTGACTCGGCATGTGAGTCACCATGAGCCAACCAATGGAAATCAAGCTTGCTCACCAAGACTTAATCCTAGCCTTTCATGCATCCAATGGCTTGGATGAAGCCAAGCAAGGTGCCCACCTTGCACACCACTTGAGTGCTACGGCCAAGAGGCCTTTGAAGACCAAAATTACATTTCTCCTTCATCACTTTTCTCTCTTCTCTCTCATCAAGAACCCTAGCCACCATTGTTGTTCCTTTTTCTCCTTCCATTCGGCCAAGCTTGTTTCTTAACCATCCAACCATCCAAAAATTTTTCTAACCAAGTTTCCTTAACCTAAACACTATTCTAAGAACCTTTCTAGTTGGAAGTTTCTTCAAAATCTTCCATTAAGGGCTTGGAAATCAACCTTGTAGATTTGACCTAGAAGGTGAAATATCATATTTTTCTTTTCTCTCTTCTTTTTCAAAGTTCTAAACCATGATTTCTCCATGGTTTAGCTTCTTTTTCATGGTTGATAACATGTAGATTTTATTTGAGATTTTTAGGTGTTTGGTGGAGTGAAAACCGAACCATAGGAGGTGTGAAAGCAAGCTTTTTGTCTTCATTTAAGGTAAGAGGAAGACAATTCTTATCATCCCTTGATGGTGGTAAGAAGATGGATTGTTTGTAGAATCCATAAGGATTCGGTTGTGGTGTGTTTATTGATGTGTATTTGTTAATTTTTGTGGTTGCTAGTAGCTTAAGTGTTGTATGTTAGTAGCTTTTTTGTTTGGTGATTGTAATAATTTTGCATGTTTATTAGCTTTTGATTGTATGTCTATAAGCTTTAATTTAGGTTTTATGTGTTAGAAATATTTTGCATGTGTTAGAAATATAAATGCATGTGTTAGAATTGTATGATAAGGTTTAAGATGTGAATAACATGTGTAAATTTGCATGAGTGTTCCAAAGAACACATTCCCTAGCTCACGGCAATGACAAAGTGTGAGGACCAAAATGTTCTCTTCATTTTTCCTAAAGTGCAACTTAATTAATTAGGAGAAATAAGAAGGTTTCAAATTGTTTTGATCAAAGAAAAGGAATTTAGAAATCAAATGGTAAAGATTTAGTAAATTTGGGCCAACATGCCTAAAGGGTTTATTTGATTCAAAATCTTTACTTTATAACATGATTTAATGAACTTAGATAAGATAATACCTTTGACATGATTTAGAAATCAAATGAAAAAGTTTTACAAAATTCGCCAACATGCCACTATAGGTAATTATGATTTCTAAAACTTGATTCCAAACCTTTTTCAATCAAAAAGAGACAATACAAGTTAAGAAGAAATTTTCTATAATGATTTTTGAAGAAACAAATTGAGTAGAATTAAGTTTAAAGGATTAAAACTAGTGATTTTATCATTAGGAAGTAAAATACAGAAATTTTGAGAAATTTTCTAACATATAGCTCACTTTAAGTTTTGAAGCATGTTAGAGATTTCAAAAAGAATTAAATGATATGGTTAAAAATTAGGTAAATAGAAAATGTTATGGAAAATTTAGAAAACCATTATTATAAGTTTATAAACAAAATGCTGTCAATTTTTAGTAAAAATGAACCTATAAGATAGTAAAAATATCCTAATGACAATATGCGGTATGAAAAATTATTCTACGTAGTTTAAATGTACTAAGTACTACTTACATTTGTTTAAACAGTAATTTTAAGGGCATTCGAATAAGAAAATGATTTAAAAATCCTACGCGATTGAGAAAACGTATTAAAAATGCTACGCGATTTTAAAAACAGAAAAATATCTTTACCCGATTTTTAAACGTTTGTAAAAACGACGGAATTATGAAAATGCGATAAAATTTCTACGCGATTGACCGTTACTATATTTATTTTATGCTGTCGGGAAAAAGTGAACCCGTACAGGCTTTTGAAAATCTATATGCTGTCGGGAAAATGTGAACCCGTACAGGCTTTTGAAAATCTATTTACTGTCGGGAAAATGTGAACCCGTACAGGTTTTTGAGAATTATTTGCTGTCGGGAAAATGTGAACCCGTACAGGCTTTCCATCTATCTGTTATGTGTGCCATGTATTTGGTGGATTTGTTGACGAGACGAATCACATCGTGTTGTCGATGCGATAAACGTAGTGTGGTTCATTGTTCTAATGAACTTGGAGGCTTTAGTGTACGGGATCCCACATGTGGACAGTTGGTCGCTCCGCTGGGCCGTGGTAAACCGATAGCACACTATGGTACTCGACGTACACTATATTTAATCGAGATTTGTGAAATCTAGTAGTACATTTGCTGTAGTGCCACAACGTGAGACCGTGAACTACACCACGCTGGATTGATGGATTCTGTGTCGTGGGGCTATAGGCACGCAACGTGTGACAAATGCAAGAATAGTTGGTGGGGCAGCCGTGGTACTATTAGGTTTTGCGAATCATTCCTCTCTCGATACTTGTGTTTTTTTAGCTCCATGGAGTAGGGTTTTGTTGTATTATTTATTTATCTCTATGTCTATTTGTTTCCATCTTATCTATTTATTGTTTATCGTATTTTATTTGTTTATTTTATCCGGTTATTGTTATTATATTTGATTATTATATCTTATCTGTTTATTCCTACCTTTCTTGTTTTATCTGTGAGATTTTATTTGTGATGTGATACATTGTGATGATATCTGAATTTTACTTCAATTTATTATTATAATTGTTAAAGCTTTATGTATTGCATGAACTGTATGTATATATTGTTTGTCGTCTTTTTATTGGCCATGTTGTGATGATTTTATGTTGTCTTACCTCTTTGTTATATGTATTTTCTGTTTATTTATTTTACGCGGTAAAGACTTCGAGGAAGAGGTTCAACCTATTGAGATTGTGTACCCTGAGGAGGAGGAAGATCAGCAAGCAGACGACCAATTTTACGATCCAGAACCATCCGATCATCCATATCCTCTGGATTGATTGTGAGGGATGGCGACGCCATGATTTTGGGATTCATAGAGTTGGTATTTCATGGAGGTGCTCTGGCTTGGCATCTACGAGGAGATCGTGACTCTGTGACGTATGCAGGACGTGTGACTGTGATCCTACGTCATCGTTTTGATGAAGAGCCTGTCATGACTACGACACTTTTTCTGCACTTAGAGTTACCCTTATCCATTAGGCGTTATTGGGGTGCTGAAAACCCTGAGCCTAGTGAGATAAGCATCGTATCGACTGCGCGATCCCGTTATCGCCGTGTGTCGAGACATCCAGGATATCTATCTCCTGATGATCATTTTCATGCTGAGAGTGATCCATCAGAGGATTAGATAATCATGATGTTTTTTTTTGGGCGCGTCACGTATGTCTGTATATATTAACTCTTTTATTGCTTTCTTTACTGTTTTTGTTTAAATATTTGTAGACTTAGTTGTAAATTATTTGTACAGTTTATAACTTAATCATATGTATATTATTAGTGATGATGTTTTTTTTTTATTTCGTATTTTCCGCATTATCTTTTTATATCATATTTCTGTCTATCAGGAATTATTTTACAACCCGTAATAATATTTAACAAATGTTTCACAACTTGGGTAGATTTTATTTCTATTTCTTTTATTTTCTTTTATGTGTGACATCCTCCAAAGGGGTGTTGCACTTGGTGGATGTTTTATTGTTGAAGTAAGGCAAGAATGCCTTGGTACTGCTCCTATTTGAAACCAATGAACTGTGATGACTGAGTATATGCTTCTGGATCTGCTTGTGATTCAGACACAGATAGGTTAGCCTGAGCTTTGCCTTTGGATTTATAACCCGGAGGGAATCCATGTTTCAGATAACATGTGTCAACAATATGATTATACCTACCATAGTGAGTGCGTACACGTGTAAGTCTAGGTTGATTCTTTGCATATGAATTTGGTGCCTTTCCTTTACCAGCATAACCTCATTTATTCCCAGAGGCCGAACCAGCATAATTTGCTAGTGAAGAATTTACCATAAGAGCCAAAGAATTCTCTGAAGGTTCATGATTAGCAGACCCAATCAATTCTCTTTCTTGTTGAATAACTAGTGAAAATGCCTTGCTAATGTCAGGCAATGGATCCATCATCATGATCTGTGACTTAGTATGAGAAAATCGCTCATTCAAACCCTTGAGGAACTGGATTACATAATCCTGCTCACGAAAAGTCTTCATGGAATCATAGCCTCCACATGAACAAGCAATTGAGCATTTACAATATGGAACAGGCCGAAAATTTTCTAACTCATCCCAAAGAACCTTCAATTGTGTAAAGTAATTAGAAACATCAAGATTTCCTTGCCTAAATTGATATAAGTCCTCTTGAATATCAGAGATGCAGAAGATATCACCTTGAGAATATCTATTGTGCAGATCGCGCCAAACTCCAGCAGCAATGTCAATCCAAAGAATGGATTTCACAATGGACAGAAGTGGATCTCTAAATCCAAGAAAGAACCATGGTGTTGCAACGAGTCCATGGAGCAAACATAGGGTCTTAAATAGCTGGTTTCGGAAGGCTTCCATCAACGAATTTTTCTTTATTCTTTGAGATCAAAGCGATGAGCATGGAACGTGCCTAAGTATGATAGTTCTTGTTATCAAGAAGAGGAGTAACGAGAATTACTGAACGACTCTCATTCGGATGCAGATAGTAAGGATTCGAGCATTTATAAGAAAATCAACATAGCTTTGAATTGCCATGATTGATTCTGCAACAAGAAATAGAATGAAGAAGAGCAAAAACACAGAAATGATGAAATGCGAGAAACCACAAGAAAGAAAGAAAGAAATGGCAACCAGAGCTCTGTGTGAGCTCTGATACCATGTTGATGTTGGAGTAGAGAAAGAATCGAAGAATGAGAGAATACATTTTTCAGTTGTATTGAGTTCATTAATTCAAAGATTAATATGCTTATATATATTCTAGGCTAGCTATATACAATTGTATATAATACATAAATGAAAATAACTAACTTATAACTTCCTAACCACGTAATAACTAACTAACAGACTTTAGTTATTAGGTAATAATGAGGCGTCTGGCTTCTTGATAATCCATCTTCAAAACCTGCTTTGTTTTTAGAATGAAGCGCGTTTAAAAAGTTTTTCTTTCAAGTGAAGTAGTCTTCACCATTTTCACCTAAGAGGTGAGCCACGAATACAAGACCTGGATGGTCAGAGGGATGCAAGTAGTATGGGGAATTGTTGTCGATTGCCCTGCTCTGTGATGCATTGGCACTCGCTACCAATTTTCCATTTTTCTGACTCGCATTGTCTTTGTTTCCATCCATGGTTTTGAAAGATGTGTTGTTAGATCATTATGACCTACTCTTGATACCATAAAGACATTAATTGTCTCCAATGGATGGTTTTCATTGATGCCTCTGTACAATACTTATACAACAATAGAGTTGACTATTCCCTATAAGAAAGGACACACAAAAAAAACGAAGGAAGGAAACACAATTACAGATTAATGTGAGTTCATAAATGTCAGTGAATAAAATGAGAAAAATGAAATGTTAAAGATTAAAGTGAGAATGAAAACAAATATCAGGAGTCAAAATAAAGTTTTAATAAAAAATAATGTCTCGAGAATCCTAAAAGTATTTAACGTTTTCCTTCTCGAGTAATTAGAATGATTTATTCTAAAAGTGTTAAAATGCCTTTAAAATTCTTCTGACTCACATTCGTTAGATTATTTTTTTTTGGGGGGGGGGGGGGGTGGAGATAGATAGCTTTTGTATTGACAAATAAACCAGAGCAAACTTACAGATAATTGGTTACTCACTCAGAGCAACCTTATAGGCTATAGTTAATTGGTTGCTCACTCAAAATCCAATATAAGGGGGATCCCAAGAGCACCTTCCAAACTAGAAAGGCAATAACACAAACAAAAGCATAGTTTAGAATACCTTACAAAGTGTAAAGAAATTCATTACAATCTTCATAAGCTTTCCTAATTCCCTCAGTCAGTCATCTTTTTTGCATTAAAAATTCTATCATTTCTAATCTTCCATAAGCCCCAAAGGACAAGAACAGTTAGGTTCAATTAATGTTGGCTATTATGATGGCTCTTTAGAGATGCAGTCAGACCTGTCCACTAAATTCTGAAATGATGAGTTGTTCAACCTTGATGTGTTTGACCTTAGACTAGAAGGAGTCACACACACTCTTGGCCATAGGACAAGTTAGAAGGAATTCCACATTTGACTCTGCTGGTCTTCACAGAATTGACAAAGAATTTATACAAAACTAGTTAGCAGTTCTCGCATTATACAGAATATTTTTAAAATTTTTATTTTTATTTAAAATGTAATTTAAAGACTTAATTTGTAATATGTTATACATATATAACATATTATAAATTTTAAATCTTTAAATTGTTAACATTTTATTTTAAAATAATAGAGAAACAAAAAAAAAATTAGATTAGTTCAACCATGTATAAAAGTATTGTATGTATTAATTTTCAATAAAGTTATCTATGAAAACTTCTTATTTGATTAAGCAAATTAATAAAAAAAATAGAGAATTGATTGATATAAAATTCATTGTCTTGTTCGCCAATAGAGAAGAAATAGAAAACAATAATGTTGTGCATACATAGAAGGAAAGATTGGGAGGAAAAAAGGATGGCTTGATAAGTGAGAAGCAATTGATTTTTTTTACTAAGAAGCTAACTTGATTAATTGAGAAAGAAAGTAATCAAATACATTTTTTATTACTTTTAGAGAAAGAAAAATATGATTTAAGGAAGGAGAGTACCTAAAGATGAAATGTTTACTTTCAGATATAAGTATTCAATTTTATAAAGGGTAGATAATTAATAAATTTAAGTTTAATTGTTTTATTTCTTTCAAAATATAGTTTATTTAAATAAAAAAAACTAACAATAAGGGTTACTAATACTAAGTTATTATTTAAATTTTTAGTTAAGAAATATAAATTGACACATAAATTAATGCAGGCCAAAATTTAGCTGTAAGTGGCTGAAAATGAAAGAAAAATGACTAAAACCAAAACATGTGAAATCAACCCAGTTATTTGTTCAACTTTTATACTTCAATTTTTGTTTAATTTATTTATAAATTTATTTTGTATCTTGCGAAATATTATAGTCACAAATAACTTAATTTGACATTTATCTCACACGAATATACGATAGACATATATTTTCCATATTTGGGTTTGACAAAAAACATTTTCCCATGTGACATAGAACACGTAGTTGATGCTGTAAAAAATGGAACGTCAATCATCCTTTGTCATCAAATTAAAGGAATATGGTGAACGTTGTTCGTTGTTGCAGTTGGGTTTTGTTTCAATTTACAGTTATGATTGTTAGACTTGGTTGATGATCATTACAGTGTATCTATAATTTGTTGGACTTCGTCGATTGTTTCTTGGTGCTCGACGATAACTATATCTTGGCTAAATGGTTGCAATCTGTATGGAAAAACTATATGACTAAGATATATTGATGTTATCGAGTACTTGTACGGACATTTAGTTTATATATATGAAAAAAAAAGTATGGACATTGAGTTTGTGTTTTTCGTTGTCAACTTATTAATAATTATGTTGCCTTGTTAACAAATTAGAGTTTTTTTTATCGTAATTTATCTTTTAAATTTCAAATTTAAATGTGAAAAAAATTTACATGTGAAAAAGGATTTGTCTCTTGGCTTTAGCCTATTAAGATTAGAGATTTTCAACTTGTGAGAAACATAGGTTAATAAGTACTCTGCCCGTATTAGGGAAGCCTCTACGGTGATTTAACGAAGGTTAAGTTGAGGTTTTTTTTTAAATGAAAATAGTGTGCAAACTTTAGCATCTCTTTTTTCTCTATTTCTCTCTTATTTTGAGTTTCCTTTTGTCAGAGTGTGAGGTGAGAGATTGTCATCCTTTTTTTTTCTTGTGACAGTCTTATTGTCTTTTTTTCTTTTATTTTTGTGTATTTTATTAATAATTTGTTCAAATTTGATAAATTTTAAATAATTAATTATTTAAATCTACTTCTCTCAATGATAGATATTGAGACTTTATTATCTCTTTTTATGGTTATTTTTGTTGTCATTTTTATGAGTATTTTGATTTTCAATTTTTATAGTATTTTTCATCAATCTCTTTGTGGTTGATCGTGGAGAGTTTTATATCAATTTTGAGAGGAGACATAATACATTTTTTAAGTTGCAACACTTTTTGTGTTAATCTCTGCTGTAAAAGATGTTTAAACATCAATAATCTTCAGATAAAGAACAAAAAATCTATAAATCGTTGGTTAGTTCAGATAATATACTATATTTATCTCTTTCTCTTTTTAGATTTAATATATCTTTTTCAATTTATAAGTGTCGTTAGACTTCAATCATAATAAATTTTCCTTCTCGTCAAATAAAAAATTGAGTTTTTTGTTTTTTTTTTCCATGAGGTGTCTACACACTTTCTAAGTGTGTGACTAATACACTTTCTGTGACTAATTCACTTTTGGGCAACAGAAGGCATGATTTTGGCCTACAGGTTGCTTCTATAGTGAGATAATTTAACATTACTATTTTCTTTTCACATCCTCAAAAAGTATACCATTGAAAAGAAAAAATATTTATATGAAGTATCTATACTGTTACAATCTAGAAGCCACCTTGTTTCAAGAAACACAACACATTATAAATAATTTATTGGTTGTTTGTATGTGTTTTATTAATATAAAAGAAAGGACTTTTTGAAAAAAAAATATTTTTGTCATATTTTAATATGTTTAGATGAATTTTTTATATAAAATAGCTGAACCAAAAAAAAAATCACAATTTACTCTTTTTGTAAGCTAGAGTCTTACTTCTAAAATAAGACTTTTTTATGACATAAAAAATTATTCAAATATAGAGAAATACTTCTCAAAATTTATATTCAAATATAAATAATGTTTATTTTTTATAGTTTTTTAAAAATAAATTTATATAAAATTCTTTTTTAAAAGTTCATCCAAATGAACTCTTAATATGAATTTTCTAAGTACAAAATAATAATAATAATAATAATAATAATAATAATAATAATAATAATAATAATAATAATAATGAGCAACAAAAATATCTCTATTCTAAGAATCCCATTGGATCGACTAGTTGGATTAGTTCCCAGTCGAATTGGTCAATTGGCCACAAAAAATAACTTTCTTTATTTGAAAAAGTCCTTTAAGAATAAGAATATATTAAAAAAATTAAAAGATTGTCCAAAGAAATCCTTAATATGACTATTTTTTAGTATAGAAGTGTTGGAAGTAAAAATAAAGATTTGGCAGTTCGTCGGTTGATGGAGGTTTTGAAGAAACTTTCTGAAATATTGAGCCGACAGAAGTGTCAAATAGAGAAGTCGACAGTAGCATTGGATAAAGAGGAATATTTTAATGAGGTTAAGATATTGATGTCAGTGAGAAGAAGTATCCGACAGAGAGATTGCATTAAGTCGACGAAAACTGTTTAAGAGTAGTCAAGTGCTGGTTTCGTCGAAAATTGGGTACTTGCTGAAGAATAAAACCACTCGAACGTGTTGGTCTTTTTAGGATGTCAGTTATTTTTGATATTTGTCTATAAATACCAGTAGTCATAATGTAAAAAAAGAGGTTATTTGCTGATACAAAATCCTAATATCTCAACCCGAGCAGATTAAAGGATTTTTGTCCAAGTATGTCTTCCTTTTCCATTTCATGTCATTTAAATTAATGCAAATGTTCCTTTAAAATTCTTTACTTTTTAGTCTCGTCTTTTAAATTCTCTTTACAGTTCTTCGCACTTTTATCTGCTTTTCTTTACTGTTTTTCCATTTAAATTCTGCACTTTAATTTCGTGCCATTTACATGCTTTCAATTAATTTTCTGCATTTTAAGATTCCTGCTCAGTTTCTTTAAATTTCCTTAAATCCTTTCAAACTTTCCTTTCTGCATTTTCCTGTTTGTTTTATTTCAAATTTCTTAAATTTCTTTTTTGTTTACTGTTAAAACCATTTTTATAACGAGATTACCACATAACTCGTGAACCCATATTCGTTTTGATATATTTATTTGTTTGTTAGAATTAATTCTAAATCTTTGAACCAAAATTTTGCATAAACAAATTGGCACGCCCAGTGGGACGAGTTTAGAGTAACTCGTAGTGTCATAGGAAATGATTTTATGCATTTAAGGAGTGGAAGATTTATCTACTCTTCTCAGAATACGCAAACCATGAGTAATGTAAGTAGTCAGGCTTCGGATATACCTTCGATAGCCGTTACTGTGTCACCCTCAACTGTCGTTAATACTGGTTCGGTAGAGGATGTTATAGCAACTGGTGCTCTCCGGAGTAATCCAATAGTCGAACAAGTGTTGCCTGGAATGACTCAGCTATCGCCGAGTCAGCCAAGTAACCAAAGCATAATAAATTCAAATTCGAGGTTTGTGCCCCAATATGGGTTGCCACCGAATTATGTACCTCCTATTATGGCACAAACGGGACTTGGCTCTACTTTAGCTAATACTGTCGGACAATCAGTAGCTTCACAAGGCCAACCACAGTTAAGTTCAGCCTTGGCAAGTTTTCGTAGCCAAAGAGTAGGGGTTGCAAGTACAAGCAATCCAACTCCCTTTCGACAAGAGAGATTGATTTTGGGACCAGTTTTCCCAAACATGTCGAGAGACAATCCCCAAAGTATAACAGGGCCAACTATGAATTCTTTGGCCAGCTTTCGACAACAGATGGATGAGAGTAATCAAGATATGGTGCATATGTTTACTCAGCAAATGAGTGCTGTGATTACGCCAATCATGAAAAATACAAATAATATTTGCAGTGCATTGGCTCAGCAAATGACAAGGCTAAACCAAGCCTTGGGACTAGGTGATGTGGCCAATAATAATATTCAGGGAGCCTAGCCTGGGGTAAATAGAGAAATGGTCGCACCTCAGGCAAATGTGGGGCAAAATCAACAAAATTTAGATCAATTAGGTCAAAATGATCAGCCACGTTTGGAATATGGAAATGTCCATGTGCTCCGTTGAGGAAACGAAGATCAAATGGCTAGAAATGATATAGCCATGAGATTGCTTCGACAAAATCTTGAGGGGCACCAAGTGGTTGAACAGAATGTAAGCCAAGTAGTGGAACAAGTGCTGAATAGGTTTGGTTTTAACGTTGGCTACGCCAACCAACCATATTTTGTATCAGCATTTCTGAATGGGTCCAACAGGCAGAGTTGCCTAGAGGAGTTAAGATTCCAAAACTTTCCAAGTTTGCAGGAGAAAGTGGGGAATCGACCGTCGAACATATTGCATGATTTACAATAGAAATGGGGGAGTTGGCCACTGTTGAAGGCCTTAAAATGAGATTCTTCCCAAGTTCCCTCACAAAAAAATGCTTTTTCCTGGTTTTCGACATTGAGACCAAATTCAGTCCACTCCTTGGCTCAATTGGAAAGAAGCTTTCATGATCAATTTTTTAGAGGGGATTTGAAAGTGAGACTTACAGATCTTTTCAACATCAAAAGGATGTATAATGAAACTGTGGATGACTATCTTGCTAGGTTTCGACAAATGAGGAGTAGATGTTTTACTCCTATACCTGAAGTCGAAATAGTAAAGATAACTGCAAACGGTTTAGATTATTATATAAGGAAGAAGTTGGTGAATCAACATTTGATTGATCTTGCCCAGCTAGGTAAAAAAGTTAGGCAAATAGAACAACTAAAAGTTGAAAAGATTCAAAAACAAAAAAGATTTCTTAAAAGAGAAAAGGTGGTATTTGTCAGATTAGATTAATCCGACAATAAGTTTGAAGGCAGCGATGATGAGTTCGAAGTTAACATTGCTGAACTTCAGAACGGTCCTCCTTATGTTTGTCAGGCATTACAGCCTATTAGAAATAAGGAGAAAATGAGTTATGTTAATAGAAAAAACATATACATTCGACGTAACTAAAGCCGACAAGATTTTTGATTTGTTACTAAAAGATAAACAGATTAAACTGTCGGAAGGTCATAGGTTGTTAAAGTTGGATGAAATTAAAGATCGAAAATAATGTAAGTTTCATAATAGTTTCGGTCATGTTACTAATGAATGTGTTCGTTTCAGAGACTTAATTCAGAAAGCAATAATGGATGGGCGTCTGAAGTTTGCCGACAAGCTTAAAGCGAATATGAAAGTTGACACAGATCTATTTCAGGCTGAAGTATCTTGTGTTGACCAGCAAGTTCCTTTAAATGTTGGGATGCTCAACATAAGGAAGTTGCAAGAGTTCAACGTAGATACAAAGGATGCAACCGACGTATATCCTAAACCAGGTGAGTCTCTTGAAGCATTTCTTGAAAGAAAGAAAGATAAGGGCAAGGTAAGGTTGTGCCCAAGGTGTAATGCAGTATATGATGAGCTTGCTGCGAAAAAAGCTACTGAAGAACAACCGAGTATCCAGCAGGGTAAGAAAAAAGTTCTCGACAGAAAAACCTGGAGACCACAGAAGACTTTTCATGCTCCAAGGCCAAAGCAAGTTTACATGCCTAGGCCTAACATGAATGGTTGGTTAGTCGAATCACAGGAGTTTGTAGGAAACAAAGCTCATGTCAGACCATTCAAGACTAGGGTGCCGCCTGCTAATGTTGCGATGAATAAGTAGATGAAGAATTCCGTAATGGATGGACATACGTATTTTCAACGGAATGTGTCCGCCAGAAGGGGTAATTTCCAAAGGGATCAACCCTTTTGGAATGAAGACTACAAGAATGGAAGGATCAATCTAGGAAAAACTTTGATTGGACAAGATGAAGCAGGGCCATCAAAGGTTCTTCCAATGTCGAAAAGTAAGAAAAGGAGATTACAGAGATTAAGACAAGCACAGAAGAGAAGAGATATGGCTGAAGGGTTAGTGATCAAGGAGCAGCCCGTAGAAATAGGTTGTTTGGTGGTCGAAAAGAAACCCATGCTTGATCAAGATAAAGATGGTAGGAAGTTAAAAAGTGTTGTTACCAAGGGATCATTTTCAGGGGAGCCGACAACAAATGCAGTTAGACGGCTTGATACTGATGATAAATTCCGACAAGAAAGGTTGGAAGAAATAAGAAGGGGTAAGCAAGTTCGAAGGCCAATTCCAAATAAAACAAAGAGGAAATGGCCAATTGGGTTGATAGCGGCAGACAAAAAGGCAAGAAAGAACAGTTTACCAGTCAAAAAGGACAAGGAGTTGATCAGCTCGACAATAGGAAAAGAGTAGATTAAGGACTCTGGAATTAAAAATAGTAATATTGAAGACTGGTCAAACGAAGAAATTAGGAGAGTTTTAGAAGACCCAGATCAAGATGTTGAGTGGAGGAAGAAAATGCTCGACATAAGAAAAGAAAGAGAAAGATTGGCAAAGCTTGACTGCCAAGATATAGACCCAATGACTGATGAAGTTATTGAGGCCTTGAATGATCCAGAGGATCCTTTAGGCCTTGGTGATGAGGAGCAATTCGACATGGACATCAACTTAGAAGATAATCTGGATGATATCTTGACGGCTATGGATAGCAATTTGCCGTCGGAAGATTACTTAAGGATTGGAAGACATTTAAGTGATGAAGAGCCGTCTGACGAAGAGGAATTTTTGAAGGCAATAAGTGTTAATTTAGTTTCGGTGTTACCTGCAGATTTTGAAGGGTATCACGAAATTGAGTATACTGGGGAGAATGAAGAAGATGTTGATGACCTCGACGATCATTGGCTTCTTTTTCAAGACAATATGATCACTGTCTTTGACAATACAGCTCAGCTTGAAAAATCTACAGAAGATCAGAAGGCTCATTTATGACCGTTACACATCAAGGCTCTGTTGGAAGGAAAACCCACCAATAGAGTTTTGATCGACGGGGGGGCAGCAATCAACTTAATCCCAAGGGCCATGATTAAAAAACTTGGGAAAGATAAGTCAGATTTAGTGTCGACAAACATGATAGTCACGGATTTCAGTGGAAAAACTTCTCCATTAGACGGAGTGGTGATGTTGAAGGTACAAGTCAGATCCGTTGTGAGGCCGACATTATTTGTGGTAATACCGACGAAGTCAAGTTACAATCTTCTACTTGAGAGAGATTGGATCCATGCCGTCGGGGCAATACCATCAACAGTTCATCAGAAGCTCATTCTGTGGAATGAAGACGACCAAGTTGAAATAATAAAAGCAGATGACAGTCCTTGCTATCTTCAATAACTTCATGTCGATTTCAGAATATATGCTCCAAATGTTAAACCAGTAACAGCAAGTGGTGGAGTGATTAATAAGGACGCACTTGAAGTTTGCCTGAGGGATCAGTTTAGTGTACGACTAGTGAAGAAGGCCGAAGAAGATCGGCCAAGCACTAGTTATGAGTGTTAATGATTACTCAGAAAAATTGTTAGCTTATTTAGCCGACAAAGCAGTATTCACTGCTGAAAGCATGCTGTCGGATTGTATAATTGATGACGGTCCTTTAGGATTTGAAAAAAGGGTTTGATGAAAAGCAGAGTGTGGAAGTGGAAGATCTTTTGGAAGAAATAAACTTGGGCACTGAAGTAGATAGAAGGCCCATTTTCGTAAATTCATTTCTGCCAAAGGATTTTAAAGAAAAGCTTGTCAGGTTAATTATGGAATATAAAGATTGTTTTGCCTGGGATTATGATGAAATGCCTAGATTGAGTAGAGATCTTGTCGAGCACAGATTGCCTCTGAAAGAAGGGTGCAGACCTGTTAGGCAAGCCAATAGGAGATTTGCACCTGAGGTGATATTAAAGATAAAAGAAGAAGTTGAAAGATTGCTCAAAGCCAAATTCATCAGAACCACCAGGTATGTCGAATGGCTTTCTAATATTGTTCCTGTAGTTAAGAAAAATGGCAAGTTGAGAATATGTGTAGATTTTAGAAATTTGAACACTGTCACACCTAAAGATGAGTATCCTATGCCAATTGCGGACATGTTAGTTGATGCCGCATCTGGACATGAATTATTAAGTTTTATGGATGACCATGCAGGTTATAATCAAATTTTTATAGCCGAAGAGGACGTGTCGAAAACTGCCTTTAGGTGCCCAGGAGCTATTGGGACATTTGAATGGATAGTCATACCTTTCGGTTTAAAGAATGCAGGGGCCACTTATCAGAGAGCAATGAATACAATTTTCCATGATGTCA
Organism: Ormosia emarginata; assembly: GCA_029884605.1. NCBI lineage: Eukaryota > Viridiplantae > Streptophyta > Magnoliopsida > Fabales > Fabaceae > Ormosia > Ormosia emarginata. The sequence goes on along the minus strand of JAQQTP010000075.1, from coordinate 5,637,095 downwards.
TTGGAAAATTTATGGAAGTCTACATCGACGATATCATTGTCAAGTTGGAAACGAAGGAAAGCCATTTGACAAACTTAAGGCAGGCATTCGACAGAATGAGGAAGCATAGCCTTAAGATGAATCCAGAAAAATGCGGTTTTGGAGTGTCGGCTGCCAAATTCTTGGGTTTCCTAGTCCATAAAAAAGGTATAGAAGTGGACAAGAATAAAGCCAAGGCAGTTTTGGAGGCCACACCACCGACAAACAAGAAAGAATTGCAATCTTTTTTAGGAAAAGTTAACTTCCTAAGAAGATTTATATCCAATTTGTCGGGAAGAACCAGAGTTTTTGCTCCATTGATCAAGTTGAAGGCTGAATAGGACTTTGTGTGGGAACCTTGCCACCAAGAAGCCTTCGACCAGATAAAGCAGTATTTGACAAAACCACCGGTCATGATGCCTCCAGTGCCCCATCGACCATTGAAATTGTATATATCAGCATCAGAAGAAACCATAGGAAGTATGCTGGCTCAAGATGTAAATGGCGTCGAAAGGGCCGTGTATTATCTTAGTCGGGTTTTAAATGATATCAAGAGGAGATATAGTGCAATAGAGAAACTTTGTTTAGCATTGTATTTCTCATGTACTAAGCTTAAATATTACATGATGCCTTGTAATGTACTGGTTATGTCAAAAACTGATATAATAAAATATATGTTATCAAAACCAGTGTTAAATGGTCGTATTGGAAAATGGACTATCGCTTTATCAGAATTTTCTTTACAATATGTACCAATGAGAGCAGTAAAAGGCCAAGCAATTGCCGATTTCTTGGCCGATCATCCTTGTCTGGATGTAGAAAATATAAATATTGTCGGTTTAAAACCTTGGTGTTTATATTTTGATGGTTCAAGGCATCAAAATGGAATTGGAGTGGGGATTTTAATTGTTTCCCCTCAAGGTACTCCAACTAAGTTCATGTTTGAACTTAAATATACTTGTTCTAACAACGAGGCTGAATATGAAGGAATTTGTGGAGCTCATCGGGCAGGTGAAAAGATGAAATGGGTCCTTCGACGTCAAAGGTATTATTGGCCAACGCTAGTTAGGGATTGTATCATGTTTGCCAAGTCTTGTGAAGAGTGTCAAAGATATGGCCATATACAAAATGTTCCTGCCAGTGAGTTACACGCTATAATTAAACCTTGGCCTTTCAGAGGATGAGCTTTGGATTTAATTGGCCGAATTCATCCTGTCTCGTCGAAAGGACACAAATACATTTTAGTAGGAGTCGATTACTTCACCAAATGGGTTGAGGCTGTAGCCTTGAAGGATGTAACTCAGCAGGATATGATTAACTTTATTGAAGATAATATAGTTTGTCGGTTTAGAATACCACAAACTTTGACAACCGACCAATGATCAGTATTCATTGGAAAGAAAATTGTCGAGTATGCCAGTTCAAGGAAAATTAAAATGCTCACGTCGACACCATATTATGCTCAGGCGAATGGCCAAGTAGAGGCCATGAACAAAATAATCATAAATTTGATTAAAAAGCATATTGGTCGACAACCTAGAAACTGGCATAATACTCTTAATCAAATTCTATGGGCATATAGAAATTCACCAAGAGAATCGACGGGCACTTCACCATATAAGTTAGTTTATGGTCATGATGCAGTGTTACCAGTTGAGATCAATCTTCAATCCATTCGAATTCAAAAACAAGACGAGTTACCAATTGAACATTATTGGAACTTGATGCTTGATGAATTAAACGAATTAAGTGATGAAAGATTAGTAGCTCTAGAAAACTTGATTCGACAGAAAGAAAGAATTACAAAGTTTTACGACAATCGAGTTAAGTATAAATCTTTTAAGATTGGTGACTTGGTTTGGAAAGTTATTCTGCCCATGGATAAGAATTGTCAAGAATATGGAAAATGGTCTCCAAAATGGGAAGGACCATTTAAAATTACTCAAGTATTTTCTGGGAATGTTTATGCACTTGTCGAGATTATTCTGGTTTGAGGATTAAATCAATTAATGGCAAATATTTACAGCCATATAAATCGACAATGTATGAAGTGAAGATAGAAATTGAGTAAAAATGAAATTTCATTCATATATTCGACAAATACAAATTACATACTGATGTTACAATCGGTTTAGATTGTCAAGAAAGATAACAGAGAAATAAACCTATTCTAAATAAACCAGAAGCTTCTCCCCAGCTGAATGTGTTCTAAATTGAGCTCGTAGGACCTGAGGAAGAGGAAGGAGCAGACGACCCTTAACTTGTCCTGGACAAGATTTTGGATGGTCGTCTACTCCCTGATGAGCCATTCTCGTCATAATAACCATGTTTTAAAAATATTGGGTTATTACGATGATTACTGAAGCTCATCAAGAATATTACGATTCTTACTGAAGCTCAAAATAAGAGTCACCATTAATACAGAAGCCTTCTTCCATTTTTCCCATTGAGAGAAGATGAAATTTTCTGATGACATGGTAAATTTCATTGAAAAGGAAGAAAGGAAGGGTTGGGTTATACTCTTTGAACCTTGGTGTCTCGGAGGACACTACTTATAGGGATTTTTTGCAGAATAGGTTATTAACTTACGTTTTGTAACTTACGTTATAATTAATTAAATTAATTATGATGTATAGTTACGAGATGCGTTGAAAAGAAATAGAATAAAAGAGCATTTAAATTTATATTTTAAAAAAATGTGTATTGGAAACTGAGAATGTTTATTAAGTATTGACCTAGAAGGCCATACAAATTCTGTCGGATTGATAGACCGACAATGTATAAAAAAAAATATTTAGAATTTTTGAAGAACCCCCCAGGAATCTTCTAAAGATTGCTTGTCGGAGCAAGCAATTTGATATTCCGCTTCAAGAGAAATTATTTTTGCCAATACAGTTTTGGCTTCCACAGCCCATTGCTTGGTATTATTGGCAATACTCTGTTGTCTGGCAACCCCTTGTTCTAATGTTGTTTGAAGTTTTTGGTTGCGACGACAAGCAGCCTCGAGTTTCTTCTCCAAGTCTTCAATTTCCTTGTCGAGTTCTTCTTTTTTGGTTTTTCCTTTTATCAGATTTTCCTTCAGAGTAACACTTTCACTTTTTGCGTCGGTCAACTACTTCAAAATCCTGGATTTCTCTTGAATCTCTTGTGTGTAAGCAGGAATGACTCGCCGAATGACTGGTATTTTTGCCGTTAAACTTTGAAGAAAATCTTTGACAGTTGTCGAAAGAGCTCGACTAGTTATGGGTAATTGCTGAGCAAGAGGCTCAAGCTCAAGTACGACTGCCATCATTCTTTCTTGTAGAGGTTGGTCTGAAATCAAGTGCTCAAAAGAATAGGTAAAGGCATTTTTCAACTCAGTTAAGAGTCCAGTAATATGGGAATCACTGGAATCTTGTCCAAGTTGAGTCGAAGAGCGAGCCGATTGAGGAGAACTTTGGTGGCCGCCCGACAACATTGTAATCAATTCGTCTAAGTCTGCCTCCATATCCTCGCCACTTTCTGGCACAGGAATCATTAAGTAGGCTGGAGGAGATGGAGGTGGATTAATTGGAGCAAATTCCACCAGCAGGGTGTCCATGTTGAATTCGTCTGGGATGATTTGAGCAGGATTGGTTTGCCCTGAATGAGAAGGACCTTCAATACCTGGGGGATTAGAGTTTGTTCTGAGACTTCGACAGTTTGGGATTCTGTCGGAAGTGGTGAAGAAACGGTAGATGTAGCAAGGATCAAGGGAGTGTGAGATCTTGGAGGATTCTTGGTTCCTAACCTTTGGGGGCTGTCGTATATAGCCAAGCTTGTTGAATCCTGAAGATGAATAGAAGAAATTTCAGAATAAATAATACATTGAAAATAGTTGAATGAGGTGAGATACATTACCTCAGGAGATTGTTGAATCAGATCTTCAGTTCTTGGTTTGACAGTTGATTTAAGAAGATGGTCTGTAGGTTGTTCATCTTCTAGGTCCTGAAATGATAGAATTAAGTGTTAAATAAGTGGTAGGAATCAAGAATTTAAGGAAAAGAAGTATGTTAATCTACCTCAGATGAAAGACAAATGGTATCTGTTTCTTCGACAGGAGGCTTTGAAGTAGAAATGCTGGTTTGAGTCTTCTTTTTCTTTTTCTGTGGAGACAAAAAAGGTGAGGTTTTGTCGCATGGTATTAAGGAATGTACAATAATGAGGCATACCTTTGGAGGATGTGCTGGAGATGGAATTGAAGATTCGACATGAGAAACCAAGGTAGCAGGAACAGATTCGTTAATCTGAATCCGACAATAATTTAGACTGGAACAAAGTTAAAACCAAGTCTTAATATATGGTCGGAAAAGTATATACCTTGAGGGTTTTTGATTTGGCAGCGTCTTGTTTCAAAGGACTTTTTGTCGGTATTGATGCGACAGATTTGGCCTTTGAAGCCTTGGGAAAAGGAGGTTTTTGGGCCTTTTTACTTTTCTTTTTCTTTAAAGAAGTAGTTTCATCTTTTTCATCATCGTCACTTCCTTGAGGCTGTTTGTATTCTAAAGGTCTCTTCAATGGGAGTGCTGTAGGACGGAAGGTATATTTAGTAAATAAGGCATAAAATTAAAAGTAGCAAAATGTAAGGAGGAAAATACCTTCAGGTAATTTAGTGATGACTCGGGTGTTCCAGGCAAATTGTTCGTACGACAAGGCAAACCGACGAGTAAACTTGACTTCTGGAGTTCTTGTAAGAAAAATATTACTCACAAAATAGGTCCTATCTAAAATAGGAAAGTTACCAGCCCTTGTAGGTTTACCTGGGAATTCGTCGGCCAATCCAAAACGAGCACAAGGAAAAAGCATTGGCTTTGGAAAAGGGATTTGAAAAGGTTCAAGCCGTGCTAAAGGGTTTTTTATAGAAACAAAGAGAAAATTGGTAGAACATTTCTCCTTGTGTGCTCGTTTTAGTTCGACTACGATTTCTTCACAATGTCGAACAATTAAGCGAGGAAACCTGAAGTCCCACTTGATTTTGTAATATTTTTCAAAAGCCTTGATATCTTGAATATGTATACCTTTAGTTTTTTATGAAGGATCTTGACCCTACACAGGAATCAGAATTTCAGTAATACGGCTTCGACAGATGTCAATGTCGATATGATAAGGACTATAATATTTAGTCCACCAATTGACAAAATCTTTTGAAGCTCCTCTGTAGAGAGCTGAATGCAATCGAAAATCCCTATTTCCCTCTATAGACTTTCTTTGGAAGCTTGAACTCTGTCAAGCCATTCAAGGTACCCATTGATATGGGTAGGGGGAGTCCTGAACAGCCTTTCAGATTTTCCAAAGTAGCTGATAGGGATGGAAGGAAGAGAAGCCAAGATAGCTTCTTGGGGACTTTTACATGGAAAAAAAGAATTTATTTTGTCCGTAATAGATTCCTTGGACAGAACTGGGCCCAAGAAAGCAGCTAGAGGATCTAAGGATAATGAGAAGTCGTTGATGGGGAGTATTACCTTCGAGAAGTGCCAAAGTTCAGACTTTTGTAGAACTGGGTCGTTGAAGACTGCATGATTACCCAAATCTGTTGTTGGCACGTTGGGAGTTTGAGAGCTAGAAGCCATTGGAGAAAGTTAGAGTTTGCAAAGGAAACGGGCGAGAATGAGAGGTTGAAGAAGATGAACAGTGAAGAAAAGTAAAAAGGTTGAAGAAGATGAATAGTGAAGAGAAGTGAAAAGTTTGAAGACGGTGAGCAGTGATATAGAGTGAAAAGTCGTGTGAATTTCAAAAAAAAAAGAGGAATAGTTTTTTCCGCAAGAAAATAGGGGTAATTATGAGCCCTATTTATTAGGAACGGCTATTTATTGTTTGCTATGATAAGATTGATTATGACCGTTCAAGTATTGAAGAGTTCTGATTGGATTTGAATATATCCATATAAAGGACTTTCGATTCTCATAAAATTTTTCTTTCTTCTGTCGGCGTCGAAAGAAAATTTTTGGGGGGCATCTGTTGGAAGTAAAAATAAAGATTTGGCTGTTCGTCGGTTGATGGAGGTTTTGAGGAAACTTTCTGAAATATTGAGCCGACAGAAGTGCCAAATAGAGAAGTCGACAGTAGCATTGGATAAAGAGGAAGATTTTAATGAGGTTAAGGTATTGATGTCAGTGAGAAGAAGTATCCGACAGGGAGATTGCATTAAGTCGACGAAAACTATTTAAGAGTAGTCAAGTGCTGGTTTCGTCGAAAATTGGGTACTTGCTGAAGAATAAAATCGCTCGAACGTGTTGGTCTTTTTAGGATGTCAGTTATTTTTTATATTTGTCTATAAATACCAGTAGTCATAATGTAAAAGGGGAGGTTATTTGCTGATACAAAATCCTAACATCTCAACCCGAGCAGATTAAAGGATTTTTGTCTAAGTATGCCTTCCTTTTCCATTTTATGTCATTTAAATTAATGCAAATGTTCCTTTAAAATTCTTTACTTTTCAGTCTCGTCTTTTAAATTCTCTTTACAGTTCTTCGCACTTTTATCTGCTTTTCTTTACTATTTTTCCATTTAAATTCTGCACTTTAATTTCGTGCCATTTACATGCTTTTAATTAATTTTCTGTATTTTAAGATTCCTGCTCAGTTTCTTTAAATTTCCTTAAATCCTTTCAAACTTTCCTTTCTGCATTTTCCTGTTTGTTTTATTTCAAATTTCTTAAATTCCTTTTTTGTTTACTGTTAAAACTATTTTTATAACGAGATTACCACATAACTCGTGAACCCACATTCATTTTGATATATTTATTTGTTTGTTGGAATTAATTCTGAATCTTTGAACCAAAATTCCGCATAAACAAGAAGATAAGTGTCCTGCAGCACTCCCATTGAAGAGACCTTTAGAATACAAACAACCTCAAGGAAGTGACGATGATTGTAACATCCCAAAAATTAATAATTTCAGAATAAATGATCATTTTACAATATTTGGGATTTTCTAGAATTTTTCTGGATTTTTCTGAGAACGCAGAATATTTTAATATATTTCTCGTTTTACGTGCACACTGGGCTGAGAATTGCTGAGGTCAGTGTAACGCTCCGGAAATTAATTATTTTGCCGCCATTGGTCATTTTCTAATATTTGTGATTTATGTGAATTTTTCTGGAATTTTTCGGAAAACGATGAATATTTTAATATATTCCTCGTTTTGCGTGAATATTGAGCAGAGTCGTGAAAACGACTGTAATGCTTCAAAAATTGGAAAATTATATGACGAATAGTCGTTTTATAATATTTGCAATTTTTGGAAATTTTCTGGGAATTTTTCGGAACCGTTGAATATTTTAATATATTCCTCGTTTTGCGTGTACGCTGAGCAGAACCAGGGAAACGCGATATTTTCTCTGAGAACCTTGGACTATGGACATGTCGACGGGGGATCTTACTAAACCCGAGACTTGACACAGTTTACGAGGTTTCACCATTTTCGAGAAATTTTAACAGATAAAATAAATTAATACAGCGAAAAATTCATCTGTCAGATTAATTAAATACTGACTTCTGTCAACTGTAACTATTATCCATTGGATAATAGTGTGTAATAAAAATCCTATCACATTATCCTAATGTAATCTACTCTATATCAAATCTATCTACTTTAATTCAAATTTAATGGTTAAATAATCAAAGCTTCCTTAAGAAGCTTTGACCCAAACATTGACCCATGTGCTTTGGCTTCTCTTGGAAGCCAATTTCCCTCTCTCTTCTCTCTCTCTTTGCACGGCTGATTGCAGCCCCAAAGCAAGGAAAATTTGTTTTTCCTTTTTTCATTTTATCACACAAAATTCATTAATTTCCAAAACCCTTTCTCTCTCATCATTTCTTCTTCTTCCTTCTTCAACATTTTTCTCCTCCTTCTCTCTACCAAGCTCCATGGCCAGCCCTCTCCCCAACCACTCATCCATCACAAAAATTTAAACTAAATACATTTTCTCAATCCCCTCAACATTCTAAACACTTTTTATTCTTGGAGTTTCTTGAAAATCCTCCATTTTCATCATCTTCTTCAAGCTCCAACTTTGAGCATTTTGGGTAAGTTTCAAGACCACTCTCCCTCTCCTTCTATTTTCGTGATTATGGTTTCTTTAATGACCATCCATGGTTCATTTTTCAAGCCTTGATGTTGTTTTAACAAAGTTGAAATTTTAGGGTTTTTGGAGAGGTGCAATCCGAAAATTCAAGAAGCTTCCTTGGTGTTCTTCTTGTTTTCTACACATTGGTAAGAGGGAGACTACTCACTTCAACCACTTATGGTGGTGAGAAGACTTTGTGTGTGTGTTGATGGAGAAATCCATCCTTGTATGCTCTTTGTATGCTTGCTTGAATTATAAATTTTGTATGATTTAGTATTCTTGAATTTGATTGATACTTGATTATGCTATTGAATATGTTTGATATATTAATTGTGCTTGATCATGTTGGGGTTGCTAAATGGAAAATTTGGAGTTTCCTACCTCAACATGGTTTTGACTAGAAGTTAGGGATGAGAATTAATTTTGTATACAAGTGAAATAAGACTCATGTAATCAAAGATTGAATGATAGTATTAACACTAATGAATGGAAGACTTTGAGAGTTGAATACCCAAGATGGGTGCCACGGTTTTGGTCTTGGTAAAAAGACAAATGGATTGATTTTGATGATCTAAATTTAAGTGAATTAAGAGTGTAACATATAATATGATAATTGTGACCTTAGATGGATTTGTTGTATATAATGGTATGTTGGATTGGATTATGTGATTGGAAGTGGAAGAAAAACATTTGGGAACCTCTCTTGGAGGGCTACGGTTTTTAGGGTGAAAATTGGATAAATTATGGTTAATGTGTAACAAGCATTAGACTAGAATTAATCAAGTGACAAAATAGAATTTAATGGAAGAAAAGTTTGAGATTGAAGCCTAAATGATGGCTACGGTTTTGAGGCATAAAGATTAGGGTTCTTGGTGAGCTAATTTGATAAGTGAACACTTAAATGAATTAAGGGAAAGACATGTAGTATGATGACTTGAGAGAATTTGGGATTGTAACCATTGTGAGGCCACGGCCTCTAGGGCAAGTTTTAGGTAAGTATGTGGTTTGGATAATTTGGAAGCATAAGTGATTAGGTAATTAGAAACCTATGTAATAAATGGACAACTAATAAATTGGAAGAATTTAGTATAGTCAAGACTTCATAAATTTTAGAAAACTAAGAATGAGGCCATTGTAAAACTTAAGGTGATTCTAAGTGAGTGAAGAACAAGAGAGTGTGAGGCTTAATAGCTTAATTAATTTACAAGTTATAGGAAATCGAGTTGCCTTGGAATATTAAGCTAGTTGCAAGAATTGGATTTGGTCATGAACCTTGAAAAGAGGAATAAATTCTAAGTTAGGATTCATAATGAACCTAATGATGCATTGACTTACTTGATATTAATATTATGTCGTTATGGGTCCATGTGAGTGACCATGTATACATTGATGCTTATATTGGCCTAAATGTGGCATATTATGAGATTGTATGAAATTGTGGATCATACATGTGCATGCATAGTATCTTATGCATTGTGATTGTTCTTGTGGACTGTTGTAAGGCCAAGTTGCCTAGGAGATTGAACACACCTTAGTGCGGGTGCGAATAGACAAGTGTGAGTCGTGTTATGACCTCGGGGGCGTCGGGGTGCGGGTCCCTCACATGGATAGTTTAGAGCTCCTCTGTGCCATGGGGCAAACCGATGCAAACACACCGACGATCTGGACTTGACACTGTCCTATATCGTGATCTAGTGTAGAATGTCTGTACAATGCCATGATTTGCGCATGAGAAAATTTATTGATAGCACTGGCCTCGGCAGCCGAGTTACAGACATGTCTCCTGATCTTTCTCTCCGACTATTTGAGTCTAACTCCATGGAGTAGGAATTGGGAAAGCATGCATTGTGCACCATTCATTATTGGTCTTATAAACTGTTGAGCATGAATACCTGTAAATGATTATCTGATTGTTGTGCTGATTCCTGGAAATGCTATTGTGATCTGCTTGCTATTGCTTACTATTGTTCTACCTTTACTATAAATATCACTGTGATTATTGACTTCGATTATGACTTAGAATTGAATTGCTTTTATTATAAATTCTTTTGTTGTTATTGATGAATATATATAATCTGTATTGCTTGGTGGGCGCTTTGCGCCGTGCTGTTTTCTTACTGCTAATAGTGGTAATGAAGGATGGGTGTCTCACCTCTTTCCTATATCCTTGTATGTCTGTTTTATACTTATATCGATAAAAGATCGTGAGGAAGATAAGGAGGGACCACACTTTGGTGGATTGGATTGGGCGTTTGGACAAGGTTTCTTCGGCTACATATGAGCGCAGTTGCGTGGAGGCATTGATGCCTGACTTGTTGACTGGGACTTCGAGTGTCGTATGTGTATATGGGGTTGCGGCTTTGTCTGCTAGTAGTACCTATCCTTGGGTCACTACTTTTCCCCCTTTTTGTGCTTTATTCCCGCTGTATTTTATGGGACTCTGTAATTATTATATTCTGTGTCATCAGTGATTTGTGTAAATTGACCATATATATATACATAAGAGATATGATTTTATTTCAGTGGTTGTATCATGGCTTGAATATATTTATATTTCATTCGAGGCTCATATTTTCTACCTATGCAAATTTGTCAAAAAAAAATATAGACTCTTGAGAATTTAAATTACTGTTATCATGACTGTGACACACTTGGATTTAGTAACTGTGGGGTAATGACGATTATGCTTCGGTTGCTACACCAAGGGGTGTTACAATGATGAAGAAGATGAAACTACTTTAAAGAAAAAGAAAAGCAAAAAGGCCCAAAAACCTCCTGTTCCCAAGGTTTCAAAGGCCAAATCTGCCGCATCAATACCGACAAAAAATCCTTTGAAACAAGACGCTGCCAAATCAAAAACCCTCAAGGTATATACTTTTCCGACCATATATTAAGACTTGGTTTTAACTTTGTTCCAGTCTAAATTATTGTCGGATTCAGATTAGTGAATCTACTCCTGCTACCTTGGTTTCTCATGTCGAATCTTCAATTCCATCTCCAGCACATCCTCCAAAGGTATGCCTCATTATTGTACATTCCTTAATACCATGCAACAAAACCTCACCCTTTTTGTCTCCACAGAAAAAGAAAAAGAAGACTCAAACCAGTATTTCTACTTCAAAGCCTCCTGTCGAAGAAACAGATACCATTTGTCTTTCATCTGAGGTAGATTAACATACTTCTTTTTCTTAAATTCTTGATTCCTACCACATATTTAACACTTAATTCTATCATTTCAGGATCTAGAAGATGAACAACCTACAGACCATCCTCTTAAACTAACTGTCGAACTAAGAACTGAAGATCCGATTCAACAATCTCCTGAGGTAATGTATCTCACCTTATTCAACTATTTTCAATGTATTATTTATTCTGAAATTTCTTCTATTCATCTTCAGGATTCAATAAGCTTGACTATATACGACAGCCCCCAAAGGTTAAGAACCAAGAATCCTCCAGGATCTCACACTCCCTTGATCCTTGCTACATCTACCGTTTCTTCACTACTTCCGACAGAATCCCAAACTGTCGAAGTTTCAGAACAAACTCCAATCCCCCCAGGTATTGAAGGTCCTTCTCATTCAGGGCAAACCAATCCCACTCAAATCATCCCAGAAGAATTCAACATGGACACCCTGCTGGCGGAATTTGCTCCAATTAATCCACCTCCATCTCCTCCAGCCAACTTAATGATTGCTATGCCAGAAAGTGGCGAGGATATGGAGGCAGACTTGGACGAATTGATTACAATGTTGTCGGGCGGCCACCAAAGTTCTCCTCAATCGGCTTGCTCTTCGACTCAACTTGGACAAGATTCCAGTGATTCCCATATTACTGGACTCTTAACTGAGTTGAAAAATGCCTTTACCTATTCTTTCGAGCACTTGATTTCAGACCAACCTCTACAAGAAAGAATGATGGCAGTCGTACTTGAGCTTGAGCCTCTTGCTCAGCAATTACCCATAACCAGTCGAGCTCTTCTGACAACTGTCAAAGATTTTCTTCAAAGTTTAACGGCAAAAATGCCAGTCATTCGTCGAGTCATTCCTGCTTACACACAAGAGATTCAAGAGAAATCCAGGATTTTGAAGCAGTTGACCGACGTAAAAAGTGAAAGTGTTACTCTGAAGGAAAATCTGATAAAAGGAAAAACCAAAAAAGAAGAGCTTGACAAGGAAATTGAAGACTTGGAGAAGACACTCGAGGCTACTCGTCGTCGCAACCAAAAACTTCAAACAGCATTAGAACAAGGGGTTGCCAGACAACAGAGTATTGCCAATAATACTAAGCAATGGGCTGTGGAAGCCAAAACTGTATCGGCAAAAATAAATTCTCTTGAAGCGGAATATCAAACTGCCTGCTCCGACAAACAATCTTTAGAAGATTCCTGGGGGGTTCTTCAAAAATTCTAAATATTTTTTTTTACATTGTCGGTCTATCAATCCGACAGAATTTGTATGGCCTTCTAGGCCAATACTTAATAAACATTCTCAGTTTCCAATACACATTTTTTTTAAATATAAATTTAAATGCTCTTTTATTCTGTTTCTTTTCAACGCATCTCGTAACTATACATCATAATTAATTTAATTAATTATAACGTAAGTTACAAAACGTAAGTTAATAACCTATTCCGCAAAAAATCCCTATAAATAGTGTCCTCTGAGACACCAAGATTCAAAAGAGTATAACCCAACCCTTTCTTTCTTCCTTTTCAACGAAATTTACCATGTCATCAGAAAATTTCATCTTCCCTCAATGGGAAAAATGGAAGAAGGTTTCTGTATTAATGGTGACTCTCATTTTGAGCTTTATTAAGAATCATAATATTCTTGATGAGCTTCAGTAATCATCGTAATAACCCAATGTTTTTAAAACATGGTTATTATGACGAGAATGACTCATCAGGGAGTAGACGACCATCCAAAATCTTGTCCAGGACAAGTTAAGGGTCGTCTGCTCCTTCCTCTTCCTCAGGTCCTACAAGCTCAATTTAGAACACATTCACCTGGGGAGAAGCTTCTGGTTTATTTAGAATAGGTTTATTTCTCTGTTATCTTTCTTGACAATCTAAACCGAATGTAACATCAGTATGTAATTTGTATTTGTCGAATATATGAATGAAATTTCATTTTTACTCAATTTCTATCTTCACTTCATACATTGTCGGTTTATATGGCTTTAAATATTTGCCATTAATTGATTTAATCCTCAAACCAGAATTAATCTCGACAAGTGCATAAGCATTCCCAGAAAATACTTGAGTAATTTTAAATGGTCCTTCCCATTTTGGGGACCATTTTCCATATTCTCGACAATTCTTATCCATGGGCAGAATAACTTTCCAAACCAAGTCACCAATCTTAAAAGATTTATACTTAACTCGACTGTCGTAAAACTTTGCAATTCTTTCTTTCTGTCGAATCAAGTTTTCTAGAGCTACTAATCTTTCATCACTTAATTCGTTTAATTCATCAAACATCAAGTTCCAATAATGTTCAATTGGTAACTCGTCTTGTTTTTGAATTCGAATGGATTGAAGATTGATCTCAACTGGTAACACTGCATCATGACCATAAACTAACTTATATGGTGAAGTGCCCGTCGATTCTCTTGGTGAATTTCTATATGCCCATAGAATTTGATTAAGAGTATTATGCCAGTTTCTAGGTTGTCGAACAATATGCTTTTTAATCAAATTTATGATTATTTTGTTCATGGCCTCTACTTGGCCATTCGCCTGCGCATAATATGGCGTCGACGTGAGCATTTTAATTTTCCTTGAACTGGCATACTCGACAACTTTCTTTCCAATGAATACTGATCCTTAGTCGGTTGTCAAAGTTTGTGGTATTCTAAACCGACAAACTATATTATCTTCAATAAAGTTAATCATATCCTACTAAGTTACATCCTTCAAGGCTACAGCCTCAACCCATTTGGTAAAGTAATCGACTCCTACTAAAATGTATTTGTATTCTTTCGACGAGACAGGATGAATTCGATCAATTAAATCCAAAGCCCATCATCTGAAAGGCCAAGGTTTAACTATAGCGTGTAACTCACTGGCAGGAACATTTTGTATATGGCCATGTCTTTGACACTCTTCATAAGACTTGGCAAACATGATACAATCCCTAACTAGCGTTGGCCAATAATACCTTTGACGTCGAAGGACCCATTTCATCTTTTCACCTGCCCGATGAGCTCCACAAATTCCTTCGTGGACTTCTGCCAAGGCAATATAAGCCTCTGCTTCACTTAGGTAAACTTCTAAATTTCCATCGACAGACTTTCTATACAAGGCTTCCCCTAATACCACAAACTTCGATGCTCTATACTTGAGCTTTCTATGCACATCTTGACTGGGATTTTCCAAATAACTCAATATTGGTTGTCTCCAATCATTAATCATCGAAATGTCATTTTGTAGTATATCTCTTTCCTCTAATGGATATCAAAGTTCCCTTATTTCCAATAGATTTGTAAGAACCTTGGATGAAAGTCTATAACCAGAGGCTACTTGTGCTAATTCATCAGCCTCTTCATTTAAATCTCTGGAAATGTGTTCGACAGTTATCTCGTTGAATTGTTTCATTAACTTACTTGCCACAATATAATATTTCATTAGATTTTCACTAACACATTTATATTTTTGGGCAAGTTGCTTAATGACCAACTGCGAATCACCAAATATATGCACATTACGTGCTTTCATTTCCACTAGTATCTCCAATCCGACAATTAAGGCTTCATATTCAGCCTCGTTGTTAGAACAAGTATATTTAAGTTCAAACATGAACTTAGTTGGAGTACCTTGAGGGGAAACAATTAAAATCCCCACTCCAATTCCATTTTGATGCCTTGAACCATCAAAATATAAACACCAAGGTTTTAAACCGACAATATTTATATTTTCTACATCCAGACAAGGATGATCGGCCAAGAAATCGGCAATTGCTTGGCCTTTTACTGCTCTCATTGGTACATATTGTAAAGAAAATTCTGACAAAGCGATAGTCCATTTTCCAATACGACCATTTAACACTGGTTTTGATAACATATATTTTATTATATCAGTTTTTGACATAACCAGTACATTACAAGGCATCATGTAATATTTAAGCTTAGTACATGAGAAATACAATGCGAAACAAAGTTTCTCTATTGCACTATATCTCCTCTCGACAACATTTAAAACCTGACTAAGATAATAGATGGCCCTTTCGACGCCATTTACATCTTGAGCCAGCATACTTCCTATGGTTTCTTCTGATGCTGATATATACAATTTCAACGGTCGAGGGGGCACTGGAGGCATCATGACCGGTGGTTTTGTCAAATACTGCTTTATCTGGTCGAAAGTTTCTTGGTGGCAAGGCTCCCACACAAAATCCTGTTCAGCCTTCAACTTGATCAATGGAGCAAACACTCTGGTTCTTCCCGATAAATTGGATATAAATCTTCTTAGGAAGTTAACTTTTCCTAAAAAAGATTGCAATTCTTTCTTGTTTGTCGGTGGTGTGGCCTCCAAAACTGCCTTGGCTTTATTCTTGTCCACTTCTATACCTTTTTTTTGGACTAGGAAACCCAAGAATTTGGCAGCCGACACTCCAAAACCACATTTTTCTGGATTTATCTTAAGGCTATGCTTCCTCATTCTGTCGAATGCCTGCCTTAAGTTTGTCAAATGGCTTTCCTTCATTTCCGACTTGACATTGACATCGTCGATGTAAACTTCCATAAATTTTCCAATGACATCATGGAAAATTGTATTCATTGCTCTCTGATAAGTGGCCCCTGCATTCTTTAAACCGAAAGGCATGACTATCCATTCAAGTCCCAATAGCTCCTGGGCACCTGAAGGCAGTTTTCGACACACCTTCTTCGGTTATAAAAATTTGATTATAACCTGCATAGCCATCCATAAAACTTAATAATTCATGTCCAGATGCGCCATCAACTAACATGTCTGCAATTGGCATAGGATACTTATTTTTAGGTGTGGCAGTGTTCAAATTTCTAAACTCTACACATATTCTCAACTTACCAATTTTCTTAACTACAGGAACAATATTAGAAAGCCATTCGACATACCTGGTAGTTCTGATGAATTTGGCTTTGAGCAATCTTTCAACTTCTTCTTTTATCTTTAATATCACCTCAGGTGCAAATCTCCTATTAGCTTGCCTAACAGGTCTGCATCCTTCTTTCAGAGGCAATCTGTGCTTGACAAGATCTCTACTCAATCCAGGCATTTCATCATAATCCCAGGCAAAACAATCTTTATATTCCATAATTAACCCGACAAGCTTTTCTTTAAAATCCTTTGGCAGAAATGAACTTACGAAAATGGGCCTTCTATCTGCTTCAGTGCCCAAGTTTATTTCTTCCAAAGGATCTTCCACTTCCGCACTCTGCTTTTCATCAAGCCCCTTTTGAAATCCTAAAGGACCGTCATCAATTATACAATCCGACAGCACACTTTCAGTAGTGAATATTGCTTTGTCGGCTAAATAAGCTGACAATTTCATGGCTATATCATTTCTAGCCATTTGAATTTCACTTGGTGCCCCCCAAGATTTTGTCGAAGCAATCTCATGGCTATATCATTTCTAGCCATTTGATCTTCATTTCCTCGATGGAGCACATGGACAATTCTATATTCCAAACGTGGCTGATCATTTTGGCCTAATTGATCTAAGTTTTGTTGATTTTGCCATACATTTGCCTGCGGTGCGACCATTTCTCTATTTACCCCAGGCTGGACTCCCTGAATATTATCATTGGCTACATCACCTACTCCCAAAACTTGGTTTAGCCTTGCCATTTACTGAGCCAATGCACTGCAAACATTATTTGTATTTTCCATGATTGGCGTAATCACAGCACCCATTTGCTGAGTGAACATATGCACCATATCATGATTACTCTCATCCATCTGTTGTCGAAAACTGGCCAAAGAATTCATAGTTAGTCCTGTTATATTTTGGGTATTATCTCTCGACATGTTTGGGAAAACTGGTCCCAAATTCAATCTTTCTTGTCGAAAAAGAGTTGGATTGCTTGTACTTACAACCCCTACTCTTTAGCTACCAAAACTTGCCAAGGCCGAACTTATCTGTGATTGGCCTTATGAAGCTACTGATTGTCCGACAGTATTAGTTAAAGTATAGCCAAGTCCCGTTTGTGCCATAATAGGAGGTACATAATTCAGTGGAAACCCATATTGGGGCACGAACCTCGAATTTGAATTTATTATGCTTTGGTTACTTGGCTGACTCGGCGATAGCTGAGTCATTCCAGGCAACACTTGTTCTACTACTGGATTACTCCGGAGAGCACCAGTTGCTATAACGTCCTCTACCGAACTAGTATTAACGACAGTTGAGGGTGACACAGTAACGGCTGTCGAAGGTATATCCGAAGCCTGACTACTTACATTACTCATGGTTTGCGTATTCTGAGAAGAGTAGATAAATCTTCCACTCCTTAAACGCATAAAACCATTTCCTATGACACTACGAGTTACTCTAAACTCGTCCCACCGGGTGTGCCAATTTGTTTATGCGAAATTTTGGTTCAAAGATTCAGAATTAATTCAAACAAACAAATAAATATATCAAAACAAATGTGGGTTCACGAGTTATGTGGTAATCTCGTTATAAAAATGGTTTTA
Organism: Ormosia emarginata; assembly: GCA_029884605.1. NCBI lineage: Eukaryota > Viridiplantae > Streptophyta > Magnoliopsida > Fabales > Fabaceae > Ormosia > Ormosia emarginata. The sequence goes on along the minus strand of JAQQTP010000075.1, from coordinate 5,619,311 downwards.
ACAGTAAACAAAAGAAATTTAAGAAATTTGAAGTAAAATAAACAAGAAAATGCAGAAAGGAAAGTTTGAAAAGATTAAGGAAATTTAAAGAAACTGAGCAGGAATTTTAAATACAGAAAATTAATTGAAAGCATGTAAATGGCACGAAATTAAAGTGCAGAATTTAAATGGAAAAACAGTAAAGAAAAGCAGATAAAAGTGCGAAGAACTGTAAAGAGAATTTGAAAGACGAGACTGAAAAGTAAAGAATTTTAAAGGAACATTTGCATTAATTTAAATGACATGAAATGGAAAAGGAAGGCATACTTGGACAAAAATCCTTTAATCTGCTCGGGTTGAGATGTTAGGATTTTGTATCAGCAAATAACCTCCACTTTTTATATTATGACTACTGGTATTTATAGACAAATATCAAAAATAACTGACATCCTAAAAAGACCAACACGTTCGAGCGGTTTCTTCCTTCAGCAAGTATCCGCTTTTCGAAGAAACCAGCACTCAACTATTCTTAACCAATTTTCGTCGACTTGATGTAATCTTCCTGTCCGATAATTCTTCAACTGTTCTTTAATATCACCTCAGGTGCAAATCTCCTATTGGCTTGCCTAACAGGTCTGCATCCTTCTTTTAGAGGCAATCTGTGCTCGACAAGATCTCTACTCAATCCAGGCATTTCATCATAATCCCAAGCAAAACAAACTTTATATTCCATAATTAACCCGACAAGATTTTCTTTAAAATCCTTTGGCAAAAATGAACTTACGAAAATGGGCCTTCTATCTGCTTCAGTGCCCAAGTTTATTTCTTCCAAAGGATCTTCCACTTCCACACTCTGCTTTTCATCAAGCCCTTTTTCAAATCCTAAAGGACCGTCATCAATTATACAATCCGACAGCACGCTTTCAGCAGTGAATACTGCTTTGTCGGCTAAATAAGCCGACAATTTCTTGGCTATATCATTTCTAGCCATTTGAATTTCACTTGGTGCCCCCCAAGATTTTGTCGAAGCAATCTCATGGCTATATCATTTCTAGCCATTTGATCTTCTTTTCCTCGACGGAGCACATGGACATTTCCATATTCCAAACGTGGCTGATCATTTTGGCCTAATTGATCTAAGTTTTGTTGATTTTGCCTCACATTTGCTTGCGGTGTGACCATTTCTCTATTTACCCCAGGCTGGACTCCCTGAATATTATCATTGGCTACATCACCTACTCCAAAAGCTTGGTTTAGCCTTGCCATTTGCTGAGCCAATGCACTGCAAACTTGTTCTACTAATGGATTACTCCGGAGAGCACCAGTTACTATAACGTCCTCTACCAAACTAGTATTAACGACAGTTGAGGGTGACACAGTAACGACTGTCGAAGGTATATCCGAAGCCTGACTACTTACATTACTCATGGTTTGCGTATTCTGAGAAGAGTAGATAAATCTTTCACTCCTTAAACGCATAAAACCATTTCCTATGACACTACGAGTTACTCTAAACTCGTCCCACCGGGCGTGCCAATTTGTTTATGCGAAATTTTGGTTCAAAGATTCAGAATTAATTCCAACAAACAAATAAATATATCAAAACGAATGTGGGTTCACGAGTTATGTGGTAATCTCGTTATAAAAATGGTTTTAACAGTAAACAAAAGAAATTTAAGAAATTTGAAGTAAAATAAACAGGAAAATGCAGAAAGGAAAGTTTGAAAAGATTAAGGAAATTTAAAGAAACGAAAGCAGAATCTTAAATACGAAAAATTAATTGAAAGCATGTAAATGACACGAAATTAAAGTGCAAAATTTAAATGGAAAAATAGTAAAGAAAAGCAGATAAAAGTGCGAAGAACTGTAAAGAGAATTTAAAAGACGAGACTGAAAAGTAAAGAATTTTAAAGGAACATTTGCATTAATTTAAATGACATGAAATGGAAAAGGAAGGCATACTTGGACAAAAATCCTTTAATCTGCTCGGGTTGAGATGTTAGGATTTTGTATCAGCAAATAACCTCCACTTTTTACATTATGACTACTGGTATTTATAGACAAATATCAAAAATAACTGACATCCTAAAAAGACTAACACGTTCGAGCGGTTTCTTCCTTCAGCAAGTATCCGCTTTTCGACGAAACCAGCACTCAACTATTCTTAACCAATTTTCGTCGACTTGATGTAATCTTCCTGTCGGATAATTCTTCTTAAAAACATCAGTATATCAGCCACATTAGAATCTCCCTCTTTATTCAATGCTACTGTCGATTTCTCTATTTAGCATTTCTGTCGGTTCAACACTTCAGAAAATTTCTTCAAAACCACCATCAACCGACGAACTGCCAAATCTTTTTTTTACTAACAATAAGAAAAGAATAAAGAATAAACAACAAAGAAAACCACTGTTATGAGAACTAGACTAGCCGATAGATCGATTCAATCGTGAAGCAGAGCACTAGCCAGTTTGGTCAAGTCTCTAGAATCGAACGACAGAGAACTAGCCTTTGAACTGATGAATCGTTCAAACCATGCGAATCAAACTATGGTTTAATTGGTTGAACTGATAGTTTTGAGAAGTTAGTTGCAACCACTTGGCCATTAATACTTCTTGTTTAATTGTATTAGGTTGCGTTTAGTACACATAATAGTATAAAACTTGATAATATAAGACAATACGATAAAGTCTGATAGTATAAACAAGTTGATAAACTCTTATACTATCAAATATTTGGTACAAATAGTATAATTTTTGCAACTATTGAGTATGACTATACTACCCTTCAAAGATATTTTTGCATCAAATATATTTTTGTAGGAATGAATCAATGTAGCTGGAAAACTCGATCGAACACTGAGGACAATGATCGAAAAAATTAACGGGTAGAAAAATTATACTGTGGTGGGATGAATCAAAGCCAATTTAAGGCTAAATCAATCTTCAACTGAAAAAAAAATATATCAAAGAGAAATCTGACGAATCAAAGCTAATATCACAACTTAAAGCAAATCTGGTACCAATTGTCAAATAAACACATTGGTGCTCATGTAACCAAAAGGTGAGTAAAAATTTGAACCTTGTCTATTCCTTTGCCATACCAGAAGAAAAAAACCACTCCATTGCATCCCAGGTCTCGTTGGGCTACTGTGGAGGACCAACGTGTGGCCGGAATGAGGGCTCGTTTATTTGTCGCTGAGTAACAGGGGCAGATGCGCGACATCTTGAGCAATTGGTTGGGCGATGGTCAATGGTGGCAATGGCTATGGCAGCGAGGTGGTTCGGCCAGGGAATTCGCAGACAGCTCATGACGACGAGTTTCACGATGTTGGATGGGTTTAATGGCTGCTAGTGGTTCAGAGGTTGGCGAGTAGTGGGTGGCTGGGATGGGTGATGGTTCTACATTCTGGGGTTAGAGGTTTGAATTTGGACAGTGGCTAGAGGCAGAGGCGGCGGCGCGGTGGTGATGAGTTCAGGGTTAAAGTTGAGAGGGATGAAGTTGAGGGGTAAGGTAGAAAGAGATATCCTATCAGGTCTAATCAGGGGGGTGGGGAGGATAGAGTAATCAGGTTAGAATAAAAAAATTTGATCTAATTTTACTATATTATCAGGTTAAAGCACTAAACACCTGATAAGGTTTGATAGTATAGTTCTTCTTTATCTTGCTCACCAAACGCAGTCTTACATTTTATCATTCCCAAAATAATTTTATCAATAATATTTGATTAATTATTGTCAAAAGTAATTTTAATATTTTTACAAAATTTTTGCATACTTCATATTTATAGAATAATGTTTTAATTTAAAATATAAAGATAACTTAAAATATTTAATTTTCACAATTTACATATATAAAAATTAATGATAATCATATCAAACATAATAAATTTTATAATTTTTAATATTTATATTTTTTATTCGACTACGATTGAATGATTAAATTATTAAATCATAAATTAATTTTTTTATTGATTTAATATAGGTCTAATTTTTAAAACTTAAAAATAAAAAGAAAACAACTAAGCTCTAGAAAAGAGAACACTCACAGCATCAATGCAATGAGCAAACAGCTAATTCTAAGTAGAGTAGTCAAAATGGATCAAGTCCAATGGGCCGGTCTAATAGCCCGACAAAATAGACGGGATGGACTAACAAAATTTTTGCTTGAAACTAAAAATAGTGCAAATGAGTCGACCCAAATGGACCAGCTCGCAACGGACCGAGTCAACCTGACCCGTTTACATTGCAAAAAGATGGATTATGCTAACAAAATGTCAGTCTGAAATTCACATGACCCAATCTGACTCGACTCGAAAATGACCCGGCCTGAACTGGGCTGACCTGTCCCGTTTTGACAGCTATAATTCCAAGGCGTCACATCTTGAATAATCTGTATTTAAATGATAGGGAATGAAGAAAAAGAAGAAAAGAAATGAAGGGATTAAAAATAATCTTTTTTGTTTAGAAATTTAATAATAAAAAAATAAAAAATTTAAGAGAAATTACCTTCTTATTTTTTTCTTTAAATATTAATTTTTTCCTTAAAATTAAGGTAAAATAAAGGAAAATAAATTTATACACTTAAAAATAAATATTTTATTTTTTATTTTATTTTTTATTTAAATTTTAAATAAAATAATAAAATTCTATTTTATTTTTCATTAATTATTTAAAAAAATAATTTTTTTGTTCCTTCTTATTCTTTTTCAATCATTTCTTATTCATTTTAAGTGTAAGGGACATTTTTCTTAGTGCACTCATTGCCTTCAGATTGTGTAACAATTAATGATCTTATTACTCATTCAATGTTGTTAAACTTAGATCGAATAAGTCGATTCAAGTTTGTATTTGGATAAGAAATGCAGACGACCCATTGAAAATCGGCTGACTGTTTCATAAGAACCGATGACTTGATCGAATTAAGAGACCCGTCTGGTTCATGAAATATGCTGCAAATTGCAACGAGAAAAAAAACAAAATGAAGAAGAACTAAGAAAGGAGAAGGAATCGAAAGTTCGCAACAATGCTGCATCTTCCTACGAGCCCTAGTTGGCCCCCGTCGCAATGTGTGTCATAGGTAAGGCTTTAAGTTTCGTGGTTGAGTGTTACTGTTCTGATGTAGAACCAGGGGGGTGCCTGAAGAGACACGTGTATGGTGGTTTCTTCCTCTTCTTGCAGCTGCTACCACCATGAATCTTGGACAAGGGGGTTAGGTACCTACAAAGGGACTCCAACGCTCAAGTTAGATGATGCACGAAGAGGGTATATACTATATGAATTACAGTTACCTGGTTAGCATGGTGTATCCTGATACTTATAGTGCATATGCAGAGTCCTTGAGCATTCATTGCAGAGTGCTGGCAAGTTAAGATCGTGGCCTGACAGGGGAGGGGGGTGCCTTCTCCCCACGATCGTCTAGGCAGAACCCTGATGGACGGTGCCTCCCTCCCATGATCATCTAGGTAGATCCCTGGAATCTCGGGACTGTCGCATTAGTGGCCAACCACTGTCGCAGGTAGTTATGGTACCCACACTGTAAAGGTCCCTATTGGTAGTAATCAGGCTATGCGCAGACCTATGGAGTGTTGTTTGGGGAATACAACTAGTACCTGTGTATGGACATCCTGCCGGGGTGCATACTTCGGATCCTGGTGGTGTATATGCCGAGTTTGACCTTTAAGGGCGGTATCCTGAACTACGGTCCAGAACAGTTGCCCCCAACTTGGCGCTTAAGTAGAATAATTAAGTGTTAAGATATTTAGACTGAGGATGGAGATCTGTTGCGTTGTGGGAATCCATAGAGACCGACATCCATTATCTGGGGAGTACCCCCGGGGTTGGCATATACCGTGAAATGTGTGGTCATAATTTAAGAAAATTGTGTGGCTCAAATTTAGCCACACTTATGGCTAAAAATTATGCCACTTGGCATCTCCAAAGACCACATGTTTAGTCCTCCTTCTCCTATAAATACCCTTCCCTTCTCATTTGCAAGACACACCTAAAATTCTCTACTTCTCTAGTCTTTATTTCCTTTGTATCATAATAAGGAAAGTTCTTATAAAATAGAGAGGTTCTGAGAGAGAGTTTAGAGAGTGAATCTGGGTGTAATTGGGTTCTAGGTTATGAGTGATACTCTGAGTGGCTCTTGTAAATTCTTTGATCACATAGTAGAAATTTTCTCATTATTCTCTGGCCGTGGACGTAAGCAAATTGGTGAACCACGTTAAATCTCGGTGTCATTTTCTCTATTATTTTTTTCTCTAAATGGGCCTTTCGCTGCAACAAACTGGTATCAGAGCTCTCGGATAAGGTGCCAGATTTATAAGAAAATTCTTAGTATGCTCTGTGGTTGCAGTATTGTCTGATCTTCCACATCAGAAAAGAATTATTCTTGTTCCTGGAAAAGTGTGGTAGTGTGAAAGTACATGTCTAGGAAAGTTCTGGCTAAGGAAAGTCTTGGTATTTAAGTGTGTTACAGACACCACCTCTCTTTCCTGGGAACTTACCTGGTGTACCGTTCACGGACTACGGCATTGTTCCAGTATATGGTACTATTCACCTGTACGTCACTATACGGTCATCATGGCGAGTGCTAAATTTGATTTGGAGAAATTCAATGGAGAAAATGATTTCAGTCTCTGGCGGCTGAAGATGAAAGCGCTACTGGTTCATCAAGGCTTGGGTAAAGCCTTGGAAGGTAGTGACAAGCTGCCACAAAGTCTAACCGTCATCGAGAAAAGCGAGATCTTGGAAAAAGCACACATTGCAATTTTGTTGTGCTTAGGAGATGAAGTTCTACGAGAAGTGTCAAAAGAAAATATAGCTGCTTCATTATGGCTGAAGCTGGAAAGCCTGTACATGACGAAGTCACTCACCAATAGACTGTATTTGAAGAAAAGAATATATACTCTTCAAATGCAGGAAGGAAAGCCTATAAAAGAGCACCTGGACAAATTTAACAAAGTTATTCTTGATCTTACGAGCACTTTATCGACACCATGATGTATGGTCGAGAAGACCTTACCTTGGAGGAAGTCAAGGCTGCGTTGCACTCGAAAGAACTGAAGAAAAGAGTATCAGATTCAAAATCTGAAGGCTCGGGTGAAGGTCTCTTTGTTAGAGGAAGAACAGAGAAACAAGATCAAAATAGTGGCAGAGGCAGATCTAGGTCAAAATCCAAAGCGAAACCTAGAAAATTTAAATGTTTCCACTGTCACAAAGAAGGGCATATAAGAAAAAATTGTCCAGAGCGCAAAGGAAAAGAGAAGATCTCTGAATCTGGAAGTGCGGCTGTAGCAGATGGATACGACAGTGCAGATGCTCTCATAGTCTCAGATCATGACTCAAAAAATGAGTGGATTCTTGATTCTGGATGCTCATATCACATGTGTCCCAATAAGGATTGGTTTACCACTTACCAACCCTTAGATGGGGGCAAGGTTCTTCTAGGAAATAATGCTCCCTGTAAGGTCGTCGGCATTGGCACAGTTAGAATCAAGATGGTCGACGGAATCGTGAGGACATTGACGGATGTAAGGCATGTTCCAGAATTGAAGAAAAAATTGATTTCCTTGGGAACGCTAGATTCAAAAGGTTATAGCTACAAAGGTGAATGTGGAGCTATAAGAATTTCTAAAGGCGCTCTGAGTGTGATGAAGGGAAAGAAAGAGAATAGTCTCTATGTGTTACAAGGAAGCACAATTACAGGTACTGTCGCTGTCTCCTCAACAGCTGATTCTGATTTCACCAAGTTATGGCATTTGCGAATGGGGCATGCTAGTGAGAGAGGTCTAGCAGAGTTAAGCAAGCAAGGATTACTCTGTGGTCAACAAGTTGGGAAGATAGATTTCTGTGAACACTGTGTATTTGAAAAACAGTGTCGGATAAAATTCAACACTGCTGTTCATCGAACAAAAGGCACGTTGGATTATATACATTCTAACTTGTGGGGTCCTTCCCAAGTACCTTCTCATGGTGGTGGCAGATATATGTTAACCTTCATTGATGATTATTCAAGGAAGGTTTGGATCTTCATTTTGAAACATAAAAATGAAATATTTGTTAAGTTCAAACAGTGGAAAACCTTGATCGAAAAGCAGACTGGAAGGCAGATCAAACGACTAAGAACTGACAACGGTTTGGAGTTCTATAGCGGAGAATTTGAAAAGTTTTGCAAGGATAATTGTATCGTCAGACACCATACAGTGAGGCACACTCCACAACAGAATGGACTTGCAGAGCGAATGAACAGAACTTTACTTGAAAGAACTAGATGTATCTTTGTCAAATCTTGGATTACCAAAAGCATTTTGGGCTGAAGCTGTCAATACAGCCTGTTACTTGATCAACAGATGTCCATCAACGGCCATTGGTTTCAAAACTCCAGAAGAGATGTGGTCAGGTACTCCTGCCAATTATGAAAATTTAAGGATATTTGGTTGTCCTGCATATGCTCATATCAAAGAAGGAAAACTTGATGCAAGAGCATTGAAATGCATTTTTCTTGGATATCCTGACGGTGTGAAAGGATATAAGTTATGGTTGCCAGAGAAAAGAAAATGCATTATTAGCAGGGATGTTACTTTTAATGAAGCTGAAATGCTAAAGCCTCATAAAGAGTCATCAAATGAAAACAAAGATCCTAATATCTCGAAGAAGGTGGAGCTTGAGGTGGAGTCTTCCAAAGAAACCTCGTTGGATCAAGTTCAAGAAGAAGAAGAACAAACCCCACTTGAGGATTCAGACACACAACAATTGCAGCACTATCAGTTAGTTAGAGACAGGCAAAGAAGAGAGATAAAACCTCTTTTGAGGTATGGCTATGCTGACTTGGTAGCATATGCTCTAAATGTTGCTAATAATATCAACAATTGTGAGCCTCAGTCATACCAAGAAGTTATCAGTAGCAAAGAAGCTTCCTAGTGGACTGTTGCAATGACAGAAGAAATTGAATCTCTTCATAAGAATCATACTTGGGTTCTTGTTGAAAGGCCGAAGACTCAAAAGATTGTTGGATGCAAATGGGTCTTTAAAAAGAAGGAAGGAATCCCTGGAATTGAAGATGCAAGATTCAAAGCGCGATTAGTAGCTAAAGGTTTTACACAAAGAGAAGGTATTGATTTCAATGAAGTCTTCTCTCCCGTGGTAAAACATAGCTCTATTCGCATCCTACTTGCCACCATAGCTCAATTTGATCTAGAACTTGAGCAGCTAGATGTCAAGACAGCATTCTTGCATGGCGAGCTGGAGGAACAAATCTATATGAAGCAGCCTGAGGGATTTGAAGTCCAAGGGAAGGAAGACCATGTTTGCTTATTGAAGAAATCTTTATATGGCCTAAAACAGTCTCCCGACAAAGGGTACAAGCGGTTTGACACCTTCATGCTTAGAAATGACTACTGCAGAAGTGAGCATGATAGTTGTGTCTACTACAAGAAGCTTGCAGATGAGTCATTCATCTATTTGCTCCTGTACGTTGATGACATGTTGATCGCCTGTAAGAATATGTCTGAAATAAAGAACTTGAAAGCTCAATTGAGCTCAGAGTTTGAAATGAAGGATTTAGGAGCTGCAAAGAAAATTCTGGGAATGGAGATTCATAGGGATAGAAAAGCAAGGATACTTTTTCTATCACAAAAGAAGTATATTGAGAAAGTGTTAGAACGTTTTGGCATGCAAAATGCTAAACCTCTCACTACTCCATTGGCGGCCCATTTCAAACTTTCAGCAGCCTTTTCACCACAAACTGAGGGTGAAAAGAAGGAGATGTTAGATGTACCTTATGCTAGTACAGTTAGCAGTCTCATGTATGCTATGGTATGCACTAGACCAGATATTGCACAAGCAGTAAGCGTGGTAAGCAGGTATATGGCAAGTCTTGGTAAAGTTTACTGGAAAGCTGTAAAGTGGATTTTGCGCTTCCTGAAAGGTACCACGGATATAGGCCTAGTGTATAAAAAAATCAAAGATGTCGGGAGCAAGATTACTGGATACGTTGACTCAGACTATGCCGGAGATCTAGATAAGCGAAGATCACTCACTGGGTATGTCTTTACACTGTGCGGTTGTACTATTAGTTGGAAAGCAATGCTACAATCAATTGTTGCTTTGTCTACAACTGAAGCAGAGTACATCGCAACAACAGAAGCTGTAAAGGAAGCTATTTGGGTGAGAGGACTGATTGAAGAGTTGGGTATACAACTGGAAGAAACAACCATCTACTGCGATAGTCAAAGTGCTATACATCTGACAAAGAATCCTATGTATCACGAAAGAACTAAGCATATCGACGTCAGAATGCACTTTATCAGAGATATCGTGGAAAGAGGAATTGTTAGAGTTGAAAAGATACCCACGATAGATAACCCGGCAGACATGATGATGAAGCCAGTTCCGACAACCAAGTTTAGACATTGTCTGGACTTAATTAGAGTTCAGAAACTCTAAGGGATATGAAGGGGAGCAGTTCAGAAGAAAAACACTATGCATAATTTCAGCCAAGGTGGAGATTTGAAATGTGTGGTCATAATTTGAGAAAATTGTGTGGCTCAAATTTAGCCACACTTATGGCTAAAAATTATGCCACTTGCCATCTCCAAAGACCACATGTTTGGTCCTCCTTCTCCTATAAATACCCTTCTCTTCTCATTTGCAAGACACACCTAAAATTCTCTACTTCTCTAGTCTTTATTTCCTTTGTATCATAATAAGGAAAGTTCTTATAAAATAGAGAGGTTCTGAGAGAGAGTTTAGAGAGTGAATCTGGGTGTAATTGGGTTCTGGGTTATGAGTGATACTCTGAGTGGCTCTTGTAAATTCTTTGATCACATAGTGGAAATTTTCTCACTGTTCTCTGGCCGTGGACGTAAGCAAATTGCTGAACCACGTTAAATCTCGGTGTCATTTTCTCTATTATTTTTTTCTCTAAATGGGCCTTTCGCTGCAACATACCGTCATCCCGTTATCCGGGGTACATCTTGCCCCTGTGCATGGTTCCACAGGGTCTTTTGTCTTTTTTTGTGCTTTGTAGGAATGCCAAGTTTTCTTAGGAAACTGCTTGTTTTGACTTTATTGGGCATTAAAGACCTATTAATTTTTCTGATGTTTCCAAATTGCATGCTTCCCCTTTGCCCAATTAGAATCGAGGAGCATTTAAGGACAGCTTACCTTACGCAATTGGTACGTTGCTCTTGGGTCCAATCGGAATGCCTTGCTTCTCCTATAAAAGGGGAGTATTTTCATCTGAATTTGGCATTTCTTCTGTTGCATTCTTCTTGCTTTGCAACCTTACTTTGAGTGATTTATTCCTTCATGGCTCTCTTTGCATTTCATTCATGTCCTAAGAGGGTTCTGCCAACTGCAAGAGCCATATTCCTGTTTTTTCCAAAATGCTTGAAGTTGTTTTGCCACTCTGCGAATGTCCCTTTTAAAGGGTGATTTACTTTCTCGGCGTTATTATAGAGGGCGGCTTACTTTTCCAGCGTACCCTGGTTGCTTGTTTGATATTTGTCGTCGTTAGGGAAGCTTGAGTTGCCTGCTGTGTTGGACGGGATTCTTTAGAGCCGGGACGTTCACTCTCTTTGTTCTTGCCCAGGGATGTAATGGTTGCTTCACCCTAAACAAGCTCTCGAGTAAGCAGGAGGGATTCTTAAGGCTGCTTCATGCTCTGAAGTGCCTTGGGAGAATCGTGAGACCGGCTAAGACTTCGATGGAACGATCTCCTTCATGAAAGGTTACACCCCGTCCATCGAAGGAGGGTGCATCCCAACCTTTATTAGTGGAGGCAATGCAGAAGATTTGGCATCCTGGTTCCTGATATCGGTTTGTCGAGGTTCTTCGAAGCCAATCCACTTTTTCAAGAGGCTGGTGCGGATTCCGAAGAGTGGTGGTGATGGCAGTGACTCTTCATACCGCGGAGAAAATACAGATGTGACATGGCCCGGGATGCCATTAACGATGATGCTGGTTCCTTCCTCCGGGGTCCCTCTTTTCTTTAAGGCTTTCATGTCTCTATACTTTCTTTTCCCTATCTTTTTAATGTAAGATGATATATGGAATGAGAATAAGATTCTTAAATAAAAGCTCTTATCTTTGTATCTTCTTTTCTTCTTTTCTTTCTTTCTTTCTTTCTTTCTGTTATCTGAAGTTTTTGTATTCGATCGGGATGAGTCCAATGCTTACTCTGGGGTGACGTTATTTCTTCTTGTCTATCCGTGGTCCTTTGCGTTGACTGGAGTAAGTAAAATGCTTAAACCGTTATGCCCCCAACTTGGTGCTTTGTCTTGAAAAGTCAAAGTGACAAGTTCTAAAGCTGTTATTTGTGGTCTTTGTGTTTAAAGCTGAGGTCCAGGGGAAAATTTCCGTACTTCGTCCTTCGGAGGTTGCTTCTCATTCTAATTGTTGCGCTATTATCCTCGCAACTGCACAAACGTCTTTTCAACTGCTTCTGTAACTATGAAGGCCACGTGGCATGTTTTTAACGAATGGGCGTGCCTAGAGCCTTGTGTGCTATGATGAGCATATTTTTGAAAATTAGACCGTGAGGACAAAAATGCCTCCTAACCGTTTTAGCCTTTATAAATGGGGGTTAAGGGTTAATTGTTCACTTTCTGTCATTTCTAAGTAGTTTTCTGAGAGCTTCATGTTGCAGAGAGGTGATTCACGAAGGTTCCCGGGCATTTTCCACCCATTTCGAAACAGTTCCAATGTTTGTTTGAGGTAACTTCTTTTCTCAACCTCCTTGGTGTGTTTCCTTTTTCTGGTTGCCTTATGCCAGCACTGGGTAGTAGGATGGTCGTGCGTTCCTTAGTGGAATGTGTTTTTTATTCCTATTGTACCTTTGAATTTCTTCTTTTCCCTTGGGAACTCTGTCTTCGTCGTGCCGTGCACGGCGGAGGTGTCCTTCTGAAGTTTAAAACTTTGGAGGGAAGGGAAGCCGGTACATGGGTTCATTGTTCTGTGTCCGAATCTTTTATTTAAATGATTCTGACAATTACTCACCGGCATCTTTCGATGTTCTCAGGGTTTTCATGGCAAAGGGAAGAAGAGGGGCTAGGGCCAGAGCGCCTGCTTCTAAGGGTCTCACTCTGGCTGAGGATGACTAATTTCGAATCTGTTGTGGTCCGGGATTAGTATATTCGTGGGTAGGGGATGATGTCTGGAACCATCTCTCCAACTTTTCTTCCAAGGCCGTTCTGAGGGAGTCGATAGATTATATTCACCTGACGGACGAGAAGAAAAGGGACAAGGAGTTCCTAGTTGTATGCCCTGAATGGAACGAGAGGGTGTGCTCCAGTCGGGAGGCGGACTCATACTTCATGTTTCTGTATGAGCCCCTTGTGAAGCTAGGGCTCCGGCTTCAGTTCTCAGAGTTTTAGATGGCTATCCTCCGTACTCTTCGTGCAGCCCCGACCCAGATTCACCCCAACGGCTGGGTTATATTATAGCCTTCGAGAGGTTTAGTCGGATAATGGAGCTAAGGTATTCGGTCAACACTTTCTTCTACTTTTATACCCGGTTAAGTCCCCAAGGTTCATCAAAGCAGAAGAATTGGCTCACCATTCAGTCCAGAAGTGGTCGTAAGTCCTTTGATGTCTTTCAGGATAGCTTCAAAGGATTTAAGACTAGGTTTTTCAAGATTATGGCGGCAGAGGGATTCCATCCCTTTTTCCTGAAAGTTGATGGGGAGCCAAAGTTTCCTTTGTATTGGATACCAGATGCTTAGAGTGCTCCAACCGTGCCTTTGGAGAAGGAAAAGGATGAACTTAACCCAGATGAACTTAAGACGGTTGAGTTCATATCCCGCTATGCCGAGGAAAATGGGAATATCAATATCAGAGATGTCCTTGACACCCCTGGTGATGACCTTCTCTTTGCTTTATTAGGTGGGAAGTAGAATACCATAGATTACCTTGAGTTGTGTGTATGGGATTGTTTTTGTTGCATGTATAATCTTAATTCTTTGCTTTCTGATCCGCTCATCTTGTTTTGTTTTAATGAGCGAGATGGCGTCAAAACTTTCGGTTGCAGCTTTGTATGCTTCAAGGGCGAGGAAAAAAGGGGCGGGGTCCTCGAGTGCCCCTTCCGCTACGGTCCCGGCACCTTTTGACCATGATGTCGTTATTTAGGAGATCTCTGATGGCCCGGGGTCTCCTCAAAATCTTCGATCGAGGAAGAGAAAAGATGTTGAGGACTCTTCCGGCTGGGGTAAAAGAGTGGCTCCGAATGGCGGTTCCGAGTTGTAATGTAAGGCCAATTGTTATGGGTTAAAGAATAAGAAATGATGTAATACAAACATTGAGAAACATAAACATATTATTTCAAGACTTGAGTCACCAATTGAAACTATTAGTGTATGCAAAGTGAACTAATAAGACTTTTCAGAACCATTCTTTCATTGATTTTTCCTTTTGGATTTTGGTTTTGGATTTTCTTTTCTTTTCTTTTTCTTTCTTTTTTTTTTTTTTTTTTTTCTAAACCAATTTCTTTCACAATATATGGTTCCTTTAAGTCCATTTTCCTTTAGATTTTGTAATTGACATGCATTATACCCCTAATCACTGGACTCACTTCAAGAAATAATATATTAAGTACTCAACAAACAATGATAGTAGGATGGAAATGCAATGTTTTCACATGCATTAGAATGGTTACATGGGATGGAATATGTAGGTGATGAAAAACATATAAGGCCAAACATTTATTAAGCTTCAAAGGAGACCTATGGATATAATCATGAAAATGTAAGCTTTTAAGGCTCAATTGGTCCAAACAATGCTATAATCATTTCCTCAACCATGTACAATCTAGGGTTTCGATTCAAGAGAGTTTAAACACTATTTCAAAGATAATCAAAACTTCAACATGCACTATCCATAAACATTCTCTAAACAACGCCCATATCTTGTTTAAAGTTACACAGGCATACGAGTGGGATCTAAAACATGCATTTGAAAAGCGACTAGAATGTTAAGCATGCTTCTTGATCACATATGGTTTCGCTAAAAAAATAGCAAATCGCAAACAATAATATCATAGGACAATCAAAACTACACTAGTAATTGGCATATGATGTACCTCTGACCTATAATATGAAAGGGAATGACAATTGTATCTTGAATGAGATTTTCACAGTTATATATTCCTTTAGATGTTATCATAACTAACTAGCTAGTATTTGGCCCATTGTGATGCATTTTAACAAATTAGACTTTGAGTTGAATATTCAAAGCATGCATTCATTTGGCTTATGGGCATTAAAACATAAAAGCTATATACTCACTTAACATAAATAACCAAAACACTAAATATTAGCATAATAATATATACTAATATCCATAAAACATAAAAAAAATTTAACGTTATAACATGCTTTTTAACATTATAAACATACAACTTAAAAACAACCAAACATGTTATAATAGGAAAATACAATGAAAAAAAACGCCTTGTATGGAGTAGGGCAACTCATCATCCTCCTCGTCTGCTTAATCAAGATCATTAACTCTATCTCTAGCCTCAGGAGCCTGCTGTTGTGGGGGAAGGACAACCACTGCCTCAGGTGGGAACTTAGGAATTGGGAAATCATGCATAGGGAGTCTCAGTCGTTCTGCCATCCAATATTATGTATCAATGGTGTACTAGTACTGGCAGGTCTGCAAGGCCGTTAATCTGGCTATCTGGGCCTCCATCTAGGCTCGCTAGTCTGCGTTAGGAGGTAGGGCAGCTCTGAGCTCTCTACGAGCCTGTCTCTGATAGGCTGGTGCTGCTGCTGGAGGTCCTCTCAGCCTCTCAATGAAATAATCATTAAGAGGTTGTTTAACTTCAGTGAGCTCTTCGTGAGGTCCCCACTCCACGTGCTGCCAACTGCAGAGTGTATGGATCAGAAATGGAAAGAAGAGGCTCATTAGCTCCTATATAGAGCTCCTGATTTGATCAAAGATGATCTAGGCGACATCAATAGACCGATGCTCCAGGATAGCATAAATAAGAATGGTCCGATCACATGTCACCTCCGATAAGTTGGCTAATGGCAATTTTTAGGTACAAATAACATGATACCAAACTTTGGCCTCTGGCGTTAGGAAGGATCCGGGGAAGAACCGTGGCCGGTTTGTCTAGACACTCATGGTCCAGACCATAGGCTGAGACTCAACTGTGCAAATTCTGGCAGTGACCGTGTTGAGGTCGATGCCCTCCTCTGGCTCCTAATGGCAAAAAGCAACATACTCATATATCTCTAGAGGCTCTAGCAAGCTCAAGGCAGCTCTGATAGCTACCGTCGTATAAGAGACCATCCGCTCCCACACTCTGACGATAGTGCTCCCCTTGCCAAAAAAGGTTGCATTCGCATAAAACTCACGAACGATGGGGAGGATGGCTGCCAACTCGGAGTTCTGTGAAAATACCTCCCAGTTCAGCTGGTTGATGACCCCTTCAATCTCCTTATAGATGGCTTGAGAGAAGGAGAACCCGCGCTCTAGTATGAGTAGTCTAGAGACCAATAAAGTGTACCGCTAAGCGGCGGGAGCTGAGATGAATTTCCTCCTATCATACTCAGGATGAGGGGGAGAAGGCTCCCTGTTGCCTTAGTTGTTGGATCCTCTTTGGCATTTAGGAGGTATGGTGGAAAAGGTATAGTGTACCTAGACCTATCAAAAGATGCAAACTGTGAAAATTGAGCATTGAAAAATATGAAAACATGTAAAACACATTAATTCTATAAAAATTGGGTCCACACACCCGACATGCACAACTGCTCCTTGACATTCATGGATATTCAACCATACACAGTGGCGTATAGAGCTAACATCATGGCATTCAACCAATATTCATACTTATGCTGCGGCATGAACCAGGAACGCCATGGCATTCATGTAAAATCTTCCTTACGCCGCGATATATAGCACTCACGTCGCGGCGTCCATGAACATTTAAACATATGTTGTAGCATGAACCAGGCACGTCACAGTGCAAGCACCCAAAAACACGTGCTTTTGCCCAGCAACATGCATGGCAGCACCAAAACACATTATAGTCCATATAAACAAGCAAAAATAGCAAAACTCTACTAAGAATTAACTAAGAAAAGAAAAACATACCGTAAAAACAAAACAAAAACAACAAAAACGCAAAATAACATAAAAATAGAAAATAAATAACAAAATAAACTAAGTTATATTATACATACCGTAAGAACATGAAAGATTAAGGTTGAGATGTGTGGGGAATGCAGAAAATGAAACAAAAATTTAAAGAGACAGGGAAACAGAGAGAAATCTGGAGAGAAAATGGGAAAGAAGCACAAAACGCAATGGTATTTAACACTAACTGCCGTAGAGCGTTGCGGCGTGCACATATATGTGTTGCGATGTGCACATACATGTGTTGCAGCGTGCATTAATTTCCACCAAAATTTAAAATTTAAATTATTACTTTTTTTTAATAGGCAGACACGTCGCAACTTGCAACATTCAGCATCGCGACGCTCTACTCTATGGATTTTGACCTTATGCACCAGAATGCTCATCACGCCGCGGTGTTACAAATCTCACGTTGCGGTGTGAGAGGTCTATCTGCATAATTCTGCAAAAAAATCTATTCTGCTACTTTTTTTTATAGCATTTTGATCTCTATCACCTGCAAAACTTGTCCAAAGGGTTTATTCACAATTTGAACAATAAAAACATAATAAAACCACAAAATCAACAGATTGACATATTAAAGACTTAACTAAAGAACTTGGGTTCCTTCCCAAGAAGGGCCTGATTTATAGTCATAACAAGACTTTGCTATTAAGAACTTGGGGTCAAAACCTAGATTCCTGAAAAATCAAGTAGCTTAGTACATTTCATAACATCATCCTTATCAATATGCTCATATAGGGATGTTGAAGTTAAAGCAAGAACATCATCAATAAAACTTGAATGAAATGCATTATTTACTACTTGATCAACCTCACCAATGTAGGAGCACTCTTCATGATCATTTGGGAATTTATTTGCTTTAAAAATCTTAAAGGTTACCTCTTGATCATGCACTCTCATAGTTAATTCACCTTTTTGCACATCAATGAAATTTTTCCTTGTAACATCCTGATAAACATGTTAGGCTTCTAAATGGTCACAAAGGTAGCCTAGTACTTGCTTAACATGCAGTTCAATTTTGTGACAAACTGAGTCAGTTTAGGCACTTTGCTGCAACACAGAAGTTGAAAAGTAGCTTAAAATGACTCAAATAGTAGCATAAATTGATAAGTTGAGGGAAACATGTATGGATAACTTGTTTCTAGGTCACAAATGAGTTAAGTAAGGTGTAGTTAAAATTTGGGAACAATTGGAGTGCAGTTTGGTATTTTTAGGCATATTGGTTGTGCTTTTAATGCCAGATTGATTCCCAGCAGATATGAAAAAATAGAATAAAGGTGAAACAACAATTTAGATGAATCTCAAGATTTATTCTAAAGTTGTTGGAAGCTGGAAAACTTGAATTAGCATAATTCGAGTGTCCTTAGCAGATATAAGTTTCAGCACAGAAACTTAAGTTAATCTTTTTCCAAAATTTCCTCCATGTCATAACCCCTTATTTTCTCTCCCTCTCACGAAATTCCCATCAGAAACTAGAAAAGAAAGAAAGGAAAGAGAGAAAAAGAAAATGGGGAAGAAAGGAAGAAGAAGAGAAAGAAGATCCAAGGAGCAAAGCTCAAGGATCAAGTTCAAGGTTTCAAGATCAAGAGTCTTCAAGAGGTAGGGGAGTTTCTTACTAACCAATTTCATCTTTGAGTTTTATGGTTGAGTGAGGAGTTGTGGATGATTAAATTTTGTTCACAACCTAGTTTAGATGGTTTTGAGTTAGTGTTTTGATGACTCTAACGTGTTAGAGAACATGATTAGAGTTGCCAATCATGTGGAAACCATGAGTTTAAGGAAAAGAATGAGATGGCCATGAGAGGGAGCTATATGCTGCCCTGTTTTCTAGTGCAAACCAGATTGTATAACCGATTAGGGAGGCTCCTAACCAGTTATTTGTTTTGGCCGAGACATAGGATCACATGAAGGAGTATCCTAACCGGTTAGCCAATATATCTAACCGATTAGTAAAGCTAATGGTGAGTCTCTGACTTCACCAATAATCGGTTAGGACATTCCTCTAACCGATTATGAAGAGATCCAATATAGATTAAAGAAAGGCCTAACCGATTAACTGAGAGGCCTAATCGGTTAGGAACACCTCTAAAAACAAAAAAAAGAAAGGTTCTAACTGATTACCACACATGGGTAACCAGTTATGAACAATGGAAAATTAGAATTATACATCCTTTGGGTTAAGAATAACTTTAATAAAGCTATGTAATAGTGGTTAACAACCCAACCAACATATTTTAAGGAAAATTTGGAGTTCGAGGAGCTCTAGATAAAGCTTGAGTGCATAGAGACTCCTTTAATAATTGAAGTTGAGTTGTATATATAAGATTTTAAAGGAAGTACTCTTTCATCTCATCAAGTTGAGTTGAATAAGAGTGTTAGCTTAAGATAGAAATCACGGTTGGTGATAGGAATCACCTAGAAGTTGTTTGAGAGGAGTTATAAAGTGAAAAATGGTGTTTTTCTGTAGAAACCACCATATAACCGATTACCATGAGTTAATAATTAGTTATTGAGCTTGTTCGAGTAGCATTTTCGGTTCTGAGTATCAGAATAACCGATTATGAAGAGTTCATAATCGGTTATGCTATTTCAAAGAATCAAAAACAAAACATGGCATCCTGACATCCTGTGATGTTCGATGCATAACTTGAGCTGTAGATATCGGAATCACTTGATTCTAGTGCCATTTGAAAGCTAAGACATAGGATTCATGTGCTAAAAATTTTAGAATTTTTGAGCAAGCCAATTAGTACCAGTTTCTGTTTGAATCTAAGGCAGATTCTGCAGAAACAGGCATTCTAGCAGTTAGTAAACAAGATTGCATGATTTCTTGCTCCAATATCATATAGACATGAAAAGTGCCATTTTAAAGCTAACATGTAAGGCTTCTTGCCTATAAAATTTTAGAATTTTCTCACCTGTAGTTTATTCCCAGTTTCAATTTAAAGTCAAGTCAGAAACAAGTAAATCAGATAATGTCTTGTTTTGGCCTCTGCAAAATGTCACATAACTTTGGCTACAGTTAGCCAAATGAAGCAAGGTTTATGGCATTTGAAAGATATGAGAAAGATCCATATGCTCATTAAATTTCAGAATTTTTGAAGTTATGATGCATAATTGGTGCAATCTTGAAAATTAGCCTTTTTAGGCAAGATTTGAGGTGTTTTTGGGTATGGTTTGAACCCTATGAACACTAGTAACTCTTTTAAGAGTTAGAGTTGAGTGTCATAAGGCTTAGTTGATAATAGTTGAGTACTATAAGGCTTAGTTGGCAATAGATGAGCACCATATGACTTAATTGGCCAGATTTGAGTGTTATAGGACCTAGTTTACGCGAGATGGTTCCCCTATAGGTTGAACCTAGCAAATGGTTTCCCTATGGGTTGAACCTAGCAAATGGTTCCCTTATGAGTTGAACCCTAACAAGAATTGGATCCCTTATGCAATAAGATTGAACCCTAGCGAGAATTGGATCCCTTATGCAATAAGGTTGAACCCTAGTAAATTGGATCCCTTATGTAATAAGGTTGAACCCTAGTGAGAATTGGATCCCTTATGGACATTGTCGGGCAAACCTAGTAAAGTGGTGACACCAGAGTGTTTCATAAATGGATTAATTATCTAAGTAGTAAACATTGCCGGGAAAGCCGAATAAAGTGGTGACACCAGAGTATTTCATGAAAAGACTAGTTTTCCAAGGCTAGGCCAAGGATGTTATATCCAAGCCATGTTATGGATCAGTATATCCTATGCTAGGCTGTAGATGAGAAATCCTATGTCAGGCTATGGATTAGGATGTCCTACGCTAGGCTGTGGATGAGAAATCTTATGTCAGGCTGTGGATTAGTATATCCTACGCTAGGTTGTGGATTAGTATATCCTACGCTAGCCTGTGGATGAGAAATCCTATGCATGGATGAGGATCATTATATCCTATGCTAGACTAAGGATGAACATATCCTAGGTCAGGCTAAGGATAAGTAGGCTTAATGCCAAATGAAGTAATACAATTCCTAAGTATAATTAAGTTACATATATGAGTTTTAATTTAGAAATATATCTTTGTATATATTTAGTTTTAATACCATGAGATATATGTTCTTACTAAGAATTTTATATTCTCACCCCGTTATGTTTCATGGTTAGCAGGTCAAAACCCTACAAGAGGGTAGGAAGATGGAGAAAATAGAAGAATTAGAAGAGTTTAGTTTTATGTTCTTAATTCAAAGCTTATGTATTATTTTATAATTGCTTTGAGAATTTAAAAAGTTATATATTTGTATATGACTTTTAGATATGGCTCTCCACAATGATTTGTTTAAATGTTATGGATTAGTTGATGATTAGGTTAGAAGTAACATGTTTAATACTATTTATCTAAGTATATGTCAGATGTACTAAGGTATAGATATTAGGATGTTATACTCCCCATGGCAAGGAATGACCTTCCAAGAATCAAAGGCACGTTTTGATCCTCCTCTATATCCAAAATTATAAAGTCTGCAAGAAATATGAACATATCCACTTTGACTAAAATATCTTCAACAATTCCCCTTGGATAAGTATAAGAGCGATCAACCAGTTAGAGGGATATTGATATTGGCTTGCATTCCCCCAAACCTAACCTTTGTAAAATGGATAAGGGCATGAGATTTATGCTTGCCCCTAAATCACATAAAGCTTGTCCAAAGAATTGATCTTTGATGGCATACAGAATCTTGAAGCTCCCTGGATTTTCCAATTTTGGAGGTAGTTGATAATCACATATTTTATTCATTAAGAAACCCTTATGTTTAGTCATTTACACTCTCCATATTCTTAATTGATTGAGTTTGATATGATTTTGTGAGTTTGAGCTCAAATTGGTCCTAATTGAATATTTCCAGCATTATTGAGATTTGACACTGTTTCTGTATTTTGGCCATAACTTGAGTTCCTAATATCTGATGAACATGAATTTTACCTTGTAGGAAAGCTAAGAGGAAGCTCTACAACTTTGATGCAGAGCTCGAAGTCTGATTCAGATGTCTAAGGGACCTAAGTTGACATGGAAGTCAGAATACGGGTTCTGTCAGTAGAATCCGAACAGTGTGCACTCAAAAAATCATATCTCAAGATGTAATAATGGAGATGGGCTGAAATTTTGATAGTGGATAGTCAAGATCCAAATAAACAACTTTCATGAAGAACACATTTTGAGAAAAAGAAGTCTAGTAGGTCATTTTGAGCTTGCAAGTCGGAACAGAGGTGCTGAAGTTGGGTTTGAGCAACCTCCGGTATTTGGGACATATCTTGGGCTTAAGGAAGCCAAATTGGACGAACCAGCTATCCATTTTATAGCCAAGACAAGTATCTACAACTTTAATGAAGAACACTTTTCGTGATTCTGAAGTATAGTGGGTCGTTTTTGGCTTCCAAGTCAGACACGAAATTTTCGTCCTCAACCATCCACTCATCCATCCACTAATCCACTCATCCACTCATCCACTAACTCACCCACTCATCCACTCATACACTAATCCAACCACTTAACCACTCCACCCACTCATCCACTAATCCATCCACTCATCCATCCACTCACCCATTCATGTCCATAATTTCCCACTCACCAAAAGTCCTTTGGCATTTTTCACTAATTCAACCACTCAACCATTCCACTCACTCATCCACTAAACCAATCCACTAAACCAACCCACTAATCCATCCACTCAAACACTCCACTCACTCACCCACTCATCCACCCACTTCCCTTTGTCATTTTGTTACCTTAGACTTCTATAAAAGGCACCATTTATCATGAACAACATGTAATTCTCCTTCATTTCTCTCTAAGTTTCTTCTTGCTTCTTCATAGTTTCTCATAGTTTTGTATATTTTGATGCTCCCTTCATGGTAATGGAGGGCTAAGCTACTTTGGGTCAATTTAGAACTCTTGAAGAGATTGTGGTTTGGATTCTTGAGACCTTGGTTATGTATTGTATTTGATTTGTAATTGAATTCCTCCTTTCTTCTTCTTTTTCTTCTTCTTGATCTTGAATGCATGAATGGTGATTCTATTTATGTTGATCTGATTGATCTTGGTTTAAGATTGAGATTTGTGATGAAACTTAGAACTGATTGATCTAAACTAATCACATAAATGAAGATTGAGATTTGTGATGAAACTTAGAACTAATTGATCTAAATTAATCACAGAATTGAAGAGGTTAGGTTACTGATTTGTGCCTAAGTTAATTGAATTCGGTACTTGAAATTAACATTGATTTTCATGAATGGTGCGATTGCGGATTTGTGTTTATCACTTGTTAATTGAATTCTAGGCGATCGTCTAGTATGAATTCTGGATTTGATGCAGAGATCTCGGTTAGATCCAAATTAACAATTCAATTGCGCTTCAAGTGTTCTATGAAGGGTCTATGATTGAATCCACCCAATCTTGGATAGGTTTCTAAATTGACTACTCTTTAATTGTCATTTCTTCCGTTAATTTTGTTAAGTACGATATTAAACTGTCAAACCCCCCTTTGCTAACTTTCACTTGATTTGATTAAATTACATCTACGATCCTTGAGGAGACGATCCGGTGTTGTCACCGTGCTACAAGCTTAGGTAATAACTTCGGTTATAATTTTGATCGAGTTCGGCGCTCGTCAAAATTTTGGCGCCGTGTGCGGGATTAGTAAGTGTAATCTTTTCATTTGAAGTGTTTTTACTAACTTTTGCTTTTTATTAATTTTTCTAACATTTTTAACCATTGTCTAGTGTATTTTGCTTATTTATTTGTTTTTGTGTGATGCATGACTAGGTCTGAGCCTGATAACTTGGTTGACTTTGATCCTGAGATTGATAGAACCTTGCATAGCTTGATTAGAGCTCGTAGGCTAAGTGTAAGAATTACTTCTGAATTTGATCTTAATATTGAGAGTGAACTTGAGATCTTGAATAATTTTGAAACCATGGCTGATAACATGCAAAATAGAACTCTTAAGGAACTTGCTGCTCCTGATATAACTAACCAGTCTTTGTGTATTCAATACCCAAATCTTGATGCTGATTTTGAGTTAAAATCTGGATTAATACATTTGTTGCCCAAGTTTCACGGTTTTGCAGGTGAGGATCCCCATAAGCATCTAAAGGAGTTCCATGTGGTTTGTTCAACCATGAAGCCACATGGGATCTCAGAAGAGCACATCAAGCTGAGGGCATTTCCTTTCTCACTTGCGATACTGACCAAGGATTGGTTATTTTATCTTTCACCAGTTCGGTAACAAGTTGGACTGACATGAAGCGGTTGTTCTTAGAGAAATTTTTCCCTGCCTCTAGAGCTGCTGCCATTAGAAAAGATATATGTGGCATAAGACAAATGACAGGGGAGACTTTGCATGAATATTGGGAAAGATTCAAGAAGCTGTGCTCGAGCTGTCCCCACCACCAAATCACCGATCAGCTCTTAATTCAATATTTCTATGAAGGTTTGCTGCCAAATGACAGAAGCATGGTGGATGCTGCCTCTGGAGGAGCCTTAGTAGACAAGACCCCTGCAGCAGCGAGAGATTTGATAGCAAACATGGCAGCCAACACCCAACAATTTGGCACACGAATTATTACCTCAACCAGAGGAGTCAATGAAATTCAATCGTCTCATGTAGACCAACAGAGAATGGAACACAGACTTGATGAATTAACTTCTTTGGTGAGGCAGTTAGCAGTGGCACAACAAGCACCAATGCAGATTGCTGCAATCCGTGTGTGGCATTTGTTCTTGTTCATCTCATCCTACTGATGCATGCCCTACACTTCGGGATGGTGGTTCTATTATTCCGAACAATCTGTGCAAAGAAATGGTATTTTTCCCGGTAGAGCCCAATATCGCAATCACAAAGCAGCGCCCGGATATGATCCATTTTCTAATACCTATAACCCCGGGCTGGAGGGACCATCCCAACCCGAGATATGAAAATTCCGGTCAACAACAACAACGGCTACCAACAAGAAGAACTACGCTTTAGATACCAAGCTACGAGGCCCTAGCAACAAGTACCAACCACCGCATTTAGGCAAGCACAACCTGCTTCGCCACCCATACAAAGAGCCCCCTCCAGCCTACTTGTTCCAGCAGCCACTCCAGCTGAGCCACCTTTCGAAGACTTGATGAAATAGTTTCAAAGAGAATGTCAATGCCACCATCCGAATTTACAAACTCAAATTGGGTAGATGGCAACCACTCAGTGAGTGAAAAGTCAAGGGTCGAACCAATTGCCTTCACAAACAAATCAACAACCCAAGAGGCAATGTAAGTGCCATTAGCTTGAGAAGTGGCGAGAGAAGTTGACGGTCCTACTCCACCACAACCCGAACTACAAGTGCATCAACCAGAAGGTGACCAAAACAAAAGAAAGTGGATAGCTCACCCAAAAATCAGATACGTAAGAAATGTGCGAGAATTCAAATCTAGCTATTCCACTACCTTTTCCACACGAGTCACACAAATCCAAGCATACCGCGCAAAACAGAAATAGAAAGAGAAGTCATGGACACATTCGGAAGGTGGAAATCAATATTCCCCTCCTTGATGCAATCAAGCGATTCCCAAGTATGCCAAATTCCTCAAAGAGTTGTGTACTCACAAGAGAAGACTTAAGGGTACTGAGAAAATAAGCATGGGCAAAAATGTTTCGCAATGATGATTCTACCAAGCATGCCACAAAAATGCAAAGATCCTGGAACTTTCACAATTCCTTGCACGATAGGTAACTCCAAATTTGAACATGCAATGCTAGATTTGGGTGCTTCGATTAATGTCATGCCTATGTCAATTTATCGGTCCTTGAACATTGGCACTTTACAACCCACCGGTATAGTGATTCAATTGGCAAATAGGACCACCGCTTATCCCGCAGAGTACTAGAAGATGTGTTAGTTTGGGTGAATGATTTAATTTTTCCAAATGCGGACTTCTACGTCTTGGACATGGAAGATGAGTCTTCAAAGAACCCATGCTCCATTAATTCTAGGCACACCATTCTCAAGACCGCCAAGACCAAGATAGATGTGCATGCTGGCACCCTTTCTATGGAGTTTGGCGATGATTTGGTACAGTTTAACATTTTTGATGCCATGAGACATCCCCTGGAGGAGCATTCTGTTTTTCATATTAACGTGATTGAGATGCTGGTTGTTGATGTTTATGCTGATTTATATGCTGAATTCCTTGATATTGCTGACTTTCTGGATTCTGTTTCTTGTGATACATGTGTTGCTTGTGATGTTGAGCCATGTGCTGCATGTGCTGAGATTAATGCAGTTATAAGTGGTGATGTAGCTGCTGACTTGAATGGTACAACATGTGAAAATGAGAGTCGAAGTATGACGAATTTAGTGTTCTTGAGTTAGTTGTTTCAAATAGCTTCTTTGCCTTCCTTCCATTGTACAAATTCCATCCTTAGAGTTGAAGACTTTGCTGGACCATCTTAAATATGCATATTTAGGAGATGGTGAGAAAGTCGCCATGATTGTTGCTAAGAATCTGCAACCCGAACAAGAAGAAAAATTGCTCGCAGTTTTGAGGCGTAATAAGCAAGCCATCGGATGGACACTTGCACATCTTCCTGGTATTAGTCCCTCCACATGCATGCATAGGATTTTATTGGAAGAGGATACGAAACCAGTAAGGCAACCCCAAAGGAGATTGAACCCCTTGATTCTAGATGTGGTGAAGAAGGAAGTGACCAAGCTACTTCAAGCTGACATTATTTATCCCATATCAAACAGTAAATGGGTGAGCCCCGTGCAGGTTGTTCCCAAGAAATCTGGGGTCACAGTAGTTGAGAATGAGAATAACGAACTTCTACCCACAAGAGTTCGAAATGGGGTTGGCGGGTTTGCATTGATTATAGGCGGCTTAACCAGGCTACCAGAAAAGATCATTTTCCGCTACCTTTCATTGATCGATGTTGGAGAGGCCAGTCGGCAAGTCACATTATTGTTTTCTCGGATGGATATTCAGGTTATTTTCAGATTCATATAGCCCTGAAGACCAAGAGAAGACTACTTTCACTTGTCCATTTGGCACATTTGCATACAGGAGGATGCCGTTTGGTCTGTGCAATGCTCCGGGCACCTTTCAAAGGTGTATGGTAAGTATCTTTTCTGACTTTTTAGAGAATTGCATGGATGTGTTTATGGATGATTTTACCGTCTATGGTTCTTCCTTTGATGCATGCTTGGATAGTCTGGCTCAGGTTTTACATAGATGCATTGAAACTAACCTTGTTCTGAATTTTGAGAAATGTCATTTCATGGTAGAACAAGGTATAGTTTTAGGACATGTAATATCTAGCAAGGGTATCGAGGTAGATCCTGCAAAAATAAATGTTATTTCATGCTTTTCTTACCCCACATGCGTGCGGGAGGTTCGCTTCTTTCCTTGGTCATGCAGGTTTCTATAGGCGGTTCATAAAAGATTTCAAAGAAAATTGCTCTTCCACTATCCAACTTGCTACAAAAAGAAGTGGAGTTCCATTTTGACCGAAATGCAAGGATGCCTTCAATCACTTGAAGCAAGCATTGACCAATACACCTATCATCCACCACCGATTGGACACTTCCATTTGAGCTCATGTGTGATGCCTCTAATTATGCTTTGGGAGCTGTTCTTGCACAAAGGGTCGGTAAAATATCTCATGTCATCTCTTATGCTTCAAGAACTTTGGATCCTGCACAAGTCAACTACACCACCACTGAAAAGAAACTTTTAACAATTATTTTTGCTTTAGACAAATTTCGATCATATTTGCTTGGTTCTAGAGTGGTTGTGTTTTCAGATCATACAACTCTGAAGTTTCTCCTGAAGAAGCTTGATGCAAAGCCTAGATTGATTAGGTGGATTTTGCTCCTCCAAGAGTTCGATATTGAAATCCGTGATAAAAGTGGAGCGGAGAATTTAGTGGCTGATCACCTAAGTCGTATTGAAAAGGAGGCAGATACTTTACCTATCCATGATGTCTTCCCTGATGAGCAGCTTTTCAAGCTGCAAGGTAACACTCCTTGGTTTGCTGATTTGATAAATTTCTTAGTTGCTGGTGTTTTCCCTGCATATTTTATTAGGGCTCAGATTGATAAATTGAAAAGTGAGTCAAAATATTATGTGTGGGATGACCCTTATCTGTGGAAATTTTGTAGTGACCAAGTCATTAGGAGATGTGTGCCTGATAATGAATTCCATTCTATTCTTAGCTTTTGTCATACACTTGCATGTGGCAGTCATTTTAGTCCCCAAAGGACTGCTAGGAAAGTTTTGGAATCTGGATTATATTGGCCCACTCTATTTCATGATGCATATGTGTTTTGTAAATCTTATAATCAATGCCAAAAAACAGGAAACACTTCTCGAAGGAATGAGATGCCCCAGAAATCCTTATTGTTCTGTGAGATTTTTGATGTATGGGGTATTGATTTTATGGGACCCTTTCCTGTTTCTTTTGGTTTTGTTTACATTTTGCTAGCTGTTGATTATGTATCCAAGTGGGTGGAGGCGAAAGCTACTCGGACTGATGATTCCAAAGTTGTTGTGGATTTTGTTAGATCACAGATTTTCTGCAGGTTTGGAGTTCCAAAGGCCATCATCAGTGATCAAGGTTCACATTTTTGTAATCGAAGAATGGAAGCTTTGATGAAAAAGTATGGGGTCTTGCACAGAGTTTCTATACCTTACCATCCCCAAACTAATGGGCAAGCCGAGATTTCCAACAGGGAGATCAAGCAGATACTCCAGAAGACAGTTCAACCTAACAGAAAGGACTGGAGCAAGAGGCTTGAGGATGCTTTATGGGCTTACCGGACTGCTTATAAGACACCAATCGGGATGTCTCCGTATCGGATTATTTTTGGAAAAGCCTGCCACCTACCGGTGGAAATTGAGCATCATGCATTTTGGGCAGTGAAAAGGTGCAACTTGGACCTAGATCAAGCGGTATGGAGAGGAAGTCAGACTGCAGCAATTGGAGGAGATCCGCTTGGAGGCTTATGAAAGTTCCAAACTTTATAAGGAGAAGACCAAAGCCTTCCATGATAAGTTGATTCTGAGGAAAACATTTGAGATTGGTCAAAAAGTTCTCCTCTATAACTCCCGCCTCCGATTCATGCCTGGCAAATTAAGGTCTAGATGGGATGGACCATTTATTGTTACTAAGGTTTTTCCTTCTAGTGCTGTTCAGATTAAAAGTGAGGTCACTGCCAAAGCTTTCATCGTAAATGGACACCGCCTCAAACAAGATATCATGAACTTCCGAGAATGCGAAGTGGAGGTGATGAACCTTCTCCATCCGCATTATGAAAGAAAAAAAAAAAAAAAAAAAAAAAAAAAAAAAAAAAAGAAAAAAAAAAAAATTTGTATGCCCGACAATGAGGAAGGTAGTGCCATTCAATTTTGTCACTCGGAAGCAAGTGGAGGTCACTTTTTCTTCAACGACAACAACAAATAAAATCTTGCAAAGATGGATTTTATTGACCCACTTTATTCAAGGTCTCGTTACACCTTTTGCAAAAGTTGCGGAAATTGGTCAAAAAGGTTCCGCTTTGAGATTATCATCTGCACCTACTCCTTGAAAATTTGAGATCTAGGTGGCGCGGTTCTTTTGCTGTCAAACACGTGTATCCTCTGGGGCCGAAGATATTGAGGATCCTAGGAATGGTAATGCGCTTAAAGTTAATGGACAAAGACTCAACCATTCCCGGAAAACCAAGTTCTTGAGTTCTTTGTGTTGCTTAGGTTAAGTGGCGGATACGGTACTCTCGTGACTCTTAAGTCGGTTTATTTTTCGCTTTCCCAAAATAACCGAATCCTTCTTCTCCTTCAAAATGGATGTCATTCTTTCAAACCCGAGAAAACATTTTCCTTCTCTTCCTCAAAATGCTCGAGAAAAATCTACAAAGTTCGATGTGAAAGATTGAGACCGTTAATGCACAAAGGTATGCCGAAGATGTACGCTGATAATTGAAGCGAAGGTCCGATTAACGGTGAGTCCTCAATTTCATTTGACTCATATATGCCCGATCTTGGAAGAAGTTCATATTCTAAAAGGAGAAGAGCAAAAAGGTTACAAGTCTGTTACAAATGTGGACGATGGAATTGTAACAGACAATGTCGTTCTTTGGGGATGATTTCCGTAAATAAATCCTTCATTAAGAATGGACTGAGTATGGAGTCATTAGATGATATCTTATTGACTCTTGAGACGCGTTCTTATGGATAGATGCGGGGTGAAATTCTTAATTTGTGGAATCTCTTCAAGGATGAAGAAAAACGCTACAATCTTGGGAATCTGACTCTAAAAGACCCTGTTTGCCAATTTATAAGAAAATTGGATGGGAAGCTTATCCTCGACTCATAGAAGATGTTTAAGCCAAGCATCGGACGTTATACCGAGAGGCAGATGTGAGCCATATCCACAAACAATCTGTACATATCATCATCTTCTTCTTCTTCATGTCATTTCTAAAAAAAAAAAAAAAAAAAAAAAAAAAACAAAAAAAAAAAAAAAATGTATACTTCTTAGGGTTGGCTTTGGTAACACACACCGTGAATGGGGAAATGCATGCATCCTGATCCAGCCTTCTTAATTGAAAAACAAAGAAGGTAGATTGTATTCCACATGTGAGGCAGCCAGTCGTATTATGGTCACTTGTCCCTTTTGGGAGCCCTATGTTACGCTGGTCTTGAATGGATCGAATACTGGTCAACAATGCTTTGGCACAAAGCCGAAAGAGCAGACTACCTCCATCCCAATCTTAAGTAAGTACACACTCATCTTTCATCAAGTTTTTCTAACAATTTCAAAAAAGAAAAAAAAAAAGAAGGACGTGATGTCTACTGCACTCATGACGCGTGTAAAGATAAAGATACGCCATGGAAACTGTACATACAGGTATGTCATCATTTTCTATTTCTTTTATCTTTGTATCATTTTGTTGTATTTTGATTTTTGTACAGACGATCCTTTGAGCAGGGTCCTTCAGGGGTTTCTAGACTTCTTTACCTTGATGGTTTTCTTGAAGTAAAAAAAAAAATAAAAATAAAAATAAAAAAAAGAAAAATAAAAAGAAAAAAAAAAGATTCTGTGTTTCTTAATTTCAACCTTTTCTGACACTTTCTCTTTAATGGGTTTGATTTTATTAAAAAAAAAATTGTTGTTTTGTTTGGAAAGTATGTTATGATTGTCATGGACTTATTAAACCAATTAGTGAGGCAGAGTAATGAGTAATTTTACTCTTGAGACGCATCTTAATTGGTGGCAGAGTAAGGAGTTTTTTTTAGGTAGTAATTAATTAGTATTAAATTGTGGAAGTACTAACGTTTTCTTGTTTGATTTCTTTTCAGGGTCCGATGCGTAACTGACAAGTGTGCTTCTTTTTACTGCTTGGCGTTGATTCACTCCTCATCAAGTTGTGTTGCTCTTTTCTTTCCGTTTTATTTATCACTTTCACATTGAGGACAATGTCTATATTAAGTGTGGGGGAGAGATTTTAGCATGTTTCTTTTTTGTTAAAAAAAAAAAAAAGGGTTCATTGCATGATTGAATAACTTTTCTCCCTTCTTGAACTGATATGCTTGGAGATGGATGATTGAATTGATGAATTGAGTTTGATGGATGCATACCTTGTGAGATTTTGAGCCTAATGGATGGATTTAACATTTATGCCATTCTCTTCTTTCTTGTGTGATTTTCACTCATGTTAATGACCACTCTAGAACTTGCTTTGATTCTTTTTTGAGGCTACATTTCACTTGCATGCATGAACATGATTGAGGCCCTCTTTCTTAATTAGCTAGTTTAACCAAATAGCCAACCTTGTTTTCAATATGATATCAAGCACTCTTTTGACTTCTTGAAAATTCTCTGATTCTTGCCAACCTTGTATATTTTCCTTTGCTTAACCCCTTTGAGCTTATTTGACCATTCCTTGTTTCTAGCTCATTATGTGCCTTAAATGAGAAATCGTGTTCTTACTTTACCTTAGGGAATAAAAGAACATTAGCTTGGTTAATGGATGAGTTTTTGAACAAGTGTGGGGGTGTGTGTACAAAATGGTTGTTGAAAAAGAAAAGAGTGCCTAAAAAGAAAAAAAAAAATGTATGTATATAGTTATGTTCATATATATAAAAGAAAAAGGAAAAAAAAAAGAAAAAAAAAGAAAAAAAAAAAAAAACCAAGTGTTTAAAAAAAAAAAAGATTGGGAAATGAATATGTAAAGGGATATACACTAGAGTTAGGATGAACTTTTATGCTTGTTATTTGAACTCACTCTCATTTGCTTTTATTCTCTTTAGTATTTATCTTCTCATATCCATTTTATCCTCTCCTGTTACCTTGACCTCACTACAACCTTGAATAAAGTCCTCATGATTTGTGTGTGCATGTGTTTTGAGTAGTGGAGAAGTAGAAGATAAGCAAGCTTATGGTAGTGCAATTTTCATGGGTTGAATTGAGTGAAATACCTACCTTTTAAACACTTGAGAGATTGAGAGGGAATCTTGTGAAGATCTATCATTCTCGATTCATGTTGAAGATACCTTGCTTGTTGGTTTGAGATGTGGAGAATTGTTAACTCATGAATGTTTTGATCCCTTGAACCTTTGGTTGTTCTTCTTGATTGTAAAATTTTGGTCTTGAGTTTTGCCCAGGAGTGCAAAAAGCTAAGTGTGGGGAAATTTAATAATCACATATTTTATTCATTAAGAAACCCTTATGTTTAGTCATTTACACTCTCCATATTCTTAATTGATTGAGTTTGGTATGATTTTGTGAGTTTGAGCTCAAATTGGTCCTAATTGAATATTTCCAGCATTATTGAGATTTGACACTGTTTCTGTATTTTGGCCATAACTTGAGTTCCTAATATCTGATGAACATGAATTTTACCTTGTAGGAAAGCTAAGAGGAAGCTCTACAACTTTGATGAAGAGCTCGAAGTCTGATTCAGATGTCTAAGGGACCTAAGTTGACATGGAAGTCAGAATACGGGTTCTGTCAGTAGAATCCGAACAGTGTGCACTCAAAAAATCATATCTCAAGATGTAATAATGGAGATGGGCTGAAATTTTGACAGTGGATATTCAAGATCCAAATAAACAACTTTCATGAAGAACACATTTTGAGAAAAAGAAGTCTAGTAGGTCATTTTGAGCTTGCAAGTCGGAACAGAGGTGCTGAAGTTGGGTTTGAGCAACCTACGGTATTTGGGACATATCTTGGGCTTAAGGAAGGCAAATTGGACGAACCAGCTATCCATTTTATAGCCAAGACAAGTATCTACAACTTTAATGAAGAACACTTTTCGTGATTCTGAAGTATAGTGGGTCGTTTTTAGCTTCCAAGTCAGACACGAAATTTTCGTCCTCAACCATCCACTCATCCATCCACTAATCCACTCATCCATCCACTAATCCACTCATCCACTCATCCACTCATCCACTCATCCACTAACTCACCCACTCATCCACTCATACACTAATCCAACCACTTAACCACTCCACCCACTCATCCACTAATCCATCCACTCATCCATCCACTCACCCATTCATGTCCATAATTTCCCACTCACCAAAAGTCCTTTGGCATTTTTCACTAATTCAACCACTCAATCATTCCACTCACTCATCCACTAAACCAATCCACTAAACTAACCCACTAATCCATCCACTCAAACACTCCACTCACTCACCCACTCATCCACCCACTTCCCTTTGTCATTTTGTTACCTTAGACTTCTATAAAAGGCACCATTTATCATGAACAACATGTAATTCTCCTTCATTTCTCTCTAAGTTTCTTCTTACTTCTTCATAGTTTCTCATAGTTTTGTATATTTTGATGCTCCCCTTCATGGTAATGGAGGGCTAAGCTACTTTGGGTCAATTTAGAACTCTTGAAGAGATTGTGGTTTGGATTCTTGAGACCTTGGTTATGTATTGTATTTGATTTGTAATTGAATTCCTCCTTTCTTCTTCTTTTTTTCTTCTTCTTGATCTTGAATGCATGAATGGTGATTCTATTTATGTTGATCTGATTGATCTTGGTTTAAGATTGAGATTTGTGATGAAACTTAGAACTGATTGATCTAAACTAATCACATAAATGAAGATTGAGATTTGTGATGAAACTTAGAACTAATTGATCTAAATTAATCACGAAATTGAAGAGGTTAGGTTACTTGATTTGTGCCTAAGTTAATTGAATTCGGTACTTGAAATTAACATAGATTTTCATGAATGGTGCGATTAAGCGGATTTGTGTTTATCACTTGTTAATTGAATTCTAGGCGATCGTCTAGTATGAATTCTGGATTTGATGCAGAGATCTCGGTTAGATCCAAATTAACAATTCAATTGCGCTTCAAGTGTTCTATGAAGGGTCTATGATTGAATCCACCCAATCTTGGATAGGTTTCTAAATTGACTACTCTTTAATTGTCATTTCTTCCGTTAATTTTGTTAAGTACGATATTAAACTGTCAAACCCCCCTTTGCTAACTTTCACTTGATTTGATTAAATTACATCTACGATCCTTGAGGAGACGATCCGGTGTTGTCACTGTGCTACAAGCTTAGGTAATAACTTCGGTTATAATTTTGACTGAGTTCGGCGCTCGTCAGTAGTTTATTCTACAGGATGGCACTACATTCCTCTGTTAATGCCACAGTTTCATACTCATTAAGCTTCCTTTTCTTGGACAAAATGTCCTTCATAAACTTCACATAACTTGACATTTGTTCCAATGATTCAACAAATGATATGTTAATGTAAAGTTTTTTGAAAATCTCCATAAACTTGCTAAATTGAGTATCTAGTTTTTGCTTAACTGGCCGGTTGGGAAAAGGTAGAGGTGGTATAAAAGGCTTAACCTCATTCTTCTTGTCTTCAACCTTTCTCTTAGCAATTTCTTTATTCTTCTCAACCTTTTTGTTCACATCCTCCTCATATTTTGTTACCTCAGCATCTTCTTCAAGCAACTTTGTTTTAGAATTCCTTTCAATGTCTTTCCTACTCCTTAATGAAATAACATTATAATGCTTATGAGAGGCAGCTTTGGGATTGTTGACAGTGTCACTTGGGAAAGTCCCGGGGGGCCTATTGTTCATGACATTTGCTAGCTGACCCACATGTATCTCCAATGCTCTCATTGAAGCAATTTGGCTTTGAATAAGGGAATCTTGCTTGGCCAAATAAGCATCTGTCTTTGTCATGAAGGAATCAGTCTTAATCATCAACTGCATGAACATGTCTTCAAGAGATGGTTTCTTGTCTTACATAGGCTGCTTGGGTTGTGATGAGAATCCAGAGGGATAGTTAGGTCTCTCATCTCCAGGTGCTGAGGAGGAAGGTCCTTGGTTGTCTCTCCAAGAGAAGTTAGGATAGTTCCTTCATCCAAGGTTGTACTGGTTCGAGTATGGGTTGTTCTGTTGTGGGCGATAGTTCCTAACATATTATGCACTTTTAGAATTGGAAGGGAACCTATCGCTTGAATGGTTATCTCCACAATTGTTGCATAGAACAAATGGGCTATAATGAGGACTTACTTCCAAACTATCTAGCATGTTTATAATTGCTGCCACTTGAGCTAACAACATTGTAATTGCATCCACCTCATGAACTCATGCAATCTTCCTAGGAGTGTTTCTAGCAGAGGGCCATTGGTAGCTGTTGGCTGCCAATTCCTCCAACCATTGGAATTCATCATCAAATGATTTACTTAATAAGGACCCTCCAACTGCTGCATCCATTATAGGACGATGTTGCAATAATAAGCCTTTGTGAAATGAATAGACTTGATGCCACGATGGAATAGCATGATGTGAACACCTCTGGAATAGATCCTTGTACCTATCTCAGGCTTCGTGCAAGGATTCAAATTCAATTTTGGGTGAATGAGGTGATATCATTCACCATCTCAGCAGTCTTGGCCGATGGAAAATATTTGTTAAGAAATTTGTTGTAAATATCAGACCAAGTTGTTATTGATCCCACAAGCAGAGATTACAACTAACTATTGACTTTATCTCTGAGAGAAAAAAGGAACAGCCTTAGGCAAATGACATCCTCAGATACTCCATTATGCCTAAAGGTGTCGCATATCTCCAAGAAATTAAAGAGATGAGCGTTAGGATCTTCGTTGGACAAGTCGCCAAATTGTACTGAATTTTGTATCATTTGGATTATGGTTGGCTTGATATCAAAATTGTTTGCATGGATGGCCAACCGTCTAATGCTAGACTACAAGTTGTCCATTTGAGGGGTTACAAACTCCCTCAAAGGCTTCGTATAGTTGTGCTCATCCGCCATCTTACAAGTACCTATAACAAATAAATAATAGAAACTTAAGTTAATATGAACTAAAAGAAACTTAAACTAGAACTAAATAAACTCATTGTTAATATTAGCTCTACAGAAATTAGTTGTAATCCCCGGCAATGGCACCAAAAACTTGTTTGTCCCTTTATGGCCACAAGTGCACGGGTCGTATAAGTAATAAAATGATAAGTTAAGTTCGTTCCCACAAGGACAATGACTAAATTCAATACCAAATATTAACCGATAGCTTAAGTAATTCTATTCAAGCACATTTAAATTAGGAAAAGTGGTGTGAATTAATAAAAAGACTAAAGTGCAATAAATTGGGAGTAAGAGATATTGATTAGAGAATAGGGACCCCTTCTTCACTAACTACTTTACTTGGCAATATGCAACCCTTTGAGAAACATGCATGAAATGGTTTTGTTAGCTTAAGAAACTACATTAGCTAAAAGCCTATGTCTAGGTCAATTAACCATATGTTATTTACCTAGTTCACTATGTATCCATGAGAACTAGAGCAAACTCCACTCATTAAGATTGATTCTTAAACAAATGTTATGCATGACCAAGGGATATATTTCTATCTCATTACCAAAATAACTCTCCCTATGAATTGAATAAAGTTAAACATACATAAACCATATCTATGATCTAAATCCTAAATTCCTATGTCTAGTTCAATAGATTTTGTTAAATCGTATAATATGCTTATCAAACACTCAAGAGCATTAAGAGAAACATAGATGAATAAAACCAAACATCATCATTAACTCAAAAGGGTACAAAGTTACCAAAATACATAGAAGGATCCAAAGGAACCCCTAAAAATAGCTTAACTAGCCATGGAACACGAAAATATCATGAAAATATTCATGTCCATGACCTAGAATAAAAGAGACATAAGAGAAAAAAGGGAAAACACTGTGATTGAAGCCTTTAGATACTTGATCCTCCTTGAAGAATGGTGGCTTCCACTTCCACTCCCTTTGTTGCTCTCAAAATGATGAAATATGAACCCTAACTGCATTTTCTCCCTTCTCCCTAGCTAGTTCTTTTTAGAAATCTGATAGAACAATATTTATAGGTCAACATTTTCATTTGCATGTCGCGTCGTTAACCACATTGTGCCGCGGCGCCTGTTGAAATTAGGTCACCACACCACGACATTCATTCCTTCATGCTGCAGCGTTCAAGCCTCGGGTTTCAGTATGTAGCAATCTGAATGCACCACACCGCGACATTAATATGCCTGCACCGCGATGTGAGATGTTGAAATTCACACTTGGCTTTCTCTTCCAATGTTGGTCCAAATCCTCTAAATTTATGCTAGATTAGAGGCTTTCCTGCAATAGAGAAATCACCAAGTTAATCAGAGTTGCAAATTCACTTAATCATATGAAAAATTATACCAGATTTTCTTACGATCATATAGAAAGATATCACAATTGAATTCGATGAATATAAGCTTGAAATCTTCTATATATGCATAATAACAAGGACTAAGCAATCAAATAGAGCATAAATATAGAGCATAAATAACTACATTTTCTGGAGTTATCACTAGTCAAAGCAACAGTGCGGTTGTGCTTGATGCTATGATGCACATTGCAGGCTCAATAAGCTTCGGTCAACATAAGAAGAAGATGGTAATATAGAATTTCTTATGTGTTTGTTGTAACTTCCTAATAATTCCATCTTATACTATTGTATAATTATAGTACAAGTGAGTTAAGGTT
Source organism: Ormosia emarginata (assembly GCA_029884605.1). NCBI lineage: Eukaryota > Viridiplantae > Streptophyta > Magnoliopsida > Fabales > Fabaceae > Ormosia > Ormosia emarginata. Next base: position 5,581,095 of record JAQQTP010000075.1, on the reverse strand, counting down.
CGAGTAGCTTGTATATTTTGTTTTATATCTTTGGTTGTATGAATCTAAATTGTATGAGGCTGGTCCCATTTTATAAATAAGACACAAGGTTTCTTACAGTAAAGATTTTAGAATTTTATATTCTAATAGATGTTGATTACAGGAGAAAGAGTTGAATTGTCCAGTCTCTTTCAAAGATTTGTATGAAAGTGTTCATAAGAGGAAAAATGGAGAATATATCACTCAACGCTTGAAGAATTTTATTGTAGGTGTCTTTAAAATTTAAACTAATCATATTTGTTAAGTTGTTGATTGTTTTGATAAAATTTTCTACATTTTTCGTTTCAGGACTCTTATGAGACCACGATGTTAGACAAGTATGGAGAAGACACTTCACTGCATCCTATGGTAGATTTGGAGGTATAGATGGAAGTGACGAGTCCCAACAAGAAAGGACGAGCCCATGACATGAGTCACAATTTATGTATTAGCATTCATGGATCTAATTCATCCTTACAGGTGGTGGTTCCTCCTGCACAGCTCCGACACAAGCCATAAAGGAAGTTGGTAATGAAGCGATGACTTCCTTTGTCCAGATATAGCTAGTGCTCATCCTCCGTGAGATTGTTGGCTCCCAAGCAAGAAGTGGTATACTATAGGTAGCATCACAAGGTGATGCAGTTGGGGATGATCATGAAGTTGATGATCATGGGGCTAATTTAGATTTATTAGTTGTGTTTATTGATGATTGGGCTAATTTGTTTAGAACTATTTGTATTAACGTAGACTTATTGATTAGTTATCCTTTCTTTGTAGAACATGTTTTGAACTTACTAATGCAATTATGATATTTTGTTGCTTTGTACAACTTATTTGCTGAGTTTTTCTGTTTGGATTAAAATATTTATACTTGTATAATTTTAAAATATACCAATTATTATTATAAAATTAATTTTGGTTGGCTAGGGAATTTCTACAGATAATTGCTAGGGAATAGCCACAGAATTGCTACGGATTAGCTACGAAATTGCTATAGATAATTTCTAGGGAATAACTACGGAATTGTTACGGATAATTGTTATGGAATAGCTACGGAATTGCTATGGATTTAGCAACATAATAGCTAGGAAATAGCTACGGTTAATTGTTATGGATTAGCTACAAAATTGCTATGGAGTTAGCAACATATAATTGCTACGGAAAATTGCTAATTACCTATGAAAATGAAGGAAGTTTTATACAAAAATTAGCTACAGATTAACTTCGAATTAGCTACAAAAATTTAAAAATTAGCTACAGATTAGGTACGAAATTTTTTGGTAGCTAATTAGCTATGAGAATTTGACTACGAACTAATTCGCAGCTATTTCGTAATTAATCTGTAGCTAATAAATTTAGGTACAGATTAACTATGGATTTTTTCGTAGCTAATTTATAAAATTCTTGTTGTGGGCGAGTCTTTTGACTAGTGCGCGTTTGGTGAGGTAAAGAATATAGTAAAGAAGGGGCGGAGGCAGATCAGAAGATTTGTGGGAGGGATTTTGACCTCAAAACACCAAACATGTTGGTGTGTTTAAGTAAAAAAACGATATCCAACATGACGCATCTACGTGAAAAACGTCATGTAGGATGGCGTTTCCATGTGAAATATGCCAAAAAGAGTAGCACATCCACGTGGAAAACACCAAGCTTGTTGGCGTTTTTCGCGTGGATGCGCCACCCTCTTTGGCGTTTTCCACGTGGAACAGAAAATAATAAAAAATGTCACGCTAACTAAAATGGTGGTAGTTTGGTATATAGTTTCAAAAGAGTGATATTTTAGTAAATAGTTTTAAAAAGTGACATTTTGATAAATAATTTTGTCATCAAGGACAGTTTAGTAAAAAAGCCTTAATCAACTTACTTAGTTTATTTAGCATCATTTATGTATAAGTATAAATGTAACTAAATTGTCAAATATAAATAAAAAATTAAATGTACTAAATCTAAGTTAGTAAATTTAATTTTTTATTTATTGTTTTTTTTTTACCAAAAGAAAGTATGAATTAGCCAAACATCATGAAATATTATATATATGCGTGTATGGGTTGGGGGGGATACATTGTCTTCAGTTCAACATTCCACCGTACAGATATTCAAAATTAGTCTTGGACATAAGATTTAGGGCATGTTTGGTTGGGATTATTTCCCAACTCAAATGTTTTTTTTTGGGGAAAAAGTTATTGTAACAATATTCTCATATATTTAGTAAAATCAGCTTCAACTTTGGCATAAAATTCAATGCATTATAAAAGTTTTTTTCATAATGCTGAAATTTTAGCTTATGATTCTAGATTATAGATTATTCCTTACACTTTGAGATGTAAATACCATTTTGTCTTCAATCAAATAATTTTTTTAATCATTCTATACCTATTTTAGTAATTTAATGTATAAAAGCGATTCTTTTTTATACTATCCAAACAAAATAGATTAGCTTAAAATCATTTTTTATCTAACATATCCAAACATAAAACTGGTTCTATTATAATCGATTATAACAAAATGCTTTTATACAATAATTAATTATTAAACTAATCAAGTTTTCACAATTATCCTAAACATGCACTTAGTGTGTGTTTGGATTAACTTATTATGTTCAAAACAACTTATAATCGAAAACTCACTTAAAGAGCTTTTGAAAAAAAAAAATCTCTAAAAAATAATTGTTTCCAAACATGCATTTAGTGGCACTATGAATTGTTTAGTAGGTTTGTATACATAACTCCTAGGCTACTTGAAATGATCCCAAGCTAAAAGATAACATTGGTTAGTGACTACATAAGCTTTTATATAACATGTTGCTTCCAAATTCCAAAAAAACAATTAAACTTACGAGCAGTCATCTATTCTACCATATGCTTTCAACCTCCTAGCAAAAAGTTTGTGAAAGAATTCTGCAATATTATCTTTACTCTATCAAGTAAGCTCTAAACAACATTCACAAAATAGTTTAGAATAAGGTAGCCAAACTTGACCTTTACAAAACCTGCACCATATTTGATTAAGTTAAATATTTTTCATGAAGTCACAAATATACTATAAGTCATATACTACATGTTGGAAAACAAAGAATAGAAAAATTAAGCCAATTAAAGGTGACCACAATTAAGGCCTACTTATTTACAAAAAGAATAACTTATAAGTACCATATACAATATGAATGGTTTCAACTCTCTTACATAGATGTGAAGGTTCTTACATATAAATATCGGTGCATGCTAGAATAAGGTAGGAGTTTTATAACTTATTTCAATTGTTTCAAAGAAAGAAAGCATCAAATAGATGTACAATTTGCAGACAAGCAACATCATGCAATAAGAAGATTTTCAACACCAATTAATCATGACTAAAATATATATATTAATCTACATCATAAAGCCGACAACAAGAATTAAACAAAAAATAGGGTAATTCATATACCTAAGTATCTTATTCAAAGTTACAACATGCATTAAGATTTCAAAATATCAACAAGTACTTTGACTGTACAAACTATAAAAAATATAGACATTAATTTATTATCTACAAACTATTTTAGTCTTGCACTTAAGCACTTATAAGAATGCTAAAAATCCAAGCCTTTAAGCAAAATAATTAAGTGAAAATCCATTGATTGTAGGCATGCTAATTAAGTTAGAAAAAATTAAGATAATTAATATAATCTTTGAAAGACTTAATCAAATGGTTTTTCACATGTGATAGCACAACACATATAGCTTCTTAAAACTGGTTGCCATTCTTCCTTACATTTCTCTTTAGTGATCATTAAAGCAAGCCTCTATCTCTTCTCTCATTTGACGCTCTTCTACTAATTGGGCTTGAAACCCTGCTAAAGTTATCAAGACCTCCTTGGTCTGACCTCTACCTTCAGTTGCCTCTCTTTGTTGTGGTGCTAGCTATTCTTGAATAGCTTCAATAGTTTTAGATTTTGTTGGCCTTGATCCTTTTCCATGTCCACAGTAATACCCTTATTTGTCCAATTATTGACTCAAAGGTTGCATTAATTATTGGAGTTGGATCTGTATCTTCCTCAATGCCGTGTAGCTTTTCATGGACAAGCTCACTAACTTTTTTCCTAAAATAAATATAAATGATAAAGTTAATTATAAAAGAGCAAATAAATAATTATCATAAATAGGCTACTAAGCAATAGAAGATTCCATTACATTAACTTGCTTAGATCCCTCGTAAACCTAATCTCTATTTTCTCTTGATATGAGTTATTTGCCATAATTGTTATAAATTATTAGGCTATTTTTCATAACTCCAGGAATGGAGTTTTTATTCCTCAATTTGGTTCGTTAATTCAATTGCTAGTCCAAGTTTTTTTTTATAGTTTTTAATAGAATTTATACCCAATTTGGAAACTTTGAGCTTATAATTACTCTTATGTTAACTTGGTTAAGATTTGGTCTCTTAACAATTAAATCTGAATATGCTAAACAACTTTGAAAAACTCATATTAATTTTGGTGATGATTTGCAGGTTTATTTGGATCATAGATTTCAAAGAGGGATCAGGCAAGAGGAATATGAGTTTAAGTGGATCATCAAGGAGGAAAAAAAAAGTAAAATATGGGATCAAGAGACCATGACTAAGCATTCCATGCTGAGGCATGTAGGTCACAACTGATAGAAGAATTTGGTCCAGAGAGGATCACACCTTTTCCATTCCTATGCGTGGCTTTGGAAACTATGAAAATGTGACAAGGTAGAGAGCTTCGTGCCTCAACATGGATTCTTCATGCCTTGGCATGAAGTTAACAAACTTATGTACGAAGATTTCCATGCCTAAGCATAATCCAACCATGCCTAGACTTGGTTAACTGACCCAAATTCGTACTTTTCACTGTGTTTTTAGACCCAGTTGATGTAATTAGTGATTATTTGGTGTTTAAACCCCATTTTAGATAGAGAAGCTCTAGTTCTTGGAGATCTATATTTAGAGAGAGAATCTCATCAAGATTGAAGATCAAGGCTTAAGGAAGAGGAGGATACTCAACCCACAAGCTTATTGTAACACCCTAACTTTTGGGTAAAAGACCGTTGTGTCCCTGTTTTGCTGTTTCTTATTTTTCTGTATGAAATACAGAAAAATAATACTGTTTGTTATTTTATTTGGTCGTTTTACATAATTTGTTTCGATACAGTAAAATAAAAATTTTATCAAATTACTGTTTTAAATTTTTCTCGTAATATATATGCCTATATATATACTTTGGATATTTTATTTGAACGTTTTTGGATGATTAGCTACATTGTGGGAAAAAATGGGAAAATGACCATTACGTCCCGAATGTGCTATTTTTGCTGTTTTTGCTGTTTTTAATTGTTTTCTACTTGATACAGTGCTCAATATTACTGTCTATGATTTTATATGGACTTTTTGTGTGATTTGCTCCGGGGTAGGAAAATAATATTTTTCCGGACCGGGAAAATCTGTTTTTAATTATTCAGAGGCGGGGGATCTTACTAAACCCAATTCTGAATGAGCCTAAAATTAATCTTTTAATTTTTAGGATTTACTCACAAATAAAATAATTTTATATTATTATAATATTATTTTATTAGTCAAGACAAATAAGTGACAATGACCCGAAATATTTTGCGGGACCCATGTTTAGTCATCAAGTGCTGTACACGTGGACCAATGAGGAGCTGGTCAAAATTGGTGGCTATGACTCATCGCAACGGGCCAATAGGACGATGACACATGGCGTGACACCTCAAAGATCATGACTCACCAGCTTCTAGAAGGTTCCATAAGTGGTGACTCACCAGTGACTCACCATGATGACTCGCCCGATTCCGAAGCTTCTCCGATGACTCAAAGATGTCGACTCGTCATGCCGACACGCCCAATGATGCGGTCGGACTCACCGATGACTCGCCGTCGACTCATCTCGCTCTAGAAAATATCTACGCTGACTCGCCATGTTGACTCACCCGTTCTAGAAAATTCCACGATGACTCATCATACTAACTCATCGTAGTGAGTCACATGTTCTAGAAATTTCTCTTTGATGACTCGCTTTATGACTCATTAAGGGTAATCAGTTGAAAAAAATGATCAATAATAATTGCTACTCTGTTAGTCTAAAATAAAAATCTATGTATATTTTATTACCCATTGGACAATATATACTGACTTTATAAACAGTAATTATTGTATAATTATTGTCTATTGGTTAAAGTATGTTAGAAAATATACAATGTGCACCAATAGGAATTGGTCAACAAAAATAGCAACCAATAGGAATCAAGTTAGTAAATGTTTAACTAATGTAATTTAGTCAATAAAAATGGCTTGACTCTTTAAGGACCAATAGGAAGCAAGCTATCAAATGAGTTTGGACTTCTTGAATTTGAATGGTTCTACGTAAAGGAGGAAAGAGCAATTTGCTCTAATAGCCAAATTCACAAAGTGAAGTTTACGTAGAAAGCTTTAGGAAATTCATTTAGAAAGCCAAATTAACCAAATAAAGACTAGTCAACATTGGTTTCTTCTCTTTGATTTCATTCTACGGCAAAGCAATTTGTGTGAAGCTAATATTTCCATTCAATTCTTCCTATCTTTCAATTAAATTCATCAAGTGAGACCAAGTCAATTTTGGTGGCTTCTCTTCACTTGTATCTACGGCAATTGCATGCTTTGGGAAAGCAATTATTGCATTTCAATTCATTCTTCTCTTCATGCTTCTACGGCAATGCATGATTTAGGGATACAAATATTATATTTTATTTCATTTTTATTCCTATGCATTTACAACCATGCATTTGGAGGAAGCAAAACCAAATATCATTATCACCTACTCTCAAAGTGATCCACGGCAAGTCATGCTTAGTGGAAGGAAATCTCACTTTGTCTTCATTTTTTTCCTATATTCTAAATCATCTCACGGCCAAAGCTATCTCACTTGTCTTCATTTGTCAAAGTCTTCATCTTTTCTCCAAAAGCTATCAAACAATTAAACCTCTCAAATATTTCTTCTCTTTTCTTCTCTAAACCTCACGGCCTCTTCACTCTTTTCTATCATTCACTTTTCTATAATTCTAAACTACCTTATTTCTTGCTTCTTTACTTCATTTCAAGACCCTTTGTAATTGAAACCTAAGCCTAAATCTTCCATTTTCTATCATGTTCTTCAAAGCTTAAGTTTGAAGCCTTGAAGGTAGGGTTATTTAATTTTCATGTTTCTATCCATTTCAAAATTTTGATCATGATTTTAATCCATGATTATTGTAGTTTAGAGCCTTAGGTATTAATATTGTATGTTTTCTTTGATTTTCAAGAAGCTCTTGGTGAAGAAGATTGGCTTGAAGGAGACATACAAGGAGCTTGGAGGTTCTTCAAGAGGTAAGAGGGAGATTACCCTCATCAACCATGTGTTGGTGGTGAGGAATGTTTGTGGTTGTGGTGAAGAATCCATAAGGATTCACTCACTTGATTGTTTATAGTTTTTCCTAATTGTGATTGATTATGTGTGTAAATTATTTATGTGTTTATTACTTGTGTGTTTGTTAATTTTGTGTTTGTTAGTAGGTTGTTGTGTATTTGTTAGTAGCCTTCTTATTTGATGTTTGTAATAAATTGCATGTCTACAAGCTTTGATAATATTGCACGTGTTAGAAATGCATGATAAAATATAGGATATGAATAATATGTCAAGGATTGTATGAGTGTTCCAAAGAACACACTAACAAGGCTCACGGCCATGATCCAAATGGGGAACCAAAATGTTCTCTTAATTTTCTTAAAATGTGATTTAATTAACCTAGGAGAATTGGTAAGATATCCATTTATTTAGATCAAGAAAAATGAATTTGGAAATCAAATGGCATAACCTTATATTTTCGGCCAACATGTCTAACTTCAACACTTTGATTTCTAAAACTATTTTCTAGAGTAATGATTTAATCAATGTAGACAATACAAGAGATTTAACATGTATTTAGAAGGTGAAAAATAATTTGGAAATCAAATGCAAAGTTTTTATCAAATTCGGCCAACATGCCAAATTAGATATTCATGATTTCTAAAATTAATTCCAAGCTATTTTCAATCAAGAAGAAGCAATACAAGTTAAAGTAAATTTTCTACAATGAGTTTTAAAGAAATAAAGTGGTTAGAATTAAGTTTAAGAGGTTAATACTAATGATTTTTACTGTAAGAAGAAATATAGTAGCTTTATAAAATTTCTAACGTATAGCTCCCCATGTGTTTTGAAGCACGTTAGTAATTTTCAAAAGTGTAATTAATTGGTTGTAATAAAAATAAAAGGAGTTTTGACAGTAAACCTAGAAAACCATTATTATAATTTTTTTCTAAATCAAATACTGTCAATTTTTATTAAAAACAGACAAATAAAATGCGTAAAAGATGAGCAAAAGATAGTATACGCTATGAAAAATATTCTACGTAATTTAATAGTACTAAATATTATTTCTGTTTGTTCTAAACAGTTATTTTCAGGAAGTTGGACAAGAAAACGATTTAAAAATCTTACGCGATTGAGAAAACGTATTAAAAATTCTACGCGATTTTGAAAATAGTAAAATATATTTACGCGATTTATAAATGTTTGTAAAAACGACGGAATTGTGAAAATGCGATAAAATTTCTACGCGATTGAACGTTAACTTTTATTTTTTTCCTTGTCGGAAAATGTGAACCCGTATGTGTTTTCTTTATATATATATTTGTTGCCATGAGGGCAAGCTTTCGCTGTCGAGAAAATGTGAACCCGTACAGGCTTTATATATTTTTATCTCTTGAGGATATTTTCGTAATTTTCTTATCTTTGGTTTATGTGTGGCGTTTATGCCAATTTTGGTGGATTGATTGACGAGGTGAATCACATCGTATTGTCGGTGCGATAAGCGTAGTGTGGTTCGAAATTGAATGGACTTGGAGGCATTAGTGTGCATAAATCCATATGTGGACAGTTGGTTGCTCTTCTCTTATTGGTAAAATGGCAACACACTAGTGGACTCGACACACACTATACTTAATCGAGATCTGGTGAAGTCTAATAGTACATTGCCTGTAGTGCCACAACGTGAGACCGTGAACTACACCACGCCTTGGATGGTGGATTCCATGTGACGTGGGGCTATAGACACAACGTAAGACAGTGCAATAGTTTGGTTGGGCAGCCGTGGTACTAGAGGATTTTGCGGGTCGTTCCCTCTGATGTCTGTGTTTATGTGGTTTAGCTCCATGGAGTAGGATTGTGTCTTGTTGTATATGTTGATATGTGGTGCATTGTTATCTTTTATTTGTTATTTTTATCTATTATCTTTTATTTGTTATTTCTTTTATTTGTTATTTTTATATGTTATCTTTTATTCATTATCTTTTATTTGTTATCTTTTATCTATTATATTTTTATTTGTGATTTTTATTTGTGATTTCTATCTCGTGATTTTTATCTGTGACCTTTCATTTGTGATATTTCATTGTTATGACATTTGATCTTTCTTTTATATTGTACTCCATGATATTTTATATGGTATGAATTGTTATATCTATCCTGATAATGTTATTGTTGTTTATTTTATTAGGTTATATGCATATTAGAAATATTTGTAAATTGATAACATGACTATAATTGTGATATCTGTGTGTATGGAATGACTTTGTCATTCGAATCATTCTTTGCTACCGTACTGGTATTGGTGAAAGGGGATCTCACCTCTTTACTGTATTGTTGTGTTGTGTTGTGTTGTTAAAATCGTATAGTAGGCGGAGTAAACCTATTGGAGGCCATATTTTGAAGATGGTGACGGCGTCGAAGAGTGACCTTCAGACTTCAACAGGATGTAGTTGGTGGAGACATGGATCTAGTAGGTTGGGTTTTTCTCGTTAGTGTTATTACAGTGCTATTAGTAGTAACCTTCATTAGGTTTGCTACTGTTTCTCTGAGTCTGTAAATTACATGTTTTACTTCTATAATGAATATTTGGTGGTACTTATATTATGTGTATTAATTAATTCAATTTAATTTCGATTTTTCTTATAATTTTTGGTAAGTCTATATTTCCGAAAAAAATGAAATTTTAAAATTCATCTTTTAGAATTCAAAGTTTTAATAAAATAATTTCATTTGGTTTTATGTTTTATTTAAAAATGTGACGTCCTACGGAGGGTGTTACACTTATCCTTCTTAATTTTTCTTATCTTTTTTTCTCCTTAATCTTTGTATTTTTAATAGGTTTTTTTTTGTATAGATGGGTCTATTGATTTATATGGATTTCAAAACTTCTAACTAGGAGATCTTTTGGATCCCACTATGAATTTAGGTCATTGTAGATTTTCTATGAGTATTGTTAATGAATGTCTTCTTGCTTACCCAATTCTATACTTAATTCATACAATTGCTTTATCACTAACTACTTTGGGGCTTTTCCTAGAAGTAGATATAGGAATAGGAAAATGGGACCATGGTTTTGGGTATTGCATGTTCAACTTCACTTGCATGGGTTGGGTATGTTGATTAGCAAATGAGATGGACACATACCCATTAACCATGCATAGCTTATGTTCGAAACAAGTGATTAAAGAGCATAAAATTATTCTACCTCACATGGAAACATAGTGATTCATGTGATTAATGTTAATTCAAGTGACTTAGACATAGACATTTAGAATAATTGTTGTTTCAACTAACAATGTGGATGCATTAACATTTACTTGTGTGATTTGCTTAATCCAAGTGAAGTAGTGGGTGAAGAAAAACACCCTAAGTGTTTAACCATTGTCATCTCTTTAAACTTGGTGTGTTTTATTTGGATTTCTTTAACTTATGTAATTTTTCTATTTGTTCTAAATTGTGTGTTCTTAAGCTTGAACAACGTAATTATCTAATCATTAATATATTCACTCAACCAAATCCCTTGGGGGCACAACACTCGTTACTCACTCATTATTGCTTATGTGGCCCATACATTTGCAGATACCCAAACACTTTTCCTGACTCTGGATTCCTTTACTCACACATAACTCAACTAAATACGATAAAAAAAAAACTCAAGCATAACACAAATTAGTAAGGTAAAATAATTTATCACCTTGTCATAACTAACACATTGCAATGTTTTTCAGCCACAACAATGGTTTATGAATTGTTTTGCCTTGTTTCTCTTATTTCTTTGACTAACTCTCTACCACAAATAAAATTTTCTCCATGATTATTTTCTTACTATGAGAAATTCATATGTTGAACCCTATTTATTGCTTAGTGATAGCAATATTATGATTACTATAAAACAATGAAGATGAGTTTTGATGATAACAAACATGGAGATGATGAAGACCAAGTCCAAGATCTTCAAAGATTAACTTTAGGACTTAGGGTCTTTTCTTGTACGGAGCTCTTACTGGATATCTCATTATTTATTTTTTTAAAAGATCTAAAAACCTGTTCCTTATAAATTAAACTAAAGTTTTAATATGGTTTTTAAAAGATCAAAAGATTTTAGACATTCGGAAATCACCTGGGTAGTTTTCTAAAGGCCTTCAAATGATTTTCTAACAGGGGTATTCGAATAACCCCCAAAGGTATTCGAATAACCTGTTACGTTTTTCTTGTTTTCAAACAGAAGTATTCGAATAGCACACCAGGCATTTGAATACAAGATTTCTTAAAATCTGTTTTCAAATGTGAGGTATTCGAATAACCCATGTGGTATTCGAATATACCTGATTACAAAAAATTGTTTTTAAACATAAGTATTCGAATAACATAATAAGTATTCGAATAACTTCTTTTGAACTGATTTTACAAGCCGTTTTAAACATAGGTATTCGAATAACCTTATAGGTATTCAAATAACTCCCTGCAAAATTACTTTTTACTAAACAGTGGTATTCGAATAACTATGTTGGTATTCGAATAACCCACGAATCCTGTTTTAGAAAGAAATAAACATATTTCGAAATCAAATATGTATTTAATGCTTCCGGCGGGCATTTTTGCTCAAAGGCTCTATAAATAGAGACCTTGGGTCTCTTCTGCAAGCCCCGAAAAATCTGAATTATTTTAGCTTGTGTTAAAACGTGATTTACAATTTTCTCTTTTATTTTTTGTGTTCTTTTGCTAAAATTCTGAGATATCCTTAGAGAGCTCTATAGTGCTTCAATTTGTTTTACTTGCTCTTTGTGAGAGTTTCTCTTCATCTATTTTGTGTTGTATTTCTGAGAAGGTGAGATATCCCTCAAAGGCTTTGTAACAAGGGTGAGGTATCCCTTGAAGGTTTGTGTAAGGGTGAGGTATCCCTGACAGTTTGAGGCTTTAGCATAAGGGTAGAATTTTCCTATGTGTGAAAAGTGCTCTTAATTGTAAAGGTCACAAGCACCTGTTTTAAGCTTATCTTAAATAGTGAAAAATCTTGAACTGTGTTTCGAGGACTGGACGTAGGGTACAAGTGGTTGGTTGTCGAATCAGGATAAATATCGTGCCTGCTTTTCTTATCCTTAATCTTTTATTTATCTATATTCATTTTATTATCTCTTGTAATTTATTTATTGGTTGTTTTTCTTCTCTTCCTTTATTTTTACGCCATTTTAATATTTTATTTTTGGCATATTTAATTTATTTACGCTTTTGCGAAAAGAATTTGATACTCAATTCACCCCCCTCTTGAGTACTGGAAGCCACTTGGTAACAAATGGTATCAGAGCAAGACTATTGTATAAAGAGCTTAGCTGCTTCAAAAGAACATGACTTCCTCTAATGGCTTTTCAGAGGGATCTTCCATAAATCGACCACCCTTTTTCAATGGGGATGGTTACGCATATTGGAAGGAAAGAATGAAAATCGTCATCGAAGCTATTGATCTAGATGTGTGGGATGTTATCGAAAACGGCGCATATATACCTACACAAGTAGTCGATGGTGTAAAAACTGAGACTTTTAGAAGTGATTGGTCTGATGAGGATAAAAGAAAAGTTCAATATAATTTGAAAGCTAAAAACATCATTACCACTGCCTTGGGGTATGATGAATTTTTCAGAATTTCAAATTACAAAACTGCTAAAGAGATGTGGGACACTTTACAAGTTACCCATAAGGGTACTAGTGAAGTTAAGAGGTCGAGAATCAATTCTCTTACTCGTGAATATGAATTATTTAGAATGAACTAAGGAGAAAGCATTCAGGAAATGCAAAAGAGGTTCACCCACATCATAAATCATCTTGCATCTTTAGGAAAGAATTTTTCTAACGAAGATTTAATTAACAAAGTGCTAAGATGTTTGAGTAGGATTTGACAACCCAAGGTAACAGCCATATCAGAATCAAGGGTCTTGTCAACTATGACATTAGCTACCTTTTTTGGAAAACTCTATGAACACGAACTGGAGTTGAATAGACTAAGCCAAAGTGAAGAAAATGATAAGAAGAAAAATGGCATAGCTCTCAAAGCCACTGCCTCAGCAATTGATGAAGATGAAGATGAGGATGGAGAAAGCATTGAAAACATTGAGCTAAATGAAGAAAAACTTAGCCTTACAGTTAAGAAATTCAGTAAGTTTCTCAGAAAGAAGGGAAACCAAAGAAGATCACCTTTTCCTCCAAAGAAAACTCATCATAAGTGGGAAGGTTCAACTTCAACTCCAACTTGCTACGAGTGTGGAAAATCTGGACACATGAAAATGGAGTGTCCAATTTACCAAAAGAGGATGGAGAAATTTGAAAAGAAACCCTTCAAGGAGAGAAAGGGAAGAAGAGCCTACATAGCATAGGATGATAACGACATGGATTCAACTGATAGTTCGGATAGCGAATAAGCCCATCTATGTCTTATGGCCAAAGGAGAAGAAGAAGAAGAAGAAAGCGACAATGAGGTAAATTCTGATTTATTATCTTCTTATAATGAATTACAAGATGCCTTTGAAGAACTATATGATGAATCACTAAGGCTCACTAAATTAATCTCTTCTTCTAAGAAAACAATTTCTTCTCCAGAAAATCAAATTCTTATTTTAAATAAAGAAATTAAAGAATTAAAAATTGAAAATGAAACTTTGGGAATTATTGATGCATGCACATCTCATTCTTCACATGCTTCTACATCTTCATCTTGTTCTTCATGCCATTTGCTTGAAAAAGAAATTGAAGACTTAAAGAACACTCTTGCTAAATTCACCTTTGGAAGGGATAATTTAAATATTTTATTAGGAAAACAAAGGGTTATTTTTCAAAAAGCTAGAATAGGCTATAATCTGAAAAATCAACAAAAATCTTATAAAAATTTCTTTGTGCATTCAAGTACTTCAAGTAGTCCTTTTATTAAATGTTTCTATTATGGAAAGAAAGGACATAGTACATCAACATGCAATGCAAGGAAAAACATTAATACAAAAATTGGGACAAATATGGTTTGGGTTCCAAAGGGTACTATGCCCAAAACTGACATTCAAGGACCCAAGAAAATTTAGGTACCAAAAGTTAAAAATTAAAATTGCGTTGTAGGTGTGCTTGAAGGCAAAGAGCTCAAATTGGTATCTCGATAGTGGATGCTCCAAGCACATGACTGGAGACAAGTCAAAATTCTCATTCCTTATTCCTAAAACTCATGGACATGTAACCTATGGGGATAACAACAAAGGAAAGATTCTCGGAGTTGACAAAGTCGGTAAGAGTCCGAACTCCTCTATTGATAATGTATTGCTTGTTGAAGGTTTGAAACATAACTTGTTTAGTGTCAGTCAATTATATGATAAAGGAAATAGAGTTATATTTTATTCAAATTGTTGCATAATTGAAGATAAAAATGACAAGATGTTAAGTTTATTAGTCATAGAGTTAATAACATTTATATGATTAGTCTTGATGATATATCTTCAAGTGATGTGAAATGCTTTTTAAGTAAGGAAGATGAGTCTTGGTTATGGCATAGGAGAATTGCTCACATTCACATGAACCACTTAAAAAAGTTAGTTTCTAAAGAACTAGTAATTGGACTACCTAAGCTCAATTTTGAAAAAGATAAATTGTGTGATGCATGTCAAAAGAGAAAACAAGTAAAGGTCTCTTTTAAAGCCAAAAACATTGTTTCAACTATTAGACCTTTACAACTTTTGCACATGGATCTTTTTGAACCATCTAAAACTATGAACTTTGGTGGGAATTACTATGCGTTAGTGATTGTGGACGATTTTTCTTAATTTACATGGACTTTATTTCTTTCTCAAAAAAATGATATATTTCTAGCTTTTAAGAAACTTGCCAAAGTTATCCAAAATGAAAAAGGTTTTTCAATTACATCCATAAGAACTGATCATGGCGGTGAGTTTGAAAATCATGTTTTTAAAACTTTCTGTGATGAACATGACATTAAGCATAATTTTTCTGCCCCTAGACCTCCACAACAAATGGAGTTGTAGAAAGGAAAAATCGATCTTTGGAAGAAATGGTTAGAACTATGCTCAATGAGGTTTCTCTTCCTAAGTATTTTTGGGCGGATGCGGTTAATACCGCGTGTTATGTAATGAATAGAGCCCTTATAAGGCCGATTTTAAAGAAAACCCCATATGAGTTATGCAAGGGAAGAATGCCTAATGTCTCACATTTTCATGTTTTTGGATGCAATGTTTTGTTTTGAATAATGGAAATGACAACTTAGGAAAGTTTGATGCTAAGTCTGATGAAGGTATATTTCTAGGCTATTCTATTCATAGCAAAGCTTTTAGAATTTATAATAAAAGAACTATGACAATTGAAGAATCCATTCATGTTGCATTTGATGAAACTAATCCAAATGGATCGAGAAAGAAATTTGTTGTTGATGAAGTTGCAGAAGCACTGGCAAAATCACATTTGAACAACAAGGAAAAAAGGAAACAAGAAGAGGATTCTCCAAATCAAGAAGGATCATAAGTCATAGACCTTCCTAAAGAATGGAAGACATCAAGACACCACCCTCTTGACTCCGTGATAGGTGATATCTCAAAGGGGGTAATTACTAGAAACTATCTTAGAAATGCATGTAATCACTTAGCCTTTGTTTCTCAAATTGAATCTAAGGATATAATTGAAGCTTTTGATGATGAACATTGGATCTTAGCTATGCAAGAGGAATTAAATCAATTTGAAAGAAACCAAGTCTGGGAATTAGTTCCTAGGCCTAATGATCATCCTATAATTGATACTAAATGGGTTTTTAGAAACAAACTTGATGAAAATGGCTTGATAACAAGAAACAACGCTAGATTAGTTGCAAAAGGTTATAATCAAGAAGAAGGAATATATTATGAAGAAGCCTATGCACCTGTAACTAGATTAGAAGTCATTAGAATGTTACTTGCATATGCTTGCATCATGGATTTCAAGCTATATCAAATAGATGTTAAAAGTGCTTTTCTAAATGGTTTTATTCAAGAGGAGGTATATGTTGAACAAACTCCTGGTTTTGAAAATCATGAACTACCTAACTATGTTTTTAAACTTAAAAAGGCCTTGTACTACTTAAAACAAGCTCCTAGAGCTTGGTATAAAAGGTTGAGTAAGTTTCTTTTAGAAAATGGTTTTTTTAGAGGAAAAGTTGATACTACCCTTTTCATCAAAAACAAAAAGCATGATATTCTCCTTGTACAAATATATGTGGATGATATTATCTTTGGTGCTACTAATGAATCCCTTTGCAAAGATTTTGCTAAGTCAATGCAGAATGAATTTGAAATGTCAATGATGGGAGAACTTAATTTCTTCCTTGGGCTTCAAATTAAACAAACAAAAGAAGGGGCATTCATAAGTCAAACTAAATACTGCAAGGAACGGCTCAAAAAGTTTGAAATGGATAATGCTAAGCACATGGCTACACCAATAAGCACATCTTGCTATTTGGATAAAGATGAATGAGGTAAATCTGTAGAAATAACGAAATACAGAGGTATGATTGGATCTCTTCTTTATCTTACTGCTAGTAGGCCAAATATTATGTTTAGTGTTTGCATGTGTGCTAGATATCAGGCTAACCCTAAGGAATCTCATCTAAGTACTGTTAAAAAAATAATGAAATACCTAGTGGGCACTTCATAAATGTGTTTGTGGTACCCTAAGGGTGCCTCATGTAGCCTAATAGGATATTCCAATTTTGATTTTGCGGGATGCAAAATGGATAGGAAGAGTACTAATGGGACATGCCACTTGCTTGGTAGCTCTTTAGTTTCTTGGCATAACAAGAAACAAAATAGTGTGGCTTTGTTTACCGTTGAGGCTGAATATGTTACAGCCGGGAGTTGTTGTGCTCAAATTCTATGGATGAAGCAACAACTTCTAGACTATAGTCTTCAGTTTGATCACATCCTGATAAAATGTAACAACACTAGTGCAATAAACCTCTCTAAGAATCCCATTTTGCATTCTATAACAAAGCATATAGAGATAAGACATCATTTTATCAGAGATCATGTACAAAAAGAAGACTGCATTCTTGAATTTGTTGAAACAGCTAAGTAGCTCGCAGATATTTTCACTAAACCCCTAGCAAAATAAGCATTCTTTTATATTCGAGGAGAATTGGGCATAATTGATTAATCCAACATATAATTACTTGTAATTATTTGCTTAATTATGAATTTATCTTTCTTGAATTATTACTGACTTGAGCGTCGGAGATATCCTGAAATTTTTGTTGCAGGTACTCCATCAAAAGGTAAGTTTTCGTCACTCAAAATATATTTATGTACTTGATAAATATTCTTTCCTGTTAAAGTTAATCGAATACCTCCCTTTGGTATTCGAATACCATTGCTTTTGTACGTGTGAATCTGTGATTTTCTGACAGGCTTATTTGAATAGACCTATGGCTATTCAAATAACCATACATCAGTACAGCATTCTTGTGTTTTTATAAGCTGGTGTATTCGAATAACTAAGTAGTTATTCGAATAACCTTATACATATCAATATCAGTGCTTCTCATATGTTTCTGGAGTATTCGAATAGGTTCCAATATATTCGAATACATGCTCTTGCCTTGTTTGCTTTACTGTGGTGGGTATTCAAATACAGGAATAGGTATTCGAATAACCCATGGCTGGGAGCCAAGCCAAACTGGCCAAGTTATTTGAATAATTGTTAGGTTATTCGAATACCTCCTATGTAACGCCCCAATTTTTAGAAAATATTCTGAATGTGCTGTTTTCTGTTTTTCATGCTTTTGTATGAATGACCGCTGTGTCCCTATTTTTCTGTTCTTGAATTTTGTATGAAAACAACTACGATAATACAGGTTCAAATTTTATTTGATCGTTTTACGTAGTTTGCTTCGAGACGGTAAAATAAAAATTTTTCTGAGCTACTGTATTAATTTTTCTGAAAGATATACAGCTAAATAATACTGCTGGATATTTTATTTGAACGTTTTGGACGATTACCTACGTTGTGGGAAAAAACGAGAAAATGACCGTTACGTCCCGAACGTACTGTTTTCTCTGTTTTTGTCTGTTTTTAATTGTTTTCTTCTTGATTTAATGCCAGAAAATACTGTCTGTGATTTTATATGAACTTTTTGTGTGATTTGCTCCGAGGCAGAAAATAATATTTTCCGGCCGGGAAAATCTTATTTGATTATTTAGAATTGGGGGATCTTACTTAACCCGATTCTGAATGAGACTAAAAATAATCTTTTAATTTTTAGGATTTAATCACAAATAAAATAATTTTATATTATTATAATATTATTTTATTAGTCAAGATATGTTTTAGTGACAAAGTGGACCCGAAAATATTTTGCGGGACCCACAATTAGCGTAACGGTTAGATCGGTAGCTTAAATAATCACCGTAAAATTTAGTAGAACTTTCCGAAACAGTGACTCACTAGGCGACTCAAGAGCATTTATTACGCAGTGTGACTAAGCCATGTGAGTCACCGGAACCAACCAATGAGAATTAAGCTTGCTCACCAAGGCTTGATCTTAGCCTTTGATTCATCCAATGGCTTGATGAAGCCAAGCAAGGTGCCCACCTTGCACCCCACATCATGTTCACGGCCAAGAGGCCTTAGGAGACAAAAATCACTTTCATCTTCATCACTTTTCTCTCTTCTCTCTCATCAAGAACCCTAGCCACCATTCTTGTCCATTTTCTTCACCATATTCGGCCAAGCTCATTTCCTAACCATCCAACCATCCAAAAATTTTTCTAACCAAGTTTCCTTAATCTAAACACCATTCTAAGAACCTTTGTAGTTGGGAGTTTCTTCAAATTCTTCCATCTAAGGCTTGGAAACCAACCTTGAAAGTTTTACCTAGAAGGTGAAATTTCATGCTTTTCTTTTCTCTCTTCTTTTTCAAAGTTCTAAGCCATGATTTTTCCATGGTTTAGCTTCTTTTTCATGGTTAGTAACATGTAGGTTTTGTTTGAAATTTTTAGGTGTTTGGTGGAGTGAAAACCGTGACCTAGGAGGTGAGAAAGCAAGCTTTTTGTCTTCATTTAAGGTAAGAGGAAGACAATTCTTATCATCCCTTGATGGTGGTAAGAAGATGGGTTGTTTGTAGAATCCATAAGGATTCGGTTGTGGTGTGTTCATTGATGTGTATTTGTTAATTTTTGTGGTTGCTAGTAGCTTAAGTGTTATGTGTTAGTAGCTTTCTTATTTGGTAATTGTAATAATTTTGCATGTCTAATAGCTTTTGATTGTATGTCTATAAGCTTTAAATTAGGTTTATGTGTTAGAAATATTTTGCATGTGTTAGAGATATAAATGCATGTGTTAGAGATATAAATGCATGTGTTAGAATTGTATGATAAGGTTTAGGATGTGAATAACATGTGTAAATTTGCATGAGTGTTCCAAAGAACACATCCAATAGCTCACGGCAATGCCAAAGTGTGAGGACCAAAATGTTCTCTTCATTTTTTCCTAAAGTGCAACTTAATTGATTAGGAGAAATAAGAAGGTTTCAAATTGTTTTGATCCAAGAAAAGGAATTTAGAAATCAATTGGTAAAGATTTAGTAGATTTTGGGCCAACATGCCTAAAGGATTTATTTGATTTAAAATCATTATTTTATAACATGATTTAATGAACTTAGATAAGATAATACCTTTGATATGATTTAGAGATCTAATGAAAAAGTTTTAACAAAATTCGGCCAACATGCCACTATAGGTAATTATGACTTCTAAAACTTGATTCCAAACCTTTTTCAATCAAAACAAAACAATACAAGTTAAGAAGAAATTTTCTATAATGATTTTTGAAAGAACCAATTGATTAGAAGTAAGTTTAAAGGGTTAAAATTCATAAGTTTATCATTAGGAAGGAAATACAGTAATGTTAAGAAATTTTCTAACATATAGCTCACTTTAGGTTTTGAAGCATGTTAGAGATTTCAAAAAGAATTTAATGAAATGGTTAAAAAATTAGGTAAATAGAAATTTTATGGAAAATTTAGAAAACCATTATTATAAGTTCATAAACAAAATACTGTCAATTTTTAGTAAAAATGAACCTATAAGATAGTAACAATATCCTAATGACAGTATGCGGTATGAAAAATTATTCAACGTAGTTTAAATGTACTAAGTACTATTTCTATCTGTTTAAACAAGAATTTTAAAGGCATTCGAATAAGAAAATGATTTAAAAATCCTACGCGATTGAGAAAACGTATTAAAAATGCTACGCGATTTTAAAAACAGAAAAATATCCTTACCCGATTTTTAAACGTTTGTAAAAACGACGAGATTTCAAAAACGCGATAAAATTTCTACGCGATTGACCGTTACTATATTTAATTTTCACTGTCGGGAAAATGTGAACCCGCATGTGCTTTTGAGGTTATTTCTTGCCGGGGAAAATGTGAACCCGCATGTGCTTTCTCGCGCCATTGAGGGTATATTTTTATCTTAAGGGCATTTTCGTAATTTCATATATTTGGAATTATGTTTTGTCTTTATACCAATTTTTGGTGTTTTGGTTGACGAGACAATCATCACATCGTGTTGTCGATGCGATAAGTGTAGTGTAGTTTATTGTTCTAATAAACTTGGAGACTTTAGTGTACGGGATCCCACATGACAGCTTGGTAGCTCCGCCGGGCCGTGGTAAACCGACAAAGACACTAATGTACTCGACATTCACTATATTTAATCGAGGTTTGTAAAGTCTAGTAGTACATTGCCTATAGTGCCACAACGGGAGATCAGAACTATACTACGCCCGGATGGTGGATTCCCGTGTCGTAGGCTATCGACGCAAACGTGTGATCGCGTAATAGTTGGTTGGCGCCGTGGTACTAATAGATTTTGCAAGTCATTCTCTCTGATATCTGTTTGGGTTTAGCTCCATGGAGTAGGGTTGTGTTTTGGTGTATTTGATTTTATCTTGGATAATATTCCATTTTTCTCTATTTATCTTTATCTGGTAACATCTTGGATGTTTTCATATTTTCTCTATTTGTATTTATCTGATAATTTTTATGTTAGTTGTCTATTTCTTATCTTATTTTATCTGTGAGATTGATTTATCTGTGTGAATTTCTTTATTTGTGTTATATCTGTGATGTTCTGAAACACTAGGATATTTAATATGTATTACTGTTATAGCTTCTTCGTATTGTATGAACTGTGTAGTTGTTATTTGTCGTCTTCTTATTGGCCATGTTGCGATGATTTTATGTTGTCTTACCTCTTTATTGTATGTGTCTCTTGTCTATTTTTATGCAAATTTTAGGATTTAAAATTTTATGCGGTAAAGAGTTTGAAGAGGAAGAAGAGGAACAACCTCTTGAGATCGTGTACCCGAGGAAGAGGAAGGTCGGTCAAGCAAGCCGACGATCGCTTTACGAAAAGAACCATCCGATCATCCATACCCTCCGGATTGATCGTGTGGGGATGGCGACGCCTTTTTTAGCATTTTTGGGATTCATAGAGCTGGTATTCCATGGAGGTGATCTGGCTTGGCATTTACGAGGAGATCGTGCTTCGTTACCTATGCCGGACGTATGACCGTGATTCTACGTCATCGGTTTGATGGAGATCCGATTGCGACGACGACATTATTTCTCGCACTTAGAGTTACCCTTATCCATTAGGCGTTATTGGGGTGCTTTGAAAACCCCGAGCCTAGTGAGATAAGCATCGTATCGACCGCGCGATCCCGTTATCGCCGTGTGTCGAGACATCCGGGATATCTATCTCCCGATGATCATTTTCAGATCGATGCAGAGTGATCCATCTGAGGATTAGATAACCATGATGTTTTTTTTGGGCGCGTCAGCGTATGTCTGTATATATTGACTCTTTTATTGCTTTCTTTACTGTTTTTATTTAAATAGTTGTTGACTTAGTTGTAAATTATTTGTACAAAGGTATAACTTAATCATATGTATATTATCGCATAATGAAGTTTTTTTTATCTCGTATTTTCCGCATTATCTTTTTATTACATATTTCTGTCTATCAGGAATTATTTTTACAACCCGTAATAATTTTAACAAATATTCCGCAACTTGGGTAGATTTTATTTCTATTTATTTTATTTTCTTTTATGTGTGACATCCTCAAAAGGGGTGTTACATCCTATATGAAGGGTGCGTCCTTTTGGCTTTCCCAACGGATTTATTCAAATACAGCTCATGGTATTTGAATAGATTTGGGGTCTGCTTTATATACCTCCTTTGTGCCCGTACTCCATCTTTCTCTTTTTTCTCCTATTTCAAACACTATTTATTTCCCTCATTTCTCAGTTTCTCTCCATTTCTGAACCTGTTGACCTCCCCCCTCTCTTACATTTTTTTCATCTCTCCCAACATCTCCCCTCCATCAATGGCATTATCTTCTTCTCGCCCCAAACGTCCTCGCACGATGACGGCTCCATGCAACAACCCGCTGGACCATTGAAGGCTCTCATCCAATGAGCAAGAGCTTGGTCGCTTCATTATCCATTTCCGGGAGCATAATCTGGTACAACCAAAGTACCTCAACTTGGGGTTCTTTGAAAAAGAAGGTGGTTTTGACTTTCTGAACCTGTTGAACCATCAAGGCATACTTTGGTTCTACTCTTACAAAGCTGTTCTCTATCCTGATTTAGTGAAGATGTTCTGGTGTAACCTGAAGATCGACGGTCAGGACCTTCACTCTGACGTCAGTGATCAACACATCGTGATCCCCCCTGGATTGGGAACAGCTCTTTGGCTTACAGTTTGATGGACGCTTCTTTGAAGAAGATGCGATCATATGTCTCCAGGACTTCAATAAGAACAGAGCAATAGAAGACGTTTTGAGACCTGGGTTGGCATTACCTTCGACTCAAAAGGGAGTCAAAGGAGGCATGATGAAGAGCCAGGACAGGCTCCTATATTATGCTTATGCCCACATCCTAGCTCCTAGAGGTGGGAACTACGCCTACCTGAGTGAAGATGATGTGTTCATGTTGTGGATCTTGAAGAAAGGATACCAGATTAACTGGCCCGTCTTCATCATGAAGCATATGATGAGGGCCAAAGGTAAAAAGCGGTCTGAGCTACCCTATGCAGTGATCATCACTGCCTTCCTAGGCAAGTATCCTTAGATATCGAAAACTGAGCGAACAACTCTGTTGACTCATCATCATGTGTTTGGCTCTTTTACTTTGAACAAAATGAAGATGATCAAGACCGATGAAGGCTGGGTGTTCCCAGTTGAAGTGGAAGATGATGAGGACGAACCTCAAGGCGAACCTGCTGATCCTGCTGCCCTTACTGCCTTTGCAGCCCCTACTGCTCCTGCTAATGCTGCTGGTCCAGTTACTCTGGATCAAGTCATGGCCACCTTACAGGCCAACCGAGCATATATGGAGGATAACCGGGCTTACCTGGAGCATACCTTCTCTGTCCTGTTTGATCGTCTTGATGGTGTTGAATGTGAGCAGGCTGCCTTTTGTGCTTTGTTAACTCCGAGGGGTTCTGACTCCCTTCCTCCTCCACAAAATGCCTATTTCTAGGCTTTGTCTTTAGTTTGTTTTTTGTTTGTATTGGCTACCTATTTTTTTTATACAAATTGTAAATGTATGTTGGCCAATTCAATTATTAATGAAATCAGTGTTTTTGATGCATTATATATATCTTTCTATGCTTTTCATATATATATCTGTTATATCTTTTTGATTGTGCCAAGTGGGGATAAATATATATCCAGTAAATTTTGAGAAAAGACAAGTAACTTAAGTAACACATATTGGATTCCAAAAATAAGGGGGAGCTGCGCGTATCTCTGATTTAAATCACCTCTTACGTAAAAGAGGGGGAGTAAGTCTCTTAACCTACTTTTCGTATTCTAATTTATCTGAACTAATGCTTTTCTCAATGCTAGTTTGTTGTCATAAAAAATGGGGAGAATGTGATTACTATAAAACAATGAAGATGAGTTTTGATGATAACAAACATGAAGATGATGAAGACCAAGTCCAAGATCTTCAAAGATTAACTTTAGGACTTAGGGTCTTTTCTTGTACCGAGCTCTTACTGGATATCTCATTATTTATTTTTTTAAAAGATCTAAAAACCTGTTCCTTATAAATTAAACTAAAGTTTTAATATGGTTTTTAAAAGATCAAAAGATTTTAGAAATTCGGAAATCACCTGGGCAGTTTTCTAAAGGCTTTCAAATGATTTTCTAACAGGGGTATTCGAATAAGCCCCAAAGGTATTCGAATAACCTGCTACGTTTTTCTTGTTTTCAAACAGAAGTATTCGAATAGCACACCAGGCATTTGAATACAAGATTTCTTAAAATCTGCTTTCAAATGTGAGGTATTCGAATAACCCACGTGGTATTCGAATATACCTGATTTCAGAAAATTATTTTTAAACATAAGTATTCGAATAACATAATAAGTATTCGAATAACTTCTTTTGAACTGATTTTACAAGCCGTTTTAAACATACGTATTCGAATAACCTTATAGGTATTCAAATAACTCCCTGCAAAATTACTTTTTACTAAACAGTGGTATTCGAATAACTATGTTGGTATTCGAATAACCCACGAATCCTGTTTTAGAAAGAAACAGACATATTTCGAAATCAAATATGTATTTAATGCTTCCAACGGGCATTTTTGCTCAAAGGCTCTATAAATAGAGACCTTGGGTCTCTTCTGCAAGCCCCGAAAAATCTGAATTATTTTTGCTTGTGTTAAAACGTGATTTACAATTTTCTCTTTTATTTTCTATGTTCTTTTGCTAAAATTCTGAGATATCCTTAGAGAGCTCTATAGTACTTCAATTTGTTTTACTTGCTCTTTGTGAGAGTTTCTCTTCATCTATTTTGTGCTGTATTTCTGAGAAGGTGAGGTATCCCTCAAAGGCTTTGTAACAAGGGTGAGGTATCCCTGACAGTTTGAGGCTTTAGCACAAGGGTAGAGTTTTCCTGTGTGTGAAAAGTGCTCTTAATTGTAAAGGTCGCAAGCACCTATTTTAAGCTTGTCTTGAATAGTGAAAAATCTTGAACTATGTTTCGAGGACTGGACGTAGGGTACAAGTGGTTGGTTGTCGAATCAGGATAAATATCGTACCTGTTTTTCTTATCCTTAATCTTTTATTTATCTGTATTCATTTTATTATCTGTTGTAATTTATTTATTGGCTGTTTTTCTTCTCTTCCTTTATTTTTACGCCATTTTAATATTTTATTTTTGGCATATTTAATTTATTTATGCTTTTGCGAAAAGAATTTGATACTCAATTCACCCCCCTCTTGAGTACTGGAAGCCACTTGGTAACAAATATATTTTATTCATTTAATAATCCTCTCACTGAGCTTCTTAAGATTTAATTTGGCTTAATAAACTTAGTTTTGTCACATTTTATGATATTGGGCATAATTGGATCATTATAGGAATTATTGCATGAATTGACCTTAATTTGTCTATTTGGCAGCATTCAGTAAATCAGTTATAATTTGAGCTACGAATATTTGATTAATGTGATTCTAGTCTTGTAGGAAAGTTAAGACAATTCTCTACAACTTTCATGAAGACCTCAAGAGCTGAATCACACATTTGGATAATTTAAATTCAAGTGGAAGCAAGAGCTAAAATTCTGATCCTGACAGCTTGACTTCTGCGCACTCATTAGCCCATTTCTTGAGTTATAGGAGTTCAATTGACACCAAACCAAGCCCAAATGAAATCTAAGACCTAAATCTACAACTTTCATGAAGAATACAAGAGGTTAATCAGATGTCTAATGGGTCATATTGGGTTTGGAAGTCAGAACACGAGTGTTATTTTTGGAACCTGAATAATATGCAAAGATTGGGTCATAAATTGGGTTATAAGAGTTGGATTAGGATGAATCTGATGGCATTGGAAAGTTAAGACAAAACCCATCACTCTTATGAAGACCACTTTTTAAGATAATGATGTTTTAATAGAGTTATAATCATGTAAAGATAGCTGAATTGGTTGGTGCAAGTGGGGAGACAAGCATGATAATAATTTTCTTCTTTCTTAAATTTTACATGCTTGGTTATGGATGTTGAATTGGTGGATTGAGAATGATAGATATATGTCTTGTGAGATTTTGAGTCTATTGATGAATGTATTGAAGATTTGTATAATTCTCTTCTTTCTTGTGTGATTTTTCACTCATGAAATTGTTACTCTAGAACTTGCTTTGATTCTTTTTTAGGTTACATTTTCACATGCATACATAAACATGATTGAGACATTTTTCTTGAAATAGCTACTTTAACCAAATAGTCACCCTTGCATATTTTCCTTTGCTTAACTCATTTGAGCTTCTTTGACAATTCTTTGTTTCTATCTCATTACGTGCCTTAAATGAAAAACTATGTTCTTACCCAAACTTAGGGAATAAGAGAGCATTGACTGTGTTATTGGATAAGTTCTTGAACAAGTGTGGAGGTGTGTGTGCAAAATGGTTGGTGAAAAAGGAAAGAGTTGCCAATTGAAAAAGAAACAAAACAAAACAAAACAAACAAACAAACAAAATAATAATAAAAATAATGAATACAACAAAAAAAAAGTGTAAAGAAAGGCTAACAAAGCAAAAAGGAAAGGGAAAAGAATATGTAAATGGAATTTGCATTATGTTGGGATGAACTTTTCAGGTTTGTTATTTGAACTCAACCCTAATGCTCTTTTATTCTCTTGGTATTTAACTTGTCATATTCATATTACCTCCCTCTTTTACCTTGATCCCATTATAACCTTGAATAAAGTCCTCTTGATTTGTGCATGCATGTATTCTGAGTAGTGGAAAAGTAGAAAATAAGTAAGCTTATAGTAGTGCAATTTTTCATAGATTGAATTGAATTAAATACCTACCTTTTAAACACTAAAGAGATTGAGAGTGAATATTGTGAGGATATATCATTCTTGACTCATGATTTTTAATTGAAGTTTCCTATCTTGTTGGTTTGAGATGTGAAGAAATGTTACCTTATAAATGTTTTGATCCATTGAATCTTTGGTTGCTCTTCTTGCTTATAAACTTTTGTATTCTTGAATATCATTGGAAATTGAGTCTTTTAGAGATTTTAGCTTTTGAGTTTGTGTTATTTTTTCTTATTCCCTAACTTTGGTCTTATGTGGTTTGCCTAGGAGTGCAAAAGCTAAGTGTGAAAGAATTTTATAGCAATATATTTTATTCATTTAATAATCCTCTCACTGAGCTTCTTAATGTTCAATTAGGTTTAATTAAGTTTATTTTGTCATATTTTATGATATTGGGTCTAATTGTTTTGTCATATTTATCTATTTGACAGCATTTAGTAAATTAGCTATAATATGAGTTGCAAATATTTCATTAATGTGATTCTGGTCTTGTAAGAAAGTTAAGACAATTATCTATAACTTTCATGAAGACCTCAAGAGTTGAGTCATACGTTTGGATAATTTAAATTGAAGTAGAAGCAAAAGCCAGAATTTTGATCTTGACAGCTTGACCTCTGTACACTCATCAGCCTATTTTTTGAGTTATAGGAGTTCAATTGACACCAAACTAAGCCCAAATGAAATCTAAGACCCAAATATATAACTTTCATGAAGAACACAAGAGCTTAATCGGATGTCTAGTAGGTCAGATTGCGTTTGGAAGCCAAAACACGGGTGCTGTTGCTGGAACCTAAACAATGTGCAAAGATTGGGCCATAGGTTAGGTTGCAGGAGTTGGATTGGGATAAAACTAATGGCATTGGAAAGCTAAGACAAAACCCTTCAACTCTCATGAGACCACTTTTTAAGATAATGATGTTTTAACATAGTTATAATCATGTGAAGATAGTTGAATTCGTTGGTGCAAGTGGGGAGACAAATATGACAATAATTTTCCACTCATCCACCCATCATCCACCCACTCATTAAATAACTCTATTGTCATTTTCCACTCATTCACCTATCATCCTCCTACTCATTAAACAACTATATTATCATTTTTTACTCATCCACCCACTCATTAAACAATTATTGTCATTTTTCACTCATCCAACCACTCATTAAACAAGTCTATTGTCATTTTGTACTTTTCATGCTATATAAAAAGTTGCATTAGTTGCTCATTATAGGCATCTTGGTTGAGAAACTAAGACCAAGTTCTTGTATCATCTTGTTGTAGTTTTCTTTTATTCTAAATAGAAGTTATGTTTATCTTCTTCTTCTTCTTCTTCTCTTTTTCTTTCTTCTTGTTAATGAGTAACTAATTTTCATTTTGCTTAAGTAAAAGAGTGAAGCTCTTGATAATGAAATACGATTAGATTAATCTCTATTTTGTGCTTGAATGATATATTATCAAGTGATCATTATATGTGTTGTACTTTGTTTCCAATCAATTTAGAAACCCTCATTGTAAAGTGGAGATCTTGATTTGTTGTAGACAAAAGATTGACACAATGAATGCTTCAACTTATTTACAAGTGTTAGTGTATCACCCTCCTTGAAAAGTGGATATTTTCATTCATTGTATGCAAGAGGTTGTCACAATGAATGCTTGAACTCATTTACAAGTGTTAGTGTTGATGGATAATTAAAAGAACTATAATATAACTACATATATAATCTTAAATGAGCTTTGAATGTTGTATTTTCCAATTAGAACCTCCGTTATGCGTGGATTTCAATTGAGTTATAAAAAAGAAATAATTTTGTCCTTAATTTATTACCAAGAGTGGATCTCCTAGCTCAAGCAACTCCTTTTTTATTTGTGAACAAGTTTTATCACCTTTATTATTATGACAAATCATTTCCTTATCTCAAAGAATTTTTTTTCCATCAATTCCTTGTGGATCAACCTTAGACTCCCAAGAATTTATTACTTGAGACAACCTGTATTTAGGTTTACAACACATTATTTGCATCTAGTTTTTGGTGTCGTTGATGGGGACTTGATTTGAAGAACAAATTTATTGAGGTTTTCTTTTTTTAAATAAACTTCACCATCTGGTATACTCTTTCCTTACTTTTTTAATTTTCTAACTTACTAACTTTAATATTTAATGGCTGGTTTTACCACCTAGTTATTAATATTTAATGGCTGGTTTTACCGCCTGCCTGTCCATATTTGATGGCTAGTTTATACCGCCTACTTGTACATTTTCTTTTCTATTTTAAGTCATTTATTTTAGCTTAATTGGTATTGTGATTCAAATTCTGGTCGTTTAGTTAAAATTAATCCTAGTACTTTATATATTGATCTGTTTGAATCACAATCACACACAATAGACAAAATGACTAAAAATGAAAGTGTGCATGATGAACATGAAAATCAACCATTGTGAACCATGTGTCAGTATTTACAACCATCTCGAAATTCTAGTCCATCATGTTTTATCTTTTCACTCAATGCTAACAATTTTAGATTTAAGTCGGATATGATTTCATTACTTCCTAATTTCCATGGTTTAGAATCTGAAAGCCCATATTTACATCTAAAAGAATTTGAGGAAGTATGTATCACTTTCAATGATCAAAATTGCACTGAAGAGATTGTTAAGCTTAAATTGTTTTCTTTTTCTTTGAAAGATAAAGCAAAAACTTAGCTTAACGCATTGAAACCAAGATCAATTGGCACATGACAAGAAATGCAAAGTGAGTTTTTAAAGAAATTTTTTCCAACACATAAAACCAATGCTTTGAAAAGACAAATCCAAATTTTTTTTCAAAATTTAAATGAAGCATATTTTCAATGTTGGGAACGTTTTAAAGATTTGTTAAATTCTTACCCATATCATGGTTTTGAAAAATGACATACTATAAGCTTCTTTTATGAAAGGTTGACACCTGAAACAAAATAATTTATGAAAACAATGTGCAATAGCAAGTTTCTTGATAAAGAACCTGAAGAAGCTTTAGGATATTTAGACCATTTGGCTGAGAATTCTCAATCTTGGCATGTTACTAATCCTTTTGAAAATTCAATTAGATCTAACTTTACAAGTAAAGGAAAATATCACCTTAGTCAAGAAGAATATCTAAACGCTAGGTTCACCAGTTTGACTAGAAATGTTGAAGTCATAGAATTAGGGAAAGTGAAAGAAGTCAAATCCGTGCAAAATAAAGAAATTTATGGCATTTGTGATGACTTAGGGCACTCAACAAATGAATGTTCAAAGATTCCTGTTTTTAAAGAAGTTATGCATGAGCAAGTAAATACAATGAATAATTTTAAAAAGTCATTTACTTCTTCTTTTTCAGATTCATACAATCCGAGATGGATAAATCACCCGAACTTCTATTAGAGGAATAATAACCAGGCACAATTTATGCAACCACCTCCTCCTCAATCACAATAAGACTCTCAAAATTCTCAAAGATATATACCTTATGCACCACCATACAGGAAAAATCTTGAAAGAACATTGCATGCATTCAAGGACAAGCAAGAGGCCATTAATAACCAAAACACTCAAGTCATGTTGACATAAAATACACTCTTGCTAAATTTTTTTCTACACTCATCATTCACAAGAAAGGAAAATTTCCTTCTTAACTTCAACTGAATCCCAAGGGTTAGTATAGTCTAAAAGAGGATAGTTCAGAAAACTAACAAATAGATTAAGTTAAGTCAGTGATAACTCTTAGGAGCAAAAAGGTTGTTGAAAAACAAATTCTTGAACCTTGTGAGAGAGATGATGAATTAATCCCTCAAGATAAGGAAGGAGTTGATAAGCCACCTAACCAAAAGTAGACCAAACTCTCGCCTCCACCCCCAGTTTCTCAAGCATTAAACAATTCAAGGAAAGTGAACCATAACATTGTAATTTTTGAAATTTTTAAACAAATAAAGGTTAATATTCCTCTGTTAGATGCTATCAAACAGGTTCCCTCTTACACTAAATTTTTGAAGGGCTTATGCACTGTTAAAAGGAAACTAAATGTGAAAAAGAAAGTTTTTTTGGCTGAACAGGTAAGCTCCATTCTTCATAACAACAATGCCTTGAAATATAAAGACCCTGGTTGTCCTACAGTTTCATGCATTATTGAAGAACATAAAATTGAACAAGCTTTACTTGATCTTGGTGTCAGTGTTAATTTGCTTCCATATTCAGTTTATCAGCAACTCAACCTGGGTGAGTTAAAACCAACTTCTGTAACTCTTTTACTTGCCAATAGATTAGTTAAAATTCCAAAAGGAATAGTAAAAGATGTTTTGGTATAAGTGAATAAATTCATATATCTTGTGAATTTTATTGCCTTGCAAAACTGAACCTATGGTTAATAGTTACAAGTTAATTCCTATCATTTTAGGTCGCCTATTTTTAACAACATCTAATACTTTGATAAATTATAGAAATGGAGTGGTGAAACTCACATTTGAAAATATGACACTGGAGCTTAATGTTTTCAATATGTGTAAGCAACCACAGGAAGTCCATAACGAAAAGGAGAAAATTGATGGGATTGAGGCCATTATCGATGATCATCTTCAAACAAGCAGTTCTTCTGACCCATTACAAATTTGTTTAATCAGTTCATTTGACTCAGGTATGCAATTAAATGATGATATTTCTGAAATATGTTCTTTACTTGATTGTACACAGGTAATGGAATACAAAGGATAGAAGTTGAGATTCAAAAAGCTAAAACCCATAAATGATAATATCCATGAATAAGTACCCACATTGGAACTAAAGTCATTACTTGTTAGGTTGAAGTACACATTTTTTGGAGAAGAACAAAGCCTTCTAGTGGTAATTGCATCAACTCTTACTGGAGAACAAGAAGGTATGTTGATAGAAGTACTTAAAAGGCATAAAAATACAATTAGATGGACATTAAAGGACATAAAAGGCATTAATTCATTAATTTGTATACATAGAATACATTTAGAGGATAATGTTAAAACATCTCAACAACCTCAAAGAAGATTAAATTCATATATGAAAGAGGTAGTTAGAGCTAAAGTTCTTAAATTACTTGATGTTGGAATTATCTGCCTTATATCTGCTAGTAAGTGGGTAAGCTCTACACAAGTTGTGTCTAAGAAATCTAGAATAACAATAGTTGAAAATGAGAAAGGTGAATTAATACCTACGTGAGTCTCATCTAGTTGGCGTATGTGTATTTATTTTAGAAAATTAAATGCAACTACTAGAAAAGATCATTTTCCCTTGTCATTTCTTAATCAAATTCTGGAAAGGGTAGCAGGACATCCTTACTATTGTTTTCTTAATGGTTATTTGAGCTATAATCAAATACTAATTGCATTAGAGAATTAAGAAAAGACAACTTTTACATGTCCCTCTGGCACTTTTGCATGCAAAAGAATATCTTTTGGTATTGGTAATGCTCCGGCAACTTTCCAAAATGCATGTTAGTATTTTTAATGGATGACCTGATAGTTTTTGAAAATTCATTTGAAAATTATCTTGATAATTTCGAAAAAGTTCTCAAACGATGCGAAGAAAAAAGATTTATGTTAAACTAGAAAAAATGACATTACATGGTTACCTCAGAAATAGTGTTAGGTCATGTGATATCTTCCAAAGAATTGAAGTTGATAAAGCCAAAGTTGAATTAATTGCTCATTTACCTTCCCCAAAAATAGTCAGAGAAGTTCGTTTATTTTTAGGACATGCAGGATTTTACAGAAGATTCATTAAGGACTTTAGTGCCACATCTAGACCATTATGTAATCTTTTGATAAAAGATGCACCATTTGAGTGGACACAAAAATGTCAAAAAATATTTTGAAAAATTAATTGGTCGTTTGATATTTGCTCCTATCATGCAAACCCCTGACTGATCTTTGCCTTTTGAGTTGATATGTGATGCTAGTGATTTTGCTGTTAATGTT
The DNA here is from genome assembly GCA_029884605.1 of Ormosia emarginata. Lineage (NCBI taxonomy): Eukaryota > Viridiplantae > Streptophyta > Magnoliopsida > Fabales > Fabaceae > Ormosia > Ormosia emarginata. The sequence continues at coordinate 5,547,828 of JAQQTP010000075.1, read as the reverse complement.
GTTTTAGGCCAAAGAAAGGAAGGTAAGCCTCATGTAATTTATTATGCAATTCGAACTTTGAATAGTGCACAAATGAATTACACCACTACTGAAAAAGAACTACTTGTTGTAATTTTTGCATTGGACAAATTTCAAGCTTATTTAATTGGTTCTTCTACTACTGTTTTCAGCGATCATGCTGCTATTAGATATTTAATGTCTAAGCAGGAAATCAAACCTAGGTTGATATGGTGGATCTTGTTGCTTCAAGAATTTAACATCGCAATAAAAGATAAGAAAGGAGCCAAAAATATTGTTACAGATCATTTGTCCAGACTTACGACAGGCTCACCATTTGATATCACACATATTAATGATTTTTTTCCTGATGAATTTTTATTTTCTATCAATTCCATTCCTTGGTTTACTAACATAGTTAACTTTCTTGTAATAGGAAAGATGTCGCCTCAATGGACGCACCAAGATATAAAGAAATTTTTGACTGAGGTAAAAAAAATTTATTGGGATAACCCATATTTGTTCAAGTATTGTCTTGATCAAATCATTCAGAGATGTGTGCCCGACAGTGAGGTAGGTAGTGTCATTAAATTTTGTCACTCAGAAGCATGTGAAAGTCACTTTTCTTTAAAGAAAACAGCTGCGAAAAACTTGTAGTGTGGATTTTATTGGTCCGTTTTATTTAGGGACATGTATACCTTTTGCAAAAGTTATGAAAACTGACAGAAATTAGGTTCCATTTCTAAATGAAACATGATGCCTCTGAACCCTATCCTTGTCATTGAAATTTTTTATTGTTGGAGAATTGATTTGATAGGTTTATTTCCATCATTATTTAGATTTGTGTATATTTTAGTTGCAGTTGATTATGTCTCAAAATGGATTGAGCCAATTCCATGTCGAAACAATAATCATAAAATTGTTCTTAAATTTTTAAAAGAAAATGTCTTGAGTCGATTTGGAATCTCTCGAGCTATCATCTGTGATGAGGGAACACATTTTTATAATAAATTATTTGAATCCTTAATGAAGAAATATGACATTACACACAAAATTGTCACCCTTTATCACCCTCAGACAAGTGGACAAGTAGAATTAGCAAATATGGGGATTAAACAAATTTTGAAAAAAACGGTTAACCCAAATCGTAAAGATTGGTCTTTAAGACTAAACGATGCACTTTGGGCTTACCGTACTACTTTCAAAACATCTTTAGGCATATCACCCTATCGGTTAGTCTATGAAAAATCTTGTCACTTGCCTGTAGAACTGGAGCATAAAACATTTTGGGTCATTAAATTTTTCAACCTAAATCTTGATGATGCTTGCAAGTTACGCAAATTGTAATTAAATGAACTTGAGGAATTGTGAAATGATGCATATGAAAACTAAAAAAGTTATAAAGTTATGACAAAAGTTTTTCATGACAAATCAATTTTGAGAAAATCTTTTGAAATTGGTCAAAAAGTTCTACTTTATAATTCTCGTCTTCACCTATTCCCTGGAAAATTGAGATCGAGGTGGACTGGTCCTTTTATTGTCAAACATGTGTATCCTCATGGGGTCATTGACATTGAAAACCCTAGGAATGGTAATGTGTTTAAGGTCAATGGACAAAGACGAACCATTTCTGAAAAATTAAGTTGCTGAGGCAGAATCCATTTCCCTTTTTTAATCCTTATTATGAGAAGAATTTATTTTAATTTTGTGACTTTCATTTTGCAGTTCTCTGTGACACCAATTAAGTAGCGGATAACGGTATTCTGTGGTTCTCAAGTCAGTTTATTTTTCAGTTTTTCATAATAACTAATTCATTCTCCTTTAAAATGGATGTCTTTCTTTCGAATTTAAAAAAATATTTTCCTCCTCTTCCTCAAAATACTCTAACAAAAATCTACAAAACTAGGTGTAAAAGATTGAGAATTTAATGTACAAGGGCATCCCAGAAGATATACACTGGATAATTGAAGCAAAGGTCCATTTAGCAAGTGAATTTTTAAATTCATTTGACTCATACATGCCAGGTCTCAGTAAAAGTTCGTATTCTAAAAGGAGAAGAGCGAAAAGATTACAAGTTTGTCACAAATGTACACGATGGAATTGTAACAAGTGACGTCATTCTTTGGAGATGGTTTCTGCAAATCGAGAAAATAAAATATACTTTATTAAGAATGGACCGAGTAAGAGTTATTAGATGATATTTTATTGACTCTTGAGACGCATTCTTGTGGAGTTATCCATCGTGAACTTCTTAATTTGTGGTATCTCTTCAGGGATGAGCATAAATGTTACAGTCTTGGGAATCTGACTCTAAATGACCATGTTTGCCAATTTATAAGAAAATTGGATGAGAAGCTTATCCTCGATTCATAGAAGGCGTTTAAGTCATTACTGGATATAAAACCAAAGGAAGATGTGAGCTACAATCACAACAATATATATGTTATTATCTTGCTCATCTAAAAAAAAAGAGGGCGAAACTTCGGTTATACTTGGTCTTTAATTAGATTAGGAGCCCCGGGCATATACCCGTATTGTCATAGACTCAGGAGGAGATCTTCGCACGCTGGTCTATAAATAAGGTATGTGTGTCATGCTCTACAGAGAGCCACGTACTGCATTCTCAGTTCTTGGAACCTAGGCTCTGTAGCGCTGTTGGACCGGAAGAGGAGTCTCGTCTTTGCTGTGAACGTAAATAGCTACTGAGCATTATCTTTTACTTAACTGTATGAGCTCTGATGCACCAAGTCATGCCGAGGGTGTCGAGCACTCATGAATGCCAGATTTTGTGCTATAACGAGTACACAGCTTCTTAGGGTGTAATTCTAGCCTAGGCAGAGATCTGAAGCCATGTCTTGTGAGGATGGACTGCACTCATGATGCTTAGTATAAAGATATGCCATGACAACTGTACTGATGACACACAGTATAAAAATATGCTATCTTTGTTGAATAAACGGGAATGAGAGCCTAGCCTAGAGTTTTAGACTGGTTCTAACTCTCGTTTTCTTTAAAAAAAATATATATAGACAAAAATAAATAAATAAACAAATATGTATTTCTTAATTTCAAACTTTTCTCACAACAGTCAACATACCCATATATGTGCTATCATTACTTTTTCTATTTTTCCCTATTTAAACACTTTATTTTCTTCACTTTCATCTAACTCATAATCATTCAAAGGGAGGGTGAGTATAGAAATAAAGGGAGTTTCTATTCATCGATTTACAAATATCTGTATATTTTGTAGGTCAAGTTTTGGGAATGGTACAAAGTTTGTAAACGCAGCAAGCACTCTTGATCGAATACTTGCTGCAACGAATATTCGTGCAGTATATAGGGGAGGTAGCATTAGGTTAATGGGGGTTGTATCAATCTCTGCACATCTAAGAGGCGATCAAGTTTTAGGTATCATTCCTAGAGCTTTCACTCAAAAGAACATCACTGGAAAGACAATTGAGGAGGAATTACAAGTATCAATTATGCATGGATGAATGAGCAAAATGCTTGAAAATTCCAATGCATTCATTATCTTACCAGGTGGCTATGGTACTTTGACAGAAGTTTTTAAAATTGTCTCTTGAGCCCAACTAAACATCCACCATAAACCCATAGGTTTGTTAAATGTTAATAATTTCTTTGATGGTTTGTTATCTTTTCTTGACCATGTTGTAGAACAGAACTTAATAACACCTTCAACAAGATAACTCATTGTCTCTGCTTCCACTAACGATGAGTTAATTGATAAATTACAAGCTTTTGTTTATGAACCTGATGCAGTAATAGCTCAGATAGATTAATCAGAGAAAAACAGCAAGGAACGCAAGACTGATCTGACACTCCATCTATAACTTACCTTTACCTTTGATTTTATTTATCATACTTTGTTTCTATTTAAATTTGTGTCAGGTTTCTCTTTTCAATAATTGCCACAACAGATAATATCTTTTATCTTTTACACATCTATATTTTAATATAGAGGACAATGTTGTGATCTGGTTGGGGGGAAGGATAGTTGACAATAAAAAAAAATGAGAAGTATGTTTATTAATATGATTATCAGTAATTTACCAACAACAAAACTAATTAAGGATGACAAAGTAAGGAGTAAATTACGCCCTTGAGATAAATTTACTCTTGAGAAGCACCTAAATTAGGGAAGTAACTATTTTGTGTTGATTTGTGGAAGTAACGAAGTGTTATCGTTTGATTTCCTTTGAAAGATTCAAGTGAATGTACTATCGCATCCTTTGAAGCAATTGAAATTCAGGAATCATAACATGATTAAATAAATTGTCTTCTTTCTTCAATTTTACATGTTTAGTTATGGATGTTGAATTAGTGGATTGAGAATGATAGATATATGTCTCGTAAGATTTTGAGCCTATTGATGAATGGATCGAACATTTGTATCATTCTCTTCTTTATTGTGTGATTTTTCACTCATGAAATTGTTACTCTAGAACTTACTTTGATTCTTTTTGAGGCTCTATTTTCACATGCATACATAAATATGATTGAGGCATTTTTCTTGAAATAACTACTTTAACCAAATAGCCAACCTTGCATATTTTCCTTTACTTAACTCCTTTGAGCTTATTTGACAATTCCTTGTTTCTAGCTCATGACATGTCTTAAATGAAAAACCATGATCTTACCCGACCTTAGGGAATAAGAGAGCATTGGCTTTGTTATTGGATAAGTTCTTAAACAAGTGTGGGGGTGTGTGTGCAAAATGGTTGGTGAAAAAGGAAAGAGTGACCAATTGAAAAAAAAACAAAACAAAACAAACAAACAAATAATAAAAATAATGAATATAACAAAAAAAATGTGTAAAGAAAGGCCAACAAAGCAAAAAGGGAAAGGAAAAGAATATGTAAATGGAATTTGGACTATGTTGGGATGAACTTTTCATGTTTGTTATTTGAACTCAACCCTAATACTCTTTTATTCTCTTGGTATTTAACTTGTCATATCCATATTACCCCCTCTTTTACCTTAATCCCATTATAACCTTGAATAAAGTTATCTTGAGTTGTGCGTGCATGTGTTCTGAGTAGTGAAAAAGTAGAAGATAAGCAAGCTTATAGTAGTGCAATTTTTCATGGATTGAATTGAGTGAAATACCTACCTTTTAAACACTTGAGGGATTGAGAGTGAATATTGTGAGGATATATCATTCTTAACTCATGCTTTTCAATTGAAGTTTCCTAACTTGTTAGTTTGAGATGTGAAGAAACGTTACCTTATAAATATTTTGATCCCTTGGATCTTTAGTTGCTCTTCATGCTTATAAACTTTTGCATTCTTGAATATCATTAGAAATTGAGTCTTTTAGAGTGTTTAGCTTTTGAGTTTGTGTTGTTTTTCCTTGTTCCATAACTTTGGTCTTATGTGTTTTGCCCGGGAGTGTAATATTAAGTGTGAGGGAATTTGATAGCAATATATTTTGTTCATTTAATAATCCTCTCACTAAGCTTCTTAAGGTTCAGTTAGGCTTAATTAAGTTGATTTTGTCACATTTTATGATAGTGGATCTAATTGGATCAATGAAGGAATTATTGTATGAATTGACCTTAATTTGTCTATTAAGCAGCATTCAGTAAATTAGCTATAATCTGAGTTACAAATATTTAATTGATGTGATTCTGGTCTTATACAAAAGTTAAGACAATTCTCTATAACTTTCATGAAAACCTCAAGAGCTGAGTCGCATGTTTGGATAATTTAAATTGAAGTGGAAGTAAGAGCCAGAATTCTGATCCTGACAGCTTGACCTCTGTGTACTTCTCATTTCTTGAGTTATAGTAGTTCAATTGACACCAAACTAAGCCAAAATGAAATCTAAGACCCAAATATACAACTTTCATAAAAAACACAAGAGCTTGATCGGATGTCTAGTAGATCAGATTAGGTTTGGAAGTCAAAACATGGGTGCTGTTGCTGGAACCTGAACAATGTGCAAAGATTGGGCCATAGGTTGGGTTGTATGAGTTGGATTGGGATGAAACTAATGTCATTGGAAAGCTAAGACAAAATCCTTCAACTCTCATGAAGACCACTTTTCAAGATAATGATGTTTTAACATAGTTATAATCATGTGAAGATAGTTGAATTGGTTAGTGCAAGTGGGGAGACAAGCATGACAATAATTTTTCACTCATCCATCCGTCATCCAGCCACTTATTAAATAGCTCTATTGTCATTTTTCACTCATCCACCCATCATCCACCTACTCATTAAACAACTCTATTATCATTTTTCACTCATCCACCCACTCATTAAACAACTATTGTCATTTTTCACTTATCCACCCACTCATCCAACCACTCATTAAACAAGTTTATTGTCATTTTGTACTTTTCATGCTATATAAAAAGCTGCATTAGTTGCTTATTAGAGGCATCTTGGTTGAGAAACAAAGACCAAGTTCTTGTATCATCTTGTTGTAGTTTTCTTTTATTCTAAATAGAAGTTATGTTCATCATCTTCTTCTTCTTCTCTTTTTCTTTCTTCTTGTTCATGAGTAACTAATTTTCATTTTGCTTGGGTGAAAGGGTAAAGCTATTGGTAATGAAATAAGGTTAGATTAATATCTATCTTGTGCTTGAATGATATATTATCAAGTGATCGTTATATGTGTTATATTTTGTTTCTAATTAATTTAGAAACCGTCCTTGTAAAGTGGAGATCTTGATTTGTTGAAGATAAGATATTAACACAATGAATGCTTAAACTCATTTACAAGTGTTACGGTATCACCCTCCTTGAAAAGTGGAGATCTTGATTCGTTGTAGGCAAGAGGTTGGCACAATGAATGCTTGAACTCATTTACACGTGTTAGTGTTGATGAATAATTAAAGGAACCATAATATAACTACATATATAATCTTAAATGAGCTTTGAATATTGTATTTTCCGATTATAACATCTGTTATGCATGAATTTCAATTGAGTTATAAAAAAGAAATAATATTTTTCTTAATTTATTACCAAGAGTGGATCTCCTAACTCAAGCAACTCCTTTTTTATTTGTAAACAAGTTTCATTATCTTTATTATTGTGACAAATCTTTTCCTTATCTCAAAGAATTTTTTTTATCAATTCCTTGTGGATCGACCTCAAACTCCCAAGAATTTATTACTTGAGACAACCTACACTTGAGTTTGCAACACATTATTCGCATCACTTAGTAAGCTAGTAAAGACATGCATGAATAGTAACCTAAAAATTAATGCTACTTCACAAAAATTATAAGAACCTAAGTTATCCTCTAATTAATGTGTAAGAAAACAAAATTATTCCTATAGGAGAGAAATAAACATATAATGCCATAAAAGTTGGTGAACTAAATTTATCAACCAAAAATTCTCACTCTTCCTTTGATAAATCACTTGGCTTGTTCTCTAGGCATTGTTCCTTTGTTGCAAACTTCATATAATGTGTGTGCAACCTACTACGCCTATAACAAAATAAGTCTCTTGCCTTATTCAGAATAGCCTTTTTAATTGTGTTAGTATCTGGAAGTCTAAATGAATCTCGAATTGAATGGTGGAATATGATTAACTAAGAAAAACATATATTAAAGGATAATTATGAATGTTTGGAAGTCTTGAAGTACAAAAGTATAGCATTTATACCAGCACATTTGTTACTATTCTTCCCTTAACAATAGCAAGAATGCCCTTCCATGTTTCTACATTTTGTAACAGATGTTGATGGACTATGATTGAAATAAAAGTCACAAAATCATTAACACCTTCACCTATAGCAACATTCTTGTTAGGAGGGATAATGATGTCCAACTTTCCATCAGAGCTAGCTTAGCGTTTTCATTTTGAATACTTAGGCCTCTAGTTGGCCCCCTTTTAGCCTTCGGAGGTATTGTTACATAACATAAAATACAAGAAAATATGTGTGTGTGTTTGTGTCATAGACTTAAACAATGATGTATTTTCTATTGTTTGAAAGGCAAAATTATATACTTTAGCTTAATAGAAGTAAAATGTAAATATACTTGTAGCTTGAGTTCTTGAATTGCTATATATCCCATGTGCAGCACCCCCATTTGAAACTTGGTTTGAATTAGTCATATTAACAACCTGAAAATTAGAAACAAGTAAAGTACCAATTGATGGTACTAAATTTATTGAAAATGTTGTATCACTAGTGAAGACAAACAAGAATACTATAATAAAAATACCAAGTTATCTTTAAAGATGAATGCTATAGCAACTAAAAAATTTAACTTCAAAAAATCAAAGGTGAATACAGATTGTATTGCAACAATGACTACAAGAAAAAAAAAACAATGAAAGAACCTAAAATTCTCTAAACTTAAAAGAAAATCCGAAGACATAAAAGAAATATTCAGCTTAGTATTGACAAACACACAACCCCCATTTTCACATACTTGAAACATTCCTTATTATACAAAGCGAAATATTACCACATTTTTTTCTATTCCCTTTTTTTAAGCCAACAAGAGGGATATTACTCAAATTGATGCTATACTAAACAAGTAGCCTTATCATTCGGTAAGAGTTCTCTCTAAGAAAACCACTTAATACCATCATAGATATTTGGGTTTAACAACTCTCACAAGCCCACTAAAAAAATGCATTTTCTTTTAACCAAATTCCCTTATCAATAGAAGCATCAAAGAGCTTATTTGGCAAACCTTCAACATTTAATTTTCATCCCATTATTTCAAATGCTTTGCACATTTAGACTCTAACACTACTATTTATTTATTAGGATAGTTGCTTGCAACCTGTGTATATCTACTAGAAACCCATTAGAGGCTATTAGGGTATGAGATCAATGAGATAATAATATTGTCTTTTAAATCCTATACTTAGAGAGGGGAAAAAAGAAACCCACTATTGTACTATAATTTAGTGTTATTTTCAAGAATCAATTAGGAAGTACATAAATCATGAAGTCAAATTTCTTTTTAATATGTATAATTTGATAAACCAATACACACATATCTTTCAAAAATGGATTTTTCATCCAACACCTTGTCTTTAGAACCATATAAAAGTATGGAATATAGCTCAACTCAATTTTACCAAAATGGTTTTAACATTTCCCTTAGAGTTTTTGTTTAACTGTTTTAACAATTAACTGCCGATAATTCTGAATGGTTTTAGCCTTTCTTAGTGTATCCAATATTCAGGTTCCATGAATTGCAATGGTTTTTAAGTTTTTAATTTTTCATATTAAGAGTAATTTTCACTAATCTTTTATCTTCGACCTTTTTCTTTTTTGCAACGAACCCTATTTCCCAGCACTTGAGGAGATCTCAAAGGTGAAGAGAGGTTAGTTTTGCAACTTAGAAGCTATTACCCACTCTTTTGAATTTTGTTTTTATACAGTGTAATAGTATTCAACACTAATATGTTGGTCCTATATTATACTTTTTGTGATGGGAGCTATTTTTATTTCTTATATATTTTTAGTTGCAATGATAATTTCATGTCTCTGTGCTAAAGATACTTGATGCTTTTCGTGATAGGTAGTCTCAAAAAGATGGAACTATTGTTTATTACATATTTTTAATTGTAATGATAATTTCATGTTTATGTGGTAATAATAATTGATGCTTTGTACCATAATATTCAAAATATCACTCTTTCTATGAGGATTCTCTCATTGCTTTCAATTTAATCATGCCTTGTTTCAATTGCTATGCAGAAAACAAAGATGGATATTTGAATTTTTAAGACCTTCCCTTGGAATGCGGGGGATTTAAGCTTGCTTATGTAATTTCAGAAGTGTTTAGGCCTTTTCATGCTCTTTTGACAACATAGCATTGTACTATATAATTAGTATAAAAATTGTCCTTCTTTTGCACCCTGATCCAGGTCTTTTCATTCAAGCATAAGTTGAGTTTGTAATTAGAGTATTAGATATAGCTTGAAAAGTGGATTCATTTTTCTTATGATATGTGCAGGTTTGAATTAAAAGGATGGTAGCAAAGAAGAGGATGGTTTGAGTGATTTAAGAAGCAAAGTCGACTACTCTCTCTACATCTCTAACTCCTCGGACAGTGAGATCTTGTCGTCCTCCCATATGAAGACCTTTAACTTTAGTGTGTTGAAAACTGCCACAAGAAAGTCCTGGTAGTGATTTAAGTGTTGGATTGACGATCAATCAATTGCATTTGTTAGACTAGGGACTGCAATTGTCATTGTAATGAAGAAGCTTAATCAAGGTTTCCAAGGAGACAGTGAGTGGATGGTGATTGTTATTTGCATTTTGAAGCATAGGAAAAAATGAATTAATTTAAATGGATATTTGTGGCAATTCCGCCTTTTGTAATATCTATAACAAAATAGATGAAATTAGTTTATCATTGACGAATTTATTTTCCATTTTTTCTTGACTAATATAGTTATAAGTGATGCAATAGAGAGTAAGAAAATTATCATTGTTTCACTAAGATTGCTACACAAAATAAGCTTAATATGATTGAATGAAGCTTGAATTCTCTGTTGATCCCTTCCATTGTGAAATATGCTTTTGAGTTTATTTATAAAATACTTTATGAAATGTGTTTTTGCATTTGAGACCTAACACTATTTGTTTGCAAGTAACCCACCCGTGCAAAGCACGAGCAATACAACTAGTTATTATATAAAATAAATAAGGTTATATCTATACTATATATATTTCAGAAGTCATTTCAAAGAAAGTTATATCAAGTGTCAGTTTTTGATAACTTTTTTTCCAGCCGAAAGTTACACCTTTCCATTCTTAGTAATTTTCTCAATTTTTATTAAATAAATAAATTATTTATTAATTTTTAATTCTTAATTAATTATTTCTTATGACATACAACTATATTCCATCACAAAGAATAACTTCTTAGGAAAGCTTAAAATCAACCACATTAATTTATCTCACTATCTCTTTTTTATCAAATTGATCACCTAATTTATTTAATAAACTTTCTATTTTCAAAGTTGTTTTAAAATCCACTAGCATGTTTTAGAGTTTTTGAATTTCAAAATTTAAATTCTGAAAAAAGATCTTTCGTGTATTTATTTTTCTTTATTGCATTTGATAAGCCTTTTACTCTCCCATTTACGTTGGTTCTTCAATCTTATACCTCTACTCATTCATTCTTTAGCCCTCTCTTTCTTCCCTCTTCTTAATTCACATGCTAATTGTGTTGTTCAATTTCGCAATCAAAATCGCAGAGCCTTTCTCTCAATGACAGACCCCTCTCGGGACATAGTCTGATACTGATACTGAACACTCTCATTGTCCCAATCCTCAAGTTTGTTCTTTTTTCTCATTTTCGAATTCTACAATGCAAAGGGTATACTCAAGGATCGTAGCCTATAAGGCAAGAAGCCTGTTTTTAAGTGACCATTCTTCTGTTTGCTCTTCTTCTTCCCTAAGACGCTTTTTTCTGTGATTTCTGTCATCGGAGCAACTTTCTAGAAATCGCAACGACTGGAGATTTCGAACGATTTCCTGAAATGGGGTTTGCTTGGATTTTGCAGGACATCAAGGTTCGCCACTAGGTTCAGCCCTTTGCAACCAAAGCCCCTGGATTCTATTGTTGACGCTCTTTCTTTTTCCCGCCGTTGTGACTCTGTATTTCCTTCGCTTAATCACTAATCACATGTGTATGTTATTTGCAGACTATTTGATTTCCAACAGGTTCGAAACCCTAAAGTTTTTGTCTATAATTTTCTGCCTACAAATGGATTTCTGAATGCAAATGGTTTGCGGTTTCCTAAGGTTGTGTGTTCTTTCCTTCATATTTTTTGACGTATATTGCATAATATTTCTTTCTCTGATTTGTTCCTGTTTTCTATGTTTAATGCCTTTGCGTATTAATGCTTTGGACAAAATCACTCCGGTAAGAGAATGTTGACGGTGAAGGTTCGTGTGGTTCGACAATGACAAAATTGGACCTTTTTGTTTCTGAACTGAGACATTCGGTTAATTTGCAGTGAAAGTTCCTGTTCCTAGTGACAATAGAATATCAATTCCTTTGTTTCAAGACACATTTGGTTTGCGATCTCTTGCTGTTGTTGGAAAACTATTGCAGGTAATTATATTATAATGCTAAGGATTTCTCAATTTGACCATAGATTTCTCTTAAGACACTAAATTATTATTTAACTTGCTGATTCTTTTGTATGCATTAAAGTTGCTTTTGATTTATTTTATTTAGATGGAAGCTTAAGGCTTGGATATATGGTTCCCTATCTGCAACTATATTACATTCTTAATACAATTGATGCCTGTAATTTTGTTCTGAGGCTTCATTTGATTTTGCAGATCAATTGAATGGTTGAATTTATATTTTTCTTTGGTGCTACTACCTGTGTAAGCTCTTTTAATTTTGTTTCATTGGTAAATTGTATAAAAGTATTATATGTTTCAATGGTATATGAAATTGGACACAACTAAATATGACATGTGGTAAATACTGTTTTGAAAAATAATATTTTTTGTTTGAGTGTTAAATAAATACATCTCCTTTCAAATTTTTTTTTTGGGTGATGCTTTGGGATGATCGCAATTAGATTTTGTATTTTAGGTGATCCCCCTTATGCTCACTCTTGCTTTTTGCATCATCGAATTGGTCACTAAGAGTGCTGGGTTAATCGTGTTAATATAGTACACTGAGTATCCATCCCTTTCTACAAATATTGTACAACCTTGCATTGAAATTTCATAAATTGTATCTTTAAATGCAGTAAGTAGTTTGAATAAATTAAATTGTGCTCTATCAATGTTAGTTTTTGTAACACCCCAAATTTCCTAACTAGTTGATAGTAATTTTGACAGTTAACAGAATTCTACTGTTTAGTGATTTCTGTGCGCTGTAAAATTATTTTGCTTATTCCGTCAGAATATTTGATCGTTTTGAGTGTTTTACTCCGTATCAAGAAAATAATAATTTTCAGGCCAGGGAAAAATCTTTATGTATTTATTTATCTTGATTGTTCATTATTTTTAACAATCTGACTTGATTTTCATACGTTTTCTAATATTTTTAATTTTTGTGAATGATGATAAATTTTTATATTTCTCTGATTGTTTTTGGACAATTTGTGGGCCCAGGTGGCCTTACGTGGGTCCAGGTAGGTCCCTTACTAAAATATGAGAATTTTTTTTTCTTGTATTTTTTCCGTACTTTATTTTTTGTACGAGAAAAATTTGTATTGCATTTAAATCAGAAGACTTTTTACTTTATCGGATCTTACTAAACCTTCTCCTCAAATGATCGAAACTTGCAATTCTTTTTTCTTTCTAAAATTTTATAACTTGCTAACATACTAACTTTTTAACTTTTAATTTATGTTATTTTGTACTATATTTGTACAAAATAAATATATTTACTTTTTAGACAACTTTCTAACATAATGAAATAATCTTGGGTTTGCATCATTTAAATCCCTGCAATTTACAAGTTTTTTTTTATTTTCTCAAGTAATTTACTTTTCATACTTTATTTTCTCGTATTTTACTTTCAAGCACTTTCTACTTGATTTGAAGTTTTAATTTATTGAGGTTCTTTTTCTTTAATAAAATTTATTTTCTCTTCTCCTCATCCTTTAATTAGTATTTATCGTGATTTTAAATTTTGTGTTTAGTTAAAATTACATTATTTTTTCTATTTTAAGGTAATATTTAATTAGTATCGTGTTTAAATTTTTGAATTGAGAAAAATGAAAGTGTAGATGATGAACATGAAAATCAACAAAAGATCTTTATCTTTTCACTTAATGCCAATAATTTTAGATTCAAGCTAAGTATGATTTCTTTACTTATTTACATCGAAAGAATTCTTGCGAAAAGATTTTGGTTTAACACTTTGAAACTTTACTAACTTTCTAACTATCTAACTTACTAACCTACTAACTTGCTAACATACTAACTTTTTAACTTTTAATTTATGTTATTTATTTTTTGTTTACTAACTTTTATTTTCTACTCTCTAAATTTTAATTTCTATCATTTAATTTCTAACTTACTAACCTACTAACTTGCTCTCTAACTTTTTTAATTTTTGTTATTTATTATTGCTTTCTAACATAATGAAATAATCTTTCTTCTTCTTTGTTATTTATTATTGTCTTCTAACATAATGAAATAATCTTTCTTCTCTCTCTCTTTCGTCGTTTTTATATTTTAAATTTATTTTCTGTAATTTATTTTCTGCAATTTACTTTCCGTACTTTATTTTTTGTATTTTACTTTTCTAATTTTATTTTCTGTAATTTACTTTTCATACTTTATTTTCTGTATTTTACTTTCTCGCACTTTCTAACTTACTAATTATTGACTCTCTAATTATCTAACTTTTTACTTTATCAGTTATCTAACTTTTTACTTATTAATATTTATTGGGTAGTTGATTTATACCACATCCTTGTTAATATTTAATAGCTAGTGTAAATCGCCTATTTGTACATTATTTTTTCTATTTTAAGTCATTTATTTATATTTAATTAGTATCGTGATTTAAATTTTGGTCGTTTAGTTAAAATTAATTCTGGTACTTTATATATTAATTTGTTTGAATCACAATCACACACAATTGACATAATGGCCGAAAATGAAAGTGTAGATGATGAACATGAAAATCAACTGTTGCGAACCATGCGTGAATATTTGCAACCACCTCGAAATTCTAGTCCATCATGCTTTATCTTTTCACTTAATGCCAATAATTTTAGATTCAAGCTAAGTATGATTTCTTTACTTCTAAATTTTCATGGTTTAGAGTCTGAAAGCCCATATTTACATCCGAAAGAATTTGAGGAAGTATGTATTACTTTCAATGACCAAAATTGCACTGAAGAGATTGTTAAGTTTAAATTGTTTTCTTTTTCTTTAAAAGATAAAGTAAAATCTTGGTTTAACACTTTGAAACCAAGATCAATTGGCACATGGCAAGAAATGTAAGGTGAGTTCTTAAAGAAATTTTTTCCAACACATAAAATCAATGCTATGAAAAGACAAATCCAAAAATTTTTCCAAAATTCAAATGAAGCATATTTTCAATGTTGGGAACGGTTTAAAGATTTGTTAAATTCATGCCCACATTATGGTTTTGAAAAATGACTATAAGCTTCTTTTATGAAGGTTTAACATCTGAAACTAAACAATTTGTGAAAACAATGTGCAATGGTGAGTTTCTTGATAAAGAACCTGATGAAGCTTTAGACTATTTAAACCAGTTGGCTGAAAATTCTCAATCTTGACATAGTACTAACCCTTCTGAAAATTCAATTAAATCTAACCTTGCAAGTGCTAATAAAGGAAAATATCACCTTAGTCAAAAGGAAGATCTAAATGCTAAGTTTACCAGTTTGGCTAGAAAGGTTGAAGCCATGGAATTAAGAAAAGCAAAAGAAATTAAATCTGTGCAAAATGAATAAATTTGTGACATTTGTGATGACTTGGGACACTCAACACATGAATGTCCAAAGATTCTTGTTTTTAAAGAAGTTATACATAAGCAAGTAAATGCAATGAATGATTTTAAAAAGTCATTTACTTCTTCTTTTTCAGATACATACAATCCGAGATGGAGAAATCACCCGAATTTCAGTTGGAGGAATAATAATCAGTCACAATTCGTGCAACCACCACCTCCTCAGGCACAATAGGACTCTCAAAATTCTTAAGGATATGCACCTTATGTCCCACCATATAGGAAAAACCTTGAAGAAACACTGCATGCATTCATAGAAAAAGCAAGAAACCATTAATAAACAAAACAATCAAACCATGACTGACATAAAAAAAACTCTTACTAAACTTTCTTCTGCACTCACCATTCACGAGAAAGGAAAATTTCCTTCTCAACCTCAACCAAATCCCAAGGGTCAGTATAGTCTAAATGAGGGGAGTTCAAAAAACTAACAAATAAATCAAGTCAAGTCAGTGATAACTCTTAGGAGTGGAAAGGTTGTTGAAAAACAAATTCCCGAACTTGTGAGAAAGAAGATGAACCAATTCCCCAAGAAAATGAAGAAGTTGACCAAAAGGAGACCAAACTCTCTCCTTCATCCCTATTTCCTCAAGCATTGAATAGTCCAAAGAAATTAGACTACCACACTAAAATTTTTGAAATTTTGAAACAAGTGAAGATCAATATTCCTCTATTAGATGCTATCAAACAGATTCCTTGTTATGCCAAATATTTGAAGGACTTGTGCATTGTTAAAAGGAAACTAAATGTGAAAAAGAAAGCATTTTTGGCTGAACAAGTAAGCTCCATTCTTCATAATAATAATGCGTTAAAATATAAAGATCCTAGTTGTCCTACAGTTTCTTGTATTATTGGAGAACATAAAATTGAAAAAGTTTTACTTGATCTTGGTGCTAGTGTTAATTTGCTTCCATATTTAGTTTATCAGCAACTTAACTTAGGTGAGTTACAACTAACTTCTGTAGCTCTTCTACTTACTGATAGATCAATTAAAATTCCAAGAGAAATAGTGGAAGATGTGTTAGTACAAGTTGATAAATTCATATATCCTGTGGATTTTATTGTCTTTGATACTAAACCTATGGTTGATAGTTGCAAGTCAATTCCTGTTATTTTAGGCCGTCCATTTTAAGCAACATCTAATGCTTTGATAAATTGCAGAAACGGAGTGATGAAACTAACATTTGGAAACATGACACTGGAGCTCAATGTTTTTAACATATGCAAGCAATCATAGGAAGTCCTTGATGAAAAGAAGGAATTTGAAGGAATTGAAGCCATTATAGATGATCATCTTCAAACAAGGAGTTCTTCTGACCCATTACAAATTTATTTAGTCAATTCATTTGAGTCAGACATGCAATTAGAAGATGATATCTCTGAAATATGTTCTTTGCTTGATTGTACACAGGTAATGGAGTACAAGGGATGGAAACTAAGATTTGAAGAGTTAAAACTCATGAATGATAAGGCTCATCAAGAAGTACCCAAACTGGAACTAAAGCCATTACCTGCTGGGTTGAAGTACACTTTTTCGGGAGAAAAGCAAAACTTTCCAGTGGTAATTTCCTCGTCTCATACTGAAGAACAAGAAGGTATGTTAACAGAAGTACTTAAAAGGCATAAAAGTACAATTGGATGGACATTAAAGGACATAAAAAGTATTAATCCATTAATTTGTACGCATAGAATACATTTAGAGGATAATGCTAAAACTTCTCAACAACCTCAAAGAAAATTAAATCCACACATGAAAGAGGTAGTTAGAGCTGAAGTCTTTAAATTGCTTGATGTTAGAATTATCTATCTTATCTCTGATAGCCAATGGGTAAGCCCTACACAAGTTATGCCTAAGAAATATGGAATAACAATGGTTGAAAATGATAAGGGTGAATTAATACCTACGTAAGTCTCATCTAGTTGGCGTATATGTATTGATTTTAGAAAATTAAATGCTGCTACTAGGAAAGATCATTTCCCCTTACCATTTCTTGATCAAATTCTGGAAAGGGTAGCAAGACATCCATACTATTGTTTTCTTGATGGTTTTTCAAGTTATAATCAAATACCAATTGCATTGGAAGATCAAGAAAAGACCACTTTTACATGTCCCTTTGGTACTTTTGCATATAGAAGAATGTCTTTTAGCCTTTGTAATGCTTCGGCAACATTCCAAAGATGCATGTTAAGCATTTTTAGTAATATGATTGAGCATTATTTAGAGGTTTTCATGGATGATCTGATAGTTTTTGAAAATTCTTTTGAAAATTGTCTTGATAATTTAGAAAAAGTTCTTAAAAGATGTGAAGAAAAAGGATTTGTACTAAACTGGAAAAAATGTCGTTACATGGTTACCTCAGGAATAGTGTTAGGTCATGTGATATCTTCTAAAGGAATTGAAGTTGATAAGGCCAAAGTTGAATTAATTGCTCATTTGCCTTCCCCAAAAACAGTCAAAAAAGTTCATTCCTTTGTAGGACATGCAGGATTTTACAGAAGATTCATTAAGGACATTGGTGTCATATCTAGACCATTATGTAATCTTCTGTTGAAAGATGCACCATTTGATTGGACTCAAGAATGTCAAAAATATTTTGAAAAATTAATTAGTCTTCTGACATCTACTCCTATCATGCAATCTCCTGACTGGTCTTTGCCTTTTGAGTTGATGTATGATGCTAGTGATTTTGTTGTGGGTGCTGTTTTAGGCCAAAGAAAGGAAGGTAAGCCTCATGCGATTTGTTATACAAGTAGAACTTTAAATAGTGCACAAATGAATTACACCACTACTGAAAAAGAACTACTTGCTGTAATTTTTGCACTGGACAAATTTCGATCTTACTTAATTGGTTATTCTATTGTGATTTTCACCGATCATGCTGCTGTTAGATATTTGATGTCTAAGCAGGATGCCAAATCAAGATTGATAAGGTGGATCTTGTTGCTTCAAGAATTCAACATCACAATAAAAGATAAGAAATGAGCCGAAAATGTTGTCGTTGATCATTTGTCCAGACTTACAACAGGCTCACCTTTTGATAACACACCTATCAATGATTCTTTTCCCAATGAATTTTTATTTTCTGTCAATTCCATGCCTTGGTTTGCTAACATAGTCAACTCTCTTGTAACAGGAAAGATGTCGCCTCAATGGACACACCAAGATAGAAAGAAATTTTTTACAGAGGTAAAAAATTTTTATTGGGATGATCTATACTTGTTCAAATATTGTCCTGACTAAATCTTTCAGAGATGTGTGCCCAACAGTGAGGTAGGTAGTGTCATTAAATTTTGTCACTCGGAAGGATGTGGAGGTCACTTTTCTTCAAAGAAAACAACTATGAAAATCTTGCAGTGTGGATTTTATTGGCCCACTTTATTTAAAGACTGCTATACTTTTTACAAAAGTTGTGAAAATTGTCAAAAGATGGGCTCAATTTCAAAAAGAAACATCACGCCTCTGAACCCCATCCTTGTCATTGAAATTTTTAGTTGTTGGGGAATTGATTTCATAGGCCTAGTTTCATCTTTATTTGGATATGTGTATATTTCGATTGTAGTTGATTATGTCTCAAAATGGATTGAGGCGATTCTATGCCGGCATAATGATCATAAAATTGTTCTCAAATTTTTAAAAGAAAATATCTTGTGTCAATTTGGAATCCCTCGAGCTATCATCAGTGATGAGGGAACACATTTTTACAATAAACTATTTGAATCTTTAATGAAGAAATATGGTATTACACACAAAATTACCACCCCTTATCACCCTCAGACAAGTTGACAAGTTGAATTGGCAAATAGGGAGATTAAATAAATTTTGAAAAAAATGGTTAACCCAAATCGTAAAGATTAGTCTTTAAGACTAAACAATGCACTTTGGGCTTACCGTACTGCTTTCAAAATATCTTTAGGCATGTCACCCTATCGATTAGTCTATGGAAAACCTTGTCACTTGCTTGTAGAATTGGAACATAAAGCATTTTGGGCCATTAAAGCTTTCAATCTAAATCTTGATGATGCTTGTAAGATACGCAAATTGTAATTAAATGAATTGGAGCAATTGAGAAATGATGTATATGAGAACTCAAAGATTTATAAAGCCAGAACAAAAGCTTTTCATGATAAGACAATTTTGAGAAAATCTTTTGAAATTGGTCAAAAAGTTATGCTTTATAATTCTCGCCTGCACCTATTCCCTGGAAAATTGAGATCTAGGTGGAGTGGTCCTTTTGTTGTCAAACATGTGTATCCTCATAGGGCCATAGATATTGACAATCCTAAGAATGGTAATGTGTTTAAAATCAATGGACAGAGGCTCAAACCATTTCTGGAAAACTAAGTTGATGAGGTAGAATTCATCTCTCTTTCTGATCCTTGTTATGAATAGAATTCGTTCTAATTTTGTTGCCTTCTTTTTGCAGTTCTTTGTATTGCCGGTTAAGTGGCGGATAACAGTACTCCATGACTCTCAAGTTAGTTTGTTTTTTAGTTTCTCAAAATAACTGAATCCTTCTTCTCCTTTAAAATGGATGTCATTCTTTCAAACCTGAGAAAATATTTTCTTTCCCTCCCTCAAAATGCTCTGACAAAAATCTACAAAGTTAGATGTGAAAAATTGAGACTGTTAATGCATAAGGGTATGCTAGAAGATGTACGCTGGATAATTGAAGCAAAAGTCCGACTAGCAGGTAAGTTTTCAATTTCATTTGACTCATATATGTTAGGTTTTGGAAGAAGTTCGTATTCTAAAAGGAGAAGAGCAAAAAGGTTACAAGTTTGTCACAAATGTGGACGATGGAATTGCAACAAGTGATGTCGTTCTTTGGGGATGGTTTCCGCAAACAGAAAAGATAAAATTTTCTTCATTAAGAATGGACTGAGTAAGGAGTCATTAGATGATATCTTATTGACTCTTGAGACGCATTCTTGTAGATTGGTGCATCGTGAACTTCTTAATTTGTGGAATCTCTTCAAGGATGAAGAAAAACACTACAGTCTTGGGAATCTGACTTTAAAAGACCTTGTTTGCCAATTTATAAGAAAATTGGATGGGAAGCTTATCCTCGACTCATAGAAGGCGTTTAAGCCATTACTTGACATAAAACCAGAGGCAGATGTGAGTCATATCCACAACAATCTGTACATATTATCTTCTTCTTCTTCTTCTTCATGTTTTCTTAAAAAAAAAAAGTCTGAACAAGGGCGATCCGGAAGGAGTACCATAGCTTTAATTAGTTGTGGAGCCCCAGCCTTTGGCTGACCCGTCATTGACTCGGGTGGACTTTTGCACGCTGGTCCTTAAAAAAGGTTCGTGTACCATGCTCTATAGAGAGTCGCACTCCATAACCCAATGTTTACCATCTAGGCACTGTGGAGTTGATGGACAGGCAGAAGTGTCCCACTCTGGTTATTAGTGAGAAGTCACCCGAGGTTACCAAAACGTATAAGGCATCTGAGCTTGATCCTTTCTTTAGCGCCCTGGCATGGGACGTTCTGGATCTTGGACATTACGAATTTCAGATTTTAGCATCTTTGTTGATGTTACGAGCCCAAGTGTGAGCTCTTCAAGTTCCAGACCCAGGATGGAAACCCACGATGATTTCTTCTTTCTCCTTTCTTCGAATAAACGGACGTGAGTGTCTACTGCACTGGTGACACGCAGTATAAAGATATGCCACTACTACACTTATGACGCGCAGTATAAAGATACGCCATGAAAACTGTACATAAAGGTATGTCATCGTTTACTATTATATTTCTTTTATCTTTGTATGAATTTGTTGTATTTTGATTTTGGACAGACAATCATTTGAGCAGGGGTCCTTCAGGGGTTTCTAGACTTCTTTACCCTGATGGTTTTCTTGAAGTAAAAAAAAACAAAAAAAAAATAAAAAAACAAAAAAAAACAAAAATTCTTTTACCTTTGATCTTTGAACCTGACCTAGCAATAGCTCAGATAGATTAGTCAGAAGGAAGTAGTGAGGGAAGCAGGATGAAAAGAAAGCTAGATTTGACACTTCGTTTATAGCTTTCCTTTACTTTTGATTTTATTTATCGTATTTTGTTTTTGTTTAAATTTATGTCAGATTTCTCTAACAGGTAATATCTTCTATCCTTTACTCATCTATATTTTAATATTGAGGACAATGTTGTGATCTAGTTGGGGGGGAAGGATAGTGGACCAAATTTTTTTTTCTTTTTTGGGAAGTATGATATGATTGTTATGGACTTACTAAACCAATGAATGATGGCAGAGTAAGGAGTAATTTTACTCCTGAGACGCATCTAAATTGGAAAGTATGTTTAGTGATATGACTGTCAGAAACCTATTCGTAGTAAAACTAATTAGTGATGGCAGAGTAAAGAGTAAATTTTTGAAACAATTTATTACTCTTGAGACGCATCTTAGTTAGGGTAGTAACTAGTTAGTGTTTATTTGTGGAAGTGACAAAGTTTTGCTATTTGATTTCCTTTGAAAAGTTCAAGTGAATGTACTCTCACATCCTTTGAAGCAATTGAAATTCAGGAATCATAGCATGATTGAATAAATTATCTTCTTTCTTAAATTTTACATGCTTGGTTATAGATGTTGAATTGGTGGATTGAGAATGATAGAAATATACCTTGTGAGATTTTGAGCTTATTGATGAATGGATTGAATATCTGTATTATTCTCTTCTTTCTTGTGTGATTTTCACTCATGGAATTATTACTCTAGAACTTGCTTTGATTCTTTTTTAGGCTACATTTTTATATGCATACATAAATATGATTGAGGCATTTTGAAATAGCTACTTTGACCAAATAGCCATCCTTGTATATTTTTCATTGTGTAACCCCTTTGAGCTTATTTGACTATTCCTTATTTTTAGCTCATTACGTGCCTTCAAAAAAAAAACATGTTTTACCCAACCTTAGGGAATAAGAGAGCATTGACTTTGTTCTTGAATAAGTGTGGGGGTGTTTGTGCAAAATGATCCCAAAAAAAAAAAATAGACCACCATTATAATCAAAGCATTATCAGAGTCTAGAATAAAGGTGGATGCTTGGAAACAACAAGAAGAAAAGAAGAAGGTTCAGGTTTAACAATGAATTCAATTCACCAATTTGGGATTGATCTTCAACAAAACATAAGTCAAATATTGGTGATTGTCCTTTATGATGAATGTTCTCAAACATTTTCTCTACTCTAACTGTACCATAATGCTCTTTTATTCTCTTTGGTATTTATCTTCTCATATCCATATTATTCCCTCTCCTTTACCATGACTCCATTACAACTTTGAATAAAGTCCTGTTGATTTTTGTATGCATGTGGTTTGAGTAACGGAGAAGTAGAAGATAAGCAAGCTTATGGTAGTGCAATTGTTCATGGGTTGAATAGAGTGAAATACTTACCTTTTAAACACTTGAGAGATTGAGAGCGAATTCTGTGATGATCTATCATTCTTGATTCATTGTTTTTAACTAAAGTTTCCTTACTTGTTGGTTTGAGATGTGAAGAAATGTTACCTCATTAATGCTTTGATCCTTAGAATTTCTGGTTGCTCTTCTTGCTTCATCGAGTCTTTTAGAGTATTTAGCTTTTGAGTCTATGTCATTTTTTTTGTTTCCTAACTTTGGTCTTATGTGTTTTGCCCAGGAGTGCAAAAAGCCAAGTATGGGAGAATTTGATGATAACATATTTTATACATTAATAAACCTTCTTTTTTAGTCATTTACACTCTTCATGTACTTAATTGATTGAGTTTGGTTATGTTTTGTAAGTTTGGACTCAAATTGAACTTAAATGATTTTTTCAGCATTACTTGGGTCTTATACTGTTTCTTTATTTTATTCATATCTTGAGTTCTAGATGTCTAAAAATTATGAATTTTACCTCGTAGGAAAGTTGAGAGAAAGCTCTACAACTTTGATAAAGAGCTCAAAGTCTCATTCAGATATCTAGTGGAGCTAATTGGGCTTGGAAGTCAGAACACAAGTTTTGTGACTGAAACCTGAATAGTATACAGTAATTAGAGCATAACTCAGACTGTAGAAACTTATTTGGGCTGAAATTTGGACACTTGAAAGTTAAGACCCAGATCTACAACTTTCATGAAGATGACTTTTCTATTTGATGACGGCATCCAAGAGTTAAGTGACTACGGGATTAAAGGATGCAAACCCAAGTACAGGTTGTCTCAAGCATTCACTGTACCAATCCTATTGTCTACAATAAATCAAGATCTCCATTAACAAAGAAGGTTTCTAAATTGATTGGAAACAAAATACAACACATATAATGTTCATTTAATAATATATCATGTAAGCACAAGAAATAGAATAATCTAACCTTATTTCATTACCAAGAGCTTCACTCTTTCACCTAAGCAAGATGAAGATTTAGTTACTCATGGATAAGAAGAAAGAAAGAGAGAAGAAGAGAAAGATGAACATAACTTCAATTTAGTGTAATTGGACATATGCTTTTGAGGATTTTGTTTTGATGATAACAAACGTGAAGACAAAAATGAAGATGATAGAAAGACCAAGTCCAAGATCGCAAAAGAATAGCTTTAGGACTTAGGATCTTTTTGTACGGAGCTCACTTTAATATCTCTCTATTTTAAAAGAAAAATAAAATTGGTTTTAAAGGAAACTCAAGTATTTTTGGAATGATTTATTCAAAATTGGGTTCTATTGTTTTACTCAAATAAATCAGTTTTATTCAAATAAAACTTATTCCATTCGAATAAAATTCTTTCTCCAATCCTCTGTTTTTAATATCCTCATTCGAATAAAGTTCTTGCTATTCGAATAAATTCAATTGTTTCTAGTTTCTAAAATGCCATTCGAATAATGTGTTTTTCAAAGCTTCTGTTTTCTTAAAGCTTTATTCGAATAAATCACTGCCTATTCGAATAACAGGACCTTCAGAAAAGCTTCTCTCAAAAGAGTTATTCGAATAACTCAGTAGTTATTCGAATAAACTCAGTTTTCCAGAACTCTTTCTAAAAGAGTTATTCGAATAGACTCAAAGTCATTCGAATAACCCATATCAGCTGAGCCTTTATAAAACCTCCATGAACAGTGTTATTCGAATAACAATTCAGTTATCTGAATAAACACGATTCTCACGTATTCTGATATGGAAACGTGTTTTTGAAAAACTGAGTATTAATTACTCCCCAACGGCTGTTTTCTTGGTTTTTCTCTATAAATAGAAGCCTTGGGTCTTCTCTAAAATGAGCCAACACTCTGATTATTTTTCTGATTGCTCTATCTTGTGAAATTATTTTCTACGCTCTATTTTTTATTAAACTTTGAGATATTTCTGTGAGAGCTCCATTAGCACTTCAATTTGTATAATGTACTCTGAGTGAGAGTTTCTCTTCTTCATCTATTTCTCTGATATACTGTATTGTGAGGGTGAGGTATCCCTCAGTAAAAAGGGTGAGGTATCCCTTGTTGTAAAGAAGGTGAGGTATCCTTCAAAGGGGGTGAGGTATCCCTCAGTAAAAAGGGTGAGGTATCCCTTGTTGTAAAAAAGGTGAGGTATCCTTCAAAGGGGGTGAGGTATCCCTCTAAGGTTTGTGTAAGGGTGAGGTATCCCTACAGGTTGAGGCTTTAGCACAAGGGTAGAGTTTCCCTCTGTGTGTAAAGTGCTCTATTGTGTAAAGGTTGCAAGCACCTGTTTTTCAAGCTTGTATTGAATAGTGAAAAATCTCGAACTGTGTTTCGGGGACTGGACGTAGATCACAAGTGGGTTAGTGATCGAACCAGGATAAATATTGTGTCTGCTTCTCTTCTTAATCTCTTTACTTTATGCAATTTTATTTTATTGCACTTTTATTTTTTCTGTTGTTCTTAATACTTCTTTTCTTCATATCAATTCTTCTACGCATTTATTTAATAAGTTTCAATAATTATATTTTTAATTAATAGAGGTTTTGCGAAAAATTTTATACTCAATTCACCCCCCTCTTGAGTACTGGAAGCCACTTGGGTAACATTTAGAACAAGAGAAAATTACAACAAAGGAAAACAATAAACAAGCATAACTATAACTTATAAAAACTAAGCCTAACTCCTAGTGCCTAACACTAAGCTCCCAACATTCAGCTCATGGTGCCTTTTATAGAGGAGTAGGGATACAAAATGACAAGGAAAAAGATTAAGAGTAGGTGGATGAGTGGGTGGAGTGGTTGGATGAGTGGTTGAGTGGTTGGATGATTGGATGAGTAGTTGGATTATTGAGATTCTTTGTCTCTGAAATAATTCATTGCTTAAGTCATTGATTCCGTCATTTTCGAGCCAAGTGGTCTTTATGAAAGTTCTAGGAAATTGTCTAACCTTTCCAATGGCTTTGGAATCACCCAAAAATTCGTCCTACAACCCAAGATATGACCCAATTACTACAGACTGTTCGGCCCAGTTTCAGCACTCTGTTTTGACTTTCAGACCCAATATCACCATCAAGGAGCCCGAATCAAGTTTTGTGTTCAACATGAAAGTTTTAGATCTGGGTCTTTTTCAAATGTCCAAATTTCAGCCCAAGATAATTCTTGCAGCCCGAGTTATACTCTGATTACTGTACACTGTTCAGGTTTTAGACACAAAACTCGTGTTCTGTCTTCCAAGCCCAATTAGCTCCACTAGATGTCTGATTGAGACTTTGAGCTCTTCATCAAAGTTGTAGAGCTCTCTCTTATCTTTCCTACAAGGTAAAATTCATAATTATCAAACCTTTAAAACTCAAGATATGGCTGAAATACAAAAATAGCGTAAGACCAAAATAGTGCTGGAAAAATCAATTAAGTCTAATTTGAGTCCAAACTTACAAAACATAACTAAGCTTAATCAATTAAGTACATGGAGAGTGTAAATAACTAAAAGTGAGGGTTTATTAATGTATAAAATATGTGATCAATAAATTCCCCCACACTTAGCTTTTTGCACTCCTGGGCAAAACACATAAGACCAAAGTTAGGAGACAAAGAAAAACGACACAAACTCAAAAGCTAAAAACTCTAAAGGACTCGATGAAGCAAGAAGAGCAACAAGAAATTCAAGGGATCAAAGCATAAATGAGGTAACATTTCTTCACATCTCAAACCAACAAGCAAGGAAGCTTCCGTTGAAAAGAATGAAACAAGAATGATAAATCCTCACAGAATTCACTCTCAATCTCTCAAGTATTTAAAAGGTAAGTATTTCACTCTATTCAACCCATGAACAATTGCACTACCATAAGCTTGCTTATCTTCTACTTCTCCGCTACTCAAAACACATGCATACAAAAATCAAGAGGACTTTATTCAAGGTTGTAATGGGGTTATGGTAAAGGAGAGGGGATAATATGAATATGAAAAGATAAATACCAAAGAGAATAAAAGAGCATTATGGTACAGTTAGAGTGGAGCAAATGTTTGAGAACATTCATCATAAAGGACAATCACCAATATTTGACTAATGTTTTGTTGAAGATCAATCCCAAATTGGTGAATTGAATTCATTGTTAGACTTGAACATTCTCCTTTTCTTCTTGTTGTTTTCAAGCATCCACCTTTATTCTAATAATTCTTTGATTGCAACGGTGGTCAAATTTTTTTTTTATCATTTTGCACATACACCCCCACACTTGTTCAAGAACAAGGTCAATGCTCACTTATTCCCTAAAGTTAGGTAAAATCATTTTTTTTTAGAAGGATGAAGTGAGCTTAAAACAAGGAATGGTCAAACAAGTTCAAAGGAGTTATACAATGGAAAATATACAAGGATGGCTATTTAGTCAAAGTAACTATTTCAAAATGCCTCAATCATATTAGTGTATGCATATAAAAATGTAGCCTCAAAAAGAATCAAAGCAAGTTCTAGAGTAACAATTCCATGAGTGAAAATCACACAAGAAAGAAGAGAATGGTGCAGATATTCAATCCATACATCAATAGGCTCAAAATCTCACAAGGCATATTTATATCATTCTCAATCCATCATATCAACATTCATATCCGAGTTTGTGATTTTTAAGACAGAAGATAATTTATTCAATCATGTTATGATCCCTGAATTTTAATTGCTTTAAAGGATTTGAGAGTGTATTCACTTGAATCTTACAAAGGAAATCAAAAGACCAAAACTTTGTTACTTCCACAGATCAATACTAATTAATTACTACCCCAACAAAGATGTGTCTCAAGAGTAATAAATTATTTCCAAAATTTACTCCTTACTCTGCCATCCTTGATTGGTTTTACTACAAATAGGTTTCTGACAGTCATCTCACTAAACATACTTCCCAATTTAAATGCGTCTCAGAAGTAAAATTACTCCTTACTCTGTCATCACTAATTGGTTTAGTAAGTCCATGACAATCATATCATACTTCCCAAACAAAACAAAAAAAAAGTTTTTTTTTTGGGTCAACTATCCTTCCCCCCCAACTAGATCACAACATTGTCCTCAATGTTAAAATATAGATGAGTAAAGGATAGAAGATATTACCTGTTGGAGAAATTTGACACAAATTTAAACAGAAACAAAGTACAATGAATAAAATCAAAGGTATTAAAGATGAAGTGTCAGATCTGACTTTCTTTTCTCGTTGTTTCCCTCTCTGCTTCCTGTTGACCAATCTATCTGAGCTAATACCTTATCAGGTACATACTCAAAAGCTTCTAATTTATCAATGACCTCATTAATAGTGAAAGCAGAGATAAGAAGTTTTCTTGCCGAAGGAGTGATAAATTTCTGTTCCACAGCATGGTCAAGAAAAAGTAACAAACTATCAAAGTAATTATTAACATTCAACAAACCAATGGGTTTATGGTGGATGTTCAGTTCAGCCCAAAAGACTATTTGAAAAATTTCTTCTAAAGTACCAAAACCACCTGATAAGGCAATGAATGCATCAGAGTTGTCAAGCATTTTTTTCATTCATCTATGCATAGATGTTACCTGAATTTCTTCTCCAACCGTCTTTCTAGTGATGTTCTGTTGAGCTAAAGGTCCAGGAATGACTCCTAAAATCTGACTGCCTCCTATATATGCAGCAAGTGATACAGCCCCCATTAACCCACGGCAACCTCCCCCATATACAAGATGAATATTCCTCGCAGTAAGTGATCGACCAAGAGTGCTAGCTGCGTTTACAAACTCTAAACCCTTCCCATAATTTGACCCACAAAAAACACAGACATTTTTAAGGTTATGAATAGAAGGCCCCATTTCTATACTCTTCCTCCCTTTGAATGTTTCTGAGTTGAAGGAAAGTGGAGAAAATGGAATGTTTAAATAGGAAAAAGAATGGAAAGGGTAACAATTGCACCTATAAGGGTAAGTTGGTTGTTGTTAGAAAAGTTTGAAATTAAGAAACACATAATCTTTCTTTTTTTTTGTTTTTTTGTTTTTTGTTTTTTGTTTTTTTTGACTTCAAGAAAACTATCAGAGTAAAGAAGTCTAGAAACCCCTGAAGGACCCTGCTCAAAGGATCGTCTGTCCAAAACTAAAATACAGCAAAATCATACAAAGATAAAAGAAATATAATAGCAAATGATGACATACCTGTATATACAGCTTTCATGGCGCATCTTTATACTGCGCGTCATGAGTGCAGTAGTGGCATATCTTTATACTGCGTGTCACCAGTGCAGGAGTGTCATATCTTTATACTGCGTGTCACTAGTGCAGTAGACATCACGTCCGTTTATTCGAAGAAAGGAGAAAGAAGAAACCATCATGGGTTTCCATCCTGGCTTTGGAACCTGGAGCGCTCACACTTGGGCTTGTAACATCAATAAAGATGCTAAAATCTGAAACTCGTAATGTTCAAGATACAAAACATCCCATCCCAGGGTGCTGACAGCCCCTTCTAATAAAAGAGAGGATCAAGCTCAGATGCCTCATATGCTTTGGCAGTCGCAGGTTACTTCTCATTAATAGTCAGAGTGGGACGCTTTTGCCTGTCCATCAACTCCACAGTGCCTAGATGGTAAATATTGGGTTGTGGAGTACGGCTCTCTACAGAGCATGGTACACGAACTTTTTTAAGGACCAGCTGCAAAGGTCCACCCGAGTCAATGACGGGTCAGCCAAAGGCTGGGGCTCCATAACTAATTAAAGCCATGGTACTCCTTCTGGATCGCTCTTGTTCAGACTTTTTTTTTCAATTTTTTTTTCAATTTTTTTCAATTTTTTAATTTTTTTTCAATTTTTTTTTGAAAAGAAAACATGAAGAAGAAGAAAATATGTACAGATTGTTGTAGATATGGCTCACATCTGCCTCTGGTTTCACGTCCAGTAACGGCTTAAACGCCTTCTATGAGTCGAGGATAAGCTTCCCATCCAATTTTCTTATAAATTGGCAAACAGGGTCTTTTAGAGTCAGATTCCCAAGACTGTAGTGTTTTTCTTCATCATGATTGTAGTATTCAGAGGCATCGTGTTTCTTTTTGAAATTGAGCCCAACTTTTGACAATTTTCACAACTTTTGCAAAAAGTATAGCAGTCTTTAAATAAAGTGGGCCAATAAAATCCATACTGCAAGATTTTTGCAGCTATTTTCTTTGAAGAAAAGTGACCTCCACATGCTTCTGAATGACAAAATTTAATGACACTACCTACCTCACTGTCGGGTACACATCTCTGAAAGATTTGGTCAGCACAATATTTGAACAAGTATGGGTCATCCCAATAAAAATTTTTCACCTCTGTAAAAAAAATTTTTCTATCTTGGTACGTCCATTGAGGCGGCATCTTTTCTTCTTGTTCTTCAGTAAGATACGAGGAAATTACCACTGGAAACCTTTGCTCTTCTCCCAAAAATGTGTACTTCAACCAAACAGGTAATGGCTTTAGTTCCTATGTTGGTACTTCTTCATGGGTATTATCATTCATGGGTTTTAACTCTTCGAATTTTGGCTTTCTTCCTTTGTATTCTATTTCCTCTGTACAATCAAGCAAATCAAATGAATTAATTAAACAAACTTCTAATGGGTCAGAAGAACTTCCCTTTTGAAGATAATCATCTATAATGACTTCAATTCCTTCAACTTCCTCCTTTTCATCAAGGACTTCCTGTGGTTGCTTGCACATGTTAAAAACATTGAGATCCAATGTCATGTTTCCAAATGTTAGCTTCACCACTCCATTTCTGCAATTTATCAAAGCATTAGATGTTGCTAAAAATGGACGGCCTAAAATAACAGGAATTGACTTGCAACTATCAACCAGAGGTTCAATATACAAGACAATGAAATCTACAGGATATATGAATTTATCAACTTGAACCAACACATCTTCCACTATTCCTCTTGGAATTTTAATTGAACTATCGGCAAGTAGAAGAGTTACAGAAGTTAGTTTTAACTCACCTAAGTTGAGTTGCTGATAAACTAAATATGAAAGCAAATTGACACTAGCACCAAGATCAAGTAAAGCTTTTTCAATTTTATGTTCTCCAATAATGCATGAAACTATAGGATAACCCGGGTCTTTATATTTCAACGCATTATTATTCTGAAGAATGGAACTTACCTGTTCAGCCAAAAATGCTTTCTTTTTCACATTTAGTTTTCTTTTAACAGTGCACAAGTCCTTCAAATATTTGGCATAAGAAGGAATATGTTTGATAGCATCTAACAGAGGAATATTGATCTTCACTTGTTTCAAAATTTCAAAAATTTTAGTGCGGTGGTCCAATTTCTTTGGATTATTCAATGCTTAAGGAAATGGGGGTGAAGGCGAGAGTTTGGTCTCCTTTTGGTCAACTTCTTCTTTTTCTTGGGGAATTGGTTCATCTTCTTTCTCACAAGATTCAAGGATTTATTTTTCAACAACCTTTCCACTCCTAAGAGTTATCACTGACTGGACTTAGTCCATTTGTTAGTTTCCTGAACTCCCCTCATTTAGACTGTACTAACCTTTGGGATTTAGTTGAGCTTGAGAAGGAAATTTCCCTTTCTCGTGAATGATGAGTGCAGAAGAAAGTTTAGCAAGAGTGTCTTTTATGTCATTCATGGTTTGATTGTTTTGTTTATTAATGGCCTCTTGTTTTTCCATGAATGCATGCAGTGTTTCTTCAAGGTTTTTCCTATATGGTGGGACATAAGGTGTATATCCTTGAGAATTTTGAGAGTCCTGTTGTGCCTGAGGAGGTGGTGGTTGCACAAATTGTGACTGATTATTATTCCTCCAGCTGAAATTCAGGTGATTTCTCTATCCCGGATTGTATGTATCTGAAAAAGAAGAAGTAAATGACTTGTTAAAATTATTCATTGCATTTACCTGCTCATGTACAACTTCTTTAAAAACAGGTATCTTAGGACATTCATGTGTTGAGTGTCCTAAGTCATTACAAATGCCACAAATTTCTTCATTTTGCACAGATTTGATTTCTTTTGCTTTTCTTAATTCCATGGCTTCAACCTTTCTAGCCAAACTGGCAAATCTAGCATTTAGATCTTCCTCTTGACTAAGGTGATATTTTCCTTTATTAGCACTTGCAAGGTTAGATCTAATTGAATTTTCAGAAGTGTTAGTACTATGCCAAGATTGAGAATTTTCAGCCAACTAGTTCAAATAGTCTAAAACTTCATCAGGTTCTTTATCAAGAAACTCACCATTGCACATTGTTTTCACAAATTGTTTAGTTTCAGGTGTTTAACCTTCATAAAAGAAGCTTATAGTACGCCATTTTTCAAAACCATGATGTGGGCAAGAATTTAACAAATCTTTAAACCGTTCCCAACATTGAAAATATGCTTCATTTGAATTTTGGGAAAAATTGTGGATTTGTCTTTTCATAGCATTGGTTTTATGTGTTGGAAAAAATTTCTTCAAGAACTCTCCTTGCATTTCTTGCCATGTGCCAATTGATCTTGGATTCAAAGTGTTAAGCCAAGATTTTGCTTTATCTTTTAAAGAAAAAGGAAACAATTTAAGCTTAACAATCTCTTTAGTACAATTTTGATCATTGAAGGCAATATATACTTCCTCAAATTCTTTTAGATGTAAATATGGACTTTCAGATTCTAAACCATGAAAATTAGGAAGTAAAGAAATCACACCTGACTTAAATCTAAAATTGTTGGCATTGAGTGGAAAGATAAAACATGATGGACTAGAACTTCGAGGTAGTTGCAAATATTCACGCATGGTTCGCAACGGTTGATTTTCATGTTCATCATGTACACTTTCATTGTTAGCCATTGTGTCAATTGTGTATGATTGTGATTCAAACAAATCAATATATAAAGTACCAGGGTTAATTTTGACTAAACGACTTGAATTTAAATCACGATACTAATTAAGCATAAATACATAAATAACTTAAAATAAATAAACAAAAATAATGTACAAGCTGGCGGTGTAACCCACCATTAAATATTAAGAAGGATGTGGTATAAACCAACCATCCGAAAAATAAAAATAAAAATAAAATGTGAAAAATAAAGTGCGGAAATTAAAATACAGAAAATAGAGTGCAGAAAGTAAATTTAAAATATGAAAACCAGAGAGAGGCAAAGCCCCACCAGAGCCGGCGAAAGAGAAGAGAAGAAGAAAGATTATTTTGTTATGTTAGAGGACAGAAAAATAAAAAAAAATGTTTATAAAGATGGGGTAATAAACCAAGCACCAAATGAAAAAAATGCAAAAAAAAGTAAATTACAGAAAAATAAAAGGGAGAGTTATCCCCACTGACGAAAATAAAAAAAATAAAAAAAATAAAAATAAATGACATAAATATAAAAGTTAGTAAGTTAGTATGTTAGCAAGTTAGTAGGTTAGATAGTAAATTAGAAATTAAAAAGAGTAGAGGAAGAATATACCTGTTGGTGAAGTTTTTCTTACAGAAAGGGAACCTCAATATATTAGAACTTCAAATCAAGTCCCCGGCAACAGCGCCAAAAACTTGACTGCGAGATTAAAGGATACAAACCCAAGTGCAGGTTGTCTCAAGTAATAAATTTCTTGGGAATCCGAGGTCGATCCACAGGGAATTGATGAAGAAAAATTAATTGAGGTAAGAAAAGGATTTGTCACAACACCAAAAGTAATAAAAGATGTTCACAAATGAATTTAAGAACTTGCTTGGGTTAGGAGATCCACTCTTGGTAATAAATTAAAGGCAAAATTATTTCTCTTTATAACTCAATTGAAATCCACACACAACGGAGGTTTCAATCGGAAAATATAACATTCAAAGTTCAATTATATATGCAATCATATTATGATTCCTTTAATTATCTACTAACATTTGTAAATGAGTTCAAGCATTCACTGTGACAATCCTATTGTCTATAATAAATCAAGATCTCCATTAACAAAGAAGGTTTCTAAATTGATTGAAAATAAAATACAACACATATAATGTTCATTTAATAATATATCATTTAAGCACAAGAAATAGAATAATCTAACCTTATTTCATTACCAAGAGCTTCACTCTTTCACCCAAGCAAGATGAAGATTTAGTTACTCATGGATAAGAAAAAGAAAGAGAGAAGAAGAGAAAGATGAACATAACTTCAATTTAGAACAAGAGCAAATTACAACAAAGGAAAACAATAAACAAGTATAACTATAACTTGTAAAAACTAAGCCTAACTCCTAGTGCCCAACACTAAGCTCCCAATATCCAGCTCATGGTGCCTTTTATAGAGGAGTAGGGATACAAAATGACAAGGAGAATGATTAAGAGTAGGTGGATGAGTGGGTGGAGTGGTTGGATGAGTGGTTGAGTGGTTGGATGATTGGATGAGTAGTTGGATTATTGAGATTCTTTGTCTCCGAAATAATTCATTGCTTAAGTCATTGATTCCGTCATTTTCGAGCCAAGTGGTCTTCATGAAAGTTTTAGGAAATTGTCTAAGCTTTCCAATGGCTCTGGAATCACCCAAAAATTCGTCCTACAGCCCAAGATATGACCCCAATTACTACAGACTATTCAGGCCCAGTTTCAGCACCTCTGTTTTGACTTTCAGACCCAATATCACCATCAAGGAGCCCGAATCAAGTTTGTGTTCAACATGAAAGTTTTAGATCTGGGTCTTAACTTTCAAATATCCAAATTTTAGCCCAAGATAATTCTTACAGCCCGAGTTATACTCTAATTACTGTACACTGTTCAGGTTTCAGACACAAAACTCGTGTTCTATCTTCCAAGCCCAATTAGCTCCACTAGATGTCTGATTGAGACTTTGAGCTCTTCATCAAAGTTGTAGAGCTCTCTCTTATCTTTCCTTCAAGGTAAAATTCATAATTATCAAACATTTAGAACTCAAGATATGACCGAAATACAAAAACAGCGTAAGACTAAAATAGTACTGAAAAAATCAATTAAGTCCAATTTGAGTCTAAACTTACAAAACATAACTAGGCTTAATCAATTAAGTACATGGAGAGTCTAAATGACTAAAAGTGAGGGTTTATTAATGTATAAAATATATGATCATCATTAAGCAATGAATGATTTTGGAGACAAAGAATCTTAATAATCCAACCACTCAACCACTCATCCAACCACTCCACCCACTCATCCACCTACTCCTCACCTACTCTTAATCAGCTCCCTTATCATTTTGTATCACTAATCCTCTATAAAAGGCATCATTGGCTATTCATTTGGTGCTCTTGGTGTTAGGCTTAGTTTTTAGAAGTTATGGTTATGCTTGTTTACTGTTTTCCTTTATTGTAATTATCTCTTGCTCTAAATTAAAGCTATGTTCATCTTTCTCTTCTTCTCTCTGTCTTTCTTCTTATCTATGAGTAACTAAATCTTCATCTTGCTTGGGTAAAAGAGTGAAGCTCTTGGTAATGAAATAAGGTTAGATTATTCTATTTCTTGTGCTTAAATGATATATTATCAAATGGACATCATATGTGTTGTATTTTGTTTCCAATCAATTTAGAAACCTTCTTTGCATAATAGAAATCTTGATTTATTGTAGACAATAAGATTGGTACAGTGAATGCTTGAACTCATTTATAAATGTTGGTAGATAATTAAAGGAATTATAAATATGATTGCATATATAATTGAACTTTGAATGTTATATTTTCTGATTGGAACCTCTATTGTGTGTGGATTTTAATTGAGTTATAAAAAGAAATAATCTTGTCTTTAATTTATTATCAAGAGTAGATCTCCTAACCTAAGCAAGTTCTTAAATTTAATTGTAAACAAATTTTATTATTTTTATTATTGTGACAAATCTTTTTCTTACCTCAAATAATTTCTCTTCATCAATTCCCTGTGGATCGACTTCGGACTCCGGAGAATTTATTACTTGAGATAACCTGTACTTGGGTTTATATCATTTAAATCCCGCAGTCAGTATTAAGCATCCAACATGAAATTGAGTTAAATATGAAATGTTTGATATTTGTGTTTGGTATCATGTAGTCTGATAATCACATATTTTATTCATTAAGAAACCCTTATGTTTAGTTATTTACACTCTTCATGTACTTAATTGACTGAATTTGATTATGTTGTGTAAGTTTGAACTCGAATCGGACTTAATTGATTTTTTCAGCATTATTCGGGTCTTACATTGTTTCTGTATTTTAGCCATATCTTGAGTTCTAAATGTCTGATAATTATGAATTTTACGTTGTAGGAAAGATAAGAGAGAGCTCTACAACTTTGATGAAGAGATCAAAGTCAATTTCAGACATCTAGTAGAGCTAATTGGGCATGGAAATCAGAATACGAGATTTGTGACTAGAACCCGAACAGTGTGTAGTAACCAGAACATAATTCGAGTTTGGGCATATAAAATGGGCTGAAAATTTGTAATCTGAAAGTTAAGACCCATATGTACAACTTTCATGTCAAGCACAAAACTTGATTCGGGCTCCTTGATGGAGATATTGGGTCTGAAAGTCAAAACAGAGGTGCAAACTGGTCCTGAACAGTCTGTAGTAATTGAGTCATATCTTGGGCTGTAGGACGAATTTTTGGGTGTTTCCAGAGCCATTGGAAAGCTTAGACAATTTCCTAGAACTTTCATGAAGACCACTTGGCTCAGAAATGACGAAATCAATGAGTTCAGCAATAAAGAATTTCGGAGACAAGGTAGCTCACCTACTCACCCACCTACTCACCCACCTACTCATCCACCTACTCATCCCATCTACCCATCTACTACTACTCCGAATCCTCTATAAAAGGAAGCATGTGGAGAGCTCTAGGAACAACACACACTTGGTGTTAGAGATAGTTTTTCATAGTTCTTGTATATTTTTCCTTCATTGTAATGGAGAGCTAAGTCACTTCTAGTCAATTTGGGACTCTTGAAGAGATTATGGTTTGGATTCTTGAGACCTTGGTTTATGTAATGCATTTGATTTATATTTGGATTCTTCTTCTCTTCTTCTTCTTCTGTTTTCTTAATCTTGAATGCATGAATGGTGATTCTGTTTATGTTTATTTTAAGATTAAGTATTGTGATTAAACTTAGAACTGATTGATCTGAATTAATCACGTAAATGAAGATTGAAGATTTGTGATGAAATTTAGAACTGATTGATCTAAATTAATCACGTAATTGAAGAGGTTAGGTTACTGATTGGTGCCTAGGTTAATTGAATTCGGTGCTTAAATTGACATATATCTACATGAATGGTGCGATTGCAGATTTATGTTTATTACTTGTCAATTGAATTCTGGACGATTGTCTAGTATGAATTCTCGGATCGATCTTTGAGATCTCGGTTAGATCCAAGTTAACCATTCAAATGTGCTTCAAATGTTTGTTGAAAGGTCTATGATTGAATCCACCTAATCTCGGATAGATTTCTGAATTGACTGTTCTTTTAATTGTTATTTTTCTTCAGATCTTGTCATTGTAATCCTTGAACAATCAAAACCCCTCCTTTTCTAACTGAACTTAATTTGATAAAATTGCATTTACGATCCTTGAGGAGACGATCCGGTGTTGTTCACTATACTGCAAACTTAGTTAATAACTTCGGTTATAATTTTGGCTGAGTTCGGCGTTCGTCAGAATTTTGGCGCCGTTGCCGGGGAACTCGTAGATGTAATCTTTTCATTTTGAGTAACCTTACTAATTTTTGTTCTTTCTTACCTATTCTAACAGTTATTTTTCATTTACTAACATTGTTCATACCATACTAACGTTTTTATCTTAGCTTTTGAATTTTTCTGGATTTAGGAAAGAGGGAAAACGGTGATTACGGGTAACTATTGTAATTTTCGAACTGAAACATGCCCGAATGAGTGAAACTTGGTCGGTTGAAGGAAAACAGCCTGATAAACAAGACTCACAATAAACTGAGGTCACCCCTGGTTTTTCAAAATTCTATCATTTAGACCACTTTTTCAATTTTTTATTATTTTTTATTGCATTTTCTAGTTTCATTTTTATGTAGATTTTTGTTCTGTGTTGATTCCATAATTTTTAAAAATGTTTAGATACATTAACTAGATTTATTTTTGCATATTTTGAGTGTTGATCCCATACTAACTCTTTCTTTTTAATTTTTTTCTTTTTCTTTCATTATCATTTTGTTGCATTCTGTTGCATTTTAAGGATACAATGGACCATGCATAATGGAGTCAAAACTTGAGGAGTTGACTTCTTTGGTAAGACATATAGTAGTGAGACAACAATCACCTGTGTAGGAAGCTACACTTGTGTGTAACATTTGTTTTTGTTCATCTCACCCCATATATGCATGCCCTACACTTCAGTATGGTAGTTCTATTTTTCCAGATCAATTTGTTGCAAAGCAATGGTTATTTTCCTGATGAACCACAGTTCCAAAGAAGCAGAACAGAGTTATGACCCCTTCTTCAACACATACAACCCTAGCTGGGAATCCTATTCGGATCTGGGATATGGCAATACGGCATCACTACAGCAACAATCATTTCAATATGAGCAACCATTCCAGCAGATAACAAGTCCATCAACCACAAAACTTGAGCCTTCATGGGAGGACTTGATGAAAACCCAAATTGAGTTCCAGCAGAATTTCATTGCCACTATTCAGGATTTAACAACCCAAATTGACCAGTTGACAACCACTGTTAATGAACTGAGATGTCAAGAGTCAGGCCAACCCTTTTCCCAAACAATTCCCAATTCCCTGCATTCTAATTGTCATATTGATTTACATGTAGACTTAGTTGAGGAAACTCATGATGAGTTATGTGCTGAATTTCCTGATTTAATTGGTTTTGATGATTCTATTAATTGCAACTCATGTGCTGATCATGATGGTGATATAAAATGTGTTGTGTGTGCTGAAATTTCTGCATATTTGAAAACTAATGATTCTGTTTACGCAGGATCTAATGATATAGAAGGGTCTATCAATAATGTAGTTGCAGAATCTGAAACATATAGGGAGGTGGAGTTGAAGGCCATTGAGGAATTTTCAAAGAAAGAGGAAAGTCAGCAGATGCTAGTAACTACTGAAGTGGATTTTGTTTTTAGGCCATGGTCCAGCATTATCAATGAAAGCAGGATTGCAAAATTACACGTATTGCATGCCATTGGTGAAGTCAAGGAAGACCAATGGGACCCAAATGGGAGCCCTCATGCTTCAAGCTTAACTTGGTCATTACACTTCAACCAATGGGACCCTAGTGAAAGCTATCATATTGTGTCAACCATAACTTGGTCATTACGTTTCAACCAATGGGATCCTGGTGGAGTCTTTTCACCAACCTCACTTAATAAGACCAATGGACACCATCTCAAGCCGAAAAATGTGGAAGTGAAAGTGATGGGCTTTTACCATCCACATTATAAAGATCACTAAGAAGTGTCCCAACGTCGAGCTAACGACGTTAAACAAGCGCTCATTGGGAGGCAACCCAATCAGATCGGCCTTCATGTTATAATTTGAGGATGGTTTCTACAAACTGAGAAGATAAAAATATACTTCACTTTGAATGGTTGAGTAAGGAGTCAGTAAGTTATACCTTATTGACTCTTGAGACGCATTCTTATGACCTGGTACATCATGAACTTCTTAATTATGGAATCTCTTCAGAGATGAACAGAAGTGTTACAGTCTTGAGAATCTGACTCTAAAAGACCCTCATTTTTCTTCTTTTAGTTGTTTTTGTTATTTTTTGTTTTAAATGCTACTCAGGTGTTGGGATTTTTCAAGGTCTGGTGCGGCACTGACAGTGTGTTTCTTTTCTGCTTGGCGTTGATTCACTTCTTATCAGGTTGTGTTGCTCTTTTCTATATCTCTCTTTCACATTGAAGGCAATGTTATATTAAGCGTGGAGGAGAGATTTCAGCATGTTCTTTTTGTAAAAATAAAAAATAAAAAAAATAAAAAAAAATAAAAAAAAAAGGGTTTATCGCATGATTGAATAACTTTTCTCCCTTCTTGAACTAATATGCTTGGTGATGGATGATTGAATTGATGAATTGAGTTTGATGGATGCATACCTTGTGAGATTTTGAGCCTAATGGATGGATTCAACATTTATGCCATTCTCTTCTTTCTTGTGTGATTTTCACTCATGTTAATAACCACTCTAGAACTTGCTTTGATTCTTTTTGAAGCTACATTTCACTTGCATGCATAAACATGATTGAGGCCCTCTTTCTTAATTAGCTAGTTTAACCAAATAGACAACCTTGTTTTCAATATGATATCAAGCACTCTTTTGACTTCTTGAAAATTCTTTGATTCCTGCCAACTTTGTATATTTTCCTTTGCTTAACCCCTTTGAGCTTATTTGACCATTCCTTGTTTCTATCTCATTATGTGCCTTAAATGAAAAATCGTGTTTTTACTTTACCTTAGGGAATAAAAGAACATTAGCTTGGTTAATGGATGAGTTTTTGAACAAGTGTGGGGGTGTGTGTACAAAATAGTTGTTGAAAAAGGAAAGAGTGCAAAAACAAAAAAAAAATAAAAAAAATAACAAAATAAAAAAAATAAAAAAAATAGAAAAAGAAAAGAAAAGAAAAGGATTGGGAAATGAATATGTAAAGGGATATACATTAGAGTTGAGATGAATTTTTATACTTGTTATTTGAACTCAGCTCTCATTTGCTTTTATTCTCTTTAGTATTTATCTTCTCATATCCATTTTATCCTCTTCTGTTACCTTGACCTCACTACAATCTTGAATAAAGTCCTCATGATTTGTGTGTGCATGTGTTTTGAGTAGTGGAGAAGTAGAAGATAAGCAAGCTTATGGTAGTGCAATTTTCATGGGTTGAATTGAGTGAAATACCTACCTTTTAAACACTTGAGAGATTGAGAGGGAATCTTGTGAAGATCCATCATTCTTAATTCATTCTTTTCAACGGAAGTTTCCTTGCTTGTTGGTTTGAGATGTGAAGAAATGTTACCTCATTTATGCTTTGATCCCTTGAATTTCTTGTTGCTCTTCTTGCTTCATTGAGTCCTTTAGAGTTTTTAGCTTTTAAGTTTGTGTCGTTTGTCTTTGTCTTCTAACTTTAGTTTTATATGTTTTGCCCAGGAGTGCAAAAAGCTAAGTGTGGGAGAATTTGATAATCACATATTTTATTCATTAAGAAACCCTTATGTTTAGTTATTTACACTCTTCATGTACTTAATTGACTGAATTTGATTATGTTTTGTAAGTTTGAACTCGAATCGGACTTAATTGATTTTTTCAGCATTATTCGGGTCTTACACTGTTTCTGTAGTTTAGCCATATCTTGAGTTCTAAATGTCTGATAATTATGAATTTTACCTTGTAGAAAAGATAAGAGAGAGCTCTACAACTTTGATGAAGAGCTCAAAGTCAATTTCAGACATCTAGTGGAGTTAATTGGGCATGGAAATCAAAATACGGGATTTGTGACTGGAACCCGAACAGTGTATAGTAACCAGAACATAATTCGAGTTTGGGCATATAAAATGGGCTGAAAATTTGTAATCTGAAAGTTAAGACCCATATGTACAACTTTCATGTCAAGCACAAAACTTGATTCGGGCTCCTTGATGGAGATATTGGGTCTGAAAGTCAAAACAGAGGTGCTGAAACTGGTCCTGAACAGTCTGTAGTAATTGAGTCATATCTTGGGTGTATGACGAATTTTTGGGTGTTTCCAGAACCATTGGAAAGCTTAGACAATTTCCTAGAACTTTCATGAAGACCACTTGGCTCAGAAATGACGAAATCAATGAGCTCAGCAATAAAGAATTTCGGAGACAAGGTAGCTCACCTACTCACCCACCTACTCATCCACCTACTCATCCACCTACTCATCCACCTACTAATCCCATCTACCCATCTACTACTACTCCGAATCCTCTATAAAAGGAAGCATGTGGAGAGCTCTAGGAACAACACACACTTGGTGTTAGAGATAGTTTTTCATAGTTCTTGTATATTTTTCCTTCATTGTAATGGAGAGCTAAGTCACTTCTAGTCAATTTGGGACTCTTGAAGAGATTGTGGTTTGGATTCTTGAGACCTTGGTTTATGTAATGCATTTGATTTATATTTGGATTCTTCTTCTCTTCTTCTTCTTCTGTTTTCTTGATCTTGAATGCATGAATGGTGATTCTGTTTATGTTTATTTTAAGATTAAGTATTGTGATTAAACTTAGAACTGATTGATCTGAATTAATCACGTAAATGAAGATTGAAGATTTGTGATGAAACTTAAAACTGATTGATCTAAATTAATCACGTAATTGAAGAGGTTAGGTTACTAATTGGTGCCTAGGTTAATTGAATTCGGTGCTTAAATTGACATATATCTACATGAATGGTGCGATTGCAGATTTATGTTTATTACTTGTCAATTGAATTCTGGACGATTGTCTAGTATGAATTCTGGATCTGATGCTGAGATCTCGGTTAGATCCACGTTAACCATTCAAATGTGCTTCAAATGTTTGTTGAAAGGTCTATGATTGAATCCACCCAATCTCGAATAGATTTCTGAATTGACTATTCTTTTAATTGTTATTTTTCTTCAGATCTTGTCATTGTAATCCTTGAACAATCAAAACCCCCCCTTTTCTAACTGAACTTAATTTGATAAAATTGCATTTACGATCCTTGAGGAGACGATCCGGTGTTGTTCACTATACTGCAAACTTAGTTAATAACTTCGGTTATAATTTTGGCTGAGTTCGGCGCTCGTCATAGTCCAATTTTCATTTGTTTCAAACTTTTAGTGAAGTTTTCAAGTTAATGGTATCATGTTGTGACTCTTCCTGGAGGTTTGTTCAAAATTTCTCTTTTTAATGATTTAAGACATGGTAATGCAATAATTAAACATTATCTGAGAGCATTAGCTATAATGTAGCACGTATCATTCACTTCAACTCTTGAACTCAATTGAAAAGCTATAATTTCTTTGAGAGTATAAGCTTTTGTTTTTGGTGGATGGGATTTCTTTATGCAAAAAAAGTGAAAATCATACTTTTATGATTAATTTGATAACCACTGCTTTTTTTAATCTATGCTACTACCTTGCTCCTTCTAATTATTGCATATCACATGCAGAATTAATCCTTTTTCACCATGTCTACTTGGTGTTAGATGACAACTAGATTGTTGTGTTACTGTGTCTTCATGGTAACAGAAGACTGCATTAAATAAAGGTCTGCTAGGCATTAAAACTTATAGTTAGCTTTATAGATATGATGTTTTCTAATGGTAATTGTATTACAGTTCTAGGAAAATCATAAGATTGAGGATTTTATTTTCAAGAAGAGGAAGATTCTGTTGAAGGGATAAAAAAGTGGTAGTAAATGTTTGACTTTGAAGCAGTTAAACTTCTATAAGATTATTAATGAACAAAGCAAATGCTTTATCTCTAGTTTTGTGGTGGTTTACTAAACATGTTGAACATGTGCATATGTGTAGATTTGGAGTCACATGTCTTAATTTTCCAGAAAATCTGTTTAGTGAATGTTGTATTAGCATTGATTCTAATGACATTACAGTTAAGATTGCATTAGCATTGAAATAGGTTTGACAAAGAGGTGGCTTTTATAAAATTTCTGGATTATCAAATAAGAAAACCATGCCATAACCTGGTCAGAAAAGTGGGAAGAAGGTAACAAGTTACATTTGTAAAAGCTCCATTTGTCTATTTTTGTTATTTCTTGAAGATGAAAACTTATTCTAGGTAGTTATGTTTTCAAAATGCTAAATCAAAAAATAGTTGGATCGAAGTTTTGCAATTCTAACTTTGATGATTGATGGTAATGCTGATAACATTAAGTTTTTTTTTAAATGTTGATATAAAATATTTGTAATTTATTTATGGATTACCTACATATCAATGTTTTATAAAAGATTCCAGTTACGTAAGACTTTATTCATTTTACTACTTTATTATTTCTATTATTTTCTTTGTGGCTTATTCCATAAAACAGATGGAGGATTGCCTCAAGCAACAAATGGAAAGAAATAAGTGGAAGAGAATGTAGATTAGTTTGATGAGAAAGTAGGTAAGCTTACTTGAATGTTGCAACTTGCAAAATACATAGCTTGTCGAGCTAATCAGAAAATTTTGTAGAAACCATGAATTCTTTGTTGCTTTTGATTTATTTATTTTAGATGGAATCTTAAGGCTTAGATATATGGATCCCTATCTACAATTATATTACATTCCTAATACAATTGATGCCTTTAATTTTGTTCTGAGGCTTCATTTGATTTTGCAGATCAATTGAATAGTTGAATTTATATTTTGCTTTGGTGCTACTACCTGTGTAAACGCTTTTATTTTTGTTTCATTGGTAAATTGTATAAAAGTATATGTTTCAATAATATACAAAATTAGACAGAACTAAATATGAGATGTGGTTAATACTGTTTTGAAAAAATTCAATGTTTGTGCAACTCATTGTAAAGGTTTTGGGTATGTTTATAGAAGGAATGAGATTGCAAATTTTAAGAAGTAGGAGTAGCAATTCATAGACAATAAAAATAGAATGGAAATACAAATGAGTATTGCCTTAATTATTATATTAATTAGAGTAATATTTTTTATGAGCCATATATTTTGTATACATTGTAACACAATTTTTATTAATTTACAAATTGTTAAATAAT
Organism: Ormosia emarginata; assembly: GCA_029884605.1. Classification (NCBI taxonomy): domain Eukaryota; kingdom Viridiplantae; phylum Streptophyta; class Magnoliopsida; order Fabales; family Fabaceae; genus Ormosia; species Ormosia emarginata. The sequence continues at coordinate 5,503,321 of JAQQTP010000075.1, read as the reverse complement.
ATGTAAATGCAGTAATTTTATTTAATAAGGTATATGCATTTATTTATTCTTCCCTTCTCATTCTCTATCACTCTGTGTATCATAAAGATGAGATTTTCTCCATTATTTATTCTTCCTTTCTTCATTTATCAATTAGACTCTCTCCATCTCAATATTAATCATTTTGTTAGATTCTTCTGCTCTTAATATATATCCATTTTCTTTCCAAAATTGGATGTGGACATTCTGTGACTTTCTGCTTGTGTGATGCAGAGAGGCATCGACTAAGCTGAACTCTGAAGATACTAGAGTTGTGAAGGGAATGCAGAACGTTTGGGACCTTTGGGTATTTTCTCCACCAAGCGGGTTCTCACCTCTTTTATGGCTCCAATTTGCTGGTGTGGAAATCCTTTTTTTTTTTTTAAAGAAATTTTTCCTGTGATTTTTTACTGAGTATTTTGTACATTTCAAAGTTGCTTATAAGCATTTTAACCCTTTTTTCCTTTTTTTTATTTTTTTATTGTAATAACTTTGCTCCAAAATTTAGTTTGTTTCACTGACCATCATGCTTCTCTTGGATTGCATTAATGCTTTTTCAAAATATTACCTCCATTTAGTTTTAATGATGTGAAGCTGCCATTTATGATAGATGCTACTGAAAAGGCAGATGAATGAAATTGGAAGGATCTTACTCCAAGATTTGTGGCACAAGAGAGTACAAATGCAATTATGGGATTGGAATTTGTGATATAGGAATAAGTAGGTATAAATTTTTTTCTATTTTACTATTCTTTTTAAATTAATATAACCAAATCTTTTTTAAGTTATTATAGTTCTGTAATCTTATTGGCAATACAATATGTCTTTTCCTTTCAAATTTATGATGTTGGTCTCTCTTAGTTATTTAGAGCCTACTTTTTCTAGCGTATATTTTTAATCATTTTTTCTCAAGACTTTGTTATTTCATTGCATGCTTTGAGGAGCCTTTTGTAGAGACAATGTTTGAGAGTTGTGAGAGTCATGGCCAAAAACATATCAGATCTTGGAGGTTCTCAAAATCACTCCATTGTAAATAATATTTGCTCTGATTCGATTATAATCAAGTGCATGTATGATGATTCATTTCTAGAGCTATCCTATATGATATTCTCTATCAATATGACTGAGAAGATAATTTCATGCCCTTTACTTGAATAATTGTTATGAATAGAAGTTAACTTAAGAGATTTAGGAACACCAAGTGATTCTTCCTTACCGTGCAGACCCACGCTTAACATATTTTTTGCATTAGATTCTCCAACGGTCAAGCATTTGGCCAATATAAGAGATTTGTGACTCCTATATTAAGTGTAAAATGTCATCCTATATGGCATGATCGTATTGTTTAATATAATCTTAAATTAAGTGTAAAATGTAACTCTGAGATTTGTTTTGATTGTCAAGCTTATTGCTCTGCTTTGAAAATTACACCTGGCAAGACCACAAAAGGACTTCTGATAAGGGAAATGGTTTGGGAAAGGCTAAAATGTCATGCACCAAGTTCAACCAAGTAAAGATTGAGAATGACTGATTGAAATCTGTTGGGATTTGATGTTGTTTCTTTTAATCTTTTTTGTTTCTTTGGAAAATGTTGGTGGACATAAAGCTAAATATGTATTGATGTATGAATGTTAAACTGTTTTTTGTTTGTTGTGTCTTGAGAGGGTCGTGGACATTTAAAGGGTTGTTGCCTTCTGAACAATTGTGGTTTAAGGTTGTTTTTCTAAATGTTTGCTGACATTATACTTCCATGTCTAAATGTGGACCTTTATATTTGGTTTGAGTATTTTCCTTGATAATTCATTGCATTGGGTTAATTTTAGCTTCTAAGTTTTGGTTTTTCTACCATTTATTGTATCTTTTGTTTTCGTTTTCCTAATGTTTGGCCTATATGTTTTTTGAATAATTGATATAGGTATTTTGTGATTCTAAAATCCATTGTAATACAACATTGTATTATTTAAAAATCTTGGTGAATAATCAATGTGAATAAAACTTTTAAGAAAAATCAAATTAAAATGAAGCATACGAAGAATAATTGGGTAAGTCGATAAATCTTTATAGTATTAGCAACGTAGTACATAAAAGAAAAAGACTTAATTAAATAAACATTAAATTTACATACATATTCAAATATGTTTAATTTTTTATATTATTTCAATTGTTAGATTTATGTTTAAAATTAAGAAGTGACATAGTCCAATTACAAATTGTAATGATCAATAATTATTATATTATTCATATTCATGTTTTGCAATTCAAAAAATTATTAATTATTTATACATTTAATTTTAAAAAAAAATAAATTAAAATTTTACTTATTATCCCATGCATTGTACGGGTTCAAAATACTAGCTAAAAAAAAATTCAAATCTCATTTCATGAAGTAGGAATCATTGATCCCAGCTCTTGAAAGAAAATGATAATTCTTTTTGTTTTTTACGAAAAAGAATATTCATTATGAACAAATTCCAACGGTACAAATTAGAAAAGACACATCAGATCAAGAAAGAAAAATAAATAAATACAGTCTACAATTTGAACTAACCAACAATTTATAATTCTACTACTTGTTCAAAGATTATTGATGTCAAAGAATCTTTTGCATTAGAGACCAACATGGATAGGACATCAATTTTAAGAGTGTATTATACCTCATTTTAAAGTAGATATGAAACTTTCCCCTACTTATAAGACCATTAGGATAGGGATAACCACATAGGCACTTAGTACAGAAGATACCATAAAAATGGAAAATCAAAACACCCCATAAAAGAGACAGCAAAGTTATAAGATCTGTCAATAAGAAAAACAGATCTTAACAACTAAGCTCAAGATCTAACAAATTTAAATAAATTATTAAAATACACAAAAAAAAATAAATGAAGAAGACGGTGGGAATTGCCATAGGAGAAGGAGGACGGCACCCCCCCGCTTCTGTACTCTCATGGAAGGGAAGCTTAGAACGAGAGAAAGGAAGATAAAACGAGAGGCTAGGGCTGGTACAAAAAAATAATGTTAAGGAAATGATAATTCTTGATTCTTCAGAATGAGACATGACTCCGTGTAGTTTTTGTTCTGCTAACAAACATATGAAAATGCTTATTATTTATCACTATTGTAACATGAGAGACTTTGTGACCCAACGAATTACCTTTAAACAAATATTTAATTTAAGAGCATTGGATAGGTACTCACAAGGGGGAAATATGCTGATTTTTCAAGTTGCCTCTTTTTTTTTTAAAGAGCCCTATGATTATCTAAATTTGATTTTTTTTTTATGAGAATCTAAATATTATTTTCATTTTGAATAAGATGCACTATTGGATCTTACCAAACGGCTTAAGCAAGAAAAAAAAGAAAGTAAATATTGTGGCACAAAGTAAAGCTATATTGTTTTTACAATAAAAATATTTACTTTCTATATAAACTAGCTTGGAGTTCGATTGGCATTGCCTTCGAGGCTTAGATGTGAAAATGGTGTGAGATATTTAACTTTGATCTATTAGTGGGAGTTTAATTTTAATCTATTACTAGTGTAAAACTCTTTTATATTATCATTGATTTAAGTTTGTGCTAATATTTCATTTGATGAATTTGACTATATTAATAACTACATGGGATATCAAACTTATTAAAATATTATTAGATGCAGGTATAAAACTTTCTTACATTAACAATGTATGCATCAAAATTAAATTCCTATTTATATCTTCCTTTGCATAGATAAGTGATTGCACAGTTGCAACTCCCGTATTTAAAAAAGAAAAAAAAAAGAATATGAAATTCTTGGTTAAACACAATTTTAACACATCATTCTTGCACACAACCAATTATAACTTAACAACATATTAAAAATGTTTCGATTTTTCTATGCGTGGCCCTAATTACTGCTCTATGAATGAAGATAACAACATGGTTAAAAATGAATGATTAAGATTTCCAATTGCTTTTGATGAGTGGTTTTGATGGTGGGGTTTGGAAGGAGATTTTATTGAGGGTCAGAAATTTTCGGTCACAAACTGAATTGTAAGTAGGGTTGAAAGAGATGTTTGAGAAGAAGGAAGCTGGCATTGAAGGATGCCGAATATCTTCGGCTAAGCTTCCTTTTTCTTTTTATTATCTTGCTGAGTTGGCTTTATAGGTCATATTTTTTCCGTGTTGGCATTGGTTGTGTGTAAAAATGATATGTTAGGTTTTTGTGAAACCAAGAATTTCAAAAAAAAAAAAATTCCTCTAGGCAGCTAAGCATCTATTAGTTTAATATAAGATTCTTCTTTCCTTAAATCTTTTGTTCACATCCAGATATTTTAAGTATGATATTTTTTTTATTTTGGTAAAACTTAAAGTTTGAACTGGAATAAAGGAAAAGTAAATAGATTTTTTTTTCTGGTAGACAAGTAAATAGCTATTTATTATTGCATGAGTGTTTTTTTTTTACAATAGTGACATTGAGGTTTAAACCTATGACCTCATGTAAACTACCAAAGCACCTCACCAATTACTACATGAGTGACCACTAATCTATATACTTTATGACTTTAAATATCATATTTGATTCAACATAAGTGTAAAATACAATTGCGCTGAACAAAAGATAACTTCTAGGAGCTAAGTTAAAGGATTTTTTTTTCTAAAAAAAATTACATGTAAAAGTATAATTTTTAGAAAATCTTGGAGAACAATAGCCCCTCACACTACACTACCAGCCACCCTTTGGTTAAATTTATTTTATTTTCAGTATGGATGATTCTTAATTATTCTTAAACTCCTCAGATAAAAAAATATATATTCTTAAACTCCTAATTTTGCAAGTGTTATATGCTGGTCAGGATGAGTTTCAAGTGAAAGATGGGTTTACTATGTTTGTTGTAAACCTTACGATCGACTAGGACATGTGGCTGAACTATTGAAACTTAACTTGGTTACCATGCATGCATTGCTTATAAGAGGGCTGATGTGGAGGATTACTGTGCTCCTCATTACGCAAATCCTTTATATTGCAAAACCTATCATGAAATAATCCATCCAACGCCTGTAGTAGATGATACCAACATTGGTGGCTATAATGTTAACATTGATCTACCAAGACTGAAAAGGCTACATGGTAGGCTTAGAAGAAACAAGATGAAGGTTCATCTAGTCCCAAGGATGATGGAAGATCTTCAACAGTTAGATGTCACACTTGTAAAGAATTTGGTCACAACATGAACCTGTTAGAGAGCTCCTGTGGCAGACAAAGGCAAGAAAAAAAAATGTATCATTTTAAATGTTACTCATTGGTTTCTAACTTGATTTGTACTTAGATTTGACTACTGTTTATTTATAGAAGCAAAAAACAGTGGAAGGTGCAAATGAAGGAGGAGCTAAAGCTGGAAATGAAGGTGGGAATCAAGCTACCACTGAAGCTAGCATTGCTGCCAAGAGAGAGAAAAAAAAAAAGATTAATTTATAATGTGACTTATGTGTTTCTAACTTTGTTTGTACTTGGGATTCACTACTGTTTACTTTGATGATTTTATGTGAAAGCAACACAGAGTACAAGGTGGAAATCATAGTGGGAATCAAGGTGGCATTGTTGGGAATTTTCTTGTGAAACAAGTTGGGAATGAAGTTATGAATCAAGCTGGGACCGAAATCACTATTTTGACTCAGGTAATAGCTGAGACTCCAAAGAAACCAAGTACTCAAAGGACCAAAGGTCTAACTGGGACATCAAGGCCTAAAAGTGGGACTTCAAAGCTTGCAGGAAAATGAGGGACCGTATAGACAATATTTGGGGCTGCAGTAATGTTTTTTGAAATCACTATAGCCTAATGTTTTTTTGGGCATACTAAAATTATGAAATAGAATAAGGGATTTTGTAGTTACAACACAATGCAGTATAGTATATACATAGTGTTTTTTTAGGATTAGATAGAATGCAGCACGATGATTACACATTTGAGGGATACTATAATTAGTCTAGTTGAAGTTTGAAAGCTAGTTTTTTTTTTTTTTTTTTTTGAGTTTGTTATCAGGCGCAAGTTCATCTGCTTCAAATTATCGTCATGAACATATATATTACAAGTTATTATTGAACAGAAAGGAAAGAAGATATTTTGCAGTCCAAACTTTGTAGTATCATTTACTGATTCCCTATAATCCTTGATTTCCTATTCAGTTTCAATCCAATATTCTGTCCAATGTGTCTAGTTATAAAAAAAAAAAATCATATTTGTTAGGGAAACAAACCTAGGCAATGTACACTTTAAATTTCATTACTACTTTAGACACTTAGTATAATAGTAGTCATTTACTGTTAGATAAAGAAAAAAAACAAATTAAAAGTGAAACATACTTGATTGTAATTTCGTTCTCATTTGGTAAGGATCCAAACTCCATTTAAAGGAGTATTTACAAAACACAACCACTATAAAGAGAGAAATGTTTGTATATTCAATTATTAATTTCACAACGTACACAGTCTACAATATATAGATAAGATACATTTGAAAATATTCGAAAAGCTGATACAACAAATTAGTAGATAAGGGAAACTAATAACAAATTCTTGTTACAATAAACTATCAGATAGATAGGAACAAATAACAAAAGGTTTTGGTATAATTGGGGAGGCAATGAAAGAGTGTTTGGAGAGGTGTTTTCATTTGGAGACCTGGAGTGGGCATTCAGTTGATGAGGTAAGCTGCAGTTTGGAAGGCATGACACTATAATTGGATGGGTAGGGAAGCATGATGAAGAAGGCAACGTGCAATTTCCACAAGATGACGGTGTTTACATTCTGATAAACCATTATGTTCAGGAGTGTGGGGTGGAGTGGTTAGGTGAGAAATACCATGTATTTGAAGAAATGATCGTAATTTGATAAATTCGCCGCCATTATCAGAATAAAGGGTTTTGAGTTTTGCATTTAATCTATGAAGCATAGACACGGATACGGACACGAGACACGACACAAATACAAAGACACACCAAATTTAAAAATTATAGGATACGGACACGGCATATATATATATATATATATATATATATATATATATATATATTTCAAAATTTAAGAAAAAAGATTCATAATTCATTAATATCATTTCTATAAGCTTGAAGATTTATAATATTTTAATATATGTCATATGTGTCAATATTTGCTACCTAGTAAGTCCCTCCTAAAAAATATGAAACATAATTTCTATTGACATATTCTAAAAAATCTCTTAAATTAACTTCTCTTAATAGAACTAATCATGTACAAGTACATGTGCATAAAAAAAATTAGAGGGAATATTGGTGTGAGGCAAGCTTCAGTGACAACAAAGTAGACGACTTAGTACAAGCAGAGGTAGAAGGAGCAGATGAAAATAGTGGTGTGTAAAAAGATAAAACTTAAAAGTCTAATAATGGAGTGTAAATAGATAAAACTTAAAATACAGGTATGTGAAAATAGTAGCTTGGGACGTCAGTCATGTGATTGAGCTTGAGTGAGTTACGAGCTTACTAATTGAACGTTAGTCATGGAAACTAATTTTATTTTTAAAAAATATCAATAGGTCGTGTTCAAGTCACTTCCTAGTCGTGTCCAAGCGTGTTTGAGAAGTGTTCGAACGTGTCCGAGAAGTGTCTAAGCGTGTCCGAGAAGTGTTCGAGCGTGTCTGAGATGTGTCCAAACTGAAAAAAATAATCATTTTAATCAGACACATTCAGACACACAGGACACGTTTGTCGTACGGGTGTCTCTATGTGTCTGACACAGACACGTGTCCGACACGCGGACACACCTCATAATCGGCGTGTCTGTGCTTCATAGCATTTAATTGATTTTCAACCAAAGATTTGAAAGCAGGAAAAATATTCGAAACATCCTATTTAAATTTGATTGGATAAAGCCACTCATACTTGGAAAATTGATCAATGAAAATGACATAATAGGAGAAACCATTTATTGATGAGATAAGCATATAGGGCCCTAAACATCAAAATATACAATCTCAATAGGATTATTACTAGATAAGCTAGACTTAGAAAAAGACAGTTTGTGATTCTTATTTTATCGACAATCTAAACATTTCTTAGTGGAAGAAGAAAATGAGATGTTGTTGTTCTTGAGAGCATAATGAAGAATCCTAGAGGTTGGGTGTCCAAGACAGTGATGCCAAAGGTAAATGGAAGGTTGGCTATTAACATGATAGATTTGATGGTGTGGATGATGGGGTGTCAACTTGTTTACATTATCTTCATTCTTTCCTCGCAGCAGAATCGTCCTTGTGCTCAAATCCTTATCCTCAAAATGCCACGGACAAAATTCAATGGAAACAACATTAGATTGATATAATTAGGAAACAGAGATAAGGTTTTAAGTAACAATAGGAACATATAAGATATGAGAAAGGAGAAGGGGATGAAAAGTTGTAGAAATTTGTGTTGAACCATAATAAGTTATTGGGAGGCCCTTACCATTTGCAACAACTAAATGATCAGTACCAAGAAAGTCATTTGAGATAGAAAGGTTGCCTAGGTCAGGGGTTACATGATGAGAAGCACCCAAATTAAGGAGCCAAGTGGGTTCATTGTTGTTATCTTTTTAAGCCAGATTTGCTGTGTGCCAAGGATGATTTGGGGGATAGCCATGAATTTTGTAACAAGTTTTGGCAGTGTGCCTGCATCAACCACAAAACGGACATATGGGAACAAGGCCATGAGATAAGTCTCTCTTAGTATTAAGTGTTGGTGGACCAAAGGAAGAGGCAGGCTTGTTGACTGCATAGGAGTCATGAGTGAAAGTGGAGTGTATGCCATGGCTAGACTGATAGGAAGACCTATTGGCATAGTTTGCAATGATTGGAAGGGATTATTGCTGACGTTCATCTCATTGTAGAAAAATTTCAAAATCCACCAGCTTGTCAAAGAGTTAATCAAACGAAATGGGAGAGTCACGAGTGCGGAGGGAAGCATTGAATTCACGAAAGAATGGTCCAAGGCCATTGAGAGCCACAATCACCAGATCAAGGTCATCAGTTGGGTGACCAATAAGAGCAAGTTCGTTAGCAATAAAATGAATGGAATGTAGGTAGTCACTTACATTGAAAGTTCCTTTTGTTATAGAAGCAAGACGTTCCTTCAGAGACATAACTCGTGTACGAGACTGATTGACATAAGCCTTTGTCAATCTCATCCAAGCATCAGTAGAAGATGTTGCAGAGGACATGACAATTTGGGTATCAGATCCGCAAGAGCCCAGTAGTTCAAGATAAACACAGTGATCCTGGTGAATGTTGTGAAAATCAACAAGTGTACTGAATCGCAAAAGTAATAAAAAGTGAGTAAGAGCATCGTCTCACAAGGATTAAGTTATTAATTACTAAATTCGTTGAAAGTGACACTATCTAAGCTAATGAAAAAGAGAGTTGTTGCAAATATAATTAAAAATAAATATAAGTAAGCGAAACAATAAATCAAAGGGGTGAAAACAATGGTATTAAAGCGATAGGGTTCAGATTTCAATTGAACTCTTTAAATGCACACTCAAATATGAGTTTAACTATGTTCTGTTTCAATTATTTATGATCAATTCTTAAAATTAATTAATATCCAATCCATTGATATATTAATCCTCTTACATTATTTAGAATTAACTAATCCCTTAGTCTAACCCCAAATAGAAAGGCATTATCAAGAACGAGAGAATTAAGAGAAAGACCACACAACGCACAATGTCTATTCCTAGCGATTGTAGAAATTATGGTGTTTATCATATGTTCTAAGTTCATGCAAATTTTTACAAATCATACATTAAATCAAAAGATCATTCCCATTAGAAAAACATTAAAAATAGAGATAAACACGTAAATCATGAAATAGAAACATAAATTAAATCCATAAATGAAGTTACATCATCAAAGTATCACGATTCATCATCCCCCTAAAAAAAGAGGTTTAGTTACACATGAAAAAAGAAGAACACAAAGGGAAGAATATGATAAACTCCATTGTAGAAAGGTGAGAAGGTTGAAGAAAATTCCTAATCTTCAAGCCTAATTGCGCCCGCACTACTTTAGGGTTTTTGCCTTCACTTTGCTCCTTGATAGCTGTGAAATTATGTGCAAAAAGATAGCTCCTTTACTAAACTCGTTTTTCTTTTTTTATAGAAAAGCTGACAACTTTTCGTATCTAACTTGCACGATTTTCTCACCCTCCAGATGGCCAAATTTACCCTCGATCTCAACAGAGAATTTGTAAGATTTTCTATTGGCTTTCCAATGCCATAAACGGTGCGTCGATATGATCTCTATACCCCAAGATATGACTCAATTAATAAGGAATGATAAGGATAGTGCAAGAATCTGAATTTTGCTTTAAATCAAATTTCTTTTAGAATCCTTATCCAATCTTCAATATAATCCTTATTTAAGATTTTGCATCAAATTAGAACTCTAATTAGCATATAAGAATAGGATAAGAATCTTTAAAAAATTTATCTTTAAGAATTTCTTATTTTTGCACAAAATCTGATGATTTATCCTTAAAGCTTGTTTCTCTTATTCCTTGCTTCTTTAAGTGTCCAGTCTCTCTCTATCTGTATTTACCTATCAAAAATAAATAAAACACGTAATAAGAACATAATTTAAAATAATAAAAACATAATAAAAATTGAGAACAAAACTCAATCAAAGAGATTAAAAGATGATGAAAACCCAAGATTTTGAACCGTAAAAATATGAATTTTTGTAGGTTCATCACTCCCCCAAACTTGAGATTTTGTTTGTCCTTAAGCAAAAAGAAAAAAAAAACAAAACAAAACAAAACAAAAAGACTAAACAAAGAAAAACTCAAAACACAAAGACTCAAACATGACAACACCGGTTATTAAAAATTATTCATATCCTTAGAAACTGCTTCACAATCTAACTTCAAAATGTTACACATGCACAATCCTTTTATCACATCGTCTCTTACATACAACTCTTATGCAAAAATGACTTCCCAAAAACATAAATAAAAGACCCAATCTCCTCATAAAGTACAAGCCCAGATAGGTTTATAAAACTGCAAATGCAAATCAAACCCACATTCATAGGGTTGTTCTTCATCTCTCTCTCCACTAATGTAAACAACACATAACCAAGGATCAAAAGGGATTTTACAAAGTTTGTAATGAAAGGCCAAAGCTAAGGGATAAGAAAGAAGGGGTAAGATAAATAAAACAAAAGTTGAAATACAAAATCATGCATATTTCACAATTCAAGCCTCATAAATTTTGAACAAATGCAAAATAAGAAACAATACATCATTCTCTCTTTTTTTTTAACAACATCCACTCTCAAACTTATTTCTTTGCAATACTTTGGGTGGATTTCCACTTTTTGCTTCTTCTTTTTTTTTTGAAAATTTTTTTTTTAGCTCCAAAATACTTCATGCACAAAAAATGACTAAGGCTTGAATAATAAAATAATACAAAATATGCATTCAACAAAGGGTGTGTAAGAGGGAATTTTCTTTTTTTTTTGAAATTTTTTTATGGGTATAGGAAAGGAAAATATAGGTAAAGAAAACAAATAGATGTCAAACATATACAAGGCTGCAAAAGGGACCTAGGGATATACTGTATTTACAAGTTGACTTGAAAGGCTCAAACGATCAAAAGAAGGCCCTTATCATTTCTTTGATCATGCATTGTCTAGAATATCACCTCAAGAGAGAATCAAACAACTTCTAGATACAAATCATCCATACACATGCATTCCCATAAACTTTCTCTAAGCTTGACATGCAATTAAATTCTAAGGTCTATCAAACATAAAGATAGGAAAAACATCCATACACAATTGAAATAATAGAGATAAACATAACTCATGGATTCTCATGTGATAGCCCAAGAAAATAAATCAATCAACAATTTATGCAATCATTGGGTATTCAATTCAACATACCAGCATGCACAGTTTCAACACAATAACTCAAATCACAAAATGGGTGATGATGACAAAATAAAATCAAAAGGAACAAATAAAATATGAAAGAAAGGAAAAGAAAACTATTTTTGGCGACTGACAACTATATACATCCCCCTACAAAGACTCTGAATTCAATGAGGCACCTAAGCCAACTCAACACAAGCTGACTACAAAACAAAAATAGAAAAAATGTTAGTTAACGAGAAATAACAAAATAAAAGCAAAAACAAATAATTAACTAAAGAAAAATAAACAAATAACAAAATAAAGAGTGAATAAAAAGAAAGAAAATTTAGGTTTCCTCCCAAAAAGTGCTTGTTTAAGGTCATTAGCTCGACGTTGCATTTTATTATTATGGTGGCTTGAAATAGGAGAAATAGGATGACACCTTTCTTTTTGTAAATTTATGTCTCCATACTTAGTCACTGCTCTTAGAATCCTCTCCAAAAATATTCTGAACTGGAGTTGTACTTATTTGTCCAGAAGACACCTTAGCATGAGAAATTCCACCAATCCATTGTGGTTTCAATTAAACAATAGATAAGGGATCAACTTTCAATGGACCTATCTACAATGAATCCATGGAAATTGGATGATCTTTTTCTATCCCAACAATCTCAGAGTTAGGAGGACATTTCTCCTTTTCATCAATGATCTTAGAAGTGAGAGAATCAACATTAATCAATGATGGACTCTTACTAGCCAATTCCTGTTGAGTTTTACCTTAAATACAATTAATAGGGGCATGAAGATCTGATGTTAGTAAAGACTTATCAAAAATATTTATGGTCACTTGATCTCCATCCACCCTCAAAATAAGTTCTTCTCTAGGCACATCAATTAATGCCCCTGAAGTTGCTAGGAATGGTCTTCCCAGAATTAATGGGATATCAATATCCTCGTTCATATCTAAGATCACAAAGTCAACTAGGAAAATAAATTTGTCAACCTTCACTAGCAAATCTTCCACAATATCATATGGACATCTGATTGATCGATCTGCTAATTGAAGGGGGACCATTGTAGGCTTAACTTTTTCAATTCCCAGCTTACGCAACATTGACATCAAATTAATGCTCGTACCTAAGTCACATAAAGCCTTGTCAACATTCAACTTTCTAATAGTATAAGAGATGCTAAAACTTCCTAGATCCCTTAACTTCGGTGGTAGCTTCCTTTGAATTATAGCACTGCAGTCCTCAATAAGTGCTATAGTCTCATCTTCTTCCAACTTCCTCTTCTTAAATAGCAAATCCTTCATAAATCTGGCATAAGAAGGCATTTGCTCAAGTGCTTCAGCAAAAGAAATATTTATCTATAACTTCTTAAAAACATCCAGGAACTTTGAGAATTGACTTTCCTACTTCTCTTGGGTGTCTTTCATCAAACGCTGAGGGAATAGAAGTCTGGCATACAATGAAGGGTCAAATGGTTTATTCAAAACTGAATCTTTCTTCTTTCTTCGCACTATCGGTTGTTCCTCTTTAGCTTTTTCCTTTTCGATCTCATCTCGCTCATTATTAGCTAGCATTGAGACATCTTTAAATAAGGCATCTTCAATGGGGATATCATCTTTTCCTTTTTCAGCTCCTAAAGAACTAGGTGCTACTTTCACATTTTCTTCCAACAGCTTACCATTTCTCAAAGTGATTGCATGACATTGCTCCTTTGGATTGACGATAGTGTCTCCAGGTAGGCTGCCTTAAGGTCTCTTTGTGAGCTGTCTAGCTATCTATCCCACTTGATTTTCTAAATTTCTAATAGCAGCCTCTTGATTCTTGTAATTACTCTGTGATTCTTGCATAAAAGAAGAAGTCTAGTGCATAAATTTTTCAAGTGTACTCTCAAGAGAGGACTTCTGCTCGGGTTGGGTATTCAGTGGTATGGCTTGATTCTTCCAAGAGAAATTAGGATGATTCCTCCAACCTAGATTATAGGGATTAGAATAGGGATTACCTTGTGGTCTCAAAGGATTTCTCATATAGTTGACCTATTCTGGAGCAATAACACTTGAGTTTCCTACCTCACATTGACCATTAACATGGTTACCTCCACATAAATCACAAGTTAAGGCTTAGTGATTGACTAAGTTTACCTGCATTTCATTACCTTGTTTGGAGAGGTTAACGACCTATTACATAATCATCTTATTCTGCAAGTAAGGATTCGACTGTGCTATCTTCCATAACCCTCTGTTTAACAATACATCTTCTATTAGGCAACTGGTATTCGTTGGTAGCCATAATCTCAAACAATTCCTGAGCCTCTTCAGGAGTCTTAGTATTTAAAGACCCATTTGCAGATACATCCACCATACCTCTAGTGGAAAGATCCAAACCATTATAAAATATCTGCACCTGCTGCCAAACTTCAAAAGCGTAGTGTGAACATTTTCTCAACAATTCTTTAAATCTCTCCCAAGCTTCATATAGAGATTCTCCCTGATTTTGAGTGAAACATGTAGTCTCACTCCTCATCTTGACGAACATAAAGGGAGGAAAATATCGGATAAGGAATTTGCTCATCAACTGATCCCAAGTAATGATGCATCCTTGAGGTTGGGTTTGTAGCCAGCTCTTGGCTTTGTCCCTCAAAGAGAATGGAAAGAGTCTTAACTAGATAGCATTATCACTAACTCCATGATATTTGATAGTGTCGCAAAGCTGCAAGAAATTAATAATGTGGAAGTTGAGATCTTCTACCTAACTTCCCCCAAACTGATCCTTTTGCACCAGTTGTAGAAGCGCTAGTTTAATCTCAAGATTATTTGCTTGGATAGCTGGTCACACAATACTGGTTGAGACATTTTCATAATATAGAGTTGCATAGTCACCCAACATACGTCTTCGTACTCCGTTATCTTCAGCCATATTCTCCTCAATTCTTTTTTCTTTCTTTAGCTACTTTCTTGTTTACTCTTTTTGTTCTTGTTATCTCTAGATCAAAGAATAATTCTTCTGACACCACAGAACCTTGTATAAACAAACAAATAAATAAATCAGAGTGAAGTAAAGAAAAGAAATTAAAAATAAAAATAAAAATAAAAATAAATGACTAATAAAAATAAACCAAGAAAATAAAAATAAATAAAAAGAAATAAATTAAAAATAAAATTAAATAAAGAAAAGTAAAAATTAAATAAGAAAAATAATTATATAAAAATAAAATAAAAAATAAAAATAAACAACTAAAATTAAAAATAAACAAAAAAATGCTTAAATTAGTGTCTTTTTCAACTACTATTTAATATTAATAACAATAATCCCTGGCAATGGCGTCAAAAACTTATTGTGAAAAGTAATGAAAAGTGAGTAAGAGTATCGTTCTACGATGATTAAGTTATTAATTACTAAATTCATTGAAAGTGACATTATCTAAACTAATAAAAAAGAGAGTTATTGCAAATATAATTAAAAAGAAATATAAGTAAGCAAAACAATAAATCAAAGGGGTGAAAAATAATGGTATTAAAGCGTTAGAGTTCAGACTTCACTTTAACTCTTTAAATGTATACTCAAATATTAGTTTAACTATGATCTATTTCAATGATTTATGGTCAATTCTCAAAATTAATTAATACTTAATCCATTGGTATACTAATCCTCTTACACTATTTAAAATTAACTAATATCTTAGTCTAACCCTAAATAGAAAAGCATTATTAAGAACGAGAGAATTAAGAGAAAGACCACACAACCCACAATGACTATTCCTAGCGAATACAAAAATTATGGTGTTTATCACATGTTCTAGGTTCATGCAAATTTTTCCAAATCATACATTAACCCAAAAGATCATTTCCAAATTTATCAGGTTTAGAAAAGCATTAAGAATAGAGATAAATACGTAAATCATGAAATAGAAACATACATTAAACCCATAAAAGAAGTTACATCATCAAAGTATTAAGATTCATCATCTCCCTAACAAAAGAGGTTTAGTTACATATGAAAAAAGAAGAACACAAAGGGAAGAATACGACAAACTCCATCGTAGAAAGGTGAGAAGGTTGAAGAAAATTCATAATCTTCAAGCCTAATTGCGCTTACACCACTTTAGGGTTTGTGCCTTCGCTTTGCTCTTTGACGGCTGCAAAATTATGTGCAAAAAGATAGCTCATTTGCTAAACTCGTTTTTCCTTTTTATAGAAAAACTGATAGTTTTTTGTTCTGACTTGCACGATTTTTCTCAACCTCCAGATAGCCGAATTTGCCCTCGATATCAACAGAGAATTTATAGTATTTTATGTTATCTTTCCAATGCCGAAAACAATGCATTGATCTGATATCTGTAACCCAAGATATGACTCAATTAATGAAGAATGGTCAGGATAGTGTGAGAATCTGAATTTTGTTTCAAATCAAATCTCTTTGAGAATCTTTATCCAATCTTCAATCTAATCCTTATTTAAGATTTTGCATCCAATTAGAACTCTAATTAGCATCTAAGGATAGGATAAGAATCCTTCAAATATTTATCTTTGAGAATTTCTTATTTTTATACAAAATCTGATAATTTATCCTAAAAACTTGTCTCTCTGATTTCTTACTTCTTTAAGCGTCTAGTCTCTCTCTCTATGTGTATTTACTTATCAAAAATAAATAAAATATGTAATAAGAACATAATTTAAAATAATAAAAACATAATAAAACTTGAGAACAAAACTCAATCAAATAGATTAAAATATGATGAAAACTCAAGATTTTGAATCGTAAAAATATGAATTGTTGTAGGTTCATCAGCGAACCTATGAAGAGTAGGCAGGATTGTCAGTTGCATCCCCCCCGAAGCCAAGTTTAGCAGAAGGACATGTGATTTTCCCAAAGACATAGCCTTCCATGTCGTGGGAAGCATGAAGATTAGTGATTTGCTTGAACCAAATTGAGTAATTGGTGGTGAATTCAACAAGTGGTCGCACAATGTTGCAGGAAGCCATGGAATTGGATCGGTATTATGCTGCTAAGCTATTGGCAAACTAATATTATAAAGAGAGAAATGTTTGTATATTCAATTATTAATTTCACAGCATACACAATTTACAATATATAGGCAAGTTACATTTGAAAATATTTGCAAAGCTTATACAACAAACTAGCAGATAAGGGAAACTAATAACAAATTCCTGTTACAATAAACTATCAAATAGATAGGAACAAATAACAAAGGTTGTTACAGAGGATTATATTGTGGACTTGGTCAGTACTCTTATACACTAAACCTAGCAACAATGGAAGACTACTAGTTCAATTTCATTTATCACAAACCATACTTCACCTAAAGGAGTATATACACAACACATGTCACTCACTTTATTGCAATTATAACAAACACAACAGTAACATATACACTAAAACCAATTGCTAGTGAAACCAACATCTTCAAGTATGATATAGTGGCTTCCAACATACCCATTTTTTTCTTGCACTTGCTCAATTCCCTTTCTATTTCATTCTTCCAACTTGATCCAACATTGCTTACATTTTGTACAATTTTATCACTTTCAATAAAATCACCACTGACAAGAGTGCACCAATCAAAGAAGCTACACTTTCTATCTTCATATATGTAAAATAGCTTGTAAGGATTGCTTTGTGTTTTTAAAACTTTAATATCCACATTTATTTTCCATATATGCAAGTCTTGTTTCGATACCAGAGTTCAAACCTTTCACTTTTACTCACACTTAAGGATGCCATTGGAAAACTTTGTAAAAAATGAATGTACAAGAGTAATGAGAGGTTAGACATTTCATCAAACACCTTATGACCATTGTGTCATTGTGTGTTAAGGTAAATCGTGTACAAGACAAATCAACCCACTCAAAACTTAAAACACACTTACCTTCATGGAATGGAGAAAACTAGAGTTGGAGGAGCCAAGTAGGAGCCACAGGGAGAAGGGAAAGAGCAGTCAATGTCAGGCCACACACCTTTGTTTAATGGAGGACAAGCATAGAAAATGATGCTTTAAAAGAGAAACACCTAAGGGCATAAAAGTCGCATTACAATGGTTTTAATTTTAAAAAGCCACCAAAGAATTAAAAGTCACGTGTTAGGTGATAATAACTTATTTTTTTATATATTTTTCTTATAAAAAAATAGATATTATTATATCTCATTATATTTAATTTTAGTGACTTTATAATACTATTGATTTATTTATTTAAAAAAGTCATTAATTTAATTATTGTGATAATTGTAGGAAATTTGTTAAAAAGTCTTGGACAACAAAATAATGAAAATTTGGCAGTAAGTTTAATTGAAGGAAGAAATCAAGACTTGAGCTCACAATAAATAAAGAAAGAAAAAAGATGAAAATCTAGCATCATACAATGAAGAAGATTGAGTTTCTTAAAATTGGTTTCCTAAATCTAATCAATATCTTTTTATTATTTGGGAACTAATTAAGAAGATTTTATGTAAGATACACTCCTATTAGGTAAAATCTCTTATTAATAGACAAAGAGAACGCAGAAATTTAGGAGGCCAGAAGCGGCGCAGCAACGTTGCAATAGAGAGGGAAAGAAGAAGTAGTATCAATATGAAGAATTGTAGTGAGATAATTTTATTGTGTTTTAATCTTATTATTTTTTTGCTAAATTCTCTGTATTAAGGGGATGATGAAATCTTGATTATTTTGGCATTGCTATATTGAATTATTCTTACCTAATTTTAGGATTTAATGTTTATTGATTCTATTTTCCTATATGAATGAATTTTTAGATCAGTTCAATCATGTTTTTCTCATGCTTTGCAATTTATTTGTATTATTTGAATGTTGGTGGTAATTGTTGAATATCAATTGTGATTTCTTATTAAGGATACATTTGATGATTTGATAATTTACTATTAATTAGAAAAAATTTATCATACATTTGATTATTATTATTAGTGCTTCATTGCTAGATTTTCTATGATAACATGTTTTGTCGCTAGATGTTTATTTGATAAATTATTTGGGTATAATAATTTAACAAAGTTAATGTTAAAATTAATCTTAGTGGATTCTGAATTTTAGTCATTTTACATCTAGTAGAAATCTCATCCATAAACTTACTTTCTTTTAATTTGCTTTTTATTTTAGTTATTTAATTAATTTAATTTTTGCATCTTTGGCTCATCAATTTATGCAACTAGGTTTGAAAGAATTTTTCAATACTTAAAATTAACACTAAGTCTCTGTAGAATCGACCTCGTACTTGCTCAATTGCACTTCGGTATGACTTATGCACTTGCGAGTATTTAAAGACTTTTGAAAAAAGTCATAACATTAGGCCATGTGCAATTAGTATGTTAAACAGACTGTTAACTTGAAGGGTTAACAGTATAGTGAAGGTTACTAAACAAATCAAGGGAGTTGTGTGATAATTGAAATAAGGAGGGTGTAAGCGTAATTACTAAAAACTTTAAGGGAGGTTATTATAATTAACCCTAATGTAAATAACTAACAATAAAAGAAAATAAATAATAATGCAAGCAATCAAATTGTAGTGAGGGTGAAAGACAATAAAATAAAGACAAGTCAAGGGATTATTTTCCACCACTAGACTTTGATAGAATTTGACTGATCACTGATAGGATCTCAACACTATCCCTGGCAACAGGTAAAGAACTTTGAGTATTTCATTGCATAAAGACCAAACCAAAGTTCAAACTTCACTTGAATTAAATGTAGTATAGTATAGTGCAGATGGAATATATATCATTTCTCTCAAAACAATCAATATAAACTAGAAAGACTAGCATGCTAAGGCTAATGGGAGGATTTGTGCACAAGGAAATAAACAAGCAGTTAAAATTAAACTAAAATAAAATAATATAGCAATTAAGTGAATAATATTGAGAATGAGTAGCAATGAATAAAGATTGGTTAAGGGATTATTCTCCATCACTAGACTTTGACAAAATTAGATATACCACTTATGAGAATTTGGTTTCAATACTATTCCTTAAATCCTAATTGAACCTAACAACTGTAGATAACCAAAAGGATTTTAGACTTCCCAATCTTTCTTTAGTTTGTCATTAGGCAAGAAAGCACTTCATTACCGAATCCAAATCCATAAGGAAATCTCGCTATTCACATGTGATTTAACCAAATAAAAGCATTAAGTTGAGAAAGATATGTTGATTGACTGTGGGATTTAAGGATGTAAACCCAAGTGCAGGTTGTCTCAAGTAGTAAATTTCTCGGGAGTCCGAGGTCGATCCACAGGGAATTGATGAAGAAAAATTAATTGAGGTAAGAAGATGATTTGTCACAACACCAAAAGTAATAAAACAAGTTCACAAATGAATTTAAGGGCTTGCTTGGGTTATGAGATCCACTCTTGGTAATAAATTAAAGGTAAGATTATTTCCCTTTTTAACTCAATTGAAATCCACACACAACGGAGGTTCTAATCGGAGAATATAACATTCAAAGTTCAATTATATATGTAATCATATTATGATTCCTTTAATTATCTACCAACATTTGTAAATGAGTTCAAGCATTCACTTTGTCAATCCTATTGTCTACAATAAATCAAGATCTCCATTAACAAAGAAGGTTTCTAAATTGATTGGAAACAAAATATAATACATATAATGTTCATTTAATAATATATCATTTAAACACAAGAAATAAAATAATCTAACCTTATTTCATTACCAAGAGCTTCACTCTTTCACCCAAGCAAGATGAAGATTTAGTTACTCATGGATAAGAAGAAAGAAAGAGAGAAGAAGAGAAAGATGAACATGACTTCAATTTAGAACAAGAGAAAATTACAACAAAGGAAAACAATAAACAAGTATAACCTTAACTTGTACAAACTAAGCCTAACACCTAGTGCTTCAAATGGTCAGCCAATGGTGCCTTTTATAGAAGATTAGGGATACAAAATGACAAAGGGGCTGATTAGGGGTAGGTGGAATGAGTGGATGAATGAGTGGAGAATGCCAAATGGTGAGGATAAGAGTGAAAAATCATTGAGATTTCTTGTCTCTGAAATCATTCATTGCTTAAGTTATTGATTTCGTCATTTTCGAGCCAAGTGGTCTTCATGAAAGTTCTAGGAAATTGTCTAACCAATGGCTCTAGAATCACCCAAAAATTCGTCCTACAGCCCAAGATATAGCCCAATTACTATAGATTGTTCAGGCCTAGTTTCAGCACCTTTGTTTTGACTTTCAGACCCAATATCACCATCAAGGAGCCCGAATCAAGTTTTGTGTTCAACATGAAAGTTTTAGATCTGGGTCTTAACTTTCAAATATCCAAATTTCAGCCCAAGATAATTCTTGCAGCCCGAGTTATGCTCTGATTACTGTACACTATTCTGGTTTCAGACACAAAACTCGTGTTCTGTCTTCCAAGCCCAATTAACTCCACTAGATGTCTGATTGAGACTTTGAGCTCTTCATCAAAGTTGTAGAGCTCTCTCTTATCTTTCTTACAAGGTAAAATTCATAATTATCAGACATTTAAAACTCAAGATATGACTGAAATACAGAAATAGCGTAAGACCAAAATAGTGCTGAAAAAATCAATTAAGTCCAATTTGAGTTCAAACTTACAAAACACAACTAGGCTTAATCAATTAAGTACATGGAGAGTGTAAATGACTAAAAATGAGGGTTTATTAACGTATAAAATATGTGATCATAAAATTCCCCCACACTTAACTTTTTGCACTCATGGGCAAAACACATAAGACCAAAGTTAGGAGACAAAGAAAAATGACACAGACTCAAAAGCTAAAAAACTCTAAAAGACTCAATGAAGCAAGAAGAGCAACAAGAAATTCAAGGGATCAAAGCATAAATGATGTAACATTTCTTCACATCTCAAACCAACAAGCAAGGAAACTTCAGTTAAAAAGAATGAATCAAGAATGATAGATCCTCACAGAATTCCCTCTCAATCTCTCAAGTGTTTAAAAGGTAAGTATTTCACTCTATTCAACCCATGAACAATTGTACTACCATAAGCTTACTTATCTTCTACTTCTCCACTACTCAAAACACATGCATACAAAAATCAAGATGACTTTATTCAAGGTTGTAATGGGGTCATGGTAAAGGAGAAGGGATAATATGGATATGAAAAGATAAATACCGAAGAGAATAAAAGAACATTATGGTATAGTTAGAGCGGAGAAAATGTTTGAGAACATTCATCATAAAGGACAATCACCAACATTTAACTAATGTTTTGTTGAAGATCAATCCCAAATTGGTGAATTGAATTCATTGTTAGACTTGAACATTCTCCTTTTCTTCCTGTTGTTTCCAAGCACCCACCTTTATTCTGATAATCCTTTGATTGCAACGGTGTTCAAATTTTTTTTTGGGATCATTTTGCACACACACCCCCACACTTATTCAAGAGCAAGCTCTCTTATTCCCTAAGGTTAGGTAAAAACATTTTTTTCTTTTTTTTTTCTTTTTTTTTAAAGGATGAAATGAGCTTAAAACAAGGAATGGTCAAACAAGTTCAAAGGGGTTACACAATGGAAAATAAACAAGGATGGCTATTTGGTCAAAGCTATTTCAAAATGCCTCAATCATATTAATGTATGCATGTGAACATATAGCCTCAAAAAGAATCAAAACAAGTTCTAGAGTAACAATTCTATGAGTGAAAATCACACAAGAAAGAAGAGAATGGTACAGATATTCAATCCATTCATCAATAGGCTCAAAATCTCACCAGGCATATTTCTATCATTCTCAATCCATCATATCAACATTCATTCCTAAGCTTGTGATTTTTAAGAAAGAAGACAATTTATGCTAAGATCCAAGAATCTCAATTGCTTCAAAGGATGTGAGAGTGCATTCACTTCAATCTTTCAAAGGAAATCAAAAGACAAAAACTTTGTTACTTCTACAAATCAATACTAATTAATTACTACCTAAAAACTCCTTACTCTGCCACCAATTAAGATGCGTCTCAAGAGTAAAAATTATTTCCAAAATTTACTCTTTACTCTGCCATCACTAATTAGTTTTACTACGAATAGGTTTCTGACAGTCATATCACTAAACACACTTCTCAATTTAAATGCGTCTCAGAAGTAAAATTACTCTTTACTCTGCCATCACTGATTGATTTAGTAAGTCCATGACAATCATATCATACTTCCCAAACAAAACAAAACAAAAAAAAAAATTGGGTTAACTATCCTTCCCCCCCAACTAGATCACAACATTGTCCTCAATGTTAAAATATAGATGAGTAAAGGATAGAAGATATTACCTGTTGGAGAAATCTGACACACATTTAAACAAAAATAAAGTACGATAAATAAAATCAAAAGTAAAGAAAAATTACAAACGAAGTGTCAAATCTGGCTCCTTTTTCATCTTGTTTCCCTCTCTGTTTCCTGCTGACCAATCTATCTGAGCTATTGCTGGGTCAGGTTCATGAACAAAAACTTGTAATTTATCAATCAACTCATCAATAGTGGAAGCAGAGATAAGAAGTTGTCTTACCGAAGGTGTGATAAATTTTTGTTCCACAGCATGGTCAAGAAAGATTAACAAAATATCAAAGAAATTATTTACATTCAACAAACCGATGGGTTTATGGTGGATGTTCAGTTGGGCCTAAGAGACAATTTGAAAAACTTTTTCCACGGTACCAAAATCACCTGGTAAGGCAATGAATGCATCAGAGTTTTCAAGCAGTATCTTCATTCGTTCATGCATTGATGATACCTTAAGTTCCTCTCCAATTGTCTTTCCAGTGATGTTCTGTTGAGTTAAAGGTTCAGGAATGACACCTAAAACCTGACTGCCTCCTATATATGCAGCAAGTGATACAGCCCCCATTAACCCGCGACAACCTCCCCCATATACAAGATGAATATTCCTCGCAGCAAGTGATCGACCAAGAGTGGTAGTTGCGTTTACAAACTCTAAACCCTTCCCATACTTAGATCCACAAAATACACAGATATTTTTAAGTTGATGAACAGAAATACCTTCCATTTCTATTTTCACCTTCCCTTTGATTGATTCTGAGTTGGAGGAAAGTGGAGAAAGTGGAGTGTTTAAATAGGAAAAAAAATGAAAAGGGTAATAATTGCACCTATGAGGGTAGGTTGGTTGTTGTCAGAAGAGTTTGAAATTAAGGAATACAGAATCTTTTTTTTTTTCATTTTTTTCATTTTTTTTTGCTTTTTTTTTGTTTTTGTTTTTTTTTGCTTTTATTTTTTTTTTACTTCAAGAAAACCATCAGGGTAAAGAAGTCTAGAAACCCCTGAAGGACCCTGCTCAAAGGATCGTCTGTCCAAAATCGAAATACAGCAAAATCATACAAAGATAAGAGAAATATAATAGCAAATGATGACATACCTGTATATACAGCTTTCATAGCGTATCTTTATACTGCGCATCATGAGTACAGTAGTGGCATATTTGTATACTGCGTGTCACCAGTGCAGTAGACACTCATGATTTTTTTTTTAGGACTAGCGTGCAAAAGTTCACCCGAGTCAATGACGGGTCAGCCAAAGGCTGGGGCTCCACAACTAATTAAAGTCATAGTACTCCTTTCGGATCGCCCTTTTTCAGACTCATTTTTTTTCATTTTTTTTTCAAAATTTTTTTATTATATTTTTTTAAAAAAAAAGAAAACATGAAGAAGAAGAAGAAGATAATATGTACAGATTGTTGTGGATATGACTCACATTTGCCTCTAGTTTCACGTCCAGTAACGGCTTAAACGCCTTCTACAAGTCGAGGATAAGCTTCCCATCCAATTTTCTTATAAATTGGCAGACAGGGTCTTTTAGAGTCAGATTCCCAAGACTGTAGCGTTTTTCTTCATCCTTGAAGAGATTCCACAAATTAAGAATTTCACGATGCACCAATCCACAAGAATGCGTCTCAAGAGTCAATAAGATATCATCTAATGACTCCTTACTCAGTCCATTCTTGATGAAGAAAATTTTATCTTCTCTGTTTACGGAAACCATCCCCAAAGTACGACATCGCTTGTTACAATTCCATCGTCCACATTTGTAACAGACTTGTAACCTTTTTGCTCTTCTCCTCTTAGAATACGAACTTCTTCCAAGACCTGGCATGTATGAGTCAAATGAAATTGAAGACTCACCTGCTAGTCGGACCTATGCTTCAATTATCCAGCGTACATCTTCTGGCATACTTTTGTGCATTAACAGTCTCAATCTTTCACATCGAACTTTGTAGATTTTTTTCAGAGCATTTTAAGGGAGAGAAGGAAAATGTTTTCTTAGGTTTGAAAGAATGGCATCCATTTTAAGGGAGAAGAAGGATTCAGTTATTTTGGGAAACTAAAAAATAAACCGACTTAAGAGTCACGAAGTACCATATCCGCCACTTAACCGGCAACACAAAGAACTGCAAAAACAAGGCAACAAAATTAGAGTGAATTCTATTCATAACAAGGATAAAAAAGATAGATGAATTCTACCTCATTAACTTGGTTCTCCAGAAATGGTTTGAGCCTTTGTCCATTGACTTTAAACACATTACCATTCGTAGGATTTTCAATATCTATAGCCCCATAAGGATACACATGTTTGACAACAAAAGGACCACTCCATCTAGATCTCAATTTTCCAGGGAATAGGTGCAGGCGAGAATTATAAAGCAGAACTTTTTGACCAATTTCAAAAGATTTTCTCAAAATTGTCTTGTCATGAAAAGCTTTTGTTCTGGCTTTATAAATCTTTGAGTTCTCATATGCATCATTTCTCAATTCTTCAAGTTCATTTAATTGCAATTTACGTATCTTGCAAGCATCATCAAGATTTAGATTGAAAGCTTTAATGGCCCAAAATGCTTTATGTTCCAATTCTACAGGCAAGTGACAAGGTTTTCCATAGACTAACCGATAGGGTGACATGCCCAAAGATGTTTTGAAAGCAGTACGGTAAGCCCAAAGTGCATCGTTTAGTCTTAAAGACCAATCTTTACGTTCTGGGTTAACCGTTTTTTTCAAAATTTGTTTAATCTCCCTATTTGCCAATTCAACTTGTCCACTTGTCTGAGGGTGATAAGGGGTGGCAATTTTGTGTGTCATACCATATTTCTTCATTAAAGATTCAAATGATTTATTGCAAAAATGTGTTCCCCCATCACTTATGATAGCTCGAGGGATTCTAAATCGACACAAGATATTTTCTTTTACAAATTTGAGAACAGTTTTATGATCATTGTGTCGGCATGGAATCGCCTCAATCCATTTTGAAACATAATCAACTGCAACCAAAATATACACAAATCCAAATGAAGATGGAAATGGACCCATGAAATCAATTCCCCAACAATCAAAAATTTCAATTACAAGGATAGGGTTCAGAGACATCATGTTTCTTTTTGAAATTGAGTCCAACTTTTGCAAAAAGTATAGCAGTCCTTAAATAAAGTGGGCCAATAAAATCCATACTGCAAGATTTTTGCAGCTATTTTCTTTGAAGAAAAGTGACCTCCACATGTTTCTGAGTGACAAAATTTAATGACACTACCTACCTCACTGTCGGGCATGTATCTTTGAAAAATTTGGTCAGGACAATGTTTGAACAAGTATGTGTCATCCCAATAAAAAATTTTCACCTCTGTAAAAAATTTCTTTCTATCTTGGTGCGTCCATTGAGGCGACATCTTTCCTTCTTGTTCTTCAGTAAGAGACGAGGAAATTACCACAGGAAAACTTTGCTTTTCTCCCAAAAATGTGTACTTCAACCCTGCAGGTAATGACTTTAGTTCTGGTATGGGTACTTCTTCATGGGCATTATCATTCATGGGTTTTAGCTCTTCGAATTTTGGCTTTCTTCCTTTGTATTCTATTTCCTCTGTACAATCAAGCAAATCAAATGAATTAATTAAACAAACTTCTAATGGGTCAGAAGAACTTCCTTTTTGAAGATGATCATCTATAATGGCTTCAATTCCTTCAACTTCCTCATTTTCATCAAGGACTTCCTGTGGTTGCTTGCACATGTTAAAAACATTGAGATCTAGTGTCATGTTTCCAAATGTTAGCTTCACCACTCCATTTCTGCAATTTATCAAAGCATTAGATGTTGCTAAAAATGGAAGGCCTAAAATAACAGGAATTGACTTATAACTATCAACCAGAGGTTCAGTATCCAAGACAATGAAATCCACAGGATATATGAATTTATCAACTTGAACCAACACATCTTCTACTATTCCTCTTGGAATTTTAATTGATCTATCGACAAGTAGAAGAGTTACAGAAGTTGGTTTTAACTCACCTAAGTTGAGTTGCTGATAAACTGAATATGGAAGCAAATTGACACTAGCACCAAGATCAAGTAAAGCTTTTTCAATTTTATGTTCTCCAATAATGCATGAAACTGTAGGACAACCAGGGTCTTTATATTTTAACGCATTATTATTCTGAAGAATGGAGCTTACCTGTTCAGTCAAAAATGCTTTCTTTTTCACATTTAGTTTCCTTTTAATTGTGCACAAGTCCTTCAAATATTTGGCATAAGAAGGAATCTGTTTGATAGCATCTAACAAAGGAATATTGATCTTCACTTGTTTCAAAATTTAAAAAATTCCAGTGTTATGGTCCAATTTATTTGGATTTTTCAATGCTTGAGGAAATGGGGGTGAAGGCGAGAGTTTAGTCTCCTTTTGGTCAACTTCTTCATTTTCTTGGGGAATTGTTTCATCTTCTTTCTCACAAGATTCGGGGATTTATTTTTCAACAACCTTTCCACTCCCAAGAGTTATTAATGACTGGACTTGGTCCATTTGTTAGTTTTCTAAACTCCCCTCATTTAGACTGTGCTGACCCTTAGGATTTGGTTGAGGTTGAGAAAGAAATTTTCCTTTCTCATGAATGATGAGAGCAGAAGAAAGTTTAGCAAGAGTGTCTTTTATGTCAATCATGGTTTGATTGTTTTGTTTATTAATGGCCTCTTGTTTTTCTATGAATGCATGCAGTGTTTCTTCAAGGTTTTTCCTATATGGTGGGACATAAGGTGCATATCCTTGAGAATTTTGAGAGTCTTGTTGTGCCTGAGGAGGTGGTGGTTGCACGAATTGTGACTGAGTATTATTCCTCCAGCTGAAGTTCGGGTGATTTCTCCATCCCGGATTGTATGTATCTGAAAAAGAAGAAGTAAATGGCTTTTTAAAATTATTCATTGCATTTACTTGCTCATGTACAACTTCTTTAAAAATAGGAATGTTAGGACATTCGTGTGTTGAGTGTCCTAAGTCATCATAAATGCCACAAATTTCTTCATTTTGCACAGATTTGATTTCTTTTGCTTTTCTTAATTCCATGGCTTCAACCTTTCTAGTCAAACTGGCAAATCTAGCATTTAGATCTTCTTCTTGACTAAGGTGATATTTTCCTTTATTAGCACTTGCAAGATTAGATCTAATTGAATTTTCAGAAGTGTTAGTACTATGTCAAAATTGAGAATTTTCAGCCAACTGATTCAAATAGTCTAAAGCTTCATCAGGTTCTTTATCAAGAAACTCACCATTGCACATTGTTTCCACAAATTGTTTAGTTTCGGGAGTTAAACCTTCATAAAAGAAGCTTATAGTGTGCCATTTTTCAAAACCATGATGTGGGCAAGAATTTAACAAATCTTTAAATCGTTCCCAACATTGAAAATATGCTTCATTTGAATTTTGGGAAAAATTTTGGATTTGTCTTTTCAAAGCATTGGTTTTATGTGTTGGAAAAAATTTCTTTAAGAACTCACCTTGCATTTCTTGCCATGTGCCAATTGATCTTGGTTTCAAGTGTTAAGCCAAGATTTTGCTTTATCTTTTAAAGAAAAAGGAAACAATTTAAGCTTAACAATCTCTTCAGTGCAATTCTGATCATTGAAGGCAATACATACTTCCTCAAATTCTTTCAGATGTAAATATGGACTTTCAGATTCTAAACCATGAAAATTGGGAAGTAAAGAAATCATACATGGTTTGAATCTAAAATTATTGGCATTGAGTGGAAAGATAAAACATGATAGACTAGAATTTCGAGGTGGTTGCAAATATTCACGCATGATTCGCAACGGTTGATTTTCTGGTTCATCATGTACACTTTCATTGTCAGGCATTGTGTCAATTGTGTGTGATTGTGATTCAAACAAATCAATATATAAAGTACCAGGATTAATTTTAACTAAACGACCGGAATTTAAATCACGATACCAATTAAGCATAAATACATAAATAACTTAAAATAAATAAACAAAATAATAATGTACAAGCTGGCGGTGTCACTCAATATTAACAGGGATGTGGTATAAACTAACCACCCAAAAATAAAAATAAAAATAAAGTGCATAAAATTAAAATACAGAAAAAAGTGCAGAAAGTAAATTTAAATATGAAAGACGGAGAGTGACAGAGCCCCACAGAGCCGACGAAAGAGAAGAGAAGAAGAAATATTATTTTATTAAATTAGATTGCGGAAAAATAAATAACAGAAAAGTAAAAGGGAGAGTTTCCCCCACTAAGTTAGTGCGTAAAATAAAATGAAGAGTTACCCCCACTGACGAAAAAAAAATGACGAAAATAAATAAATAAAAAAGTAAAAATAAATGACATAAATATAAAAGTTAGAAAGTTAGTATGTTAGCAAGTTAGAAAGTTAGAGAGTTAGTAAAGAAACCGAAGGATCGGCAAGCCGATCTTTTGCTCCGGTGAGGGAGAAGAGAGAATAGATTTTATTAAAGAAAACAAACCTCAATAAATCAAAACTTCAAATCAAGTCCCTGGCAACGGCGCCAAAAACTTGACTGCGGGATTTAAGGATGCAAACCCAAGTGCAAGTTGTCTCAAGTAGTAAATTTCTCGGGAGTCCGAGGTCGATCCACAGGAAATTGATGAGGAAAAATTAATTGAGGTAAGAAGAGGATTTGTCACAACACCAAAAGTAATAAAACAAGTTCACAAATGAATTTAAGGGCTTGCTTGGGTTAGGAGATCCACTCTTGGTAATAAATTAAAGGTAAGATTATTTCTCTTTTTAACTCAATTGAAATCCACACACAACGGAGATTCCAATCGGAGAATATAACATTCAAAGTTCAATTATATATGTAATCATATTATGATTCCTTTAATTATCTACCAACATTTGCAAATGAGTTCAAGCATTCACTGTGCCAATCCTATTGTCTACAATAAATCAAGACCTCCATTAACAAAGAAGGTTTCTAAATTAATTGGAAACAAAATATAACACATATAATGTTCATTTAATAATATATCATTTAAGCACAAGAAATAAAATAA
Organism: Ormosia emarginata; assembly: GCA_029884605.1. Lineage (NCBI taxonomy): Eukaryota > Viridiplantae > Streptophyta > Magnoliopsida > Fabales > Fabaceae > Ormosia > Ormosia emarginata. Next base: position 5,473,080 of record JAQQTP010000075.1, on the reverse strand, counting down.
TCTAACCTTATTTCATTACCAAGAGCTTCACTCTTTCACCTAAGCAAGATGAAGATTTAGTTACTCATGGATAAGAAGAAAGAAAGAGAGAAGAAGAGAAAGATGAACATGACTTCAATTTAGAACAAGAGAAAATTACAACAAAGGAAAACATTAAACAAGCATAACCTTAACTTGTAGAAACTAAGCCTAACACCTAGTGCTTCAAATGGTTAGCCAATGGTGCCTTTTATAGAGGATTAGGGATACAAATGACAAAGGGGCTAATTAGGGGTAGGTGGAATGAGTGGATGAATGAGTGGAGAATGCCAAATGGTGATGATAAGAGTGAAAAATCATTGAGATTTCTTGTCTCTGAAATCATTCATTGCTTAAGTCATTGATTTCATCATTTTCGAGCCAAGTGGTCTTCATGAAAGTTCTAGGAAATTGTCTAAGCTTTCCAATGGCTCTAGAATCACCCAAAAATTCGTCCTACAGCCCAAGATATAGCCCAATTACTATAGATTGTTCAGGCCCAGTTTCAGCACCTTTGTTTTGACTTTCAGACCCAATATCACCATCAAGGAGCCCGAATCAAGTTTTGTGTTCAACATGAAAGTTTTATATCTGGGTCTTAACTTTCAAATATCCAAATTTCAGCCCAAGATAATTCTTGCAGCCCGAGTTATGCTCTGATTACTGTACACTATTCAGGTTTCAGACACAAAACTCGTGTTCTGTCTTCCAAGCCCAATTAACTCCACTAGATGTCTGATTGAGACTTTGAGCTCTTCATCAAAGTTGTAGAGCTCTCTCTTATCTTTCCTACAAGGTAAAATTCATAATTATCAGACATTTAAAACTCAAGATATGACCGAAATACAGAAATAGCGTAAGACCAAAATAGTGCTGAAAAAATCAATTAAGTCCAATTTGAGTCCAAACTTACAAAACACGACTAGGCTTAATCAATTAAGTACATGGAGAGTGTAAATGACTAAAAATGAGGGTTTATTAACGTATAAAATATGTGATCATCATTGATCCAAGCAACAATCTACTAGGGTAGTGATTATTTAACTTAAATTGTATTTTCCTTCCTAATTAACAAAAATCGTAATAATCATTAATCACAAAGTGCTCAAAGGGTTAAGAAAATGGGACAAATACACATATCACAACGCCTCTTAACTAGCATTAGAAACCTATCAAGATCTATTTAGTTCTAGATCTAAATACATCAAGATAAGAATCATAAGCAGTTTTAATGGAAGAAAACAAGCAAGATCAATTAAAATTCAAAGAATATCATCTACTTCAAACAATCAAAGTCATGTCTAAAACTTCAAAATCATCTTTAACCAAGAAGAAAGATCTAACATAACATGGCCATGGAAAACATAAATACAATCAATTCAAACTTAATAAAAGAGGATCAAGAGATAGAAAGACACAACAATTTGTGTGGATGTCTTGAATCTCCTTTATCTTCCTCTTAAATCTTGTTTTCAAAGCTTTCAACCTCAATAAAAGACGTGTCTTCTTCTTCGTATCTTCAAGATAACTCTAAGACAACTCTTTTTCTATCCTTTTTCTTTCTCTATGCCTCTTCTATTCTATTTATAATTAGCTTTCTTTTTAAAGTCCTTTAGATCTAGGTCTTTTTTTCTGTCAGGAGTCTAAGCCCAGCTAAGAGAGTGATAAGTCTTCCATGTGAGATGGGTTGAACCTTATAATTCAAACATGCTTGGCCATGTGACAAATTGAGGAGGGTGCACAACCATGCTTTTGTTGGCTAGATAGCATGACCAAGGTGTGTTGGTGCCTATGAAAAAGCATGGCCATGCCAATTTTTGCATGGCAAGGCCGCATCCTCTTGCACACTAATTCGTATACTTAAAACAATAGAATTAGCTTTCGAGCTGAACATAAAAGTTGTAGATCTATGTCTTATCTTTCTAATACTGTTGAAATGATTGAGTTTTCATATCTATAGCATAAGTTATGGTCATTTTACTGCTAAAATGTCAGAAAGTGTCTAAGTTTGCAACTGATTTACACCAAACTTAAACTTTCTTGAAATCTTCCATCAAATCTTCAATTAATTGATCCAAATATGTTATTAAAGACCTATAATAACAAAGAAAATTATTAATTCATCAAAAGAGATAATTTACCAAAATATGTAATAAAAGGCATAGATTGCTGGAGATTATTTTCATAAATACGCTAAATCAAACATTAAATACATGCATATTTTGCAACCTATCAACCACTTGTGAAGATTTGATTTCAATATTATTCCTCAAATTCTAGTTGAACCTAACAACTTTGAATAGGTAAGGACTCCCTCAACTACCCTAATCTTTCCTAAGTTTCACTACGAGAAAAATGTTGATTATTGTTGGTGTTTTCAGGTAGAATCTTGTTTGCTGGTAAATAATTGCTTTCCACAAGACTTATCTATCAAAAAACATAGGAAAGATTTAAAAATCAATAAAATAAAACAAATTTCTGGTGAGTAAATCCGTCGAAAAGTCATTACAATTATTTCAAAAAAATAAAATTTTGATTTCTGGTATATATATTTGCCAGAGAATGAATGGAAACCAATGAATAAGCTTTTTAAGTTTTCCTAATGGATAAATTCCACCAAAAAATTCCCACAACTTCAAAAGGATGACTTTTGTATAATACCACCAGAAAAATAAAAAAATAAAAAGATATTGCCAGAGTCAATGTCTAGTGGATCGAGCCACTAAATAATTGCTTTAGGTAGCCATTGTTCAAGATTATGGTGCTTATCATATTAGTAATGGTTGTAGTTTGAGTTGCCTTCTAATTGATATATGTCGTGATATTGGCAAGTGCACCAAATCTCAAAAGTAATAAAAATTGACAATTACTAAATTCGTCAATTCAACACTATCTAAGCTATCAAAAAGTGATATTTAAGAAAACAAATTCATATTTAAATCACTAATAAAGAAAGCAAGCAAAATAATCAAAACCAAAATTAATCAAGTAAACGTCGAAGAAAGACAATGATATTAAAGTGTTAAGGTTCTGATTTCACTTGAACTCTTTTGATGCAAATTCAAATATTAGTTTAATCAAGTTCTATTTGAATGATTCATAACTAAATGATCTTATTCACTTTTAAGATCAAATCTCCACCGTTGATTAAATCAAGATCAAGTCTCCATCATTAATTAAATCAATGGTGGATATCCAAACCACCAATATTGACTTAAGCAATATAATTACTATTTTTATCTGCTAAAACCCCATGAAAGAATATATTTACTGTATTTTTATCGCCCGATAAATAAATACAGTACAAAATACAGTACAAGAAATTTTCTAAAATTGTCTCCGGATTCAAGTTTAGTAAGATCCCCTGTCTCTGTCTAAACAGTACAAATTTTTCTATGCGGAGAAAAATTTTTACTTTGCGGGACCCACCTGGGCCCACGTAAGGTTACCTAGGCCCACATAAGATCACTTGGGCCCACATACAGTCAAAAAAATTCATAATCATCCACAAAAATCACAAATATTAGAAAACGTATGAAAATCAAGTCAGATTATTAAAAATAATTAACAGTCAAGAGAAATAAATATTTAAAGATTTTCTCCAGCCCGAAAATTATTATTTTCTTGACACGGAGTAAATCACTCAAAATGATCAAATATGATGTCAGAATAAACAAAATAATTTTACAGTGCATAGAAATTACTAAACAGTAAAATTCTGTTAACTGTCAAAATTATTGTTTAAGAGATAAGAAATTTGGGGTGTTACACGACACACGTGTCCTGTGTGTCCGAATGCGTCCGATTAAAATGATTATTTTTTTCAGTTTGGACACATCTCAGACACGCTCGAACACTTCTCAGACACGCTTAGACACTTCTCGGACACATTCGAACACTTCTCGGACACGCTTGGACACGACTAGGAAGTGACTTGAACACGACCCATTAATATTTTTAAAAAATAAAATTAGTTTCCATGACTAACGTTCAATTAGTAAGCCCGTAACTCACTCAAGCTCAATCACATGACTGACGTCCCAAGCCACTATTTTCATATACCTGTATTTTAAGTTTTATCTTTTCACACTCCACTATTAGACTTTTAAGTTTTATCTTTTCACACACCACTATTTTCATCTGTTTTTTCTACCTCTGCTCGTACCAAGTTGTCCACTTCATTGTCACTGAAGCTTGCCTCACACCAATATTCCCTCTAGTTTTTTTTTATGCATATGTACTTGTACATGATTTGTTTTATTAAGAGAAGTTGATTTAGGAGATTTTTTAGAATATGTCAATAGAAATTATGTTCCATATTTTTTAGGAGTGGTTTACTAGGTAGCAAATATTGACACATATGACATATATTAAAATATTATAAATCTTCAAGCTTATAGAAATGATATTAATGAATTATGAATCTTTTTCTTAAATTTTGAAATTTTATATATATATATATATATATATATATATATATATATATATATATATATATATATATATATCGTAATCGTATCCTATAATTTTTAAATTTAGTGTGTCGCCGTATCCATGTCCGTGTCGTGCCCCGTGTCCATATCCGTGTCTGTGCTTCATAGTTCGAAACTATGTTTATTTTCATACTTGCTTCTTTTCTCACCTGCAAGTAGTCGTAAGTATGATTTGTTAGACTGTTTTTTTAATTTTAAAGGAATTTAGATTACATATGTCATGAGTTCAGGCTATGTTCTCTTGAGTTCAAATGGTCCTTCTCTTGGGATTTGATACGCTCGTTATTTTTTTAGGTTGAGTATCCGGTATACAGTAATTTGTGCATGACCCTGTATTTCAATTTCTGAGTACTGGTCGTGATTTTCTTGTTTTTAGTTCATCATTGCACCTATGTTGTATGTGTTGTGAATGTGCAGAGTTTCTTCATAACTAAGTGCTTGATAAAGGAAAACTTAATAAAAAAAAGGGAGAAAGAAAAAAAGAAAATTGGTGCTTGTGTTCAGCCGTGAATAATGGTTAAAGCATAAGAAAAGAGAGTGCAAGTTCCGTTAAGCGTTACCTTTTGGGCTATGTGTTTTTTTTTTAATTTCAACTTATTCTTTCTTTTCAATTGTCAAGTTTGTTTTGACTTCTATAACTCCATAATAATTCCCTTCTAGCAAATTTTATTTATATATATATATATATAGAGACTGATTTAGTAATTGATTTTATAAAATATACAATATATTTAGGCTTTTAGAAACTGATTTAGAGACCAATTTAGAAACTGATTTAGAGACTGATAAATCGATCTCTAGTTTAGAGACGAAGTTAGCGACCGATTTTATAAATTGTATAATATATTCATGCTTTTAGAGACCGATAAATCGGTCTCTACAAAATCAGTCTCTAAACCGGTCTCTAATGTACTTTTTTAAAACATAATTGATCAATATTTAATCGAACTTAGAGACCGATTTTTTTAAAATAATTGGTTGCTAAATCGGTCTCTAAAGTTAGCGACCAACCAATATCAGTCGCTAATATTTAGCAACAAGGGTTTTAAAGACCGATTTAAATCGGTCTCTAAATCAGTCGCTTACTACTTTAGGGACCGATTTTTTTTATTTAGAGACTGATTTTTCGGTTTCTAAAACCTAAATTTCTAGTAGTGAGATTTTCATTGCAATATCCAAGAGCAAGACATCATCGAAGTATTGAAGATCGAAAGTCAAGCAAAGACACTACTAGAAATTTGGCTTTTAGAGACCAAAAAATCGGTCTTTAAATCAAGAAAATCGGTCTCTAAAATAGTTAGAGACCGATTTTAAAGAGACCGATTTTTCGGTCTCTAAATTGGTCGCTAATTTTAGGTCAAATATTGATCAATTATATTTAAAAAAAGTACATTAAAGACCGATTTTTTAGAGACTAATTTTTTGGTCTCTAAATCGGTCTCTAAAAGTATGAATATATTATATAATTTTATAAAATTGGTCACTAACGTAGTCTTTGAACTAGAGACTGATTTATCGATCTCTAAATCAATTTCTAAATCGGTCTCTAAAACTCTGAATGTATTATATATTTTATAAAATCGGTCACTAAATCGGTCTCTAAAATCTCTAAATGTATTTTTAAATAATCACTAGAAGATCCATCTGTAATACCTAAACTTCAATTTAATCTATATTATTATTCTTTTTGTTGTTTTTCAGAGAGGAAAATTCTAAATTATTCTTATTTCAATTGACTGTAAAATACAGAAGAATATATAGGAGAAAACATGGCTACAGGTCTGCCACTAAATCTCCTTAATTCTAGTAAAAATCTCCTAAATTAAACTTCAAGCATATTCCTTCAACCAATTTGCCAATAAAATGAAGCATCAATGAGTATGTATAAACTTCATATAATGGTTGTCCACTGCACTCTAATGGAAGTAATAGCATGTAAATCTTGGCAATTGATTGGCTCTTTATCTTCTTACACAAAGGGAAAACACTATAATCTGACTAAAGAAGAAAAGTCAGACAAATACGTTTTCTTTCCTTAATGCATGAGATATAGACTTACACATACATTTCAACTCAAAAGATACAAGGATTTTCATATTAAAAAAGAGAGAGAGAGAGAGAGATACAAGGATTTGTCACTATCAAGATGATTCTTAAACAAAATACAAGAGAAACAAATAATTTCAAAAATTGGATCCACCTTAAGCAAGAAATTTGCTCCTGCTACAAGACAAGTCATTTCATCTTCTTTATCAGGACTAACTCTGAGTCTTTCTTTGAAAAGGTCAGCAAATTTATATGCTCCACCACCAGTAGCCTTTGTCACAAAATGAATGCATTAATGGAGCACTTCAACGACATTAACACAAAACAAGCAGTAAAGAATTACAAAATTAATTACAATCACAGCTTTCAATCTAAAATACTTACAACTATGAATAATCATAAGACAAGCCAAATAGATTACATTTTAATCAAGCAGGTTTTTTCATAGAGAAAGGGGGAAAAGAAAAGAGAAAGCTCTTGTTAGTTGTTATATAGATTACAGACAATGTCTCTTTTATACACATTGTGTACTTGTTGTCGTATCAAGAGCATTGTCAATTTCAAACAAGTCCCAATTTATCATAGATACTACCAAACTCTTGACACAAACAATCATCAAAGTCAAGTTCAGACATTTCAAAATGTAATTCAATCTCATTTCCAATTTTTTAACTCATCAAGCATCTAGAATCAATCTTAAAGCCCTAACTCATATTGAAAACTCAAACACATAAATCTTTCATTTCCAATCTAAAATCTCAACAGATCTATCAAACTCTCAGTTTGAATCAATTATGTCATGGCACAAAGCCTCACATCTCATCACCATACAATGGTATGCACATCATAGTTTTCTCATCAAAAGTAATTCAATTCATCAATCATTTGTTATTAAAGCATAATGCATGAATATCTCAAATCGATCTCAAATCATAACATAAGCATGATTATTTCATTAATCAATTATTTGATTCCATTACATCATATTGTGCCAAGCATCATGCATTTCCAACAAAATTACAATCTTCATAATGTAATAAAAACTAAGCGCTTCATGGTCTTACAACTCAAAGTGTCAATTTACCAAACCAATCAATCACTAATTTCAATAAAAGACAAGAACAAAAATAATCATTAATGGAAAATTTAAAAGAGTCAAAATCAAACCCAAGCAAAAATGCCATTCTCGGATTCCAGCTAATACTCAACATTTTGGCTTCTCAAAAATTCTATTATCACCAAGAGGCATATCCAAATAACCACGGGTACATATATATCAAATCCAAGTCTCATTTGCATGCTTAAATCTTTAAAAACAACGTTCAAACTCAATTAAATTCAACCACACAGCAGCATTGTCCATAATTTTATAGAAGACCAAAACTAATCTATCATGTTCAAGATTCAAAAATCAACACTAAAGTAGCCATCAAATTCCCTTCAAAATCATGGCTCCAATTTAAGTTTCATATCCATTTTTGAATCATCAAAAACCATGGAAAATCAAGCATATCAAACTCACTTCTTTGCTGCAAAAACCAAGATCAAACCAGTATTAGCCTAAAAGGAACGAAAATCAATAGAAAAATCTCACATAATATAGGAAAACACGTTCTTTTTTCAAGCCAAAATCAGCATCCAAAATGAATGAAAATGCAAAGCAAATTACGAAAACATTCCCCCTACCTCATGTCCTTTGATTCTTCAAGTTTTTTCCTCTCCCTTTTCTTCCTTTTCCCTTTTTTTTTTCTTACCCTATGCTTCTGTTTTTTAGCAAATCAATTCCCATTTGGATCAATCCATAAGCTAAAATTTGACTTCAGATCAAAGCAAAAAATGAGTGAGAACCAAAATAAAACAGAGAATGAACCAGCGAGCATAAGCATGAGGGCGAACAGGCGAGCAGCGACGACTGAAACTGTGAGCGAGAGAGGACAGCGGAGTGATGAGCGAGAGAGAGGACGAGCAGGAGAGGACCAAGAGATGAGAGATGAGAGTGAGAAAAGAATCAGAAAACAAAACGAGAGAGAAAGAGTTTGTACATATATTTTGGGAGGAAAACAATAAAATATTCAATTGGTTTAGCAACCGAATTTGCAGTCGCTACTTTTTTTTGAATTTTTTTTATTTTGAGACCAAAATATCGGTATCTAAATTTTTTTTATTTTTTTAGCGACTGAATTTGCGATTGCTACTTATTTATAATTTTTTTATTTAGAGACCGATTTTATTTCGGTAGCAAATTAGATTTTTTTTCTTAATCGGTCTCTATAGAAACTAAAATAAAGCGGTCTCTAAATCGATCTCTAAAACCCAAATTTCTAGTAGTAAGAGATTCAAGAAGACAACTGCACTAATATTTTATATACTTTCTTCTCTTGAATTTCTTGTTATGTTCTTCATAGTTGTATTTATGTTTACTTTCACTATGCTAGGCTAGATCTATATTTGGTTAAGAGTGATGTCGAAAACCTAGACTTGACTATGCTTATATGATGTAGATGTTAATTTCCCTTTCTTATTTCAGATCGCTTGTGTTCTTCTATGTGTATTGTTTATGATTTGTGTTTTGATTTTGTATTGGGCACGTACTAAATCGATCTCTACATGTTTTTAATGTTAGCTTAGGAATCCGCTAACTAGTAGACCTTGAGTTTTTCTATCCCCTATAGCAAATCAAGGATAGTGGGGGGGGGTGCTCATTATCTTTGGTGGGAACACAACATAAGGGTGAATATTCATGCTCCTAATGAATGTTTCTTAGAATAACCTAATATCTTTCTCAACTTAATACAACCATGAATAAGTCCAGATAAACTGGGTGTTTATGGTTAGAGATTAAGTAGTAACTAGAACTTATGCCTAATGACAAATAAAGAAAAGATGGAGGGTAGTATGGGTTAAAACCTCGACTATCTACGGTTACTAGTTTTAAGTATAGGGTGGGGAATAACATTGAAATCAAGCAATCATAAATGATATGTCTTATCCTATGGATGAGTTAGTGGAGGAGATTAATTCTTTAACCAACCCAATTGCTATTGTTTAATCAACTCAACTTTGACTGTTTGCTTTGACTGTTTGTTTTATTGTTTGTTTTTTTCTTTAGTTTTCTTGTTTAAGTTATTTACTTTCCGTTGTTAATTGAAACCCCCCTTTGTGTTTGTGTTCTTTGTAAGAAAAGAATCACAATGTTATGCTGGTTGCTCACCACTAAACTAATTCCAGTCTATACTATACATAATTGGCAAGGTTAATTTTCGTAGACTAATCAACGACATTCATCAAAGTTTCTGGCATGTTGCCAGGGATGTAAATTTAGCAACCATCATGAGGTTTTCTATGGGAGTCTTGCACAGCAGCAGCAGGTAGTAAACTATGTGAACGGGTGGGCCCGATTGCATAGTCGGGACTCTACATTGTTTGAGGAGCTCAAGGCTTCATCCCAAAAGCCTTGGTCATAGTCGACATTCGACAGCCCCTTAAACGAGGAATCTACTCTGGATTGCCAAATCCAGGTAAAATTTGGGTTGATTTTCGTTACAAAAAATTGCCTGGTTTTTGCCATTACTGCGGAATAATAGGACACGAAGACCGCAACTGCTCCTTGATGATCAAAGACGATCTCAATGGAGTGCTCAAAGAGAAGAAACTAGGACCAAGTTTGAAGGCAGACCAAGTTGGCCAAACATCGGAGTCTTTAGATTTTATCATCTCATATATCAAAACTATCCATGTCAAGGAAGAAGCTAGGAACCAGCAACAACATTGATCTGGTTTCAGTGGTACTGGAGATTCAACAACAATGTAAGCAGACACCAGTAATGGTTGGAGCTCCAGCACCTTTTCTCCCTACCTCAACTTAGATTACTCCGCAAATGCCTAGTAAATCCAAAGAAGGTGACTATGTCTCACCATCATCGCTGAAGGAACAAGATGCAATCGATACTATAATTGTCATAAATAATAATAGTCAACAGGAACTCCACATAAAGGCCAGTGAGTTGACAACACTACCACTTTGCCAGGTAACACAAGCTTTGTTGAGGATAAGCTAGTGGTCCCTTCACCCTTTGTCATGAAGTTCAACGCCGGGAAGCTGCTAGATTCATCTAAGGCACTAAAGTTGTCATTCAGGAGGCAACTGACTGAGGTTGTCATTCAAGATGCTACTGAAGAAAGAAACCCTAAAAAGAGGACCCTGCACACTGAGACAGGAAAAGGTAAAAAGGCACTGTTTTGAGGTTATTTAGGGTGTTTATTTATTGAGCTTAAGGTGTTGTTTAGCTATTTTTTCAGGCATGTTAGAAGTGATTTAAAAAGAATTTCACTGATTTGTGTTTCATCGAAGCTTTGTTTTCCTCTTATTTTAAATAATAAATTACTATCTGTTGGGAAAAAAAGACCAAATCATTAATTTAAAAAAAAAGAAATATTTTATTCTTTTATTTAAATTTTTTTATTAATTTTATTAATTATTAAATAAAAAATATTAAATATATTTTATGTTATCAAAATATTAAATACATTTATTTTTTATTTAATATTAAAAAAATTATTAAGAAAAACTTATAAAAAATATATCATTACTCAAAAAATAAAGAAATTATTACCAGAACCAAAATTCTCCTGCTGAACAGTGAACAGGAATGGCCGTTACAATTGACCAAGTGGCGCGGGCACGAAACCTCAGTTGCAACTGCGGGAAGCTTCATTTGACAATTTTATGTGTTTGACTGAAGAAGAATCCCGATTTTGAATTTAATTTTAAATGCGGAATAGCTGACCAAGTAGTCTTCTTCTTTTAACAAGTTGTGTTGGAGGATAAATTTCAAATTTGAATTCGACAGATAAAATCTTTATATATAAATAAGATTATTTTTTGATGGAATGATATAAAAAAAATGATAAAAGATGTCAGTTATAATGTGACTTGATAATGAAGATGACTAAGTTACGAATTGACACAATAAAAATTAATAGAAGGATGTCATTTGATAAGAATGGCTAAAAAATTAAGCACTGTCGAATGATGTATAAAACTTTCAAAGAAAATGGAAGAATGAAAGTGCCAAGTTATGATTCGACATAGCATTGACAAAACGATGTGATTCGACAAATAATTGCTAAAAAGTAAATTTTGACAAAACAAGTTATACAAAGTTGTCGAAGATGCTAGAAGATCAGCAAAAATGATAAAGTGATGAAATTGCTATTTGATTTGTCAAGAAAGAGGCAGAAGATGTTGTTGAGTATTCAAAAGAGTCAAGGTCCTTATTTTGAAGTCAAATTAGGCAGTTGTGTCTAAATATTTTAGTTTAGACATAATATAACTATTACAGACGTGACTTAAGAATAAAAATAACTGCAACTTACTTATGTCAAGTTTTAGAGTAGTCAATTATTTTTATAGTTTACCTATAAATATTAAGATTTACGATGTACAAATGGTTGGATATTTGATTAAAATCCTAAACATCTCACTCAAGCAGATATACGGATTCACATCAAGTATGTCTTCCATTCTTTACTTTCAATGCAATTTACATTCAATCCTTTTACATTTCTGGACTTCTTTTTTAATTTCCTTTATTTTTCCTGCACTTTAAATTCACGTTCTTTATTATTCTTCACATTTAAACTTTCTACACTTTAAATTTACGTTCTTTATTATTCTCGCACATTTAAACTTTTTTACTTTACACACACTCTACACTTTACATGCTTTCTTTTATTTTCACGTACTCACATTCTTGTTTCATAACTTTTGTTTGACAAATATCTATTATACTTCGTGAAATTGAATTTGTCATATTTGTACTGTCAAATAAATAAATCTTTTGAAACTTTGATATCAGATTACCGTGTAACTTGAAACCCACATTCACCTAATTTTTTTTCATTATTTGTTTGTTAGATTTGATCTTGACAAAAAAAAACACCATAAACAAGTTGGAATTGTTTTTCAGAGGAACAAAATAGTAGCATTTGTAAATTTAGAAGTTAAAATAGAAGAAAAATGAAGCCGCTGGTTCCTTTATAACTTAAGTTTCTTTGTTTTTTTTTTTTCTGAGCTACCTTATAACTTAAGTTTCACTAGTGTCTTTGTTTATTTATTTTATTTTTCACACAAGTCAACCGTGTCAAAAAAACCGACATCAATTTAGAAGTCCAATTGCACGACATACCAATTGGTCCAACAAAACAGCCACTAACTAGTTTGAGAGTAGAGAATACAGAGGGTCTCCTCTCCCTCATAATTACTCTATACCGTCTTTTTAATGTATCATTTGGTAAAATAATTTTAATTTATTATAAGTAACATTTTTATATATTAATAAAGTATTGATTTTTTATTTTTATTTCTATTTTTATACTTTAAAAATTTGATTATTCATAAAAATTAGATGAATATAATAAAATAAAATAATTAATTAAAATTAAATAAAAAAATTAATAAAAAAATTCATAACTAAAGTTTGATTTTGTATTTTTTTATTCTTGCATTAAAACGGCACGCATAAAGAGTATTTAAAATTCAAAAATAAAATAGCTTGAGCCCAACGCAGTTTGAATTGCTGACATTTTTTCTTAACATAAAGGAATACTATTAATAAGTGTTATTGGTTTTTAAGTATGTTATTTTAAATTTAATTTTAAAATTTATATATATAAAAATAATATTATTAAAAAAATTGTTTATATATTTAATTATATTTTAAAAAATTAATCTCTTAATTATTAAGTAAGAAATATTATAAAAAATAGTCCTAACATTTTTTTTTTTTTTTTAAAGTTATGACAGTTTTTTATTTCGAATTGACAAAGATGGCTACCACCTTTTCAACTCATATTTTATAGTTACCAGTTACGAGAATGAACACGCCGCTTCGAGACTTCCAATTTTTTCCCTCTTAAACGCACATTACAGCCATCATTGGCAAAATTCAAATGTTGTCTAGAATAAAGATTTTTTTTCAATAACTTCTAAAAAATTAAGTTGTTTTTTTTTTTTAAAAAAAAAAAGTGAAACCTAGAAAGGGAGGGCCATAAAAAGTGCTAGTAATTTTTGGATGCTGAAATAATTAATTGGGTTAATCATTTGCTTATACCAATCCTCATAAGCCACAATAATGTCATTTACCTACTAATGAATAAATATGTAATGTCATATACTAACTATGTACACCTAATCGTACAACTTGTCACTAAGCAGTTGTCACACTATTCACATTCCAAAGCTTGAGATATTTTGAATAATGGTGGCTTTTACATGCACCAATTTAGGGTGTGTTAGTAAATCCTTAAAATGACTTATTATCATAAGTTTTATTAATTTATAAAAAGATTTTATTAAAGGTATTTATTAAAAAAATAAAATATTTTTTTATAAAAACAAGACATTCATAGCATTGAAAATTGAAAAAAAAATTACAATTTATCTTATTTTTAACAACAATAACAACAATTAAGTCTTTTCCATTAAGTAAGATCGGCTACATGGATCAAACGACGTCATTATGTCCTATCATAAATCAAATCTTTAGAAATGTCATTTAAATATAAATCTTTTTTAATTGTTTCACCTATAATCATTATTAGTATTCATCTACCTCTAACTATTAGACTATCCTTCACCTGATTTACTCTTCTTATCGGGATTTCTAAGGATCTTCTCCTTACATATTCAAACCATCTAAGGCGAGATTCTATTATCTTTTCCACAATAGGTGCTCCCCATGTTTTCTCTCTAATGCATTCATTCTTAATCCTATTTTGTCTTGTATGACCACACATCCAACGCAACATCTTCATCTCTGCGAAACTGATCTTATACTCTTACTGGCTTTTTACCACCCAACATTAAGTATCATACAATATCACGGGCCTTATAACTGTGCGGTAAAATTTACCCTTAAGTTGAGCGGCACTTTTCTATCAAAAATCACTTCATAAACATTCCTCTATTTCATCCATCAAGCTTGAATTATATGATTTACATCTCCCTCTATCTTTCCGTCATTTTGTATGATAGATCAAATATACCTAAATCATGTGACTTGTGATATGGTGTGGTCCTCAATTTTTACCGCTAAGCTAGTATCAACACACTTCTTATTGAACTTATATTTCATATACTCTGTCTTACTCTTGCTTAAACGAAAGTCAGATTCTTCTAAAAGCTCGTATCCATAGCTCTAGCTTTCCATTTGTTTCCTCTCTCGACTCTTCAACTAAGACTATATCATCTGCAAAAAAACATGCATTGTGGCACCGGCTCTTGGATATGCGCAGTAAGCACATCCAAGACCAAGCTAAAAAGATATGGACTCAAAGTTGACCCTTGGTGCAGTCCTATAATTATAGGAAAATCTTTTGTAACATCACACTGAGTTCTTGCACTAGTTTTAGCCCTATCATATATAGCTTGGATTGCTCGAATATAAGCGATACGAACTACTTTCTTCTCCAGAGTTTTACACAAGACCTCTCTCGGTACCCTATCGTAGGCTTTTTTCTAATCAATGAAAACTATGTGTAGGTCTTTTTGCTTCCTTTGATACCTCTCTATCAATCTTCGTAGAAAATAGATTGCTTCCATGGTTGACCTCTCATGCATAAAACTGAATTGATTCTATGAAATATGAGTCTCTTGTCTTAATCTTTATTCAATTATTTTTTCTCATAACTTCATGGTATGACTCATGAAACCAAATTTATCTTATTTTCATAAAAAAAGATTATTTCACCTCCTTTAACAAGTAAAATTCTTTATAAAATAGTACATTCCTATATTTACCAATAAGTCTTTATATTAAAAGTAATTGCAAAGGGAAGTTTTTATAGGGCTTGCAAAATCATACCTAGGAGGTTGCAGAGGACAGGATTTCACCGTCACCTGGCCAAAGAGACCCGCCACCTTCGGCAAGGTTGTTGTTCCAACAACCCACCCAGAACCGGAACATGTCATGGCTCTGCCGACGACGTCTTCTGTAACATCCTAAAACTACCATTGTGTATATATCATCTATATACTTAGACAAATAGTATCGGGATAATTCCTTCTAAAGCTACACGTGAATGTTAACTTGTATTGTAATTACCAATGTATAAGTATATAGAGCTTTTAATAACAGTAAAGAGATCAAGATAATTTTATACAACTGGAAACTTGATCCTTACTATATAGTTACAAAATATGTCTGAGATATACAAATAATTGTAACAAGTCATAAATATATACAAATACAACACTGGTAAACCAAATACATCCCTATCATACTACACAATAGCTAACTATATCTTCCTTGTCCTTCCTTACTTCTGCTAAGCTGATTTGCTAGATTATCATGGAAACAAGAAAAAGGGGTGAGAATGGTAATTCTCAGTAGTAGTTTAAAACTTGACATCATCATAAATCTAACTATTTCAAGGAAAAATCAATTTATGTGTCTAGGTAAATAATTGAAAAGGTGGCACAAGCCAAAGTTTAATCCTTTTTCTTCCTGAAGCAGATAGCAAATTAATTTAAATAAAACTTCTTCAATCAATTACATAACACCAGAGTTTAAATTAAATCATTTAATCGTCATCAATTAAGTGGCCATTAAACTCAAATAACCTGTTCATCCAAAATAAGACAATTGTTCATACAATTGCCAAATTACACAATGTATGATTATGCAATGTATGAGGATGCATGAATATGCCTAAAGTGTGCCCTAGGATGCTAATGATATGATTTTGGAAAACAAATTTATGTTAGAAAAACACATGATATTTTACCATTTCCAAGAAGTCTTTTTGTTCCAGAAAACCCTATTCTTCCTTGTATTATTTTTTAAGTAAGCAGGACGCCCTTTTGTTCCTTGCATTACTAACGTTTTAACATAATTCTTAGAGCCCTTTTGTCCAAGTTATAACATTACAATACATAAAAATGTCAAATAGCAAGTTTAAAAATTAAAACATAGATAAATATGTTAAATCCATTCTTTATCATTTATAATCTATGATGTTTTCCATTAATAATTCATAGCATAACTTAAGGTCTCAACCTTAATCATTCTCTTATAGTAAGTATTTCACAGATCATTAGTTTAGCTTTGATACAACACAAAACACTATTTAGAATTATGAAATATTGCATTTAACATAAAAATGTAATTCTTTTTCAAAGAGTGTCGCGGCACCTATTCTTGGTGTGCCGCGGCTTCCATTTCCTAGCAACAATTTGCTGCATCCGTAATGATATCTCACAGCAACATTCAGCAAAATATAGTTAAATAATATATTATAGTATAATAAAGAAAGGTGGTCAACATAAGGAAAGGTAGTCAATATATTATAGTATAATATTTTGCAAGCCTATTCCTAGCAGCAATTTGCTGCCCCAATGAACGAAGTGTCGCGGCTTGGTAACCTTGAGTGTCGCGGCACTCCACTTTTTTTCTAGTTTCCAGATTTTTACAGACCCACACCTTAAGCCTCCCTCTCCATTTTTCATCCATTTCAACCAAGTATTTCCATTTCCAAACCATAACAACATCATATTATCAAACTTTCTCATATAACCATCTATGGATTCTGTTCTGGACCGTGATCTGGAGTCATATTCGAAAGGATCGACTCGACACATGAACCGTCGGATTCCACCATCAGTACCCCGACCAAGGCCTTATGACCTCGGTCCAAGGCATCGGACACTAACGATAGCCAGACCTATGCAGATTCTCATAACTGCCTACAATAAGGATTGACCACTAAGGAGACAGTCCTGACAAATCAGAGATGGATCTTAACAATCGTGAGACAATCCCGACAGGTCAGAGACGGACCTCAACGATCGTGGGACAGTCCCGATAGGTTAGAGACGGACCGCAACGAACATAGGCTGAGACCTCTGCCAAGACACGATCCTGATGTACCTTCATCCTATACGGATTGCATGAGGATTCCAGTCACGCTTCCTATATATACCAGGCTACGTTAACCTAAGAAAAGATCTGCTATATTTTCATTGCATAACACCTACTTGTGCATGGCCTGACTTGAGCGTTGGAGTCCCATTGTAGGTACCCACCCCCCTGATTCCATACGCTTGGCTGTAGCTGCGCAAGGAGGAAACCACCATATACGTGCCTATTTCAGGTACCTTCTGAATCCACTTCAGAACATTGGCGCCGTACGTGGGGATCTGATAAACTTCCATCCCCGCATTAACCATGGTGAGCACGAGACACAACTAGAGGAAGGGAAGCACTGCGCATGCTGCCCCTGGCCAAATACAAGGCCCAGCAGCACAGCGCAACCCTCCTTCCATTACGCCACCAGAAACCTCCTTCACTAGAAGTAGCTTGCTATGATGGAAACTCTCAACGATAGATACGAGACTTCAGCCTCTGCTGAAAGCCCTGCTCCATCTCGAAGGATTTCAATCTGTAACAGGCTTGTCTTTCCTCATAGTGGAGCTAACAAAAACCATGGAGCAAACCATGGAGCTAGGATCCTTGTGCATGCTCACTTGGGAACCTCCCATGACAACGTGGACCATGCGTCTCACTACGAAGACAATGTCGAATCTGAAACGACGAAGAATGACCTTCGAGAGTTGTTGCGTCAACAAACAGCGCTCATCGAGGATCAATGGCGTCAGCTGGAAGAACAACGTCATTAGTTAGAGAACCTTGAAAGATCGGTAAGGACGGACAACTACAACGGAGAGCGGGATGTAACTCGTAATGAGCACACCGTCCAGCGTGCTGGAGCCGGGGTTTATGGAAACCATAACCCGGTCACCAGCCGTCAACAACAATTCTCTGATGCCTTAATGGCGTATAGGGTTCCAAGGAACTTCAAGCCTCCGAGCAATCTGGATGCCTATGATGGAACTACGGATCCCCAGGAGCACCTGGACGCTTATACTCAGTTCTTGCAGCTCTACGGGTACACCCCGAAACTGCTATGCCGAACTTTTCTCCTCTTTCTAAAGAATGACGCCCTCAGTTAGTTTGTCACCTTACGAACGAAGATCATCGGATGGGAAGACCTGACGCAACGTTTCTTGCAACACTACACCACAACAAAGGAACGACCGAAGTCAATTAACTCCCTTTCCGGGATCTGCCAGAGAAGTTCTGAATCCTTGCGCGAGTATATCAAAAAGTTCAACCATGCCTGTGTGGGCATTGAAAATCAGGACGATAGGATAGCCCTCCATTACGCCAGAAACGGACTCCGAACTAACTCGAGCTTTTTCATGTCATTGGCAAAAGAGAAGCCGGCGAGCTTGGACGAGTTTCACTTACGGGTGGATAAGTACGTTGAGTTAGAGGAAGTCATCAGGGCCAAAAAGAATCTGGAGAAAGGCAAACTGGTTCACCAGAAAAAGAACCACAACACCAACCAACCCTGTGAATTCTCCAAGAGCGAACGGTACCGGCCCAAGTATTTGAGTATGCTCCTTTGAACACCCCTCGAGAGACAATCTTGAAAGAGGTCCTTCAAACCGAGTTCTAGGATATCAAGAGACCACCACCCGTAAAGAACTAATTTCAGAGGGACCTTTCGAAACATTGCAGGTGGCACAAGAGCTATGGTCACGAGACAGAAGATTGTTACCAACTCCGAGAAGTTATCGTGTCCTTGATCAAAGAGGGACGATTGCAAAAGTACATTAGCGGTCTCTGAGGAGGCGAAGACCGCGGTAGGCGCAGAGATCGGAGACGAAGCCACAGCCCCCTGCAAAGTCCAAACCAGCGCCCAAAACAGAGCTGGAGTCCTGCCAGAAGATCCCGTACTTCGCCATGCTGTAATGTCGAAAGTAGGCAAGACGAGGAACAGGATACTCAAGGTGGGGGTAACAGGAAAGACAGACTCATCAGTAGTATCTTAGGAGGATTTGCAGGGGGCGGTCCGTCAACAATTCCCAGAAAAATGCACTCCGGACAGCGATCTTTAGCGTATATGGTTCTTCTTAGCGAAGACCTTATGTTGAGAACAAGGACACGCCATCTATCTCTTTCTCCGATAAGGACTATGGAAACATTATTCGAGATCATGACGACCCTCTGGTCATATCCAGAATAATCTCTAACGTCGAAGTCTGCCGCATCTTTGTAGATTAGGGGAGTTTAACAGACCTCATGTTCATAGATGCCTTCGAAAGACTGGAGTTCCCCCTGTCTGCATTCATATCATATAAAGGTAAGCTGACTGGTTTCTCCGAAGAAAAAGTTACCCCGGTCGGTTACTTTGAAACTTTCTTGACCTTGGGTAACGACGATGCATACAAAATGATCAAGGTGAGATTTTTTGTCATGGATTGTCCCTCAGCTTACAACATCATTCTGGGTCGTCCTACGTTAAATAGCATTGCCGCTGTAGTCTCTACCGCCCACCGGGCCATGAAGTTCCTCAACAGAAACAACGAAGTGGACACGATCAAGGGCGACCAGATTGCGGCCCGCAAATGCTATAATGAGAGCCTGAAGATCAGTAGGGCATCCAGGAAAACAAAGGCACGAACATCCAGCTCTGCCCGCAATCAAGTCAACATCCTGATGACCGAGTTAGATGTCTGTGAGGAAATTCGAGGCACAAGAGCCCAACCTGAAGGAGAATTAATATCACTCTAATTGGGTGATAACCCCAACCAAGTCACCAAAATATGAACAAGCTTTGAAGAGCAAGAGAAGACTTAGTTGATAAAGCTCTTATAGAAAAACAAGGATATTTTCGCTTGGATATCCGTCGACATGCCTAGGATCGACCCCGCTTTCATCTGTTATCGTTTATCCATTAAATGAGATGCAAAGCCGGTCTCCCAGAAGAAGAGAAAAGTTGGCCCCGAAAGGCAATAAGCAATCGAGGAGCAAGTCAAGGAACTCCTAAACGCCGACTTCATTAGGGAGATCTCGTACACCAAATGTTGTCTTAGTAAAAAAGTCAAACGGAAAATAGAGGATATGTGTGGACTACACCGACAAGAATAAGGCGTGCCCTAAAGACCCATACCCCCTCCCAAACATTGACAAGCTAGTTGATAACTCCTCTAACTTCCGGCTACTGTCCTTCATGGACGCTTACTCCAGGTACAATCAGATTCCGATGTACCTTGGAGATCAAGATAAAACGACCTTCATCACCGAAAGGGCAAGTTACTGCTACAAGGTAATGCCATTCGGGTTGAAAAATGTCGGAGCCACCTACCAGAGGATGATGAACAAGGTTTTCAAAGAACAGATGGGGAGAATGCTAGAGGTCTACATCAACGATATGATAGTCAAGACTCCATCGTTGAGATCACACACCTCGGACCTTGAAGAAGTGTTTGCACAACTAAGAAAGCACGACATGAGACTCAACCCAGAAAAATGCGCATTCAGAGTCCAAGCTGAAAAATTCTTGGGGTTCATGCTGACTCACCGCGGTATTGAGGTAAACCCCGACAAATGCAAGGCGGTGCTCGATATGCATAGTCCCCGGAGCGTAAAAGAGGTACAATAGTTAAATGGTCGGATCGCGGCTCTCACTAGATTCTTGGCCAAAGCCGCTCAAAAATCCCTCCATCTCTTCAAGCTATTGAAAAAGGGGACCGGATTCGAGTGGACACAGGAATGTGAAGACACTTTCGCATCTCTGAAGAACATTCTGGTGTCTCATCCCATTCTCACAAGGCCAGAGTCAGGTGAAGCATTTTACGTGTACCTCTCTGTCCACGAGGAGGCTGTAAGTTCGGTACTCATCAGAGAAACACCGGAATGCCAGAAACTGATTTATTTCGTGAGAAAAGTACTGCAAGGCCCTGAACTCAGATATCAAAAGATAGAGAAGGTCGTATTCGCACTCATCATCACGGCTAGGAGACTAAGACATTACTTCCAATGCCATCCTATGGTAGTGAGGACAGATCAACCCATCCGACAGATACTGCATAAACCGGACTTAGCAAGGAGGATGATTATCTGGCCCATTGAGCTTTCCGAGTTCAGGATAGCCTACGAACCCAGAGTAGCAATCAAGGCACAGGCACTCTCGGATTCCCTAGTCGAACTCACTTCAGATTCTGGTAATACCGAGGAGATATCCTAGACTGTATTTGTGGATGGATCCTCAAACCCAAAAGGAAGCGGTGCCAGGGTAATCTTGGAAAACTTCAAAGGAGTAACCGTTGAGAATTGGCTAAGGTTCGAATTTCCCACCTCAAACAACCAGACAGAATATGAAGCATGCATCGTTGGGCTGGCAATGGCCAGAGACTTGGGGGCCGCAAAGATTTGACTTTGTAGCGACTCCCAGCTTGTGACCTCCTAGATTCGAGGTGAATATGAAGCCAATGAGCCCCTCCTACAGAAATACCTGGCAAAAGTGCAAGAACTCATCCCAAACTTCCAGCTAGTTAAAGTAAAGCATATACCCCGGGAACAAAACTCCAGGGCTGACCTCTTATCCAAGTTGGCGAGCACAAAGAGACCGCTTGATGATTCAGGAAACCCTCTCGCACCCCACAGTCTCTGATGTAGCCGTCTTCCAAGTCGACGGGCAAGGGCGTACCTAGATCACGCCACTATTGGAGTACTTATAGTCGGGTAGCCTCCCCGAGGATTCAAAGGAAGCTGCTAAGTTAAAGAAAGTCGTGGTCAGATACACCATCTTCGATGAGCAGTTATATCGACAAGGATTTTCTTTACCCCTCCTCAAATGCCTCACGTCAAAAGAAGCCGAATACGTCCTGACTGAAGTCCACAAAGGAAGTTATAGGCACCACCTAGGAGGTAAGGCTCTAGCATTAAAGGCACTCAGGGCAGGCTACTATTGGCCCATGATGGAGGAAGACTCCCTTCCGCACTTCCAAGTGTGCGATAAATGCCAATGGCATTTTGACCACTACCACGCCCCGCCACAAGAACTGACCACGACATCCATACCCTGGCCTTTCTATCAATGGGGCATGGATATCTTGGGTCTTTTCCCTCAAGCGCCTGGGCAATTGAAGTTTTTGGTTGTAGTCGTTGACCACTTTACCAAGTGGATAGAAGCAGAGCCCTTGGTCACCATCACCTCGGCCCGGATTCAAAGGTTCACCTGGCGCCACATGATTACTAGATTCGGGGTCCGGAATCCATCGTGACAGATAACGGAACGCAGTTCAAAGACAAGGGGTTCGAAGAACTACTCAACGGGCTGAAGATAAAGCATCACTGCAGCACCATAGAAAATCCACGTACAAACGGGCAAGCTAAAGCGGCCAACCATGTTATCGTCAGGGGGCTAAAGAAAAGACTGGACAAAGCCAAAGGAAATTGAGCCGAGCAGTTAGACCATGTCCTTTGGGCCTACCGAACCACTCCTCACTCCACAACGAGTGAAACCCTATTGAAGCTAACCTATAGGTGTGAAGTAATGATCCCGGTGGAGATAGGGGAACCGAGTTGGCGTCTCCAGAACTTTTCACCTGATAACAACCTCGGATTAATCAGGGAAGACTTGGATTTGTTGGAGGAAAGAAGGTGCATCGTGCACATATGCGATGCCGCGATCAAGCAAAGAACGGCAGCCCGATACAACTTGAAGGTCATTCCTAGAAGGTTCCAGCCAGGCGATCTAGTACTCCGCAGGGCCGATATTGGCGGAAGAAATGCCTCCCAAGGGAAGTTAGCCCCTAACTAGGAAGGCCCCTACATTATCGTGACCAGTATCGGCAAAGGAGCTTACACCCTAGAGACATTGACGGGCAAACCAGTGAAGAATTTTTGGAACGCAGATAAACTTAGAAAGTACTACAGCTAAGTGCCTTTTAAGGCCTAGTCTCCTAGTCTACTACTTTATGTTTGATCTGCCCAATTGTCACTAGGACCTTAGTCCTTCAAGATATTTAATGAAACAAGCATCACAGAGTTAATGCATTCTGATTAAAAAAATTTCAAAGAACCACCATGACGAGGCCATGATACCAGCCGTGAAGTTGTCTTGTGCTAAATAGGTCGTGCAGTGAAAAAATCCTAACTTAGGAAAATTCTTGCACCAAACCATAAGAACAAAAGACCCATGGTACCACCCGAGAAATTGTCTTGTGCTAGATAGGTCGTGCAGTAGAAAAATCCTAACTCGAGAAAATTCTTGCACCAAACCATAGGCACGAAAGACCCCAGTAAGGACCAGTCCCTCAAACCAAAGTCACGCGGCATCCTAAAAACCAAAGCGACTGGTAATGGACCCCGAGCAAGGTTTCTAAACTAAAGCCACGTGGCATCCTAAATACTAAAGCAATTAGTAATGGACCCCGGACAAGGTTTCTTACCTTAGGTACGAATCCCAAATGCCAATCCACTTTGGACATCGGATCCCAAGCCAAGGTTTCTAAATTTCTTATCACGCGAAATCCTAAAGGGAACCCTAAAGTGCTCAACGGTAATGGGCGTTGGACTCGAACCGCGGTCTCTCCTCATCAAATTCGCAAAGTCAAAAAAGGCGTTGGACCTCAAAATAGACAAAAGAATACAACAGAAATCAACTTGATTAAAAAACTCCGAAAAATGGAGTAGCATTTTTGTCCATACAAAAATAAAACCCTACGCAGGAGGCAAAAAAAATAATTTGAATTACTCCGCGGGGGAATCTGGACCACGGGCCTCGACAGAAGAACCTTCAGCACTTGGACCCTTAGCAACAAGACGAGGAAGTGTGAGTCGACCATCTCAGACTACCTTCCCGGAGTCCAAGGAATCCAAAACCAGATCAACCCCGGGATTGAAGAGCTGAACTTGGTTAGTGGCATTCTGAAACTACTCCTCCTTGATATCAGTGCAAATAGTAATAAGCTTCTTGACATTGCCACGCAAGGAAGTAACTTGGCCGTCAAGACATTCGTTCTCGGCCTGAAGACCTTCATTCTCAACTCTTAATTCGGCCATACCCCTTTTGACCTCTGTCAAGTTAGCCTCCTTTTCTTTCACCGCATTCTTCAGGATGGCCACTTCACTCTCCAACTCCCAGGCCCGGGCATCAGCATCATTTTTGTCCTTTACAACCTCTTCCTCTGCTCCAAGAGCCTGATTCTCACCCTGCTCCGCGGCAGCAACCTTCTCCGCCAACTTCTGCTCATGGTCCTCAACCATATACTCCAAGTACTGAGCCTCTAAGGCAAGACGGAGCCCAAGAGTCTTGAAACAAGAGAAGGTATCCTTTCTGCTACGTGAGGCTAGATGAGCCTCGACCTCTTCATCTAGGAGCTAGAAGTCGATGAACTCACGGGGATCTTGATTCTCGCGGTACAAATTGATTGGCCCCCCACTACTTAGATCGTTGTCTTCTGCAACTGCAGTCTTTTTACCTCGGTTATCTGATTGTCCTTCACCAGTCGCTTTTCTCTTACGCCTCGCAGACGGGGGAGAATCCTCCATTTGGATCGGTTTCCTCTTTGCAATCAGTACTTCGGTCTGACGGGGTGATGAGATTGGCACAACATCAGCGGTGAGGTCTGACGGCCTTGGTTCACTTCTGGCCCTCAGAGCTTTAACAATGGCCAGCGTGTTTCCTTCCTGAGACATCTTGGCCAAGTTCTCTAGAAAGCAAACACAAGCAATTAGATCCATATAAACAGCAAAGGAAAAGAAAATAAACATAAATAACGACCTATACTACCTAGCACAGCCTAAAACTCCACATCATCTACGGCATCCAATATATCTTTAGGCCGGATTTTACCGACCTCGCCAACCTATATTTCGAAGAAATTGACACACTCAATCTCCTCGTCATTTAGGTGGCCGATCTCCCTCTCGAATGATTGGATAGGGATGCTCCAGCTGCTGGATTCCAGTATAGGCTGAATATTGGCTCCCTGTCACTCCCCAACCAGAAAGGACAAGTGCCACTGGCCACCATCAACTTAAAGAACTTTTCCTTGATGTCCTTATAACTCTCCAAGTAGGGAAAGAAGACCATTCTTCCTTGCCGAGATCGCACTGATAACCAACACTGTTGACGAGCACAGGCACCATGCACGGAATACCTCGTATAGAAATAGAAAAACGCCCCATCAGAGCATCGCAACCCCAACAACCGGCATATTCTCTCGAAAGCCATGATATTTGCCCAATCATTGGGGTGGATTTGACTAGGGGCAACATGAAAAGCCCGGAGGACGATAATGTGGAAGTCGTTGAAGGGGAGGCGAAACCTAAATCTCATGAAGAAGTCCTCATAGAGAAACATGAGGTGCTCCCCCGCTTGACGGGTCAAACACACTCGTTCTCTCCCTAGGGACAAGATCAGGAACTCATCATCCCGAGATCCTCCCTTGGTAAGCTCCAAATATTCTATTAATTTGTCCAACTCGATCCCAGACTCATAGCGGGAGATCCTATCGAAGGCATCGTCCACGACCCAGGTATAAGGCAACCCCGAACCTCAGCGAATATGAGCCGCCTCCTCCTTAGCCTCTTGATTCTCTGGTTCCCGAACCTCTGGGACCGGGGCAGGTACTTCAAGAACGAGCACTCTCCTTCTAGCCATTTGAAATCCCTGGAAGACACACAGAGGCGCAGGGTCAGAACCGGTCAAATTCAAAGGTCCAGACATGGCAATGGGCGAACAGAAGAAGACTAAATGCATCTATGCACTGGCCTCTGCACCCACCAAGGTTAAAACCTCGAAAAGACACCTCCGTCGCATGCAGTACGACGGAGGAAGTGCTCCATAGGATAACGCCATTAGATGATAAGGGGCTAAAATGGTTTTCCCCACCCTCGTTCGCAGAAAAGAAAGGGTGCGTAACTGTTCACGAGATGAAAATAAACCGAATCAAAGTCGAGATAAAGGAAATACCTTGAAAAAGGTGGAAATAAAAGGAAGAAATCAAGCTCTAGGAAGTCCAAAAACTCTAGAACTGTTTCGCACTGTCACAACGCTCATCGGAAATCACCTCAGGCCACCAATTTTGATGAAAATCAACGAAACGAAACAAAAAGGCTAACACCCTACTTATAGAGGTTACAGTTATGGGGCAATTCCATCCGAGCACTTCAGATTTGAAAAGATATTCATCAAGGCGCATGAAGCACTATGCACGTCTGCTCGACCCGAGCACGCCACGTGGCCCACGTAGCCATCATGGCAGTCGAAAAGACAGTTATTCAGCAGACCAAGAGACACACAACCGCAGGGTCCAAGAGCTCGAAAAACTCGTTCAGACCCCAAAAGCTTGACTACCCCGGTTAAAGTTCTCCTAAGGTACATAGACCCCAGATCCAAGTTTTTAAACTTGGCACTTCGCCGGTCTCGACTAAGTCCCAAGCTAGGGGCAACTTAACATATCGCGTCGTCAAGGTGAGTGTTGGACTCACCCCATTATAATACAAATACTACGAATAACAAAAGAGAGAAAAATAGAAGACACAAAATTCAAAGCAAAAGAAAAATTTTATTAATCTCTCATTCCATACATCATCTTACATCAAGAAGAGGGAAAAGAAAGTATAGAGGCATGAAAGACCCCGGAGGAGGGAACTAACATCATCGGTATCCCAGGTCATGTCGCATTCACATTTCCTCCAGAACCAACACCAGTCTCCTCCTCGCGTAATGACCTCTTGAAAAAGTGGATATGCTTCGCAACCCGGAACAGAACACTGCTGCCGAACCCTGGGGCTCCACCACTCTTCTTCACTGCCTCATTCACCAAGATAGTAGAAACCGAGGCGTACTCTCCTTTGTTGGACGGGGCACAGTCGCACTCTCCTTTGTTGGACGAGGCACAGTTTTTCATGGGAAGATCGTTCCATTGGAACCATGATCACCCCAAGCAACTCCAAATTGCAAGAGCAGTCCCAATAGTCCCTCCTGCATATCCAACTGGTCTTAGGATTTGCTGGCAAGGAAAGTGACTTTGGGTTCTATTTCTGTAATTACCTCCACCCAACACGACAGATATCTCAAGCCTCCCCAGCGACGATAAATATCAAACAAACAATTAGGGTACGTTGGGAAAGTAAGACATCTGCCACTAATACACTGAGAAAGTGAGATATCTACTCAAGGAACTGTTCACGAAGACATGATAAAGTTTTAGAGATTTGGGGAAGAACAAGAAGAAAACCCTCGTAAGAGGAAAAACTCTCCAGAAACGCACAGGAAAAGAAAGAACTATTTCTCTGAGAGAAGTCACTTCCAGATAGAGACGCAAATAGGAAGAAGGGAATGCCAAAATCGAACACAAACATCCCTTATTTATAAAGAGGATGGAACGCTCCGATTAGTTCCTAAGGAAGGAAGAGCCTATCAAATAATAAAAACTGCGTTTAATGCTCTCCCGCTACCATTAGCTACAGGAGCAGGGGACGGTTAGAAACTGCGCGAAGCTGACGCTTCCCATTAAAGGCTCCTCAATTCTCGAGGAAATCAAGAGCAACGGTTTTCAAAGGATCCAAAACCAACGAAGGACGTTGTTGCAAGTCAAAAGACCCGGTGAACCATACTCAGGGGCAATAAGAGGAGAACCTCAGAACAAGGAATTGCAATGTAGGCAAGAACCCACCGCGGTCTCCAACCACATCCCTACTTCGGGGGTACCCTGTACTCAACGATGGACCTCTGCGGCAGCAACCTTCTTCGCCACCTTCTGCTCATGGTCCTTAACCATATACTCCAAGTACTGAGCCTCTAAGGCAAGACGGAGCCCAAGAGTCTCGAAACAAGAGAAGGTATCCTTTCTGCTACGTGAGGCTAGATGAGCCTCGACCTCTTCATCTAGGAGCTGGAAGTCGATGAACTCATGGGGATCTGGATTCTCGCAGTACAAATTGATTGGCCCCCCACTACTTAGACCGCTGTCTTCCTCAACTGCGGTCCTTTTACCCCTGTTGTCTGACTGTCCCTCGCCAGTTGCTTTTCTCTTACGCCTCGCAGGCAGGGGGGAATCCTCTATTTGGATCGGTTCCCTCTCCGCAATCGGTACCTCGGTCTGACGGGGTGATGAGACTGGCATAACATCGACGGTGAGGTCTGATGGCCCTAGTTCACTTCTGGCCCTCAGAGCTTCAAGAATGGCCAGCGTGTTTCCTTCCTGAGACATCTCGGCCAAGTTCTCTGGAAAGCAAACACAGGCAATTAGATCCATATAAACAGTAAAGGAAAAGAAAATAAATATGAATAATGACCTATACTACCTAGCACAGCCTAAAACTCCACATCATCCACGGCATCTAATATATCTTTAGGCCAGATTTTACCGACCTCGCCAACCTATATTTTGAAGAAATTGACACACTCAATCTCCTCGTCATTTAGGTGGCCGATCTCCTTCTCGAATGATTAGATAGGGATGCTCCATGCTGCTGGATTCTAGTATAGGCTGAATGTTGGCTCCCTGTCACTCCCCAACAAGAAAGGACGAGTGCCACTGGCCGCCATCAACTTAAAGAACTTTTCCTTAAAGTCCTTATAACTCTCCAAGTAGGGAAAGAAAATTGTTCTTCCTTGCCGAGATTGCACTGACAACCAAGACTATTGACGAGCACAGGCACCATGCATGGAATACCTCGTATAGAAATAGAAAAACGCCCCATCAGAGCATCGCAATCCCAACAACCGGCATATTCTCTCGAAAGCCATGATATTTGCCCAACCATTAGGGTGGATTTGACTAGGGACAACATGAAAAGTCTGGAGGACAACAATTTGGAAGTCGTTGAAGGGGAGACGAAACCCAAACCTCATGAAGAAGTCCTCATAGAGAAACATGAGGTGCTCCCTCGCTTAACGGGTCCAACACACTCGTTCTCTCCCTGGGGACAAGATCAGGAACTCATCATCCCGAGATCCTCCCTTGGTAAGCTCCAAATATTCTATTAATTTGTCCAACTCGGTCCCAGACTCATAGCGGGAGATCCTATTGAAGGCATCGTCCAAGACCCAGGTATAAAGCAACCCCGAACCTCGGCAAATATGAACCGCCTCCTCCTCGGCCTCTTGATTCTCCGGTTCCCAAACTTCTGGGACCGGGGCAGACGCTTCAAGAATGAGCACTCTCCTTCTAGCCATTTGAAATCCCTGGAAGACACACAGAGGCGCAGGGTCAGAACCGATCAAGTTCAAAGGTCTAAACATGGCAATGGGCGAACAGAAGAAGACTAAATGCACCTATGCACTAGCCTCCCCACCCACCAAGGTTAAAACCTCGAAAAGACACCTCCATTGCAAGCAGTACGATGGAGGAAGTGCTCCATAGGATAACACCATTAGAAGATAAGGGGCTAAAATGGTTTTCCCCACCCTCGTTCGCGGAAAAGAAAGGGTGCGTAACCGTTCACGAGATGAAAATAAACAGAATCAAAGTCGAGAAAAAGGAAATACCTTGAAAAAGATGGAAATAAAAGGAAGAAATCAAGCTCTAGGAAGTCCAAAAACTCTAGAACCGCTTCGCACTGTCGCAACGCTCGTCGAAAATCACCTCAGGCCACCAGTTTTGATGAAAATCAACGAAACAAAACAAAAAGGCTAACACCCTACTTATAGAGGTTACAGTTATGGGGCAATTCCGTCCGAGCACTTCAAATTTGAAAAGATATTCATCAAGGCGCGTGAAGTACTATGCACATTCGCTCGATCCGAGCACGCCACGTGGCCCACGTAGCCATCATGGCAGTCGAAAAGACAGTTATTCAGCAGACCAAGAGACACGCAACCGCAGGGTCCAAGAGCTTGGAAAACTCGTTCAGACCTCGAAAGCTTGACTACCCCAGTTAAAGTTCCCCTAAGGTACAGAGACTCCGGATCCAAGTTTTTAAACTTAGCACTTCGTCGGTCTCGACTAAGTCCCAAGCTGGGGACAACTTAACATATCGCGTCGTCAAGGTGAGTGTTGGACTCACCCCATTATAATACAAATACTACGAATAACAAAAGAGAGAAAAATAGAAGACACAAGATTCAAAGCAAAAGAAAAATTTTATTAATCTCTCATTCCATACATCATCTTACATCAAGAAGAGGGAAAAGAAAGTATAGAGGCATGAAAGACCCCAGAGGAGGGAACTAACATCATCGGTATCCCAGGTCATGTCGCATTCACATTTCCTCCAGAACCAACACCAGTCTCCTCCCCGCGTAACGAGCTCTTGAAAAAGTGGATAGGCTTCGCAACCCGGAACAGAACACTGCTGCCGAACCCTGGGGCTCCACCACTCTTCTTCACTGCCTCATTCGCCAAGATAGTAGAGACTGAGGCGCACTCTCCTTTGTTGGATGGGGCACAGTTTTTCATGGGAAGATCGTTCCATTGGAACCATGATCACCCCAAGCTACTCCAAATTGCAAGAGTAGTCCCAATAGTCCCTCCTGCATATCCAATTGCTCTTAGGATCTGCTGGCAAGGAGAGCGACTTTGGGTTCTATTTCTGCAATTACCTCTGCCCAACACGACAAATATCTCAAGCCTCCCCAGCTATGATAAATATCAAACAAACAAACATGGTACGTTGGGAAAGTGAGACATCTGCCGCTAATACACTGAGAAAGTGAGATATCTACTCAAGGAACTGTTCACGAAGACATGATAAAGTTTCAGAGATTTGGGGGAGAACAAGAAGAAAACCATCGCAAGAGGCAAAGCTCTCCAGAAACGCACAGGAAAAGAAGGAACTATTTCTCTGAGAGAAGTCACTTCCAAATAGAGACACAAATAGGAAGAAGGGAATGCCAAAATCGAACACAAACATCCCTTATTTATAAAGAGGATGGAACGCTCCGATTGGTTCCTAAGGAAGGAAGGGCCTGTCAAATCATGAAAACTGTGTTTAATGCTCTGCCGCTACCATTGGCTACAGGAGCAGGGGACGGTTAGAAACTGCGCGAAGCTGACGCTTCCCATTAGAGGCTCCTCAATTCTCGAGGAAATCAAGAGCAACGGTTTTCAAAGGATCCAAAACCAACGAAGGACGCTGCTGCAAGTCAAAAGACCCGGTGAACCATACTCGGGGGCAACAAGAGGAGAACCTCAGAACAAGGAATTACAATGTAGGCAAGGACCCACCACGGTCTCTAATCACATCCCAACTTCGGGGGTACCCTGTACTCAATGATGGACCTCGGCCTCAACACGAGACACATGAAACCTGGCTTCAAAGCTAAGGCGAAGTCCGTAGCAAGCCCGATGATCCTATACCTTGACACTTGGGTTTTATCCAAGCGTCAAGCTGGGGGCAACTGTTCTGGACCGTGGTCCGGGGTCCCATCCGAAAGGATCGACCCGACACACGAACTGCTAGACTCCACCATCAACACCCCGGCCAAGGCCTTATGACCTCGGTCCAAGGCATCGGACTCTAACGATAGCCAAACCTATGCAGATTCCCATAACTGCCTACAATAAGGATTGGCCATTAAGGAGACAACCCTGACAAATCAGAGACAGACCTCAACAATCGTGGGACAGTCCCAACAGGTCAGAGACGGACCTCAACGATCGTGGGACAGTCTTGACAGGTCAGAGACGGACCGCAACGATCATGGGCTGAGACCTCTGTCAAGGCACGATCCTGATGTACCTTCGTCCATAAGGCCTACTTGTGCATGGCCTGACTTGAGCGTTGGAGTCCCATTGCAGGTACCCACCCCCTTGATTCCATACGCTTGGCTGCAGCTGCGCAAGGAGGAAACCACCATACACATGCCTATCTCAGATACTTTCTGAATCCACTTCAGAACAGATTCACTATCCAAACAAGTTACCAAACATGTTTCATCAACTACATGTTATTTTATACATTTATGACTTAAAAATAAATTTTTCATATTTATTTTTATTATTTAAGCAATTTATGTTATTTTTATAAATTAAAATAATCATTTTACACGTTATATGTTGCGGCAAAGTGCCTAAATTAACTCATAAAGTCACAAAATTACACGGACAAGTTTAACCCTTATTATAGCTTATTTCTGTCCATAAATATTACTAACATGTTATGGAGGATGTTACATCTTCTCCATCCTACAACCTGCGAAGAACATTGTCTTCCTCTTCATCGCCACCACGCACCGGTGCTCAAAGCATTGTTGCATCTTCACCACCACGTTCCTATACCTTAGATTCCACCTCAATCATTTCGACCTCAATCTCGTTAAATGCAAGATCTCGCCAACCTGCTTCTATCACGCGCTCGACCAGCCGCTTAACTACATGTAGAATTTGCATATGTACCTCGCCGATCTGCTTCCACCACCACGCATCAAGCACCGAAAGCAGCGTGACCGATGTCGGGCCTGCCGATTTTCCCCCTGCTTTTCTCCCAAACAACCATGCCTCCAACCTTAACTCTTTGGTACAAAACGACGTTGCTGAAGCCAAACCAATAGCACCACAAAGATTCTTCTTAATGACATCTCCGGTGAGGACAAGGATGGCAAAATCATGGTGGTTATAGGCGCCAACGGCTCCAACAACTGAGTGGTGGCTCTAGTGGTGCTCCAGTGTACTTTGATGGCAGTGACTAAGTGGTAGGTCGAGCAAAAGGTTGTTGTTTGCCAGAGGTGAGGCTGAGCTGTTTGTCGGCAATGAGGTTGAGTGTGTTGATTTAGGGTTCACTTATTGTGATTTCTTTTTTTTTAGGGTGAATTTGCAAATACCAATCTTCACCCAATTTCTTATTCATTAGAGCCGTCAAAATGGGTCAGCCCATCAGATTAGTCCGAATAACTTGACAAAATAGACGAATTAGACTAATAAAAATGAACAAAAAATTAGAAATGACCCAAACGGACTGGCCTAACTCGTATTAATAACACTACATTAAACTAGATTAAGCCAACAAAATACTAATTTAAAATTAATATGATTTAATCTGATCCAATTTAAAAATAATTCAACTCAAACTAAATTAATCCGAATAAGTTGAACCGCCCAATTTTGATAATCTTACTATTCACTTATTCAACAGGTAGTATGTGCTCAATCTCATTCGTTGATATCCTTTTAGATATATCCAATAGCTAGAAGTATGAGGACAATCGGATACCCCCTTAAATGGACGGAGCCTTGAATAACAAATCACGAGCTTTACATCTCCTTACGTCACTATGTGTTAACATAATCATAACATAGTTGTGGAGCAAATAAATTGAGATGAACTATAATTTAATAGTAAAAATTGTGTTAATATGAAATGATGAAATCAAATCTAATAATAAAATAGGAAATACAATTAAATAAATTTGTGATGTATTATGAGTCATATTATACAAAATTAGATGGAACTGATTAACTATAAAGAGACATATTAATATCATATTTTTTTTAATTTTTTAAATATTTATTTTATTATTAATTCATTTTATATATTTAAAAAATATTAAAAAATATTATTAATATTTATTTTTAAATCAATAATAAAATAAATATTAAAAAATATTTTAAATAATATATTATTAACATTTCTCTAACCATAAATTCTGCCTAGCAGCATGGTCAAGCATTGATGCCCCGCGTCGCGTGGAAGATTATTCTGTTAGTGAGGTACACCATGATTATTTTTCTTCGCAAAAAGATCCCGCACTATAAAAAAAGTCAAAGGAAACGTTACATATGGCATTAGCACTGTTATTAGGGACAAAAGAATATGTTTTCTCGTACATTAATATTCGACCATTTACCTAAACATCATACACGTGGCAGTCATTGGGGTTGCCGAGGAAACCCGTTAGAGGAACGTTATAGCTTTTCGTCGTTTTCTGCAACCGCGTCGCATTTGCAATTGCACCAGCCGTTTCATCAGAATCTAAACAATACCCACACTCATTCTCTACCCCACACTGAACCAACTCCACTTAACCATGGTTAAGTTAACTAACACAATTTCTTCTATTACGAGAATGCCCCTGGACTTGCACTTAATCACCATTCACCATATCCTGGTAAAGCCTATAAAACCAGCCTCAGAGACTCGCTAGGTTTGCCGAACCAACTCCTCAAAGGGGACCTAGAAGAAGAAAAAGCAAAAAGTCTCTTATACCCTTTCCCCTCTTTCTTCCTTCTCAGCCTTTTCTTTCTTCTTTCACTACCAACAATGGCTACCTCGTCTTCAAGAAAAAGATCTAGCGGACCAGTGCTTCGTTCTCTCTCACCCTCTGGAAGATTCTGCTCCTATTACACATCAAACACTTCTTTTTCTTCGCCACCATCAACCTTCGCTTCTTCCACAAGCTCTTACTTTTCGTCACCATCTTCCAGCTTCTTCAACCAACCGCATAATCCTCACAGCCATCACCGCTCGGCTTCCCCTACACGTGTCAATTTGTGCAACATCTCATCTCCTATTTCTTCCGGGGTCCGGTTCTCCATCGACCACCGGTCCATCTCTCCGAACCGGGGCGTTGTTTCAAGCCACATCATCACCAAGAAGAACCACCATCACCCGATCTCGGTTCAGAAGAAGACCTGCATGTGTTCCCCCTCGACGCACCCCGGTTCATTCCGGTGCAGCCTCCACAAGAACAGCGGAAGCCACCACGCTGATCCGTACCCGTCGAACCGGCTCAACATGCGTAGATCCGCGATGAAGAACTCTCTGGTGAGAATCGGAGGTGTGGAAGGCGAGTGGGTGAAACGAGCCCTAACAGCACTTATTCGCCCATCTTCGCATCAACTGAAAAGAAAAGCGGCATTCGAACCGAAACCGAGTCGTCTCTCTACTATGTCAAAGGCTGAGGAAGATTTATGAATTTTTTTTTCCTTTACAGGTTCGTTCTTACAGGATCTATGCTTTGCCGCCGGCGTTGGAATGCGGCAAAGCAGTTAGATAGCAAGAGATTTTTCTCCGGCGAATATCAAAGACTGGACACTGAAGAATTTTTTGTTGTACATAACATTTGCTATGGAAGGAGAGTTTTGAACAATTTTTTTTTTCTAAACTAAAGATCAAATCTGAAACCATCTCTAAAATTAAAATCATATCTTAGGCTTAATTTGCGAGTATAACATGATTCCAATCAAATTAAGATTAACAAGTGAAGGCCTAAAAAATGCAATTGATGATTCCGTTATGCTTGCCGTCAACGGCCCAGTTTCCGTATGGTTGCGCGGTTCCGTCGTTCGTTACGTCCTATGGCAGTTCCGTTGCCGCCGTTGACTCCCCGTTATCGTTGGTCCAGTTGCTTTGAATTTGGTGCGATGCGAGGTTTATTCTTTATCTTTTTCCTTTTAAATTTTATTTTGATTTCTTTTATTTAATGTTATTTAATTTGTTTAATTGCAGGTTGGTTGTGCAGCTGTTTGGTGCAGGGTGGACTTTCTTAGGTTTCTGATATGGACGGATTCTATCCTAAAAACAAGGAGGAATTGACATTTGAAAATTCACAGGAAAGATACCTTGGTTTGATTTTGAAGATTAAGAGGAAGAAAAGGAGAAATAAAAATAAATAGAAACTTTTAACCAGAATCTGAAAAATTGAATTCACAATGGAATAAAATCTGATTACAAAACCTAACAGTAAAGAAAAAGATTATCTTATATTTTTAAAAAAATGTAAATATTGTTGATGTTTTTTTAAAGATGTCAAATTTATTAAAAAAATGATAAAAAAATATGAATAATAAATGATATTAAATAAAATATAAAAAAATATGTATTATTTGATATAAGATTATAAAGTTGAATTACAAAATATTTTAAGTTGAAACGTTGATTAAGTTGAAAAGAATGGGGAGCAAACGTTAGAATATTGTGGAAAGAGTTTTATTGTTTTTTCTAAATGTTTATAATATTAAATAAAAAAATATTAAATGATGAAAAGTTAATATATATAATGTTTTAAAAATATAAAAATATTTAATATATTTTTATTTAATATTTAAAAAAATTAATAAAAAGATTTGATAGCAAAATTTAGAACTATTCTTAACTTTTCATGGGACAAAGAGAGTTAGCTGGCCATGTGCTTTGTGATTCATTATTATAAGGGCATTTGATAGAAAAATTAAAATAGAAAGTTTTAAATAAAAATTAAGCGTTAGAATTAAGTTATATTTTACATACTTCACATGTTTTATAGTTAATTTATAAGTAATTATTATTAAATATTGTAATTATTACTTTATAGGAATTAGTGACAAAATTATTTATCATTACTTCACAACCTGGCAAGCTAATTTTCATAAATTGATATTCTAGTCCATGAATACGTCATAATTTTAATTTTGAGTGATTACAAATTTATCATACGTTATTATAACATATTTATATTTATTTATATATTTTTTAACTTAATCGTAGGTTATAAATAAATTATAAAATAATTTTATTTTTTATATGACTACAAATTTCAATGTTATAAAAAATAAAATTTTTAACAAAACAGTTGAATTCAATAAAACAATAAGAGAATAATTATATTTATATTTATATTTTTTTAAAAAAATAATGTCATATACTGGTAGCGTTAACATGTTCGACAATAATGAACCACACAACCTCTTTATCATAACAAAATACTCTAAATTTGTATGAGTCTGAAACAAATTTTCGCACTATAATAGATGCTCATACTTCAAGAAAAAAAATTAAAAAAATATGCTTCAAACAAAATTTTTTGTCATACACTGAAAATGTCAAATGTGACGACGTTATCATATTGATAATGTCAAACGTTTTGATGTTATCATGTAGATAACGTCAAGTGTTTTGACATTTTTTCAATAATAACATCATCTATTTTGACATTATTTATGTGAAATATAAAAATTAAAAAATAATATAATAAAAAATATGATAATTTAATATATAATTTAAAAAATATAATAATTTAATAAATAATTTTATCAATAAAAACAAATTGGTCAAAAAGCTACTCTTAGGAGCAGGGGGACTTTCTGTTTCTAATACGGACGGATTCTATCTTAAAAAATAAGGAGGAATTGACATTTGAAAATTAATCTTAATAATTTTATATTAAATAAGACATATATTTATTTTTATATTGTATTTAATATTATTTATTATATATTTATTTTATTATTTTTTTTCGTTAAATCTAACACTTTTAAAAAATGTTAATAATATTAACATTTTTTTAAAAAATATAAGATGATCTTTTTTCTTTAAAAATTTACAGAAAAGATATCTTGGTTTGATTTTTAAGATTAAGAAGAAAAAAAGGAGAAATAAAAAGAAATTGAAACTTTTAACCAGAATCTGAAAATTGAATTCACAATGGAATAAAATTTGATTACAAAACCTAATTGTAAATATTCTAAGTTGGAAACGTTGATTAAGTTGAAAAGATTAGTGAGCAAACGTTAGAATATTATGGAAAGAGTTTTAAAAATTTTTCTATTAATTTTTTAATTATTAAATAAAAATATATTAAATGATGAAAAATTAATACATATAATGTTTTAAAAATATAAAAATATTTAATATATTTTTATTTAATAATTAAAAAATTAATAAGAAGATTTGATAACAAAATTTAGAATTATTCTTAACTTTTCATTAGCTGGCCATGTGCTTTGTGATTCATTATTATTAGGATTTTGCTAAAGGCATTTGATAGAAAACTTAAAATAGAAAGTTTTAGATGAAAATAAAGTAACTGTTAGAATTAAGTTATGTTTTATAGTTGACTCATAAATGATTAATATTAAATATTATAATCATCACTTTATAAGAATTAATGTTTACTTATTCAATATACTACATTCAAATATAAATCATTTTTATTTTTTTAAAAGATACTTTTAAAATAGATCACATAAACAAGATTTTATTTTAAAAACTCATCCAAACGTACACACTGAAGTTTGAAAATTGTAAGAGGCATAGTATGTTGGTCTAAAGTGCTGTAATAAGTCGAAATTACTTTTTATGTTTTATGAAGAATAGGAGATGTTAAAATTAATAGTTGAAATGTATAAAATTGTGAGTTATATTAGAAATATATTTTTTAAAAAAATATATTTATACAGTAATTATTAATTATTAATGAGTGTTTACCTAACATTTTTTTTTTGGTAGATGTTTACCTAATAATTTAATTTTTAAAAGAAGAGACAAAACGTGGCTTGTACAGGACGCACTGGACCTAGACCCACCCAACTTATGAATTTAGCATGTTAGATGTTACATATCTATTATTGAAAGAAAATGTGTTTGTTAACATATAACTAAGGATTAGTTGTTTGTTTATAGGGGTTTTTTGGTTAAGACCAAGTCTGACAAACAAATTATGAAAATTATATGAATATGGGTTTCGAGTTATGCGGTAATCTCGTTTGGAAAAAAATTTTTTTTTTAATAAAATTTGTGAAAACTTGATACAAGAAATGGAAGGAAAGAAATAGAAGTTCCAAAAAGGGTTTTTAAACTTAAAATGCAAGAAATAAAAGTGCATGAAAGTGTAAAGTGCAGAGAAAAGTAATAGTGCAGAAAGTTAAATCGCAGGAAACGTAAATGGTAGGAATTTAAAATGCAGATAATTTAAAAATGTTAAATATAAATTGCATTGAAATTTAATATGCTGAAAAGTAAAGAATGGAAGGCATACTTAATCTGTATCAGTGTATCTGCTTGAGTGAGATGTTTAGGATTTTCAATCAAATATCCAACTATTTGTACATCATAAATCCTAATATTTATAGATAAACTATGAAAGTAACTGACTACTTTAAAACTTGACACGTAAATAGCAGTTATTTTCACTCATAGACCACGTTTATACATCATTCGAACTTTTCTGTATATTCGATAATACTTTCTGCCTCTTTCTTGACAAGTCAAGTATCAATTCCATCACCTAGCCATTTCTACTGATTCTTCTAGTACCTTCGACAGTTTTGTATAACTTGTTTTGACGGATCTTGGCTTCTCACACCCTTATATCAACATTCTATCAAATTGTATCTTAGCACTTCATTTCTTCCATTTTACCTCTAGCTTTATGCATCATTCGACAAAACTTGACTTTTAGCTATTCTTGTCAAATGATGTTCTCTTGTCAGTATTGATTCTGCCAACTTGTAACTTAAGCCATTTTTATTACCAGGTTACATTGTGACTAACATCTTTCATCATTTTCTGTCATATCTTTTTTCGTCGAAAAGTAGCCTTACGTTTATACATTCGAAGCATTTTCTCTGTCGAATCCAAATTTGAGATTTATCACTTAACAGATGGCCCCCAAAGTTTTGGCTTTCAACAACTTCTGGAGAGAGACAAAATTTTATAACAGATATTTCAAATTTGAATTTTGTTTACACTTTTTTTTAAATAAAATAAAAAATCTTCTAATAAGATTTAATGTTCATCAAGGAGAACATCAAATTTATCTTTTCCTAAGAAATAGGGATCATAATTACATAGTTGCAATCACAATAGCCACTTTTTTGAAACTTACGTTATATCTCTTTTTCTTTTCTCTTTAAATATCTCATCAACAACAAGTTTGTTCTTTTATCTTCCATAATAGCTTGCATCTCCCTTGAATCTCCTTTGTATTTTTCTACACCTTGTTTCCATGGCATCTTCCAGCAAACAGAGTGCTGATTCAAATGCTGATACCATCATTCGCGACACTATTCTTGAAAAATCAGAACTTTGGCAACAAACCCAGGTAATTCTTCCTCTTTCTGATTTTTCTTCGAATCCTCCTCTTGCATTCTTGGGTCCTCTTTTAACCCAAGAGTCTTTTCCTGAAGAACTCCATTCTACTTTTCCATGTAAAACCCTTGACGAAACTATTCTTGCTTCACTCCTTTCTCTTCCCATTTATTATTTGAAGAAATTCGAAAGGTTATTTAGAACTCCCCTTTCTAAAATTGATGGGTATGTATCCTGGCTTGACAGAATCCAAGCCAAGAAAGAACAATCATGGAAAAACATAGGAATTTTTTATTTCATCCAACTTTCCCACCATGTTATTAAGATGGAACCCTCAATGCTTGGGGCGTCTATTTTTTTCTGGAATAAAACCACTAACAATTTCCATTTCTCCTATGGAATGATGGGTCCGACACTATTTGAAGTATC
The DNA here is from genome assembly GCA_029884605.1 of Ormosia emarginata. Lineage (NCBI taxonomy): Eukaryota > Viridiplantae > Streptophyta > Magnoliopsida > Fabales > Fabaceae > Ormosia > Ormosia emarginata. The sequence continues at coordinate 5,432,504 of JAQQTP010000075.1, read as the reverse complement.
AGCCACCACTAGTCTTCGACCAAATGGGACCATTATTGATCCCTTTATGGAACCAGATCAAATGATAGACGTTTATTCCAAGAAAAGCACCTCATTTTCTTCTTTCATTACCCTTCACCATCAAGATACAGATGAAGTATCAGACGAAGAACATGTGGCCTCTCTGCTTTTTTGGCTATCAGCTTATGCTTTCTGCAGCAAATCCATCCAAATTTCTAAAGTTTTCCTCCCTTTGGCCAGTCTCCTTCATGAAGGTAAGAAACTAGCTTTAAGCCAATGCTTGCTAGCAAATCTATACCATAGCATAAATCTATTGGTCGACGATGTGAGGACCAAAACCAAAAAGAGCAATGGTGGTGGTCCTGTCTAGTTGCTTCAACTATGGTTGAATGCCATTTTAGAAAATCAGCTAGCATTTTCTCCTTCTGACAACATGACGTCGAATTCATATGGACCACGACTTTGCTATCTTTCCTGTGAATTTCTGGGAAAAAAATGAGAAAAACAACTTTTCCTATTTTTTCAAAATCTTTCACTCTCTCTCTATCAAGTCCAAACAAATCAAATTTGCTCCCTTCTTCAAACGTCGAAAAGGTCCTGAATAGTTTACCAAAGCTCTTACCCCATCTGATTCTGACAGCATTTCTATTTGGTCGAACTTCTTATGTCGACGAGTCCTTTTCATGGGTTTTCCTACGTCAAGTGATAACGCTATTTATGTTCATCTTCCAAATATTGTTGCTCGGCAGATGGGTCTGTGTCAATCTATTCCAGCACCCTACTCGTCTGATCCTGATGATCATCTTGTTAATGCCTACGTATCTAAGTACGAGGACATTAAAGACTTTTTCAAGAAAAACAAAAGACGAACAATTCCTCTTGTACTTACACCCTTCACACCTTTGCAAGGAGTCTCACAATGCTTCATCTACTGGTGGACCCACCATTATAAAAAATATCATCGCAGTCTGAAGGCTTGTCTGGATAACATTGATATTTCTTCTGTGCAGGAACAAATCCCAGGGAAGAAAACCAAAGGTGAGCATATCAAAGCAATTTGTAGCTTTGAGAAATTTTATAAGATGAAGTGGGATCCCAGGTATCCTTAGTTGACTGTTCGACACGTGAAAAAAATTGTAGCCAAATTGAAACGAGAACATAATGAGCGATGTTCAATGGGGTCTTTGAAATACTAGGACAATACTTTAATTCGCCCAGAAATCTTTAAACCTCCTTTTCCAAATCCAGTCCCATTGCCATGTGCTCGTTTTAGTTTGGCTGACGAATTCCCTAAGAATCCGACAAAAGCTGGCAACTTCAAACCTCTCGATAGATTAAACTCTTATACAAACCTTTTTCAAACCGAGTCTGAGGGAGTTACTTTTGCTCGTCGGTTTATCCTTCCATTCGAACAGTCTACCAAGGTTACCTGGGACGTTACCAAATATCCTCAAGGTAATCATTTTCATTTTTTGTTGAAGTCTTTCTCTTCTTATTGTTGACTTATCCTTTTTTTCTTTACAGCAATTGCTTTGAAAGAACCTTTCTTATACAAACAACAGAAAGTCCAAACTGTCGTAGAAGAAGAAGAAGAAGAGGAAGAAGGGCTTTCTTTGAAAAAAAAAGCTTTAAAAAATATGAAACAAACAGTTCCTTCTGGTAAACCTCCCAAGCCCAAGTAGACTGTAACTAAGTCTCCAAAAGTATCTGCTAAAAGAAAGATGAATCTTTCTACTTCTGATACTTCAGCCAAGAAAACTAAACGAAGTAACAATTTGTCAACTTCTGATTCTGATGCCAAAGCAAAAGTAAAAATTCTAACCTCCCTATTTTTTCTTTGCACCATGTATTGTCAATTATATCTAACTAATACTGTCGAACCTATAAAAAGTCACAACCTCCAAATCTTCCACTGAATCTTCCAATTCTTCGTCGACAGAAAAATCAAAAGTACTAATCATTTTCTCTCTTGTCATCCATTTATCTTTTGATATTACTAACCTACATTTTGTACTCCTTTTGTAGAAAGCAAAATCTATTGCTCAAGAACTTGTGTCGAGATAGAGACTTAATGAACTTAACACTATTTCTTCTGAGTCAGCTAAGGTAATAACGTACCTTTGCTTAATCATCATTTCAAAGATATGTTTACTTATCTATATATATTTTTCACATTAAGAACCACACTCTGAGCCAGCCGCATCTGAAACTTCTTTAGAAGCCAATGTCGAATCTCATCTAGAAATAGAAGTTCGACAATCTCTAGAGGTAAAAATTCTGATATCTCAGCTTTATCAATTATGTCAGCTCTGTTCTAACATTCTTCTTTTCATTATCAGAAATTGTCAAATTTGAACAAAGTCGACCAAACTATTGATGATAACGTGGAGATCCCACCACTAAATGCTCAAATCCCCCTTGCTAATCAAATCTTTCTTTCATCTGCCTTAACTCATCGACCATTTCCTTTCTCAATTGAAGAAAGGCAAGAAGTCTTTTCAGCCCCTTAGGATTTTCAAGTTCCAACTCAGCCTGTTGAGCCTATTCAAATTGAATTCGCTGCTGAAGATATTATGGAAAGACTTTTAGACAAAGTTTTACCATTCAATGCTCCACCTCCACCTACAACTCTTTTTAAAGGAGATTCTAGCAAGGATCAAGACACACCCCTTGCACTCGAAGATTTGATCAATATGATGTCAGCACCTAGCCACAAAAGTTCTCCACAATCGGCTCGTTCCTCAACTTTACAAAGGCAAGACTGTAATGATTAACTCTTGACCAAAAAATTGCTAAATTAGAGCAGGAATTGAAGGAGGCCAAAAATAAAAAAGAAACATTAAGTTTGGCCATGGCAAATAATTTAGCAAATACACAGAAGATTCAAAGTGATTCTTGTCAGCTAAGAGGTAAAGTCAAGGCCTTTATTACCAAAATGCAAAATCTGGAGCCTGACTACCAGTCCGCTCTAGCTGACAAAGAATCACTTGAAACTTCTTCGGAAGCCCTTAAAACGATGCAGTCTTGAGATTTTTAGCATTAGTTGGTCCAGTTTATCCGACACACATTTGTGTTTTTCTTTTGACTTAGATTACCTAGACATTGTAACCTGTAACTTCCAAATATCTTTGAATAAATAGAAATTTTTCTTACTTATTCTCAGTCAATCTTCACTTCTCACATTGTCGGTTTATATGGTTTTAAATACTTGCCATTTATAGAATTAATCCTAAAAACAGAATTAATCTCGACAAGTGCATAAGCATTTCTAGAAAACACTTGAATAATTTTAAATGGTCCTTCCTATTTTGGAGACCATTTACCATATTCTAGACAAATTTTATCCATGGGTAATACAATTTTCCAAACTAAGTCATTGACGTTAAAAGATTTAAATTTAACTCGACTATCATTATATTTCGCAATTCTTTCTTTTTGTCGAATCAAATTTTTTAATGCAATCAACCTTTCATCATGTAACTCATTTAATTCGTTAAACATCAAATTCCAATAATGTTCTATTGGCAATTCATCTTGCTTTTGAATACGAATTGAATGAAGGTTAATTTCGACAGGCAAAATTGCATAATGGTCATAAACTAACTTATATAGTGAAGTGCCTATCGATTCCCTTGGAGAGTTTCTATATGCCTATAAGATTTTATCAAGAGTATTATGCCAATTCCTGGGTTATCGACCAATATGTTTTTTAATCAAACTGATAATTATTCTATTCATAACCTCTACTTGGCCATTTGCTTGAGCATAATATGGAGTCGATGTTATCATTTTTATTTTTCTTGAATTAGCATATTCAAGAATTCTTCTACCAGTAAATATTGTATCTTGATCAGTCGTCAAAGTTTGTGGTATCCCAAACCGACAAACTATATGATTTTCTATAAAATCAATTACTTCTTGTTAGGTTACACTTTTCAAAGCAACAACCTCAACCCATTTAGTGAAGTAATCTACTCCAACTAAAATGTATTTATGACCTTTTGACGAAATTGGATGTATTTAGCCTATTATGTCCAAGGCCCATCATCTAAAAGGCAAAGGTTTAACAATAGAATGCAACTCACTAGCAGGGACATTTTGTATACAGCCATGTCTTTGACATTCTTCACAAGACTTAGCAAACATTATACAATCCCTAACTAGAGTAGGCCAATAATACATTTGTCGTCGAAGGATCCATTTCATCTTATCTCCTGCCTGATAAACTCCACAAATTCCTTCATGGACTTCTGACAAGGCAATGTATGCCTCTGCCTCATTCAAGCAAGTTTCCATATTCCTATCTACACATCTCCTATAAAGTGCTCCACCTGACACGACAAACTTCGACGCTTTATACTTAAGCTTCCTATTTGCATCTTGCCCTAGATTTTCCAAATACTCTATAATTGGTTTCCTCCAGACATTATTCGTCGAAATGTCATTCTGTAGGATATCTCGTTCTTCTAGCAGATACAAGAGTTCTCAAATCTCCATCAAATTTGACAGAATCTTAGGAGAAACTTTATAGCCAGAGGCTATTTGAGCCAATTCATTAGCTTCTTGATTTCAATTTCTAGGAATATGTTCGATAATTACTTTATCAAACTTCTTTATTAACTTACTTGCCACAATACAATATTTTGTCAAATCACGACTGACACATTTATATTGTTGTGTAAGTTGTTTGACAACCAACTGTGAATCCCCAGAGACGTGTATGCTACGTGCTCCCATATCCAGGAGTATTTCTAATCTGACAATTAAAGCCTCATACTCAGCTTCATTGTTGGAACAATTATATTTGAGTTCAAACATGAATTTAGTTGGAATTCCTTGAGGAAAAATAATTAAAACTCCCACTCTAACTCCTTTTTGATGCCTTGAGCCATCAAAATAAAGACGCCAAGGTTTTAACTCGACGAAATTTATTGTATCAACATCCAAACAAGGATGGTCAACCAAGAAATCAACGATGGCTTGGGCTTTGATAACTTTCATAAGAACATATTGCAAAGAAAATTCAGACAAAGCAATAATCTATTTACCAATACGTCCATTCAAAATTGGTTTGGATAACATATATTTTATTATATTAGTTTTTGACATTACCAGTACATTACAAGGCATCATATAATATTCTTAACTTTGTACAAGAAAAATATAATGCTAAACACAATTTTTTTATAGCACTATATCTTCTTTCAGCTTCATTTAAAACTCGACTAAGGTAGTAAACAACCCTTTCAACACCATTTCCGTCTTCTTGAGCTAGTAAACAGGCAATAGTCTCTTCTGATGCTGATATGTATAATTTCAACGGTCGATAAGGTACTACAGGCATCATGACCAATGGATTCATCAAATATTGCTTGATTTGATTGAAGGCTTCTTGGTGACAAAGCTCCCACACAAATTCTTGTTCAGCCTTCAACTTAATTAATGGTGCAAAAACTCTGGTCCTTCCAGATAAGTTGGAAATGAACCTCCTTAAAAATTTCACTTTCCCTAAGAAAGATTGAAGTTCTTTCTTATTCGTCAGTGCAGCAGCTTTCAAAACAGCTTTTTCTTTGTTCTTGTCCACTTCAATACCTTTTTTGTGAACTAAGAATCCCAAAAACTTAGCAGCCAGCACTCCAGAGCCACACTTTCTGGATTCATTTTAAGGCTATGCTTTCTCATTCTTTTAAATGCCTGCCTTAAATGCATCAAGTGATTCTCTTTGGTCTTTGACTTGACAATCACATCGTCGATGTACACTTCCATGAATTTGCCAATGACATCATGGAAAATAATGTTCATTGCTTTTTAGTAGGTGGCCCCTGTATTCTTCAAACCGAAATGCATGACTATCCATTAATATGTCCCAATGACACCTGGACATCTGAAGGCAGTTTTTGACACATCCTCCTCAGCTATAAAGATCTGATTATATCCTGCATGACCATCCATACAACTTAAAATTTCATGCCCAGACGTAACATCAACTAACATATCTGCTATGGGCATAGGATACTCATCTTTAGAAGTTGCAGTATTCAAATTCCTAAAGTCTATGCATACTCTTAACTTGTCATTTTTCTCAACAACAGGAACTGTATTAGAAAGTCATTCGATATACCTGGTAGTTCTAACGAACTTAGCTTTGAGTAGCCTTTCAACCTCATCTTTAATTTTGAGCACCACCTCGGGAGCAAACCTCCTATTAGCTTGTTTGACAGGTATACATCCTTCTTTAAGTGGTAATCTATGCTCGACAAGGTCTCTTCTCAATCCAAGCATTTCGCTGTAATTCTAAGTAAAACAATCTCTATATTCTGTTATTAAGTTGACAAGCTCCTTCTTGAATTCCTCTGGCAAAGTAGAACTTACAAATATAAGTCTCTTGTTTGTTTCATCACCCAAATTTATCTCTTCCAGAGTATCTTCTACTTCAATATTTTCTTTTTCATCAGCCCCTTTCTCAAATCCTAAAGGGTCGTCGTCTAAAATGCAATATGATAATGCACCTTCTGAGGTGCACGCTGTTTTGTCGGCCAAATAGGCTGACAACCTCCTTAGGTGATCTTCAACAGCCATTTCTAGTGCTTGGCCATTCCTCGTCGGCCTTATCTACTAACTGACTACCAAATTGGTCCATTAAGCAAGCTTTCAGAGCTTCTCTGTCTACAACTCCATCGTTGACACTAATAGGCTTGACATTTGGTCCCTATATCTTGAAATCTACATGAAGTTGTTGTAAATAACATGGACTGTCATCAGCTTCTATTATTTCAATTTGATCCTCTGCGTTCTAAAGGATCATTTTTTGATGTACTGTCAAAGGAATCGCTCCAACAGCATGAATCCAGTCTCTACCCAATAAAAAGTTGTAACTGGATTTGGTAAGAATTACCACAAACAAAGTTGGTCTTTCCACTGACCCAACTTGAACACTCAGCATCACAACTCTGTCCGATGGAGAAGTCTTGCTACTAAAATCAGTGACAATCATATTTGTCGATATCAGGTATGACTCGTTCTTTCCAAGTTTCTTGAACATCGCTCTGGGAATAAGATTAATGGCAGCCCCTCCATCTATCAATACTATGTTGGTGGGTTTTCCTTCTAACAGTGCTCTGACATGTAATGGACATAAAAGATATTTTTGTTTATCAGTCGGCTTTTCAAATTGTGCCAGGTTGTAAAACACAGTAATTATATTCTCTTCTAAAAAGAGACCATCCTCTGCCAAATCTTCCAATTCTCTTTCATTCTCATCTAGATACTCTACTTCATAATGCCCTTCAAATTCAGTTGAAATTACAGAAATTAAATTGACATTCATTGTCAAAAAATCCTTCTCGTCTCTTACTTCTTCATTTTCAAAATATGTTCCAATCCTAGCATAATTTCTGTCAATTGATCCTCCATCTGATCTCACATCAGACAAAGTATTACCAATTGCCATTATTATATCATCCAAATCTTTATTTAGATCTAGATTCATGTCAAAAGTTTCTTTATCATCAAAACCTAGAAGATCGACAGGATCATTGAGGGTCTCGATGACTTCGTCCATTGACAGGTTGAAGTTAGTAGTGTTGCATTCTAGTTTGAATTCGACCAACTCTCCCCCCTTTTTTACCTTAGAGAGTATCTTCCTTTTCTGTTCTACATCTGTCTCTGGGTCCTTTAAAATTTTCACAACTTCCTCTTGGGACCAGTCTTTGACCTCTTGATCCCCAACCTTATCTTCACCGGTCAGAATTTCCTTTCCAGTGGCCTTCTAGCAACCACTAATCCAATGGGCCATCTCTTACTGAATTGGCCTTGAATGTCCTTTGCACCCTTGTTTTTCTCCATACGCTTTTTCTGCCATTGCTTTCTTTCTGGTTGTCTTACTGACGCTGTTGGTTGGGTACAAGCTGCCCCTTTAGTGTCAATAGGATCTTTTCTGATAATACTTTTTAGCTTATTATCTGCTTGACCTTTTACTTATGTTGGCTTTGCTTCCACCACTAAACAACCCTTATCAGAAGGTTGTTCTTTAATTGTCAAGTTATCAAGTTTTTTTTCGTCTGTACCTGCCTAAGCCTTTGAAGTCATCTTTTCTGGCTTCTCGACAGCGGCACTCGACTCGATGGCCCAGGTTCATTTTGGCCATTTGGATTTCTGCCTTGCATCAATCTACCATGTCGATAATCTTCGTTCCAAAATTGACTATTGTTCTGAAATCTATCCCTTCTGGATTTCAACCCACTGCGTATCTCAAGGAAGTGAGCCATTGTAGAATTCCTCACCCAGGTATCCACCAAAACGTTGACAGGTGGAACTCTAGTTATTGATTGTCCCATAATTTGACGAATCTGATTACTTCCCACAGATTCTCCTGACGATTCTATCAACCAACCATTTGTATTCGGCCTAGGTGTATAATTTAGTCTTGGCCTTGGTGTATAAAATGGTCTTTGTCGAAAGCTCCTTTCAGTAGTGTTGAATGATCCACTTTTTTTTCTAGGAACCCCTTGACCATGATCTTTGGTTGTCGGCTCTTTGAGCAGTCGAGTAGTCAAAACATGTTAAACATCTTGGGCAAAGCTTCACTCTACCACTGCATTCCATTCTTTCCAAGAAAGCTTGCCATGGCTCTCCAGATTTTGGGAAGATATTATGTGAATCTTGCATTTTCACCATCTCAAATGGTGGATTTGAAAAATCTGACACATTCTGAGCTTTAGCTTGGATGTTAATCATGCCAATGTTCAGAGGAACTCGACCTTCCACATTTGACACTTGTTTACCCAATGGCTCCGTGTCAATCTTCATTTCACTCCTCTGTTTGTCAACAAACTTGAGTCTTCCTTCCATGAGTGCTTTCTGAATTACGTCCCTAAAATGTATACATTCATTAGTTACATGACCGATGATATTATGTTACTTGCAATATTTTTTGTCTTTAATTTCATTAGGCCTTAAAAGCCTATGACTATCCGACAATTTTATTTGCTTGTCTTTTAACAAAACATCAAAAATTTGGTCTGCTTTTGTAACATCAAACGTATATACTTTCTTATTCATATAACCTATTTTTTCTTTAGCCTTTGCAGGCTTTAAAGCTGGACAAACATAAGGAGGACCATTTTTCAACTCAACAAGGTTTACTTCAAATTCATCAGAACTTGTAACTTCTGCATCAGATTCTTCCAATCCGACAAAGTTGATTCTCTCTCTTTTAAGAAATTTCTTTTGCTTTTGCAACTTTTCAGTCTTTAATTGCTCAATTTGCCTGACTTTCTCTCCTAATTGAGCTAAATCAACAAGGTGTTGATTGACAAGTTTCTTCCTAACATAATAATCCAATCCCCCAGCAACTATCTTAACTATTTCCACTTTAGGGATAGGTGTGAAATACCTACTTTTCATTTGGCTGAACCTAGCTAGGTAATCATCGACAGATTCATTATACATTCTTTTAATGTTGAATAAATCTGTCAGACTAACTTTCATGTCACCTCTGAAAAATTGGTCATGGAAACTCCTTTCCAACTATAGCCATGAATGAACAGAGTTAGGTCTCAAGGTGGAAAACCAAGAAAAGGCATTTTTTGTGAGTGAACTAGGAAAGAACCTCATCTTAAGGCTCTCTACATTTGCTAATTCACCCATCTCTATTGTATATCGTGCAATATGCTCGACAGTTGACTCCCCATTTTCTCCAAAAAATTTAGAAAGCTTAGGAATTTTGATTCCTCTTGGCATTTCTACCTATTGGACCCGATCTGGGAATGCTGATACAAAATATGGCTGGTTGGCATAGCCAACGTTGAAGCTAAATCTGTTCAGAACTTGTTCGGCCACTGTGAACACCCAATTTTGTTCGGGTTATTTAAAAAAAAACTTTTTAATGCAATTTTTTTTTTAAAAAAGAGAAAATAATTTTGGTTATGCTAATAGGTGTTCTTTGATTGCTTGACCCTTTTCTTTTTCAGCCCAAAAGCTTGTTTAGCCCACTCCTTTATAATTGCAAAAATTTATAAAAAAAAAATCAAATAAATTAAAAATAATAATAATAAAAAGATGAAGAACCTACCGTAAAACCTTTCATGCTTTTTCCACTTTTTTTTCTCTTTTTGCATTTTGAGTATGAATCCACTTTTACTTTTATTTGGTCTTTTTCTTTTTTACCTTTTTTAACCAAGCATCATGACCGATGCACTAACACCGTAACAAAGGCCAAGTTTTTGCTCCCCACTACCTTCACGTCCTTCACCGCACCGATGCACTACACAACACTCACTTTCACTTTCTTTTTCTCTCTCACGTCCTCACCAAAGACACACACTACACTTTCATTTTTTTTTCTTTTTCTTTCTTCTTTCTAACCGCACTACACAGGACCATTAACTTTGGTAGGTTCTTTCTTTTTTTTCTTTACAGATAAAAACTGCATTTTGCGGTAGGGGGTAGGAGGTTCTCTTCACCCATTTTTATCCCCACGCAGCTCCATATTCAGCACCCACAGAGGGCCCCTACCACCATCTCATCCTCACCATCTCCCTCCACTATAGACAACCACCCCATCTCCAACATCACTACCACGTGACCACCTCCATTTCCACCATCAACCTTTAAACTCCATCCTCACCGCTTCATCATCGTCTTCACTATCAAGCCACCCCCTCAAGATCCATAGCCATTAACCTCCATCACCTCCCACACCTCCCAACCTCCACCACGCGAAGCTCACCATAACAACCCCTACCTTCATCAACCACATCCTAACAACTACTTCCAACCACTCCTCTGCCAGCTGAAGCATCACGCCACCACGCACCAAGCAGTACCACCCAAACAGCCATCGTACGTCTTGCACCATCGTACCGTTCAGCCTCCATCTCATCCTTCCAGGCACCAGCCAGCCACGAGCCATCGTGCTTACCAGAACCGTGAAGACAACAGCACAGCACCCATCGCACCCCTGTGTTTTCTGTAAAGTTCCACTGTGCAACCACCGCTCAGCCACATAACCACTGCCTCGCTGCCTGAACCAGAGCCCGCGTCACCGTCGAGCTCTATCGCCTGAACCGTGCACCGCTGCCAGCCACAAAACGCTATGCACCGTGCCACCCCGGGGTCCCTGCTGTGCACCGTGTTCTCCCTGCTGGTTTATATGCTTCTTAGTTTTCTTATTTAAATTATGTTTCCATTTTTATTTATTTTATTCCCTTATTTGTTTGTTTTTTTATCTATTATTATTTTGGGATGCTTGCCGTTCTTTTTATTTTATGCTTTTCTGCATATTTGCAAAACCAAGGCCTTTCATGTAGTTTTTTTTTATTCACGTTTATTAAGTTAGTATTGGGAGATTGGGCTTTGATTAATGGTTTAGTGGCCTAAGTTTCTACTTTTTAAACAATTTTTTTTGTTAGTGTTTTTTTAGAAAAGTAAAAAAAAATATAGATAAAAAATGAGAAAATATAAAACAAAATAAAATAAAAATGAAATAATTGAACCTTGCTAAGAAAAATAAAATGGGATTAACTGAACTGCGATAATTTGTTAATCATGTAACTTTTAGAATCATCTGAGTTGTGATAACTTGATGATTTGTTTTTCTTAAGAAAAAGTAAAATAAAATAAAAATAAAATAATTAAACCTTTTTTAGAAGAATAATATAGGATTAACTGAATTGCGACAACTTGTTGATCATGCAACTTTGAAATCATCTAAGTTATGTCAGTTTGATGATTCATTTTTTTTAATATAAAATAAAATAATTGAATCTTGTGGAGAGAATAAAACTAGATTAGCTGAGCTACGACAGCTTGTTAATCTTGTAACTTTTTAGAATTGTCTGAGTTGCGACAGCTTGACGATTCTTTCTTTTCTAAAATAATAAAAATCAAATGAGTTTTCAAAACAAAAAAAATATCTTAAAATTAAAAACAATTTTGTTGTTAATATTATTTTCTTAATTGTTGATTTTACAAGTTTCTTTAAAAATTAAATAAATAAATAAAATCGTTAAAGTTTGTTGAAAAATAATAAAATGAGATTAGCAGAGTTGTGACAGCTTGTTAATCTTGCCGTTTTAAAAGAATCATCTGAGTTGTGACAGCTTGATGATTTTTTTTCTTTTTTTTAATAAAAAAAACCAAATGAATTTTCAAAACAAAAATATTTTCAAAATTAAAAAATAAACAACCAATAATCGTTTTTCTAAAGAACGACGTGACTTTGAATTCCTCATTGCATCTGAGGATACGTAGGAGCAGAATCACAAATTCTGTCAAGCCAAAATTAAATTTTTATAATTTATTTGTTTATTTAATTTATATTTCAATAAAGGGGTAAAACAAATATTTTTAAAAGTTATAAAAATTGCACAACTAATTTAAGGTAACCGTCTTAAGACGGATGTATTAGGGGTACTGTGGGGTTTAATCTCTACCCTTCCCTATGCATAATTAGACTCCCGAATCTGAATCTTTGAACGTAGACCATCTTTTTAGGTTTTCCAATTTTTCCTAAAGAAAATAAAATTAGTGGCGACTTCCTTAATTTTTTTGTTAATTTAAGTCGTTATCCCGCCGCGATCCCGATCGCGACAGTTGGCGACTCCACTGGGGATGTTGAGAGTCAAGCCTTTGCAAGTCGGTTGTGCATTTTTTTGTGTGTGACGTTTATTTGTGTGTTTTACCCTTTTTTGTTTTATTTTGTTTTTCTTTCTTTGTTTAATTTGTTTATTAATTATTTTAACTGTGATTTTATGTTATTATGAAAACTTTAGGATAGAGGATTCTTCGGAATTTGTTTGGCGTTTGTTTTTTAGAATATAAAGATTTGTATGCTCCTTACACACACCGCACTTACACGTTTATCACACACATTCGAGTGGGGCCCTATACCCGGGTCTGAGCGAAACCTAAGCTAAGTAGAGGTTACGTAGTGGTAGCCATTTTGGATGTACATCCTGTTTGGTTATTGCGAAAACCTCATCTAGAGTGTGCCTTCTTCATAAGTGTCCCGCACTTGGTGATTTACCCACTGTTTGTGGTCAACATTATGAAATAGGACTTAGCTCTAGAGGCCTTTAGAATAGAAGAGCCACCCAACGAGAGTTCTCACGAATCAGAAGGACTCATAGAACCTTAGGATAGAACTCCTCAAATTTAAGGTAATTCCTTAGGACACAAAGGGAGCATTGTATATGTTTTGTTTTGTTTTGTTTTTTAAAAGGAAAAAAAAATTGTTTTAATTTCCATTTAATGTTCTTTTTTTAAATAAAAATAAAAAAAATAAAATTTGAACCATTACTCGTCCTCGGAAAACGCAGATCGCACAAACTCGGTTCTACGAGACAAGGTCGCAAACTAGGCTGCAACAGATGTCAAACTCAGAAAGAAATTTGGGTCAAGAGATGGATGAAATGAGGGAAAGAATTGATGTAATAGCAGAAGGATAATCAAGGGTTGAGAATTTACTGAGACAGTTAATCGAGACACTCAAAACAATAAATGAAACTCCTGTCGGAACTAGAGTAGATGCAAATGAAGGGGATGACTCCATCAACAGAAGTCTTGAAGGGGAGAACAACAAGGCAAAAGTTGCTCATGAGCAGCCAGTGAAGATATTCTTGAATAATAACTCAGAAAAAGAAAAATCAAGGGATGAATTGATCGGAAAGATGCAAGCACAAATTAAAGCCATTCAAGGCCCTAACTTGCATGATTCGGTGGGAATCAATGAACTATGCCCGGAGGACGAAGTCAATATCCCTAAGGACTTTGAAATTCCATATTTCTCAAAGTACGATGGAAGCACCAATCCAAAGTTTCATCTGAAAACTTACATCACCAAAATGGTCATTTGGTCACGTGATCAGAAATTTCTAATCAATTTCTTTCATGAAAGCCTGACTGGGCCAGCTTTGGAATGGTATATGCAACTTGACCATTCGAGGATTTCTTGCTGGGATGATTTGACAAATCTATTCTTAGGGCAATATCGATTCAACATCGACACTGCACCTACCCGAGAACAGCTAAGAGCAATGCAAAAGAAGAGTGATGAGATTTTCAAACAATATGCTCAAAGATGAAGAATGTTGGCAGCCCAAGTTCAACCACCATTGACTTCGTCAGAGATGAGCTCGTACTTCATGGAGACCTTAGGAGCCCCCTTTATTGGGTTGATGGCAGGGGTTGCCTATGAGAATTTTTCTGACTTGATTTTGGCAGGAGAAAGGATTGAGAACCTTGAAAGATTAGGTAAGTTACCTGTTGAAGATATAGAAAGTAGCTTTCCTAAGATGGTGGAACCGACGATGGAGGAAGAATCTGAAGTCAGTGCTTACCAGACCTCATACCAAGTTCTTTCGCCGCGTTCATATATCCTAACTCATCCTGTCTATACCAAGAGCCTTCAGCAACTCGAAACGCCTGAACAATTGGAGATTTGAGGCGTTTAATTTGATTTGATTGCCATCTTAGACTTTTGTTATGCTTGAACTTATGTAAACTCTCTTGAAGCATTAATGTAATAGATTTGTATGGATCCCAACATTCTTGGCACTCATGTTCTTATCATTTCTTTCTTGTCACTCTTTCATTTCCTTTACTTGATTTCTTTTGGTTCGGATCCCATTGGATTCTTAATCCAGAAAAAAAAAACTTTTGGTGGTCATGAAGCCCACATGTACAGGTGCCCTTTTCTAAGGCAAAAAAAAAAGACAAAAAGAAAAAAAAGGAATCACTCAATTGGAAAAATAAAATGGAGCAAATGAGTATTTACTTGTTGTGCACAATATTTTTGTCTCTAAATTAAAATTTCTAAAAATGAGCAAGCAAGATTTGAAATGAAGATTGACCATCTTTCTCTCTCCTTCACAAATTCATAACTTCATTATCCCTCGTTATCCCTTCTGAGCCTAAAAGTTTTTTTTCGACAAACCCTGGACAAGGACCACCCCTACACTAGGGGATAACACAAAACAAATGTTGATTATCACGGTATTTCTTTTAAGCATAATAAAAAGGGAAGAAAAGGTGAAAAAGGCAAAAAGTGAAAAATTTCTTTTGAAAAAAAAATAAAATGAAAGAGAGAAAGGAAAGAAAGAAGAAAGAAAATGAAATGAAATGAAATGATTCATGACAAAGGTGAATGATTGAAGTGAAAAGAAAAAAGGGAAGGAATTGAGAACAATAAGAGAAAATGTGTTTGAAAATGCAAAAACAGTTGACAAGGTTCAATCCTGAACAGGGATCCTTGGTCCCATTTAACCCTTAAACAGTTATTTGAGTCTTATATCTTTCATTTCATAACCATTAACCTTGGCCACGTTACAACCCTTAAAAAGTCCATTCTGATCAATAAATGATTACTTTTGTTTTCATAAGTTTTAATTTTGAGACAAATGTTATATTCATCCAAGTATCTAATTCATTGCTTTTTTTTTATAAAAAAAAAAAGAATAAAAAGAAAATGGGACTTACTCAGGGGCAAGCTTCAATCCTGGTCGAGTTGGCTCTACACTAGAGCATTTTTCTCTAACTCGTGTAGACTACTCTGGGACATTTTTTGGTTCATCTTGGTCTCACAATAGGACAAGTTTCCGCCCTGTTCAATTAGATTCCAAACTCGGGCAAAATTTTTCGTTGGTTCAATTTGACCTACACTAAAGCAAGTCTTATGGTCATTAGGGTGTCTGCCCTATTCAATTCAGTCCTAAACTGGGGCAAATTTCTCTTCGGTTCAATTTGACCTAGACTGGGGCAATTTTTCAATTCGGTTTGATTTGACTTACACTGGGGCAAATTTCTCTTTGATTCAATTTGGCTTGATGTAAATCATTGACCATGATGCCCAGTAGGTTGCCTTTCATAAAGGTCGAACCAATCCATACTGGGGCAACACTTTTTTTAAAATCCCACACCATTTTTGTGTCTTTTTCCATATACTCTTCCTTTGTAAATACCATTTCTGTAGTCAAACTCCCAAGGTCAATCTGGAAGTTGTTCTTTTTGAATTCATGTCTGTCTGTTACGTAATGCTTCAAGTAAGGTGAACATGAGTACAACACCATGATTTGACCATCTAATGGTAGCTCCCTGATGAGCAATTCAGACTGAAAAGAACTTGTAAGTTCTAATTGAAGGGGAGATGTTATCCCAGGGGATAACCCAGAATCAAGAGGTATCCGAAAAAGAAAGAAAGGAAGAAATAGAAGTGAAGATTTTGAAGAGAGCTAGGAAGAAGAGAGGGACTGTGTTCCTAATAAGCAAACTTGAAAGGGAAAGTACTAAGTGTTTGAAGATTCTAAGGAATTTGAGACAAGCTGATAAGCCCTAGTTTGCGAAAGCCTGCTCCCGGGTTCGGTGGATCAAGGCTTTTCGAGGAAGCAATTGGCATCGAGTATACAAATAAAAGGTTTTTGATATGATGTTTCCAATCTATTGACAGGACCTTTAGATTTTGAGTTGCAGGAATGAACAGTACAACATCTTTTCATGAGATAACAAGTTACAACAGCTTTGAAAGTGACGTCTTTGGCTTTCATGCTAAGCTTCACTATAAAAGAACAGACAAAGGTTTTTTTAAAAAAAAAATAAATAAAAAATCTAGGTCCATGACTTGATGAAGTGTCAAAAAAATATTTTCCAAGTCGTTGGCTTGGTGGCTTTCACAAAAACATTTTTAGGTCCATGGCCTAATGATCTCTTTTTTTAAAAAAAAAAAATAAAATAAAATAAATAAATAAATAATAATCTTAAGTTCTTGACTTGATCACATTTAGGTCCATGACCTAATAATCTTTCCTAAAAAAAAAAAAAAAGAAGAAGAAGAAGAAAAAGAAGGAGAAGAAAAGAAAGAAGGAGAAGAAAGAAAAATTTTGGGCCAAGCCCATTGTCTTTTAAATTTTGGGACATAGAAGCCCATTGCATTTTAATTTTTGGGACACAGAAGCCCACTGCATTTCATTTTGGGACACAGAAGCCCACTGCATTTTAAATTTCGGGACACAGAGGCCCATTGCATTTCATTTTCGGGACACAGAAGCCCACTGCATTTTAATTTTCGGGACACAGAAACCCACTGTCATTTAAATTTTCGGGACACAGAGGCCCATTGCATTTTAAATTTTGGGACACAGAAGCCCACTGCATTTTAATTTTCGGGACACAGAAGCCCACTGTCATTTAAATTTTTGGGACACAGAAGCCCATTGCATTTTAAATTTCGGGACACAGAGGCCCATTGCATTTAAATTTCGGGACACAAAGGTCCATTGCATTTTAAATTTCGGGACACAGAAGCCCAATGCATTTTCATTTTTGGGACGCAGAAGCCCATTGTCATTTAAATTTCGAGACACAGAGGCCCATTGCATTTTAAATTTCGGGACACAGAGGCCCATTACATTTTAAATTTCGGGACACAGAGGCCTATTGCATTTTAAATTTTGGGACACAGAGGCCCACTGCATTTTAAATTCCGGGCCAAGCCCACTTTCTTTTAAATTCCGAGCAAAACTTATTCCAGGTCACGAGGTCACCTAGAATTATTAAAAAAAATAATAAATAAAAAGACAAAGACAAAAAAAAAACAAACAACAAAAAAAATAACACAAAAATTCTTTTGATCAATAAACGTCAATTGAGCTGCGACAGCTTATTGACAAAACGGTGGCGTCTCTGGCTTTACGCTGAGCTTCACCCTGGTAGGATTAACGACGTTGTGACAGCTCGTAAATTCATTGTTGAGTCCACTGCCATTTCAAAGTTTAGGTCAAGCCCATTGTCTTTTGCGATTTCGAATCACAAGGTTACTCAATGTCATTTAAGTTCTCTTTTTTTAAAAATAGAAATAAAAATAAAAAATAAAAATAAAGGTCAATTGAGCTGCGACAGCTTATTGACAATGCAGTGACGTCTCTGGCTTTACGCTGAGTTTCACCTTGATGACGTCAATTGAGCTACGACAGCTTATTGACAATACGGTGACGTCTCTAGCTTTACGCTGAGCTTCACCCTGGTAAGATTAACGATGCTGCGATAGCTCGTAAATCCGCATTTGAGCTCACTAGTTCTCAATCAACGTCTTTGCTTTGTCCATTCACATTATCTCATGCATTGCCGGACAAAATTTAAGTTCACGTCTTTACTCGTTTCTTACGACGATAATAGGAAAACTGTGGTTGTTCCTAATATCTAGTAACAAACAAGTAAAGAGGGACAACTGTGAATACCCAATTTTGTCCGGGTTATTTAAAAAAAAATTAATGCAAATTTTTTTTTTTTTTAAAAAAAAGAGAAAATAAATTTGGTTATGCTAATAGGTGTTCTTTGATTGCTTGACCCTTTTCTTTTTCAGCCCAAAAGCTTGTTTAGCCCACTCCTTTATAATTGCAAAAATTTACAAAAAAAATCAAATAAATAAAAATAATAATAATAAAAAGATGAAGAACCTACCGTAAAACCTTTCATGCTTTTTCCACTTTATTTTTTTCTCTTTTTGCATTTTGAGTATGAATCCACTTTTACTTTTATTTGGTCTTTTTCTTTTTTACCTTTTTTAACCAAGCATCATGCACTGATGCACTAACACTGCAACAAAGGCCAAGTTTTTGCTCCCCACTACCTTCACGTCCTTCACTGCACTGATGCACTACACAACACTCACTTTCACTTTCTTTTTCTCTCTCACATCCTCACCAAGACACACACACTACACTTTCATTTTTTTTTTTCTTTTTCTTTCTTCTTTCTAACGCACTACACAAGACCATTAACTTTGGTAGGTTCTTTCTTTTTTTTCTTTACATATAAAAACTGCATTTTGCAGCAGGGGGGCGGGAGGTTCTCTTCACCTATTTTTTATCCCCACGCAGCTCCATATTCGAACCCCCGGAGGGCCCCTACCACCATCTCATCCTCACCATCTCCCTCCACTATAGACATCCACCCCATCTCCAACATCACTACCACGTGACCACCTCCATTTCCACCATCAACCTTTAAACTCCATCCTCACCGCTTCATCATCGTCTTCACTATCAAGCCACCCCTCAAGATCCATAGCCATTAACCTTCATCACCTCCCACACCTCCCAACCTCCACCACGCGAAGCTCACCATAACAACCCCTACCTTCATCAACCACATCCTAACAACTACTTCCAACCACTCCTCTGCCAGCTGAAGCATCACGCCACCACGCACCAAGCAGTACCACCCAAACAGCCATCGTACGTCTTGCACCATCGTACCGTTCAGCCTCCATCTCATCCTTCCAGGCACCAGCCAGCCACGAGCCACCGTGCTACCAGAACCGTGAAGACAGCAGCACAGCACCCATCGCACCCCTGTGTTTTCTGTAAAGTTCCACTGCGCAACCACCGCTCCGCCAAACAACCACTGCCTCGCTGCCTGAACCAGAGCCCGCGTCACCGTCGAGCTTTATCGCCTGAACCGTGCACCGCTGCCAGCCACAAAACGCTGTGCACCGCGCCACCCCGGGGTCCCTGTTGTGCACCGTGTTCTCCCTGCTGGTTTATATGCTTCTTAGTTTTCTTATTTAAATTATGTTTCCATTTTTATTTATTTTATTCCCTTATTTGTTTGTTTTTTTATCTATTATTATTTTGGGATGCTTGCCGTTCTTTTTATTTTATGTTTTTCTGCATATTTGCAAAACCAGGGCCTTTTATGTAGTTTTTTTTATTCACGTTTATTAAGTTAGTATTGGGAGATTGGGCTTTGATTAATGGTTTAGTGGGCTAAGTTTCTACTGAAACAATTTTTTTTTTGTTAGTGTTTTTTTAGAAAAGTAAAAAAAAATATAGATAAAAAATGAGAAAATATAAAACAAAATAAAATAAAAATGAAATAATTGAACCTTGCTAAGAAAAATAAAAAGGGATTAACTGAACTGCGATAATTTATTAATCATGTAACTTTTAGAATCATCTGAGTTGTGACAACTTGATGATTTGTTTTTCTTAAGAAAAAGTAAAATAAAATAAAAATAAAAAAATTAAACCTTTTTTTAGAAGAATAATATAGGATTAACTGAGTTGCGACAACTTGTTGATCCTGCAACTTTGAAATCATCTAAGTTGCGACAGTTTGATGATTTATTTTTTTAATATGAAATAAAATAATTGAGTCTTGTAGAGAGAATAAAACTAGATTAGTTGAGCTGCGACAGCTTGTTAATCTTGTAACTTTTTAGAATTGTCTGAGTTGCGGCGAACAGACGATTCTTTCTTTTCTAAAATAATAACAATCAAATGAGTTTTCAAAACAAAAAAAATATCTTAAAATTAAAAACAATTTTGTTGTTAATATTATTTTCTTAATTGTTGATTTTACAAGTTTCTTTAAAAATTAAATAAATAAATAAAATCGTTAAAGTTTGTTGAAAAATAATAAAATGAGATTAGCTGAGTTGTGATAGCTTGTTAATCTTGCCGTTACAAAAGAATCATCTGAGTTGTGACAGCTTGATGATTTTTTTTTAAAAAAAAAACCAAATGAATTTTCAAAACAAAAATATTTTCAAAATTAAAAAAAATAAACAACTAATAATCGTTTTCTAAAGAACGACGTGACTTTGAATTCTTCATTGCATCTGAGGATACGTAGGAGCAGAATCACAAATTCTGTCAAGCCAAAATTAATTTTTTATAATTTATTTGTTTATTTAATTTATATTTCAATAAAGGGGTAAAACAAATATTTTTAAAAGTTATAAAAATTGCACAACTGATTTAAGGTAACCATCTTAAGACGGATGTATTAGGGGTGCTGTGGGGTTTAGTCTCTACCATTCCCTATGCATAATTAGACTCCCGAATCTGAATCTTTGAACGTAGACCATCTTTTTAGGTTTTTCAATTTTTCCTAAAGAAAATAAAATTGGTGGCGACTCCCTTAATTTTTTGTTAATTTAAGTCGTTATCCCGCCGCGATCTCGGTCGCGACAACCACTTAGTTGACATTCTGTTCTACCTGATTCCCTATAATATTTTGTCAAAGAGCACCTAAAGCAGGATGCATACCCACTCCTGGTTCCTCGTTACGATGAAGTAAATGGACTTGACCATATTCCAATCTGGGTTGGTCTTGTCCTTGCATCACATTAACTTGCGGTGTTTCGACTTGTGCTTGCAAAACGTTTTGGTGTTGTCCGAGGCCAACACCAGTTCGTGGTTGTCCAATGTGTATTTGTCCTTGATTGACACCCTGAGGTTGTTGGACCATAGTAACTGGTCCTTGTGGAATATTATTATTTTCAGGTGCCACTATTCCCAAGGCTTGATTTAACCTCGTCATTTGTAAGGCTAATGCGTTACATGCATTATTAGTATTTTCCATGAGAGGCGTAATTACGGCACCCATTTGTTGGGTAAACATGTTAACTATCTCATGGTTGCTGTCATCAATCTATTGACGTACACTAGCCAATGTGGCAGGCGTCAAACTGATAGTGCTTTGAGGAAATTGTCTAGGCATGCTTGGAAAAATAGGTGGTCCCAAATTCAACCATTCTTGTTCAATAGGATTTGTGACACTTGTTCCTGCCACTCCAATCCCTTGGCCAATACCACTATTTTGCCCTCTGCCAAAGTCACTGGCTGGTTAACAAAGGCAGAACTTATTAGTTGTCCAGTCGAATTATTTAAGAATCCAAATGGCATGCCATATAAAGGTTGTGTCAGAGGTTGTATCCTTCTTGAACTTGAATTCACTATACTATTTGGCGAAGGTTGACTCAATACAGGCACCACAACCTATTCCAACACTGGGTTTCCTCGTAGAGCACCCGTGGATACCACATCGACATGAGGAAGCTCCTCCTCAGTGGTTACAGGAAAATTTGACACTTGATTGTTTTGATTATTTGCGTCACTCATGGTTTGTGAGTTGTAAGAATATGGAATTATCAACTTTCCACTTCTTAGACGCATAAAACCATCCTCTAGTGTAAAGATGTTCATGACACTTACGAGTTACTTTGAACTCGTCCCACCAGGCATGCCAATTTGTTTATGGGATTTTTTTTGTTAAGACCAAGTCCGACAAACAAATTATGAAAATCAGATGAATGTGGGTTTCGAGTTATGTGGTAATCTCGTTTGGAAATAACTTCTTTTTTAATAAAATTTGTGAAAACTTGATACAAGAAGTGGAAGGAAAGAAATAGAAGTTCCAGAAAGGCCTTTTAAACTTAAAATGCAGGAAATAAAAGTGCATGAAAGTGTAAAGTGCAAAGAAAAGTAATAGTGCAGAAAGTTAAATCGCAGGAAACGTAAAGGGCAGGAATTTAAAATGCAGATAATTTAAAAATGTTAAATATAAATTGCATTGAAATTTAACTTGCTGAAAAGTAAAGAATGGAAGGCATACTTGATCTGTATCCGTGTATCTGCTTGAGTGAGATGTTTAGGATTTTCAATCAAATATCCAACCATTTGTACATCATAAATCCTAATATTTATAGATAAACTATGAAAGTAATTGACTACTTTAAAACTTGACACGTAAATAGCAGTTATTTTCACTCATAGATCATGTTTACAACAGTTATACTACATCTAATTTGAAACATAACTGCTTAACTCGACTTCAAAATAAAAGCCTTGACTTTTCTGTATATTCGACAGTACTTTCTGCCTCTTTCTTGACAAGTCAAGTATCAATTCCATCACCTAGCCATTTCTGCTGATTCTTCTAGTACCTTCGACAGCTTTATATAACTTGTTTTGACGGATCTTGGCTTCTCACACCCTCTTATCAACATTCTATCGAATCGTAGCTTAGCACTTCATTTCTTCTATTTTACCTCTAGCTTTATGCATCATTCGACAGAACTTGACTTTTAGCCATTCTTGTCAAATGATGTTCTCTTGTCAGTGTTGATTCTGCCAAATTGTAACTTAAGCCATTTTTATTACCACGTTACATTGTGACTGGCATCTTTCATCATTTTCTGTCATATCTTTTTTCGTCGAAAAGTAACCTTACGTTTATACATTCGAAGCATTTTCTCTGTCGAATCCAAATTTGAGATTTATCACCTAACAATGTTATAAAAAAAAACTATGGATTAGGCGACTTAATTCTAATTGTAAAAAAGAAAAAATTAGATGACCTAACTATGCATTCTAGACTCAATCACCATGCACATTTGTCAAGAGTACGGATGAAACAAGACGACTAGAATATGAAAGACATATTTATTAAAAAAAATTTTTATTATAAAATAGTGAGAGAAATAAATTTTGATTATATAATTATATATAAATGATTAAAATTAAAAATTATTCAAAAATTATGTACTTATTTAAAAAAATTATATATATTTATATTATAATTTTAACTATTTATAAAAAATTTAATAAATTAAAATTTATATCTCTCATATTTTATAATAGATACTATTTTCATGAAATACGCTTCTATGTAATATTAGGTAGATGAGTAACTACTAAGTACTAACCTATGAAGCACAGACACGCTGATTATAAGACGTGTCCGCTTGTCGGACACGTGTCCGTGTCAGACACATGGAGATACCCGTACGATACACGTGTCCTGTGTGTTTGAATGTGTCTGATTAAAAAGATTATTTTTTCAATTTGAACACATGTCGGACACGCTCAAACACTTCTCGGACACGCTTGTACACGATTAGGACACGACTTGAACACGATTCATTAATATTTTAAAAAAAATAGTTTCAATGACTAACGTTCAATTAGTAAGTCCGTAACCCACTCAAGCCCATTCACCTGACTGACGTCCTAAGTCACTATTTTCACATATCAATTTTATCTTTTCACGCGTAATTATTAGACTTTTAAGTTTTATCTTTTCACATACTACTATTTTTATCAACTCCTTCTACCTCTGCTTGTATCAAGTCGTCTACTTCGTTGTCACCGAAGCTTGCCTCACACTAATATTCCCCTTAGTTATTTTTTTATACACATATACTTATACATGATTAGTTTTATTAAGAGAAGTTGGTTTAAGAAATTTTTTAGAATATGTTAATAAAAATTTTATTCCATATTTTTTAAAAAGAACTTACGAGTAATAAATATTAATATATATGATATATATTAAAATATTATAAATTTTTAAACTTATAAAAATAATATTAATAAATTATAATTTTTTTAAAAAATTTTAAAATTATATATATATATTATAATTTTTAAATTTAATATATCTTTATATTTATATTCTGTATTCATATCGGTATCTGGTATCTGTGCTTGAAAGATACTAACTAATGAGAAGAGCTTGAAAGCAAATAATGTCCTTCTTGGCAATTGGCATCTTTGCCCACAAAGAAAATTGTCTAGAGGCGGTAAACTTCACCACCCCACTGTGATTTGTGGTGTCGTCCTTTCAATAGATAGTAGATACTAGACACCTGCATTGATGAGCATAGAGCATAGTTGCTGTACCAGCAAATAATTAGCTGGCAATAAGGATTAGACTATATCCGGATAAGTTCAGCTGCGTCCCACCGCTGCCACCTTCTGTGTCTAAATCTCAATTGGGATTTTCTTTGGCCCACAAGCCTTCTGCTGCTTGTTCTTACTTGTTACTTTAGTTATGGCCTCCACCTTTTATGTGTACAAGATAAAAGGAGGAAGAGCTTGGTTAGGTCTCTGTTTGTCATCTTTGGAGATTACTCACGTAAGAACTTCAGCATTGGGGGGGACATGTTTTTTTTCTTTCTTGATCATATGATCATGCCAACCACTTGTAGAAAAAGTAAAAAACGTTCACCATCCTTGTTCATAGGAAAAATTGATTATATTTCCATGTTAATTATTATGATATTTTACAAATAATTGTCATCTTAAAATGAGAATTAATAGAATTTAATTTAATATTTAATTTTAAAAGTTGAATAACCTACAAATGAAGTATACCTTTAGTCTCAAATATTACACAAAACCTTTTTATTTTATATAAATCTTTATATAGTTCTAATTAGACTTCTTTTTTTATCATGTATCACTGGTTAAAATTTAATTAAAATCTTTCTAGCTCAATTTACATTTAGTGTTAATTTTCCTTTCTATAATACCAATTGAACTACATCCCTTGTTACGAATCACTTTGTGGTTAAAATTCAATCAAAATCTTTCTCGCTCAAATTACATTTAGCGTTGCTTTCTTGCTTCCCTTTTTTATTGTTGATTTGTTACTGTTACGCTTTACATGATACTCGGTGCTCTGTACTCCTGCTTTTTGTATTCTTCACCGTTTTTACTTCTGACGCTTGCTGACCGCTTTCAATATTATTAGTACATTTAAAATATATATATATTATATTTATATTATAAATTTATGTAAAAAAAAATATTAAATTAAATTATATATAATTATAATATTCTTACAAAATATAGAATAAATTTATAAATAAATTAAAAAAATTAAAAAATTTTAATAGATAAATAACATTGTAAATATCTTACACAAACATTATCTCTCCCCTCCGTCTTTCTCACACTTCTTCGTTGCAATTTATAAAAATAACAATAATTTTAATTTTTTATATTATTTTTTACATAATTAATAATATCATTTTTTAATTACTTTTTTCACTTAATTATAATAAATAAAAATTTATATAAAATAAAAACTATATAAAACATCATTTTTCAATTTACATTTTTTATCTGTGGCAAAATACGGGCCAAAATACGGGGGGATGGTAGCTCATTTTAAAAAATAAATTAGAAGAATCAACTCACCCCATTTTATGATGGGTTGACGGGTTGATTGACTTAAAAGAAAAAATGAGAAAAAGTAGGTAGGTTAGCAGATTAGCGGTCAACTTACGCCTAAAAACAAAAACAAATGTATAAAAAACAAAAAAAACTATAAAAATTTTAAAAAAAAAATAAAAAAATTATAATTTATAGAGACTAAAAAAAATAGTATCATACTTATAAAAATATTATAAATACAAATAAAAAGACTTATTTATAACACTTTTAAAAAAACTTAATCCGATGGGTCAACTCGTCCAACCCCGCTTAACCAACAAGTTAAGCAGAGCAAGTTATACAAGTTAAAAAATAAAAATAGATTAAAACTAACAAGTTAAGCGGAGCAAGTTATACAAGTTAAAAAATAAAAATAGATTAAAATTTTAAACCCAATTCATCAAAAAATAACGAATTGAAAAGTTAACCCAACATATTAAATCTGTTTTGACACCTCTACACAGGAGCAGTCTCTTTATATAAGTAACTTTTTTAATACTTTTTACTTCAAAACATGTTATATTATATATTATATCGTCCATTATTATATTTTAAATAACAGTATGGTTTTATTTATATACTTAATACATATTTAGTAATACTTAAATTTAAAAAAAATAATTTTTTAACAAAATCTCTTTTTATTTTTTTATTTATAATATATTTTGAATATAAAATAAACTAATCCAAATACACACTAAGTTATTTATTTTAAAAGTTGTTTATTTTAAGTTTTTAATCATTATGGATGCATTTTTTTTCCAAAATACAAAAAAATTATGTGGTATGTTTGCGAGATATTGTAATATTATATGTTTTTGTAACAAAAAATTAATTATTTTGATTGTATATTATTATTACTATTTACTGTTATTTTAAAGAACTATTTTATGCTAAAATAAAATTTTCTAATAAGAAGTAAAGTTATGTGAAATATCTAATAAAAAAATATGTATAAAATATTAAGTTAAAGTTATATATAATATAAAAAAATAATTAAAAATACAAATGATGAAAGAAAATATATCAAGTAAAACTAAAAAAAAACTGTCAGCTCAAACAAACAAAAAAATCCGTAATTTTTACGGAGATATATAATAATTTTATAATAATAAACAAAATTTGACTTCAATTTTAAAAGGAGAGAATTTTCTCTAATTTTATTTAATTTATTATCATATATTATTTTTAATTTTATTTAATTAAATTAATAAATATATAATAACAAATTAAATAGAATTAAAGAGAATTTTCTCGTCCCAAAATTACAATCAAGTTTTGTCTTATAATAATACAGATACCTTTCATATTTAAAGTTGGTTTTTCACGGAGAGAAACTATGTGCGATAGAATAAGTTGGACGTCAAGGGGACATAGAGGCTGATCAGGCTGCAAACGATCTCTCTGAGGAAGAGACTGATAAGTTAGTGAGAAGTAATATGAAAGCAAAATGTCATGAGGAAGAAGAGTCAAATAAGGTAAAACCAGGTGCAACTAGGGGTGTTCCTCAGCATTAGATGGTGTCATATGCAGATATCTGTAAGTGTTTATGCGGAATTTTGGTTCAAAGATTCAGAATTAATTTCAACAAACAAATAAATATATCAAAATGAATGTGGGTTCACGAGTTATGTGGTAATCTCGTTATAAAAATAGTTTTAACAGTAAATAAAAAAAATTTAAGAAATTTGAAGTAAAATAAACAGGAAAATGCAGAAAGGAAAGTTTGAAAAGATTAAAGAAATTTAAAGAAAGCGAAATAGGAATCTTAAAGTGCAGAAAATTAATTGAAAGCATGTAAATGGCACGAAATTAAAGTGCAAATTTAAATGAAAAAACAAGAAAGAAAAAGCAGATAAAAGTGCGAAGAATCAGAAAGAAAATTTAAAAGACGAGGCATCGAAAAAGTAAAGAATTTTAAAGGAACATTGCATTAATTTAAATGACATGAAATGGAAAAGGAAGGCATACTTGGACAAAAATCCTTTAATCTGCTCGGGTTGAGATGTTAGGATTTTGTATCAACAAATAACCTCCACTTTTACATTATGACTACTGGTATTTATAGACAATATAAAAAATAACTGACATCCTAAAAAGACCAACACGTTCGAGCGGTTTTATTCTTCAGCAAGTACTCAATTTTCGACAAAATCAGCACTCGACTACTCTTAAACAATTTTCGTCGACTAAATGCAATCTCTCTGTCGAATACTTCTTCTCACTGACATCAATACCTTAACCTCATTAGAATCTTCCTCTTTATCCAATGCTATCTTTGTCGACTTCTTTTTTGACACTTCGCCGGCTCAATATTTGAAAAGTTTCCTCAAAACCTCCATCAACCGAATGATCGCCAAATCTTTATTTTTACTTCCAACAGATGCCCCCAAAAATTTTCTTTCGACGCACGAGAAGAAAGAAAGAAATTTTAATCAAAGGTCCTTTATATATATATATATATATATATATATATTTAAATCCAATCAGAACCTTTCATCAGTACCTGAACGACCATAATCAATCTTATCATAACAAACAATAAATAGTCGTTCCTAATAAATAGGGCTCATAATTACCCCTATTTTCTCACAAAAACTACTTTTTCAAATTCACACGACTCTTCACCTTTTTATCAATGTTTACCGTCTTCAAACTTTCACTTCTCTTCACTGTTCATCATCTTCAACCTCTCACTCTAGCCCGTTTCCTTTGCAAACTCTTACCTTCTCCAATGGTTTCTAGCTCTCAAACTCCCAACGCGCCAACAACAGATTTGGGTAATCATGCAGTCTTTAAAGACCCAGTTCTGCAAAAGTTTGAACTTTGGCACTTCTCGAAGGTAATACTCCCCATCAACGACTCCTCATTATCCTTAGATCCTCCGGCTGCTTTCTTGGGCCCAGTTCTGTCCAAGGAATCTATTACGGATGAAATAAATTACTTTTTTCCTTGTAAAAGTTCCCAAGAAGCTATCTTGACTTCTCTTCCTTCCATCCCTATCAGCTACTTTGGAAAATCTGAAAGGCTGTTCAGGACTCCCCCTACCCATATCAATGGGTATCTTGAATGGCTTGACAGAGTTCAAGCTTCCAAAGAAAGTCTATGGAGGGAAATAAGGATTTTCGATTGCATTCAGCTCTCTCGTTATCCCATAAAAATGGATTCTTGCATGCTAGGTGCTTCTTTCTTTTTCTGGAACAAAACTACCAACTCCTTCCAATTTCCCTATGGCATGATGGGTCCAACACTTTTCAACGTATCTGCCATAACTGGTCTTCGACCAGATGGGGAAATCATTATGTCTGTTCTTCAACCTTCAAACACTATTGACGTCTATTCAAAAGCTCCAACTTCCTTTTCCAATTTCATTAGTTTTTATTCCTCTGAATCGGATTCTGTGACCGACGAAGAACACATAGCTTTTCTACTACTCTGGCTTTCAGCCTATGCTATAGGCTCTAAGTCAGTCCAAATATCCAAATCCTTTCTTCAGCTTGCCAATCTTCTTCATGAAGGTCGACGACTAGCTCTTGGTCAATTTCTCCTAGCCAATCTCTATTTGAGCATAGGTGAAATTGTCCAGAGCATCAGAGTTCAAGTAAAGAAAACCAACTCTGGTGGTCCAATATGGTTACTTCAACTTTGGTTGAATGCCATACTAGGAGATTACTTAGTCGACTCTTCTCCTCCGACAGTCTCTCTTGCTACATATGGCATCAGACTTTGCCATGTAAAACATGAGAAAACTCACAAAGCAAGCTTGGAAAATTTCATGTATTTCTTCAGTATTTTTCATTCCATCTCCTTTAGCACTGAAGATATATATTTTGCTCCTTTTGCTGATCGCTCTTTCGGTCCTGAATGGTTCACTCGACCAATTCTGTCTGACGATCCTCTTATTCATGCCGACAACATTTCTATCTGGTCGAACTTTCTTTGTCGACAAGTTCTGGTAGCTGGTCTCCCTGGTTCGACAGACAAATCTTTAGAGCTGTGTCTACCAAACTCAGTAGCTTGACAATTAGGATTTTGTCAAGCTATTCCAGCACCTTTCTCTCATAAAGCCAGAGAACACTTCATCAATGGCCACCTACCAAGCATGTCGGATCTCGTTCGAGTAGCTTCAAAAAATAAGAGGCACAAATTTCACTTCAAGATCTCTACATTCACCCCCTACAGAGGAGTTTCAAAAGATTTTGTCGATTGGTGGACTAAATATTATAGCCCTTATCATATCGACATTGATATCTGTTGAACCCATATTACTGAAATTCTGATTCCTGTGCAGGGTCAAGATCCTTCATCAAAAACCAAAGGTATACATATTCAAGATATCAAGGCTTTTGAAAAATATTACAAAATCAAGTGGGACTTCAGGTTTCGTCGCTTAATTGTTCGACATTGTGAAGAAATCGTAGCCGAACTAAAATGAGCACACAAGGAGAAATGTTCTACCAATTTTCTCTCTGTTTCTATAAAAAAAACCCTTTAGCACGGCTTGAACCTTTTCAAATCCCTTTTCCAAAGCCAGTGCTTTTTCCTTGTGCTCGTTTCGGATTGGCCGACGAATTCCCAGGTAAACCTACAAGGGCTGGTAACTTTCCTATTTTAGATAGGACCTATTCTGTGAGTAATATTTTTCTTACAAGAACTCCAGAAGTCAAGTTTACTCGTCGGTTTGCCTTGTCGTACGAACAATTTGCCTGGAACACCCGAGTCATCACTAAAATACCTGAAGGTATTTTCCTCCTTACATTCTGCTACTTTTAATATTACGCCTCATTTACTAAATATACCTTCCGTCCTGCAGCACTCCCATTGAAGAGACCTTTAGAATACAAACAGCCTCAAGGAAGTGACGATGATGAAGAAGATGAAACTACTTCTTTAAAGAAAAAGAAAAGCAAAAAGGCCCAAAAACCTCCTGTTCCCAAGGCTTCAAAGGCCAAATCTGCCGCATCAATACCGACAAAAAGTCCTTTGAAATAAGACGTTGCCAAATCAAAAACCCCCAAGGTATATACTTTCCGACCATATATTAAGACTCGGTTTTAACTTTGTTCCAGTCTAAATTATTGTCGGGTTCAGATTAGCGAATCTGCTCCTGCTACCTTGGTTTCTCATGTCGAATCTTCAATTCCATCTCCAGCACATCCTCCAAAGGTATGCCTCATTATTGTACATTCCTTAATACCATGCAACAAAACCTCACCCTTTTTGTCTCCACAGAAAAAGAAAAAGAAGGCTCAAACCAGCATTTCTACTTCAAAGCCTCCTGTCGAAGAAACAGATACCATTTGTCTTTCATCTGAGGTAGATTAACATACTTCTTTTCCTTAAATTCTTGATTCCTACCACTTATTTAACACTTGATTCTATCATTTCAGGATCTAGAAGATGAACAACCTACAGACCATCCTCTTAAACCAACTGTCGAACCAAGAACTGAAGATCCGATTCAACAATCTCCTGAGGTAATGTATCTCACCTCATTCAACTATTTTAAAAGTATTATTTATTTTGAAATTTCTTCTATTCATCTTCAGGATTCAACAAGCTTGGCTATATACGATAGTCCCCAAAGGTTAGGAACCAAGAATCCTCCAGGATCTCACACTCCCTTGATCCTTGCTACATCTACTGTTTCTTCACTACTTCCGACAGAATCCCAAACTGTCAAAGTCTCAGAACAAACTCCAATCCCCCAGGTATTGAAGGTCCTTCTCAC
Source organism: Ormosia emarginata (assembly GCA_029884605.1). Taxonomy (NCBI): domain Eukaryota; kingdom Viridiplantae; phylum Streptophyta; class Magnoliopsida; order Fabales; family Fabaceae; genus Ormosia; species Ormosia emarginata. The sequence continues at coordinate 5,400,995 of JAQQTP010000075.1, read as the reverse complement.
TCAGGGCAAACCAATCCCGCTCAAATCATCCCAGAAAAATTCAACATGGACACCTTGCTGGCGGAATTTGCTCCAATTAATCCACCTCCATCTCCTCCAGCCAACTTAATGATTGCTATGCCAAAAAGTGGCGAGGATATGGAGGCAGACTTGGACGAATTGATTACAATGTTGTCGGGCGGCCACCAAAGTTCTCCTCAATCGGTTCGCTCTTCGACTCAACTTGGACAAGATTCCAGTGATTCCCATATTACTGGTGTAACATCCCAAATTTTCGTATCTCTTAAATAGTAATTTTGACAGTTAACAGAATTTTACTGTTTAGTAATTTTGGTGCACTGTAAAATTATTTTGATTATTCCGTCAGCGTATTTGATCGTTTTGAGTGATTTACTCCGTGTCAGGAAAATAAAAATTTTCGAGCCGGGGAAAACTTTACGTAATTTAATTTTTATTGTTAGGTAATTATTTTACGTAATCTGATTTGATATTTGTGCATTTTATAATTTTTGTGATTTTTGTGGATGATTATAAAAATTTTTCTGTATGTGGGCCCAGGTGACCTTACGTGGGCCCAGGTGGGTCCTGCAAAGCAAAAATTTTTCTACGCATAGAAAAAATTTGTACTGTTTAGACGGAGACAAGGGATCTTACTAAACCTGAATCCGAAAATAGTTTTTAAAATTTTCTTGTGCTGTGTTTTGTACTGTATTTAATTGTCGGATGATAAAAATACAGTAAAAATATTATTTGTAGGATACAAGAATAAATATTATCTTTAGTAGTCAACAAAGAGAGCTTGACTTGATTTATACCCTTGGATGAGAATACTTAGTTTGAATATTAACCATTGATTTAATCAAAGGTTAAGAAACAAACTTAATAAAGAAGCCTTGGATAATAACCATTAATTTAATTAATGGTGTGAGAATAAGCTTGGTTAGGAAGACTTTGATATCAACCATAGATGTAATCAAAGGTGTAGAATTGGTCTTGAAAAATGACAAAGACCATTTATAACCATTGGATTGAGATTAAATCAAGGGTGGAGATTTAATCTTAAAAAGTAACAAAGACCATTTATGACCATTGGATGAAGAATTAATCAAGGGTAGAGATTTGGTATTCTAAAGTAGCAAAGACTAATTAGGACCCTTGGATTTAAAGTCTGAAGAAGCAATCTTGACCCTTAATTTTGGAGACACATCTAAGGGCTAAAATTTAAAGGAGAAAAATCCAATGGCCTAGATTTAGTCTTCTAAAATTAAAAATCTACCTAAATCCTAACCATTGAATTAATCAATGGCTAGAAATGTTTCAAATGGTGGTAAATAATGAAGACAACTTTATTGAATGCATTATGAAGAGAAGGTGATGGATTTGGCTTGTTTAGAAGACAAGGAAAAAGCTTTATGACATTATTTGATGCTTTATGTCAATTATGACTAGCTTTAGTCAATTTTGTTTCATTATTGCTTTGTTTGCATTCAAGGAGAATGCATGAAGGGGGGGCACGGTTTTGGTCTGATTTTGGGAGCTTTGAAGACCATATTGGTCACCTTTGGTCATTATTGACCATACTTCATCATTCTTGAAACTTTCCTTCAAGCAAAGCTCTTAGAAAATTTTCTCTCCTTCTCCTTCTAGCATGGTTCGGTCTTGACATCCAAGAGCACCTTCCATCACTCAAAAATTTCATCCAACTTAATTTTCTAAACCTAAACACCATTCTAAGAACATCTCTAGTTATGAGTTTTTCCAAAATCATTCATCTTGATCTTCAAATTCAAGCTTCAAGTTTCTATCAAAAATCAAAAAAATTCATCTTTGTTCTTCAAGAGATATCATTCGGTTATCTACCCTAAAATCACCATCCAAGCTCTTTTAATTTCATCCAACCATAGATCTTGAATCTACATGATATTCTAAACAACTTTCATGTTGGAGATTTTCTCTAAATCATTCATCTTCAAGGAGTTTCTTCAAGATCCATGTTATTGGGTTTTTGAGGTGAAGTATAAGAAAACTTCATTTCTTCTCTTCTTTTTCATGATCTAAACCATGTTTGATCCATGGTTCCTCTTAATCAAGCTTGATATGTTAATTAATTTGTGTTTTGTTTTGAATTTGAGAAGCTCTTGGTGATGAAGGACTTGGAAAAAGAAGCAAAACAAAGAGCTTTTGAGGATCTTCAAGAGGTAAGAGGGAGATCCATCTCACCAACCAAGCATGGTGGTGAGAGATGGTATTTTATTTGATGGATGTGGAATCCATGTGAGGATTCATATCCATGGTCATGTAATTAATTTGTGGGTGTTTATGAGCTTTGATTAATTTTCTATGCTTGATATGCTTTGCATGATTTTATAGCTTTGATGATATGCTTGATATGCTATACATGCTTTTATGGCTTTGATGGTATGCTTATATTATTAATGATGAAATATATATGTATATGCCATGACTTGATGGTGGAAAGGAAATTGATTTTTGACTCAATAGCCAAGGAAAAGCTACGGTTTTGATGCCCTTGATTAGGGTTCATGTTGAAAATTTTCAAGAACAAAAGAATTAATTTTTGAGTACTTAGAACATGGTGGATTTCGAACAAGACACCTCAAGATAGGTGTTCACAAAATTAATATTTTCTTGAATGATGAAAATGGATGTTTAGAAAAGTAAGGAAAATAAACAAAGAATTTATTTTTCAAAGAGTACATGAATACGATTTTAGAAGGATTTTTATTGATATATTTTGTGTAAAAAGTTTCTAAGTGTTTTACTAAACGTGAGATTTAAATGAAAATAGCAATGATAATTTTAAGGATTTGCAAAGAAAGTGAAAAAGGACTTATAAGGAAAGTAAAAATGAATTTGAACAAATGAGTTTAGTTTTTATGACCATCGGTATTTCGATTTTGAAAATAAAAATTTTTTAATGGTTTTGTTTGTGTAAAATCATACCAATTTAGAAGAAAAGTATTTCATGGCTTCAATGGCCAAAGACTCTACGATTTTTGGAGGTTGGAATAATTTTGGTTTTATGAAAACAAAGTAATTATAAAGTGGAAACAAAATGTTTGAACAAAATGTTTTAGTATAAGGATTTTGGAAAGGGAATCAAAGTATTTTATCACTTGAGAAATGAACTTTCATATGAAAATGAAAAAGAAAAGTTGTAAGGGTTTGAATCTTAACTTGTTTTGAAGAGAATTGATTTTAGAATTGATTTGGGAAAAATGGAGAATATAATGGTGTTTTAAAAATTTACTAACGTATAACTTATTTTCAAGTTTTGAAATACGTTAGAAAATGTTAAGTTTTGAAACGTTGATTTACATCAATGGAAAAGTGATTTTGTGAATTATATTTTGAAAAGAAATTTCTTGAGTAAAGAACTGTGGAAAAATATTTTCTTGAGTAAAGAACTGTGGAAAAATATTTTCTTGAGTAAGAAAATATATTAAATGAAGTATAAAGTTATATTATTTTGAGAAAAGTTAAAAAGGAATTTTTAAAGGTCAAGAAATATTTTCTGTAATGAAATTGTGGTGAAAAATTATTTACGTATCTTAAAAACGTGATTTTTAAGTTACGTGATATGGAAAAATATTTCTATGTGATTTTAAATACGTTGAAATATTTATACGCGATTTGAATTTACGTTTAAATATTTTATGTGATTTGAACTACTGTTGATAAATCACTACGTGATTGAATAGCGATAGAATATTTTTTATGCGATTGTGAAAATGGGGGAAAATTGTTATGAGATTTGGAAAGTGTTTTAAATATTTTGAGAATGATAGAAAATGATTTACGTGACGTAAAAGAATGATTTTTAAGTTACGCGATTTTGAAACAGTGGAAAAATACTATGCGATTGAGAAACGTATATTTTTACGCGATTGAGAAAAACGTTAAAAATTAGTATGTGGTTTAAAAGTGCAACATGAAGAGTTGCAACATTTTGAAAACGTAACAGAAATGTTACGAAATTTTGTAAACGTTGATGAGTGTTACGATATTGTAAAAACGTAATAAAAACGTTTTGGAATTTTAAAAATGTAACAAAAGTGTTACGGTATTGTGAAAATATAAGAGAAGTGTTATGGTATTGTGAAAACATAACGAAACATTTTTGGATTGTGAAAACGTAACGGAGAATGTTACGCGATTGTGAAAATACGGTAAAAGTGTTTTACAACTATGAAAACGTGATAACATGATTTTATTTGTTGAAAATACGATGATGATTCTTGTTGAACTAGTGTCCATACATCTGCTTGTTTGTGAGAAAATGACAGATTTGTCTGTGATTGGATTTGGTGCATTATACATGCATTGGAATAGTCCGATGAGAACTGGATATGGCTGATTGCCTAGGAGAAATACACCTATTGAGTGGGTGCGATATGCGTAGTGTAGGTCACTTGTTGACCTTGGGGGCATCGGGGTGCGGGTTGCTTACACGGGTGGTTAGTCGCGCTTCTTCCCGTAGGTTAGACCGATGCAACACACCGATGATCCTGATCGAGACACTATTCTTATTCAAGATCTGATAAAGACTGTCGTGTATATGCTAGATGTGCAAAATCAAAATGAGGATTATAGCACGTGGTCTGAGGCATGTGGTGCCGACAGATCTTTTCGATCATTCTCCGACCTGAGTTTAGCTCCATGGAGTAGGAAATCGAGTCTTGTGTACATGCATAATTTGAACACTTATATCTGTATGATATATTAATTGAGGAATATTAGCTATGAAAACTATTTTGAATACTTGGATTAATATATGATTTGATTATGATAGTTGATTAATATTGAATATATTATTGAAAATTTAGTATGATATCCCCTGTATGATATTGTTGTTTGTGTTATCTCCTGTCTTTGCCATGTTGGCATTGGTGTAGGTGATCTCACCTCTTTGTTATGTTGTTTTGCTATGTTTGTCTTGTTAAAATCAAATAATAGAAGGATCGAGTTGTCTTAGACATAACGGGCGATGGATACTCTGAGATTGGTGACAACAATAAGGAGTGGACATTCAGGACTCGAAGGTGTATAGTGTTGACAAAGAACAGATGTAGAACAGATGTCTGATGCAACAAGATGGATACACAATAGAATATGTATGTTAAGTTTTAACGTTAGTGTTGTCTTGTCTTTATTAAGTAGGACCCGTCAAGGGGTTTGCTACTGTTAAAAAAAAAAAAGTCTGTTAGTTTTATATTTAAATTGTAAAATATTAATTAGTGTCAATATTGTATATGAATCTGTTTCAACATATGTTTTTCAGTATTACATATAAATTTCAGTAAGTTTATATTTCAACAAGAAAGAAATTTTTTTAAACCCATGTTTTTAACTCAAACCTTTTATGAAAACATTTTCAGATTATGAGTCGGGAGTCAGACATGTGATACCTTAGGGAGGGTGTTACAACTGGACTCTTAACTGAGTTGAAAAATGTCTTTACCTATTCTTTCGAGCACTTAATTTCTGACCAACCTCTACAAGAAAGAATGATGGCAGTCGTACTTGAGCTTGAGCCTCTTGCTCAACAATTACCCATAACCAGTCTAGCTCTTCCGACAACCGTCAAAGATTTTCTTCAGAGTTTAACGGCAAAAATGCTAGTCATTCGTCGAGTCATTCCTGCTTACACACAAGAGATTCAAGAGAAATCCAGGATTTTGAAGCAGTTGACCGACGCAAAAAGTGAAAGTGTTACTCTGAAGGAAAATCTAATAAAAGGAAAAACCAAAAAAGAAGAGCTCGACAAGGAAATTGAAGACTTGGAGAAGAAACTCGAGGCTGCTCGTCGTCGCAACCAAAAACTTCAAACAGCGTTAGAACAAGGGGTTGCCAGACAACAGAGTATTGCCAATAATACCAAGCAATGGGCTGTGGAAGCCAAAACTGTATTGGCAAAAATAAATTCTCTTGAAGCGGAATATCAAAATGTCTGCTCCGACAAGCAATCTTTAGAAGATTCCTGGGGGGTTCTTCAAAAATTATAAGTATTTTTTATATATATATATTGTCGGTCTATCTATCCGACAGAATTTGTATGGCCTTCTAGGCCAATACTTAATAAAACATTCTTTTTGATCAATTTCCAATACCCCTTTTTTTATTATTGCTCTATAATTCTATATATTTTAAATGCTCTTTCATTTTGTTTCTTTTCAATGCATCTCCTAACTATACATCATAATTAATTTAATTAATTATAACGTAAGTTACAAAACGTAAGTTAATAACCTATTCTGCAAAAAATCCCTATAAACAGTGTCCTCCGAGACACCAAGGTTCAAAGAGTATAACCCAACCCTTCCTTTCTTCCTTTTCAATGAAATTTACCATGTCATCAGAAAATTTCATCTTCTCTCAATGGGAAAAATGGAAGAAGGCTTCTGTATTAATGGTGACTCTTATTTTGAGCTTCAGTAAGAATCGTAATATTCTTGATGAGCTTTAGTAATCATCGTAATAACCCAATATTTTTAAAACATGGTTATTATGACAAGAATGGCTCATCAGGGAGTAGACGACCATCCAAAATCTCGTCCAGGACAAGTTAAGGGTCGTCTGCTCCTTCCTCTTCCTCAGGTCCTACAAGCTCAATTTAGAACACATTCAGCTGGGGAGAAGCTTCTGGTTTATTTAGAATAGGTTTATTTCTCTGTTATCTTCCTTGACAATCTAAACCAAATGTAACATCAATATGTAATTTGTATTTGTCGAATATATGAATGAAATTTCATTTTTACTCAATTTCTATCTTCACTTCATACATTGTCAGTTTATATGGCTTTAAATATTTGCCATTAATTGATTTAATCCTCAAACCAAAATTAACCTCGACAAGTGCATAAGCATTCCCAGAAAATACTTGAGTAATTTTAAATGGTCCTTCCCATTTTGGGGACCATTTTCCATACTCTCGACAATTCTTATCCATGGGCAGAATAACTTTCCAAACCAAGTCATCAATCTTAAAAGATTTATTCTTAACTCGACTATCGTAAAACTTTGCAATTCTTTCTTTCTGTTGAATCAAGTTTTCTAGAGCTACTAGCCTTTCATCACTTAATTCGTTTAATTCATCAAACATCAAGTTCCAATAATGTTCAATTGGTAACTCATCTTGTTTTTGAATTCGAATGGATTGAAGATTGATCTCAACTGGTAACACTGCATCATGACCATAAACTAACTTATATGGTGAAGTGTCCATCGATTCTCTTGGTGAATTTCTATATGCCCATAGAATTTGATTAAGAGTATTATGTCAGTTTCTAAGTTGTCGACTAATATGCTTTTTAATCAAAGTTATGATTATTTTGTTCACGGCCTCTACTTGGCCATTCGCCTGAGCATAATATGGCGGTGACGTGAGCATTTTAATTTTCCTTGAACTGGCATATTCGACAACTTTCTTTCCAATGAATACTGATCCTTGGTCGGTCGTCAAAGTTTGTGGTATTCCAAACCGACAAACTATATTATCTTCAATAAAGTTAATCACATTCTGCTGAGTTACATCCTTCAAGGCTACAGCCTCAACCCATTTGGTGAAGTAATCGACTCCTACTAAAATGTATTTGTGTCCTTTCGACGAGACAGGATGAATTTGACCAATTAAATCCAAAGCCCATCCTCTGAAAGGCCAAGGTTTAACTATAGCGTGTAACTCACTGGCAGGAACATTTTGTATATGGCCATGTCTTTGACACTCTTCACAAGACTTGGCAAACATGATACAATCCCTAACTAGCGTTGGCCAATAATATCTTTGACGTCGAAGGACCCATTTCATCTTTTCACCTGCCTGATGAGCTCCACAAATTCCTTCGTGGACTTCTGCCAAGGCAATATAAGCCTCTGCTTCACTCAGGCAAACTTCTAAATTTCCATCGACAGACTTTCTATACAAGGCTCCCCCTAATACCACAAACTTCGATGCTCTATACTTGAGCTTTCTATGCACATCTTGACTGGGATTTTCCAAATAACTCAATATTGGTTGTCTCCAATCATTAATCGTCGAAATGTCATTTTGTAGTACATCTCTTTCCTCTAATGGATATAAAAGTTCCCTTATTTCCATTAGATTTGTAAGAACCTTGGATGAAAGTCTATAACCAGAGGCCACTTATGCTAATTCATTAGCCTCTTCATTTAAATCTCTAGAAATGTGTTCGACAGTTACTTCGTCGAATTGTTTCATTAACTTACTTGCCACAACACAATATTTCATTAGATTTTCACTAACATATTTATATTTTTGGGCAAGTTGCTTAACGACCAACTATGAATCACCAAATATATGCACATTACGTGCTTTCATTTCTACTAGTATCTCCAATCCGACAATTAAGGCTTCATATTCAGCCTTGTTGTTAGAACAAGTATATTTAAGTTCAAACATGAACTTAGTTGGAGTACCTTGAGGGGAAACAATTAAAATCCCCACTCCAATTCCATTTTGATGCCTTGAACCATCAAAATATAAACACCAAGGTTTTAAACCGACAATATTTATATTTTCTACATCCAGACAAGGATGATCGGCCAAGAAATCGACAATTGCTTGGCCTTTTATCTGCTTCTCACTTTGGTACATATTGTAAAGAAAATTCGACAAAGCGATAGTCCATTTTCCAATACGACCATTTAACACTTGGTTTTGATAACATATATTTTATTATATCAGTTTTTGACATAACCAGTACATTACAAGGCATCATGTAATATTTAAGCTTAGTACATGAGAAATACAATGCTAAACAAAGTTTCTCTATTGCACTATATCTTCTCTCGACATCATTTAAAACCCGACTAAGATAATACACGGCCCTTTCGACGCCATTTACATCTTGAGCCAGCATACTTGCTATGGTTTCTTCTGATGCTGATATATACAATTTCAACGGTCGACGAGGCACTGGAGGCATCATGACCGGTGGTTTTGTCAAATACTGCTTTATCTGGTCGAAGGCTTCTTGGTGGCAAGGTTCCCACACAAAATCCTGTTCAGCCTTCAACTTGATCAATGGAGCAAAAACTCTGGTTCTTCCCGACAAATTGGATATAAATCTTCTTAGGAAGTTAACTTTTCCTAAAAAAGATTGCAATTCTTTCTTGTTTGTCGGTGGTGTGGCCTCCAAAACTGCCTTGGCTTTATTCTTGTCCACTTCTATACCTTTTTTATGGACTAGGAAACCCAAGAATTTGGCAGCCGACACTCCAAAACCGCATTTTTCTGGATTCATCTTAAGGCTATGCTTCCTCATTCTGTCGAATGCCTGCCTTAAGTTTGTCAAATGGCTTTCCTTCGTTTCCGACTTGACAATGACATCATCGATGTAGACTTCCATAAATTTTTCAATGACATCATGGAAAATTGTATTCATTGCTCTCTGATAAGTGGCCCCTGCATTCTTTAAACCGAAAGGCATGACTATCCATTCAAATGTCCCAATAGCTCCTAGGCACCTGAAGGCAGTTTTCGACACGTCCTCTTTGGCTATAAAAATTTGATTATAACCTGCATGGCCATCCATAAAACTTAATAATTCATGTCCAGATGCGGTATCAACTAACATGTCCACAATTGGCATAGGATACTCATCTTTAGGTGTGGCAGTGTTCAAATTTCTAAAATCTACACATATTCTCAACTTACCATTTTTCTTAACTACAGGAACAATATTAGAAAGCCATTCGACATACCTGGTGGTTCTGATGAATTTGGCTTTGAGCAATCTTTCAACTTCTTCTTTTATCTTTAATATCACCTCAGGTGCAAATCTCCTATTGGCTTGCCTAACAGGTCTGCATCCTTCTTTCAGAGGCAATCTGTGCTTGACAAGATCTCTACTCAATCCAGGCATTTCATCATAATCCCAGGAAAAACAATCTTTATATTTCATAATTAACCCGATAAACTTTTCTTTAAAATCCTTTGGCAGAAATGAACTTACGAAAATGGGCCTTCTATTTGCTTCAGTGCCCAAGTTTATTTCTTCCAAAGGATCTTCCACTTCCACACTCTGCTTTTCATCAATCCCTTTTTCAAATCCTAAAGGACCGTCATCAATTATACAATCCGACAGCATGCCTTCAGCAGTGAATACTGCTTTGTCGGCTAAATAAGCCAACAATTTTTTTGAGTAATCCTTAACACTCATAACTAGTGCTTGGCCGATCTTCTTCGGCCTTCTTCACCAGTCGTACACCAAACTGATCCCTCAGGCAAACTTCAAGTGTGTCCTTATTAATCACTCCACCACTTGCTGTTACTAGTTTAACATTTGGAGCATATATTCTGAAATCGACATGAAGTTGCTGAAGATAGCAAGGACTTTCATCTGCTTCTATTACTTCAACTTGGTCGTCTTCATTCCAAAGAATGAGCTTCTGATGAACTGTTGATGGTATTGCTCCGACGGCATGAATCCAATCTCTCCCTAGCAGAAGATTGTAACTTGATTTCGTCGGTATTACTACAAATAATGTCGGCCTTACAATGGATCCGACTTGTACCTTCAACATCACCACTCCGTCTGATGGAGAAGTTTTACCACTGAAATCCGTGACTATCATGTTTGTCGACATGAAATCTGACTCATCTTTCCCAAGTTTTTTAATCATGGCTCTTGGGATTAAGTTGATTGCTGCCCCCCGTCAATCAAAACTCTATTGGTGGGTTTTCCTTCCAATAGTGCCTTGATGTGTAACGGTTGTAAATGAGTCTTCTGATCTTCTGTCGATTTTTCAAGCTGAGTTGTATTGTTAAAGACCGTGATCATATTGTCCTGAAAAAGAAGCCAATGATCGTCGAGGTCATCAACATCTTCTTCATTCTCCCCAGTGTATTCAATTTCGTGATACCCTTCAAAATCTGCAGGTAACACCGAAACTAAATTGACACTCATTGACTTCAAGAATTCCTCTTTGTCAGACGACTCTTCATCACTTAAATGCCTTCCAATCCTTAAGTAATCTTCTGACGGTAAATTACTATCCATAGCCGTCAAGATATCATCCAGACTATCTTCCATGTTGATATCCATGTCGAATTGCTCCTCATCACCAAGGCCTAAAGGATCCTCTGGATCATTCAAGGCCTCAATAACTTCAGTCATTGGGTCTATATCTTGGCAGTCAGACTTTGCCAATCCTTCTCTTTCTCTTCTTATGTCGAGCATTTTCTTCCTCCACTCAACATCTTGATCTGGGTCTTCTAAAACTCTTCTGATTTCTTCGTTTGACCAGTCTTCAATATTACTATTTCTAATTCCAGAGTCTTTAATCTGCTCTTTTCCTATTATCGAGCTGATCAACTCCTTGTCCTTTTCGACTGGTAAATTGTTCTTTCATGCCTCTTTTTCTGCCGCTATCAACCCAATTGGCCATTTCCTCTTTGTTTTATTTGGAATTGGCCTTCGAACTTGCTTACCCCTTCTTATTTCTTCCAACCTTTCTTGTCGGAATTTATCATCATTATAAAGCCGTCTAACTGCATCTGTTGTCGGCTCCTCTGGGAATGATCCCTTGGTAACAACACTTTTTAACTTTCTACCATCTTTATCTTGATCAAGCATGGGTTTCTTTTCGACCACCAAACAACCTGTTTCTACGGGCTGCTCCTTGATCACTAACCCTTCAGACATATCTCTTCTCTTTTGTGCTTGTCTTAATCTCTGTAATCTCCTTTTCTTGCTTTTCGACATTGGAAGAACCTTTGATGGCCTTGCTTCATCTTGGCCAATCGAAGTTTTTCCTAGATTGATCCTTCCATTCCTGTAGTCTTCATTCCAAAAAGGTTGATCCCTTTGGAAATTACCCCTCCTGGCGGACACATTCCATCGAAAATACGTATATCCATCCATTACGGAATTCTTCATCCACTTATTCACCGCAACATTAGCAGGCGGCACCCTAGTCTTGAATGGTCTGACATGAGCTTTGTTTCCTACAAACCCCTGTGATTCGACTAACCAACCATTCATGTTAGGCCTAGGCATGTAAACTTGCTTTGGCCTTGGAGCATGAAAAGTCTTTTGTGGTCTCCAGGTTTTTCCGTCGAGAACTTTTTTCTTACCCTGCTAGATACTCAGTTGTTCTTCAGCAACTTTCTTCGCAGCAAGCTCATCATATACTGTATTACACCTTGGGCACAACCTTACCTTGCCCTCATCTTTCTTTCTTTCAAGAAATGCTTCAAGAGACTCACCTGGTTTAAGATATACGTCGGTTGCATCATTTGTATCCACGTTGAACTCTTACAACTTCCTTATGTTGAGCATCCCAACATTTAAAGGAACTTGCTGGTCAACACAAGATATTTCAGCCTGAAACGGATCTGTGTCAATTTTCATATCCGCTTTAAGCTTGTCGGCAAACTTCAGACGCCCATCCATTATTGCTTTCTGAATCAAGTCTTTGAAACGAACACATTCATTAGTAACATGACCGAAACTATTATGAAACTTACAGTATTTTCGGTCTTTAATTTCATCCAACTTTAACAACCTATGACCTTCCGACAGTTTAATCTGTTTATCTTTTAGTAACAAATCAAAAATCTTGTCGGCTTTAGTTACGTCGAATGTATATGTTTTTCTATTAACGTAACCCATTTTCTCCTTATTTCTAGTAGGCTGTAATGCCTGACAAACATAAGGAGGACCGTTCTGAAGTTCAGCAATGTTAACTTTGAACTCATCATCGCTGCCTTCAAACTCATTGTCAGATTCATCTAATCCGACAAATGCCACTTTTTCTCTTTTAAGAAATCTTTTTTGTTTTTGAATCTTTTCAACTTTTAGTTGTTCTATTTGCCTAACTTTTTCACCTAGTCGGGCAAGATCAATCAAATGTTGATTCACCAACTTCTTCCTTATATAATAATCTAAACCGTTTGCAGCTATCTTTACTATTTCGACCTCAGGTATAGGAGTAAAACATCTATTCCTCATTTGTCGAAACCTAGCAAGATAGTCATCCACATTTCATTATACATCCTTTTGATGTTGAAAAGATCTGTAAGTCCCACTTTCAAATCCCCTCTAAAAATTGATCATGAAAGCTTCTTTCCAATTGAGCCCAGGAGTGGACTGAATTTGGTCTCAATGTCGAAAACCAGGAAAAAGCATTTTTTGTGAGGGAACTTGGGAAGAATCTCATTTTAAGGCCTTCAACAGTGGCCAACTCCCCCATCTCTATTGTAAACCGTGCAATATGTTCGACGGTCGATTCCCCACTTTCTCCTGCAAACTTGGAAAGTTTTGGAATCTTAACTCCTCTAGGCAATTCTGCCTGTTAGACCCATTCAGGAAATGCTAATACAAAATATGGTTGGTTGGCGTAGCCAACGTTAAAACCAAATCTATTCAGCACTTGTTCCACTACTTGGTTTACATTTTGTTCAACCACTTGGTGCCCCCCAAGATTTTGTCGAAGCAATCTCATGGCCACATCATTTCTGGCCATTTGATCCTCATTTCCTCGACGGAGCATATGAACATTTCCATATTCCAAACGGGGTTGATCATTTTGGCCTAATTGATCCAAGTTTTGTTGATTTTGCCCCACATTTGCCTGCGGTGCGACCATTTCCCTATTTACCCCAGGCCGGGCTCCCTGAATATTATTATTGGCCACATCACCTAGTCCCAAGGCTTGGTTTAGCCTTGCCATTTGCTGAGCCAATGCACTGCAAACATTATTTGTATTTTCCATGATTGGCGTAATCACAGCACCCATTTGCTGAGTGAACATATGCACCATATCATGATTACTCTCATCCATCTGTTGTCGAAAACTGACCAAAGAATTCATAGTTAGCCCTGTTATACTTTGGGGATTGTCTCTCGACATGTTTGGGAAAACTGGTCCCAAATTCAATCTCTCTTGTCGAAAGGGAGTTGGATTGCTTGTACTTGCAACCCCTACTCTTTGGCTACCAAAACTTGCCAAGGCCGAACTTATCTGTGGTTGGCCTTGTGAAGCTACTGATTATCCGACAGTATTAGCTAAAGCAGAGCCAAGTCCCGTTTGTGCCATAATAGGAGGTACATAATTCGGTGGCAACCCATATTGGGGCACAAACCTCGAATTTGAATTTATTATGCTTTGGTTACTTGGCTGACTCGGTGATAGCTGAGTCATTCCAGGCAACACTTGTTCTGCTACTGGATTACTCCGGAGAGCACCAGTTGCTATAACATCCTCTACCGAACTAGTATTAACAACAGTTGAGGGTGACACAGTAACGGTTGTCGAAGGTATATCCGAAGCCTGACTACTTACATTACTCATGGTTTGCGTATTCTGAGAAGAGTAGATAAATCTTCCACTTCTTAAATGCATAAAACCATTTCCTATGACACTACGAGTTACTCTAAACTCGTCCCACCGGGTATGCCAATTTGTTTATGCAGAATTTTGGTTCAAAGATTCAGAATTAATTCCAACAAACAAATAAATATATCAAAACGAATGTGGGTTCACGAGTTATGTGGTAATCTCGTTATAAAAATGGTTTTAACAAGAACAAAAGAAATTTAAGCAATTTGAAGTAAAATAAACAGGAAAATGCAGAAAGGAAAGTTTGAAAAGATTAAGGAAATTTAAAGAAACTGAGCAGGAATCTTAAAATGCAGAAAATTAATTGAAAGCATGTAAATGGCACGAAATTAAAGTGCAGAATTTAAATGGAAAAACAGTAAAGAAAAGCAGATAAAAGTGCGAAGAACTGTAAAGAAAATTTAAAAGACGAGACTGAAAAAGTAAAGAATTTTAAAGGAACATTGCATTAATTTAAATGACATGAAATGGAAAAGGAAGGCATACTTGGACAAAATCATTTAATCTGCTCAGGTTGAGATGTTAGGATTTTGTATCAGCAAATAACCTCCACTTTTACATTATGACTACTGGTATTTATAGACAATATAAAAAATAACTGACATCCTAAAAAGACCAACACGTTTGAGCAGTTTTATTCTTCAGCAAGTACCCAATTTTCGACGAAACCAGCACTCGACTACTCTTAAATAGTTTTCGTCGACTAAATGCAATCTTCCTGTCGGATACTTCTTCTCACTGACATCAATACCTTAACCTCATTAGAATCTTCCTCTTTATCCAATGCTACTGTCGACTTCTCTGTTTGACACTTCTGTCGGTTCAATATTTCAAAAAGTTTCCTCAAAACCTCCATCAACCGACAGACTGCCAAATCTTTATTTTTACTTCCAACAGTAAGAAAGTCAATGGCTATGCTTCTTGTACGGGGTCAGAGGAGGACTCATCCATGGAGCAGTCATAATCAGATGAGGATATATGGATGATGAAGATATTGAAGGGGAAAAGGATGAAGGTCCTTTGGATGAGATTTTATGTCCAGAAGTAACACTTTTAGGGACGGAGTTGAAGGCATTGTGTAAGCCATGGAAGCGTACCCTCCATCGTGTTGGTGAATTTATTGGGAAACCAGTATCTTTTAATTACCTCAAAATGCGCTTACCTAAGATATGGAAGCCTGTTGAGAAATTTGGGTTAATTGATTTGGAAAATGTTTACTTTTTAGCTTGTTTTGAGGATGTTCTGGACCAGGTTACAGGCCTAAAGAGCTGGAGCAACTCGACAGCCTGGCACCCGAGCATATAGTGCATATGAAACAGCTTAAAGGTTAGGCGTAATAATAAGAACAAATCTTGATGGTATCTTGTACAAGCAGACACGAGTAAGGACAAAGGAGTAGCGGACTCAATGACCTTGTCCCCACAATCCTATCTCCCACAATCGTGTCTCCATGATTCTAAGTAACAATATTTGACACGCATTGAATGCTTAAACACCACATACCTTAAAACGCTCATATAAATGTAGTAAACAAGAGAAATAAAGTACGAATTTAGTCCCAAAATCTCACTATACTCTCATTGCGCACCTACTGACTTAAGCGCCAGAGTGCCTTTTGTAATTACTGACCCGCTCACTCGTTACTGTTGTAACTATGCTATGGAGGAACTCATCGTTTTGGACCTTTACATGTAACCATTAGAACTCAATTCTGAATAGAAGACTTGTTAGATTACTATAATGTTTTCCAAGGGGGTCCATGGATGATAGCGGACCATTATCTTATGGTTCAACGGTGGAGGTCATTTTTCAAAGCGTATGATGATCAACCTAAGAAAGTGGTTGTTTGGATTAGGATTCCAAGACTCCCTATAGAATGCTATGAGAAGAATTTGTTATGGAAGATCGGCAATATGTTGGGTAGGATAGTGAGAGTGGATAACAATACACTTAAGCCTCGAGTTGAAGATGCAGACGACTTAGTTCCAATTAGGGGCAAGTTTGCGAGATTGTGTATTGAAGTTGATTTACGCAAAACTCTAATATCGAAATTATGTATGTGAGGGAGGAGAAATTCTTAGGTGAACACGGTCTATCACATCATCACTTAGGCACTCAAATTATTATTTGATACGTATAAAAGTATTGCTAATGATTGATATAATTCTATAATGGTCTCTACTATCTTATACATGTTAAATAATGATTTGAATATATATGATAGACCATGCCTACTTAAGAAATACTCGTGAGGGAGAGTATTTAGTGTGGAGTAATTTGGTTTGTTTTGGCTGTGGAAAATATGGGCATCGAAAGGAGGAATGTTCTGAACAAACTCAGTCAACTAAGGAAGGGGTTAATATTCCTATGTCTATGCCAATACAAAAAACAGGTCCTCGTGTACCAGTGTGCGACGATAATTTTGGGCCATGGATGATTATGCAGAGAGGGTCCAGACGGCGGCTGGAACAACCTAAGAAGGTGGCAGGTCAGGGTTCACGTAAACTGGATTCAAAACTATCACATAGGGCATTAAAGAAAAAAGATGATCTTACACCTCTTTTAGAAGTGTAGGTACTATACACACCATTTTTAAGGGTGTGTGATTGAGAGAAAAAAAATGATAAGAAAAAGTAACTATGATGAATGATATTAGATGGTGTGTAAAAATGAGTGTATATACTGTTTATGGTAAGAATATCAGAGTTGAGGACATTAATGATAGCACAAATAATGTGGAGATTCAACTGTCTAGATTTGATGCCATTGTTGACATTGAGGAGGATGTTTCGCCAAATTTTCTTACAAATCAGCATGCAATCATAACTAATAATGAGAGGAAAAGAAATTTTTATTTAAATTTAAAGTATTAAATTAAGTGTATTAAATTAATTAAAATTTAATATTTTTATAAATTTTTATGTCACATAATTAATTTTATAAAAATTTATAAAATTATTAAATATTAATTAATATAATACATTTAACTGTGATACTACAAATTTAAGATAAAAATTTATCAAAATTTATCAAGAGGAATAATCATCGAATTTTAAAAACAGCTATATGTGCAGGAGATGATAAGAGGGGACCACAAGAGAAAATAAAGTCAGCACAAGAGGACCCAAGTAAGAGAAGTCGGCAACGACAGGCGGGCGCAAATAAGGCCATACATGGGCCTAGGCCTAGTCAATCAAAACAGGTGTCTCAATGCACTAATGCAGCTAACGTGATTATAATTACAGTTATGATATAGTTACTAGATCACTAAAATTATAAGATAAATTTTACATAAATTTTGAATAGGTTCATTAGAATTTAGTATTTTTATAAATTTTTGTAAAATTAATTATATGAAATAAAAATTTATAAAAATATTAAATTTTAATTAATTTAATATATTTAATTAAATATTTTAAATTTAAATAAAAATTTCTAAAATTATAATATTATGACTGCTATTATAATTGGGGATCTGAATTTTAAAATCATGATAGTACCGAATAATGGGTCTCGGACCAGAGGTCAACCAGTCTCAGATAAAGGTCAAAACGGTGTTGGAGATAGGATGGAAAAACAACAACAGGTTGCGGTGGTGAATTCCCAAACCAATGTAACACACATGTTAGCTTCTCTGTTCCTTCCTTTTCTTCCTGCGATAAAGGTGTGAGAGGAGGGACAAGGAATCCAAATCATGCTACTAGACCACCAGAGGGTTTGCAGAATAACAACCAAGGACAGTCAGGGAATATTGACAGAGGTCAGTTTCAGAATGATGCATCCATGCAAGTTGTGAAGGTTGTTGAGGTTGAATATGACCAGACGCAATAAACTGCTTCAAATATCTTCTTTTTGCTTTTTTTATGAATTGCATGGCTTGGAATTGTAGAGGCTGCAGGTCAAGGACCTTCCCTCTCACAGTTAGATATTTAATTTATTGTCATAAAGTGGCGTCGTTGGTTCCTCTGTTTGAAACCAGAGTTAGTGGCTCTAGAGTTGATCAGATCATTCGTAAAATTGGGTGATTTGGTAGCTTTCGTGTTGACGCTATGGGTTTTGTTGGTGGAATTTGGGTGACTTGGGATGTCAATTTGCTCAAAGTGTCCATCATTACTAATTTAGACCATGATTTAGGATCTCATCCAGTAGGATTAACTCGGTATGCGTACTATCAGACTCCGTTATGAACACTTCGATTAATGAAGGATTTTAAGTGGATTTTGTTTAGAGTTGTTAGCTCAGATAAGAATAGGTTGAAGCTGTTATAAGAAAGATAAGATGTTAGATTTAAATTTCCAGTACATTAGTTTGTTATGATTTGATAAGCTTGAAGCGTGGAGCTTAGGTTGTTATCTGTATATATATACATGTAACCTGTATAATGAAGTTGTATAAACTAAAATCATAATATTTTACATGATATCAAGAGCCAAAAGCCTGCTAACGTGATACAACTTCATCAACTCATCATGACTGCAACACATGAAGAAAGTAGTGTTTCATTAAAAGCTGATCACACCGTCCCTCCCAAGAAAACGGAGAAAGACAGTAGAGGGAAAACCACAAGTGATGAAGGCTGCATCGATATCATGTCTCCCTACTATATCCACGTCTCGGATCATCTAGGACAAATCTTTGTCAGTGAACCTCTTCATGATAGAAACTATGGAGAGTGGGTTGTTGATATGAGCAATGCGTTATATGCCAAAAATAAAATAGGGTTTGTTGACGGAACAATTCCCATGACAGGGGTTGACTCTCCTAATTTGGCACACTGGATGCGATGCAACGCGATGGTCATATGATGGCTTAAAAATGGCATGGACAAGGAGGTGAGAAGTAATGTCAAGTATGCAAGCACTACTTGAGAGATATGGGTAGAACTCAAAGAACGATTTGCGAAGGGAAGTGCACCAAGAGTGTATGAGTTGCGACACGCCATAACACTCCTAAGACAAGAAAAACTCTCAGTGCCTTCATACTACACCAAACTCAAGGTGCTATGGGATGAGATACAATCCATTGCACCATGGCCCAAATGTACGTGTTGGGGGGTTCAAATGCGATGTACAGAAGCGCCTTATGCAGATGCGAGAGAGGAAACAACTCTATGATTTTCTCATGGGCTTGGATGAAGTCTTTGGGACGGTCAAGACACAGATCCTCAGCATGGTACCCACATTCACTCTTGGTCATGCATACCATCTCGTTGTAGAGGATGAGCAACAACAATTGATTTTTGCCATGCACAAGCCAATAACTGAAGCGGCTGCCTTTCAAGCTCAGAGCACACGTTCCAGAGAAGGCGTGGAACGAAGAGGTAGCAGGAAAAAGAGACCCAAGTGTGAACATTGTCAAAAGGTGGGACACACACGAGATGAATGCTATGAGATCATTGGGTATCCACCGGATTAGAGGAAATCTGGGCGCGACAAGAGGGAGAAGGCAGGATTGTGGAATGACAAAAGAAGTGGATCCAAGGTAACTCAAGTTATCACGGAAGGAAGTCCAGTTCCAGGATTGTCCATGCAACAATATGAGCGATTGTTACAGCAACTCAAACTCGATGCTGAACTCGCAGTAGGAAATCAGCAAGCAAGCCGCAACGTCAACATGGCAGGTAATGTTATATTTGAAAGACCTTGGGTGATCGACTCAAGAGCCACAGAACACATCACGAGTGATGCAAAGTTGCTGAGGGAAAGCCACATTTCTGATCAACAGCCAGTGCGGATTCCTAATTGGGCAAGTGTGCCAGTAAAGGGCTCCGGGAATGTAATACTTCCCAATGGAATGGAATTGAACAATGTTTTACACATTCCTGAATCTCAATGCAATCTTCTTTCTGTTAGAAGATTAACGAAAGACCACAATTATGCGTTAACCTTTGTTGCTGATTTGTGTGTAATACAGGATTTATCTTCGAGGACCTTGATTGGAGTGGGTAGGCATCAAGATGGACTATATCTTCTTGAGCCAATGAAGGAAGGAGGAGCGGCGATGAAGGTTGGTGGGTCAATAGATGCAGCTCTTTGGCATGCGCGACTTGGACATGCATCAGAGACCAAGATGGCACATATAGAGCCACCTTCTAATATAGTTACAATTTTAAGTAAAATGCCTTGTGATTCATGTATACGGGCGAAGCAAACAAGGCTCCCCTTTCTAGTTAGTTCAATAAAATATGATGCTTGTTTTGATTTAATTCATTGTGACATATGGGGGAAATACGTCACAACATCAACATCTGGGGCACACTACTTTCTTTCCATAGTTAATGATTTTAGTAGAGGGGTATGGGTATATCTCATGAAACATAAGTTAGAAGTTGAGCGTTACTTATCAATGTTCATATGCATAGTAGAGACGCAATTTGGAAAAAGAGTCAGACGAGTGAGAACAGATAATGGGTTAGAATTCACATCAGGCCACATGTAAAAATTTTATGAAGAAATAGGGATAATGATGGAACTAAGTTGTGCATACACGCCCCAACAAAATAGGGTGGTGGAAAGGAAGCATAGACATATCCTAGAGATGACATGAACCTTGTGATTTCATTCAGAGTTACCTGTTCATTTTTGGGGTGAATGTGTATTAACTGTTGTGCACATCATTAACAGGTTACAATCAAAGGTGATAAATAATAAAACATCATACGAGATCCTCTTTGGAAGAAAGCCGAGTTACGAGCATCTAAAGATATTTGGTTGTTTGGTGTATGTGTTGAAACACAAGAGAGAATGAAAGTTTGATGAGAGAGGGAGAGCCTGTGTATTCGTGGGGTACCCACCTGGACAGAAAGATTACAAGATCTATGATGGACAAGCAAAGAAATACACATCTCCGGAGATGTAATATTCTTTGAGGATAAGTTCCCATTCAAAAGTGCTGAGCTCGAAGAAAATGGTGCAAGTAAGCATGAGGCACATATTACACACTAGGATGATGAGATAGTGACAACAAAGGAGATAATGCAGTCACACATTCAAGAGGAGAGCTATAGAGAGAGTCCAATAATAGAGCTCCAAGAAAGAAACGTTGAGAATGAAGGCATGCAAGGTGAAGTGAGAAATGAAGGAAGGCATAGTGGAAGGACGAGGCAACTTCCAATGCATCTAAAAGATTATGACGTTGACTTACCACCCTCCATTGCTCAACCTTCATCCAACCCACCCTCAGGTAACTTGGTGATATATCCTTTGACTAATTACATTTCTTATGATAAATTCTCTCATTCACACTCAGCATTCCTGATGGTCATCTCTTCTCATGATGAGCCAAAGAGCTTTTCACAAGCAGTGAAACATGAGCATTGGAAGGAGGCAATGAAGAAAAAGATTGAGGCATTGTAGAGCAATGGGACATGGACGCTGGAGTCACTCCCACTAGGGAAGAATGCTGTGGATTCAAAGTGGGTCTACAAAATCAAATATAAGCCAAATGGTGAGGTGGAATGCTACAAGGCGAGACTAGTGGCGAGAGGGTTCACTCAAGTTGAAGGAGAGAATTTTCACGAGACCTTCGCACTAGTGGCAAAGCTAGTGACGGTGCAGTGCTTGTTAGGTGTGGCAACAGGAAAGAGATGGCTTGTTCACCAACTTGATGCAAACAATGCATTCTTGCATGAGGACTTGAATGACGAGATTTACATGAAGATACCTCAAGGTTTTACGAAGGAAGGAGATACTAGAGTATGCAAACTTAGGAAGTCTCTTTTTGGATTACGCTAAGCTTCCAAGAATTGGTATAAAAAATTCATTGGTGCACTGAGTAAGATTGGTTTCAGGTAGTCTAGAGTCGATCATTCACTTTTCATTTACAATGAAGGGGGGATATTTCTCACTGCATTGATCTACGTGAATGACGTGATATTGGCTGGGAATAATCATGAGTTCATGAAACATGTAAAGAAATACCTTGACAAGGAATTCAGCATCAAGGACTTAGGGCCATTGAAGTATTTTCTAGGCATTGAAGTGTCAAGATCACCACAAGGAATAGTTCTCAATCAGAGAAAGTATATCTTAGACATTCTCAAGAAGACAGGAATGCAAAGTTACAGACCAAGCAAGCTCCCAATGGAGCAGAATTACAACCTGCATGTAAATGACAATGATCCAGAAACAGATGCAACAAGATATAGAAGGTTGTTGGGAAAATTGCTGTATTTAACCGTGACAATACCAGACATCACATATGTGGTGAACACTCTATGCCAATTTATGACAGCACCCAAGCAAGTGCATATGGATGCTGTGGATAGGATTCTACGATACTTGAAAGCAACTCCAGGATAGGGAATATTGTTTTCAAGCAATGATGTCCTGAAACTAGAAGCATATTGCGACGCAGATTGGGGTGGTTGTCCCCTCACTAGAAGATCATGTACAGGCTACTTAATCACATTAGGAGGATCACCAATATCATGGAGAACGAAGAGGCAAAAGGTGGTAGCGAAGTCCTCAACAGAAGCAGAGTATAAGGTCGTGGCAGCAACTGTTAATGAAGTAATATGGCTTCGGTGGTTGCTGGGAGAGCTAGAGACGTCATAACAAAAGGCTACACCAATGCTTTGTGACAATCAGGCAGCACTACACATCACCATGAACCCAGGTTTTCACGAGCGAATGAAACATGTGGAGATGGATTGCTACTTTGTTCGAGAAAGAGTACAATCTGGTGAGGTAGAGCCCATGAAGGTTTGGACCAAGAATCAAGTGGCAGACATATTTACTAAGCCTTTGGGAAAAGACAAATTTGAATTTTTACTTAGCAAGTTGGGCACTATAGATCTTCATATGCCAACTTGAGGGGGAGTGAAGGATTTTAGGTGGATTCTGTTTAGAGTTGTTAGCTCAGATAAGAATAGGCTGAAGCTGTTATAAGAAAGATAAGATGTTAGATTTAAATTTCCAATACATTAGTTTGTTATGATTTGATAAGCTTGAGGCGTGGAGCTTAGGTTGTTATATGTATATATATATACATGTAACCTATATAATGAAGTTGTATCAACTAAAATCATAATATTTTACAGGTTAAAGCTTCAACCTCAGATAGCGGTATTGGATCATAACAATCGTTGGATCAGTACAGATATCCTTAACTGCCAATTATGATCTTACAAGATTATAGGATCCACAACTGCCTCTAACAGTGGATAATCATCATATCTACGTTCTTGCATTATAGGGATGCTCTCCAATGACAAAAGGAAGACAATCTTTGACATGATACCAATCCTAAATACCTGCATTTAATACTGATCCTATTATGATTCCAATCACGCTCTATATATATCAGGCTAAGTCCACCTCATCAGGTATCTGCTATCTAATAACATAAACCCTACTTGTGCACTGCCTGACTTGAGCGTTGGAGTCCCTTTGCAGGTACCCACCCTCTGGTTCAATACGCTTAGCAGCAGCTGCGCAAAGAGGAAACCACCATATACTTGCCTTTCTCAGGTACCCTTTGAATCCATTTCAGAACATTGGCGATGTCTGTGGGAATCCATAAACTACTCCCACGTTAACCATGGTGAGTACAAGACAGAATCAGAGGAAAGGAAGCGTTGCACACGCTGCCCTTGGCCGAGTACAAGGCTCAGCGGCACAATGCGACCCTCATTCAGTTGCACCACCAGAAGCCTCTGCCGCCAGAAGCAGGCTTGTTGTTATCGAAACCCTCCATGAGGGGCACGAAACTTCAACTTCTACCGAAAGGCCCCATCGCAAAAGGTCTCTGTCTGGGATAGGCTTGTTTTTCCTAGTGGTGGAGCCCATAATGTGAACCAAGGAGCAAGAATCCCCATGCACGTACAACTAGGGATTTCAAACAACGATGCAGACTAAGTGTCCTACTATGAAGACAACGTCCAGTCTGAGATGATGATGAATGACCTTCTAGAGTTGTTGTGCTAGCAAACAACACTGATCGAAGACTAGCGATGTTAGTTGGAAGAACAACACCGTCGGTTGGAAGATCTTGAAAGATTCGTGAGAGCAGATAATGATGATAGAGAGTGGGATATAGTCCGTAATGAACAAGGGGCACAACGTGTCAGTGCCAAGGTGGTTAGAAACAATACCCGGCCCCCGGCCCCCAGCAACAGTTCATAGATGCCCTAATGGCGTACAAAATCCCAAGGAACTTTAAACCTCCGAGCAATTTGGAGCCTTATGATGGGACAACAGATTCTCAAGAGCACTTGGACGCCTACACTCAGTCCATGCAGCTCTACGGACAGACCCAGAATAGTTGTGTCGGGTCTTCCTTCTCTTTTTGAAGAAGGACGCCCTCCAATAGTTCGTCACCCTACAAACAAAAATTACAGTATAGGAAGACCTTATGCAGCATTTCTTGATACACTACACCACTACCAAGGAGCACCCGAAATCGATTGACTCTCTTTCTGGAATTCGCTAAGGGAATAGTGAATCCTTGCATGAGTACATTAAGAGGTTCAGTCACACCTGTGTAGGCATAGAAAACCTGGATGACAGGATAGTCCTCCACTACACCAGGAACGGACTCCAAATTGACTCTGGCTTTTTCCGATCATTAACAAAAAAGAAGCTGGCCAGTCTAGATGAATTTTACTTTCAGGCGAATAAATACGTCGAGCTAGAAGAGATACCAGGGCCAAGGAAAGCTTGGAGAAAGATGAACCCGTCCAACATAAAAGGAATCATAACTCTAACCAGCCCTGTGACTCCTCTAAAAGCGAGCGGTACCGGCCTAAGTATTCTGAGTACACTCCTTTGAACACCCCTTGAGAGACAATCTTAAAGGAGGTCCTTCAAACCGAGTTCTAAGATATCAAGAGACCACCACCCCTAAAGAAGTAGTCCCAGAAGGACCACTCGAAACACTGCATGTGGCATAAAAGCTATGGTCACGAGACAGAAGAATGTTATCAACTCTGGGATTTTATCGAATCCTTGATTAAGGAAGGACGCTTGCAAAAATACATCAGCGATTTTTGAGGTAACGAGGACCATGGAAGACGTAAGGATCAAAGACAAAGTCGTAGTCCTCGGTGAAGTCTGAACCAACGTCAAAGGAGAATGACCCAAAGTCCCACCAGAAGATCTCAGACACCACCACTCCGAGATACTAAAAACAGGTAGAGCCAGAACCAGGATACCTAAGGTGGGGGTAACAGGAAGGATAGGCTTGTCAGTACCATTAGTGGAGGATTCACAGGTGCGGGCTTATCTAATAACTCTCGGAAGAAGGCACTCCGAATAGCAATCTTAAACGTCTCTAGCTCTTCACAAAGACTTCATGCCGAAGGCAAGGACACATCGCCTATTTCTTTCTCCGACAAGTACTACGACGATATTCTGGGTTGTCTTACTTTGAATGGTATTGCCGTTGTAGTCTCTACCACCCATCAGGCCATGAAATTCCTCAACAGGAATAACGAAGTGGTCACGGTCAAGGGTGACCAGATTACAACCCGCAAGTGCTATAACGAGAATTTAAAAATCAGTAGAGCTTCCAAGAAGACAAAAGCACAAACATCTAGCCTGGTCCATGATCAATTCAACATCTTGATGACCGAGTTGGAAGTACGTGAAGAAATCCGAGGTATCAGACCCCAGCCGAAAAGGGAATTTGTCCCACTTTAGCTCGGTGGCAGACCAGATCAAGTCACCAAGATAGGTGCAAGTCTGAAAGAATACAAGAGGATCCAACTTGTAGAACTCCTACAGAAAAATAAGGACTTATTCCCTTGGATGTCCTCCGATATGCCTGGGCTTGACCCCGCTTTCATCTGCCATCGTTTATCCATTAAACGGGATGCAAACCCAATCTCCCAAAAGAAAAAGAAAGTTGGCCCCAAAAGGTAACAAATTATTAAGGAGCAAGTCAAGGAATTGCTAAATGTCGGATTCATAAGGGAAATTTCTTACACCACATGACTCTCAAATGTGGTCCTCGTTAAGAAGTCAAATGGAAAGTGGAAGATGTGTGTGGGCTATACAGACCTGAATAAGGCATGTCCTAAAGATCCATACCCCCTCCTATACATTGACAAACTGGTTGACAGCTCCTACGGATTCCGCCTACTATCATTCATGGATGCCTACTCCAAATACAATTAGATCCCAATATATCTCGGAGACGAAGATAAAACTGCATTTATCACTGAAAGGGTAAGTTACTGCTACAAGGTAATGCTTTTTAGTCTGAAGAATGCAAGGATCACTTATCAAAGGATGGTGAACAATGTCTTCGAAGAACAGATGAGGAGAATATTAGAGGTTTACATATGATAGTCAAAACCCCGTCATCTAGGTCACACACCTCAGACCTTGAAGAAGTGTTTGCGCAGCTGAGGAAGCATGACATGAGGCTTAATCTAGAAAAATGAGTGTTTGGGGTCTAGGCTGGCAAGTTTATGGGGTTCATGTTAACTCATCGCGGTATCAAAGCAAACCCAAACAAATGTAAAGCAGTACTCGACATGCACAGTCCTCAAAGTATGAAAGAAGTACAGCAGCTAACTGGACAGATCGTGTCTCTCA
Source organism: Ormosia emarginata (assembly GCA_029884605.1). NCBI lineage: Eukaryota > Viridiplantae > Streptophyta > Magnoliopsida > Fabales > Fabaceae > Ormosia > Ormosia emarginata. The sequence continues at coordinate 5,374,071 of JAQQTP010000075.1, read as the reverse complement.
CACGATTCCTAGCCAAAGCTGCTCACAAATCCCTCCCTCTCTTCAAGTTATTGAAAAAAGGGACAAGATTTGAGTAGACTCAAGAATGTGAGGATGCTTTCACACCTTTGAAGCATATTCTGGCATCCCTTCCCATCCTTACGAGGCTAGAGTTAGGTGAAACACTTTACGTGTACCTCTCCATCCACGAAGAGGCTGTGAGTTCAGTACTTGTCAAGGAAACAGTAGAAGGCCAGAAGCCAGTTTATTTTGTGAGCAATGTGCTACAAGGCCTCGAGCTCCGATATAAAAAAATAGAGAAGGTTGTTTTTGTACTCATCATCAAAGCCCAAAGATTAAGGCAACACTTCCAGTGCTATCCAGTGGTGGTAAGGACAGATCAGCCCATCCGATAGATACTGTATAAGTCGAACTTAGCAGGAAGGATGATTGTCTGGTCCATCGAGCTTTCCGAGTTTGGGATCACCTATGAACCCAGAGTAGCCATCAAGGCACAATAACTCTCAGACTTCGTAGCCAAACTCACTTCAGACCCCGGTGATACCGAGGAAGTATCATGGACTGTGTTCATTGATGGGTCCTCAAACCTGAAAGGAAGTGGTGCCGAGGTAATCTTGGAGAACTTTGAGGGGGTGACTGTCGAGAACTCCTTTAGGTTCAAATTTCCCACCTCAAACAACTAATCAAAATATGAAATGTGCATCACCGGACTAGTAATGGCCCGAGACTTGGGGGCCACAAAGATCAGACTCTATAGTGACTCCCAGTGTATGACCTCCCAGATTTGAGGTGACTATCAAGCCAAAAAGCCCCTCTTGCAAAAACACCTGCCAATGGTACAAGAACTCCTCACGGGTTTCCAAGTGGCAAAGGTGGAGCATATACCTCGGGAGCAAAATTCTACGGCCGACCTCCTATCCAAGTTGGTCAGCACCAAGAGTCTGGGTAACAAACGTTCGGTGATCCAGGAGACCCTCCCACAACCCTCCGTCGTTAACATGTCTGTCTTCTAGGTTGAAGGGCAAAAACCTACTTGGATCACACCATTGATAGAGTACTTACAGTCTGGTAGTCATCCTAAGGATCCGAAGGAAGCTTCCAAATTAAAGAAAGCCATGGTTAGGTATGCCATCTATGACGGACAGTTATACCGGCGTGGGTTTTCTCTACCTCTCCTAAAATGCCTTGCATCGAAAGAAGCCGAGTATGTCTTGGCCGAGGTTTATGAAGGAAGTTGTGGATACCATCTAGGAGGCAAAGCCCTAGCATTGAAGGCACTCAGGGCGGGCTACTATTTGCCTACGATAGAAGTTGACTCTCATACGCACGTCCAGGCATGTGACAAATGCCAACGACACTCTAACCATTATCATGCTCCACCAAAAGAACTATCCACGACGTCTACACCTTGGCCATTCTATCAATAGGGTGTGGACATCCTGGGTCCGTTCCCTCAAACGCCCTGGCAGCTGAAGTTTTTGGTAGCGGTCGTGGATTACTTCACTAAGTGGACTGAGGCGAAGCCCTTAGTCACTATCACTTTGGCCCGAATTCAGAAATTCACTTGGCATTATATCATTACCAGGTTTGGAGTCCCATAATCCATTATTAAAAATAACGGGACACAATTCAAAGACAAGGGATTCAAAGAATTGCTTGCTAGACTCAAAATAAAACATCATTGCAGTGCTGTGAAAAACCCCCCGTACAAATGAACAAGCTGAAGCAGCAAACTGTATTATCGTCAGGGGGCTAAAGAGAAGACTGGACGAAGTCAAAGGAAACTGGGCCGAGCAGTTAGACCTTGTCATGTGGACCTACTGAACTACTTCTCACTCCACAATTAGTGAAACTCCTTTCAAGCTAACCTATTAATGTGAAGCAATGATCCCGATAGAGATAGGAGAACCAAGCTAGCGTCTTCAAAATTTCTTACCTGATAATAACCCCGACTTGATCAAGGAAGATTTGGATCTGCTTGAAGAAAGAAAACGCGTCGCTCATATACGTGATGCCGCAATCAAGCAGAGAACGGCAACCCGGTACAACCTGAAGGTCATCCTTAGGAGGTTCTAGCAAAGCGGCCTAGTACTCCACAGGGCTGACATCGGTGGAAGGAATGCCTCACAGGGAAAACTAACCCATAACTGGGAAGGCACTTATCGCATCGTGATCAGCACCAGCAAAAGAGCTTACACTCTGGAGACATTAACAGGAAATCCGGTGAAGAACTACTGGAACGCAGACAAACTTAGAAAGTACTACAGCTAAACGCCTTCTAAGGCCTAGTCTCCTAGTTTATTTCATATTTGATCTGCTCCAATTATTGTGGGAGCACATTGTGTGGACCTTAATCCTTTTATCTATTCAATAAAACAAGTATTATAGTTTTGGTACATGATTACACTAAATCTTTCAAAGGCCTTCAAAGGCTATTATAATATCCCAAGTTATCATAGTACCCGTCGCGAGTTGTCTTATGATAAACAGGTCGTGCAAAAAAACAAAATCTTAGCTCGAGGAAAATTTTAGCACCAAATTGTAAACATTAAAAGACCCCGGCCAAGGACCGCTAGAAAAACAAATCACGAGCGGATCTTAAATACCAAAACAATTGGTACAGAGCATGGATAAGTTTTATTACACCAAAGTCAGAGGATCCTCAATACTAACGATTAGTAACAGACCTTGCACAAGGTTTTTTACCTTAGGCACGGTTCTCGAATGCCAAGAATATTTTGGACATCGGTTCCTAAGTCAAGGTTCTAATTTTTAGTTTACGTCCGAGTCTTAAAGGGAATTCTAAACATTCATTGGTAATGGGCATTAGATTCGGACCACGACATACTCTTCTCAACCAAATTCTAAAGTCTATAGTCGTTGTTCTGAATAACACAATGTGCGTTGGACTCCGAAATAGACAAAGGAATGCAAAGTAAATAAAGTAGAATTGATTAAAACCCCAAAAATTGGAGTACTACCATTGTTCATACAAAAACAAAACCCCACGCAGGGGGCAAGAACAAAAATTTAAATTACTCCGCGATGGGATCTGGACCGCAGGCCATAACAGAGAAGCCTTCAACACTTGGGCCCTCATGAGCAAGACGGGGAAGCACAAGATGACCATCCCGGACTACCTTCTCGAAGTCTAGGGAATCCAGAACCAAAGCAACCCCAGGATTGAAGAGATGGACTTGGTTGATGGTATTTTAGAATTGCTCCTCCTTGATATCTGTGCAAACACTGAGGAGCTGGCCGACATTGCCTTGTAAGGCAGTAACCTTGTCTCCAAGTTGTCGGTTGTGAGCACGAAGGCCTTCATTCTCAGCTTTCAGTTCAGACACATACCTCTTGACCTCTACTAAGCTAGCCTCCTTCTGCTTCCCAGCATCTTTCAAGGCGGCCACCTCACTTTCTAACTCTTGGGCCCGAGTTTCACCATCATTTTTGACCTTTACGGCTTCTTCCATTGCCCTAACCTGGCTTTCACCCCACCTTGCCCTTTCCACCATCTCCCACTCATGCTCTTCAACCATATGCTCCAGGTACCGAGTCTCCGCAGCAAGACAGAGCCCGAAAGTCTCAAACCAAGAGAAGGTATCATTCTTGCCACACAGGGCTAGAAGAGCAGCAACTTCTTCATCCAGAAGGTTGAAGTCAATGAACTCACGATGATCCGACTCCTCGCGATACAAGTTGATAGGTCCGGAGTCGTCTTCAATTGCGGCCCTCTTACCCCAGTCATCTAACTAACCTTCGCCCACCGCTTTCCTCTTGCGCCTTTCAAGCGGGGGAGGGGAATCCTCTACATAGATCGGTTCCCTCTCCACCATAGGAACCTCGACCAGATGAGGCGGGGAGACCGACACAACATCAGTAGAGGGTAAGATTTCTGCAAAACTAACATAGGCAATTAGAGTCATATAACGACAAAAGGAAAGAAAATATATAAATAAACATGGATAACAGACTATGCTACCTAGCACAGCCTAAAGCTCCTCATTGTCCAGGGTGTCTAATATATCTTTAGGCTAGATTTTGCCGACCTCATCAACCCACATTTCGAAGAAATTGACGCATTCAATCTCTTCATCGTTCAGATGACCTATTTCCCTCTCGAACGATTAAGTGAGGATGTTCCACGCTGCCAGATTCCAGTATAGACTAAATGTTGACTCCCATTCGCTCTCCAACCAGAAAGGGTGACTGCCGCCAACCGCTATCAACTTAAAGAACTTTTCTTTAAAGTCCTTATAACTTTCAAAGTATGGAAAGAAGACAGTTCTTCCTTGCCGTGATCGGACTGAAAGCTAAGACTGTTAATAAGTGCGGGCACTGTGAACAGAATATCGAGTGTGGAAATAGAAAAATGTTCCATTCGAATAGCACAACCTCACCAGCTGACATATCTTTTCAAAGGCCATAATGTTTGCTCAACCATTAGGATGAATCTAGGTAGGGGCGGCATGAAGAGTCCGGAGGATGACAATATGGAAGTTGTTGAAAGGAAGCTGAAGTCCAAACTTCATAAAGAAGTCCTTGCACAAGTACATGAAGTGTTGCACAAACTTACTAGGTCGAGCACACCCTTTCGCTCTCCAGGGACAAAATCAAGAATTCATGATCCCTTTCACCCCCTTTGGTCAGCTCCAGGTAATCCTTCAGTTTATCTAACTCCTCCCCAGACTCATAGCAGGATATCCGGTCAAAAGCATCATCTGCGACTTTGGGATAGGATAACCTTGGACCTCAGCAAATACGAATTGTCTCCAAAAGGACCTCTTCATTGTCCGGTTCCTGAGCTTCTAGGACCGGAGCAGGCTCTTCTACTCTTACCGTTTTCCTTTTGGCCATTCGAATTCCTGGAAGACACACACAGAGGCCTAGGGTCAGAACCAGTTCAAGTTCAAGATCCAAATGTGGCAATGGATGAACAGAGAAAAATGATTGTACCCATACACTGGCCTCCGCACCACTAAGGCTAAAGCCTCGGAAGGACACCTTCGCTGCACACAGTGCAATGGAGGAGGTGCTCCATAAGGCAACGCCGTTGAAAGAAGGAGAAACAGTGTCCCCACCCTTATTCACAGAGAGGAAAGATTAATACACCCCATCCAGAAAGTGTGCAACCACTCACGAAACATGAACAAACAAAAATATAGTCAAGGAGAAGGGAATACCTTGAAGAAAGTTGAGGAAAGTAGAAGAAATCAAGCTTTGGAAACTTCAAAAATCTTAGAACCACCTTGCACCACCATAAAACTCATTAGAAGTCTCCTCAAGCCACCAGTTTTCAGTGCAAAACAACGAAACAAAACAAGAAAATGCTAGAACCCTATTTATATGGGGAACAGTTAGGGGGTAATTCCGTCTGAGCTGTTCAGATTTGAAAAGATACTCATCATGGCACGTAAAGTACTATGCATATCCACTCAACCCGAATGCGTCACGTGGCCCTCATAGCTATCATAACATTTGAGAGGACGATTACCTAGTAGACCAAGAGACACGCAACCTTATAACATTAGAGTCCAGAAATATCGTTCAGACCCCGGGTAAAACTGAGGTATTTAATCAATGAGGAAAAGTCTGTTAGGGAACCAAATACCCCGGAAAACCCTTGCAAGGTACAAGGACCTCGAAGTCAAGTATTTAAACTTGTTACTTTGTCGGTCTCGACTAAGTACCAAGCTAGGGGCAACTTAGCGTATTGCATCAAGGTGAACGTTGGACTCACCCCTGGCACAAGATAAATACCATGGATTATAAAAGAAAAAAAAAGAGAAGCAACATGAAATTCTAAGTCAGAAATGTTATTCATTCCTCTCATTCCAAACATCATCTTACATCAAGAACAAAAGAAACATCAAAGAACAAATGGAAAAGAAAACATTGATACATGGAACATATAAGAAAAGAGCAGCCACCAAAGACCTCGGAAGAAGGAGTAAACGTCACCACCAGTATCCTGGATCAAGTCACATCCACGTTTCCTCCGGAACCAACACCGGTCTTTTCCCTGTAAAGCGGCCTCTTGAAAAAGTGAATTGACTTTGAAAAACTATGACAAAATTGGAATAGAGCACTACTGCCAAATTCTAAATTTTCTTCCACATTCTTCTTCACTGCCTCCTTTGCCATGATAATAAAGATTGGGGTGCACTCTCCTTTGTTGGATGAGGCACAATTTTTCATGAGGAGATCGTTCCATCGAAACCTTAACCAGTTTCATGATCACCCCAAGCTGCTTCAAATCATAGAGTAGACCCAATAGTCCCCCTGCATATCCAAATGCTCTTAGAGGATTTCCAAGGAAGGAGAATGACTTAGAGCTCTATTTCTCCAATTGCCTCTGTCCAACATAACAGGTATTACAAACCTCTCCGACGACAGTGCGTAGATCAAATGTACCTTCGTACGCTGGGAGAGTGAGATATCTGCCATTAATATGCTAGAAAAAGGAGATATCTAGTAGAAGAATAGTTCATGAAGGTAATGATAAACTTTCAAAAACTTAGGGAAGAACAAGAAGAAAGCCTCAACGAGAGGCAAAGCTATCCAAGAATGCGTAAAGAAGGAAGGAGAAACCATTCTCTCAGAGCAAAGTCACTTCCAGATAGAAATACAGAAGGGAATGCCAACGTCAAATGTGAACATTTCTTATTTATAAAAGGAATGAAGCATTTTGATTGGTTCCTAGGAAGGAGAACCTGTCAATCATAGAATCCACATTTAATGCTCTCCCTTTCCTAGTGGTTACAAGAGCAGCGGATGGTTAGGAAACAACATGAAGTTGACTTCCTCCATTAAAAGATATTTAATTCCCAAGAAGGTCAAAGCAATAGTTTCCAAAGAGCCCAAGTTTCAAAGGACGCTGCTGAAGAAGAGAAGACCTCGTGAATCACCCACAGGGACAACTGAAACTAAACCTTGGATTAAGGACTGGAAATGTCGACAAGGACCCGTCGCAATTTCCAATCATATTCCAACCTCGAAGATATATTACGTTCTATTATGGACCTCGACATCAGTGTGAGACTACGAAACTTGGCACCAAAAGCCAGGACTTAGTCTACTGCGTGCTCGGTGACCCCAATAAAACTTATACCTTGACACTTAGGTTCTATCTAAGCACCAAGTTGGGGGCAACTGTTCTGGACCGTGATCCGGGATCCCGTCCAATAGGGTCAACCCAGCATGTGTACCATCGGACCCCACCATGAAGACCTTAGTCAAAGCTTCGACCTCGGACTACGGCATTGGATAATAGCAATCGCTAGATCAGTGCAAATATCCTTAACTGCAAATTATGATCTTACGAGATTATATGATCCATAACTGCCTCTAACAGTGGATAATCATCATATCTATGTTTCTATATTATAGGGATGCTCTCCAATGACAAAAAGAAGACAATCCTTGACAGGATACCAATCCTAAATACCTGCATTTAATACTGATCTTATTATGATTTCAGTCACGTTCTATATACACCAAGCTAAGTCAACCTCATCAGGTATCTATTATCTAATCACATAAACCCTACTTGTGCACTGCTTGACTTGAGCATTGGAGTCCCTTTGCGGGTACCTATCCCCTTGGTTCAATACACTTGGTAGCAGCTGTGCAAGAAGAAAACCACCATATACGTGCCTTTCTCAGGTACCCTCTGAATCTATTTCATAACAATTACTAATAGTAACCAAGATGTGCATGCTTTTATTGAACCTGTAGATGGCAGTCTTCCTTGCTATCTTACCTTAGTCTATGGTAGCTCAAGAATAAATGTCAACAATGAGCTTTGGAGAGACTTGAGATCTTTATCTACCACTACTCAAGGTCCCTGGGCAGTGATGGGTGATTTTAATTCTTATCTTTCGTATACTGAGAAAAATAGAGGAGCTTTGCCTAATTGGACTTCTATGAAAAAAATTGGCTTCTTGTATATCTGATTATGAGCTTATGGACGTGGGGTTTAAAGGACCGAATTTCACTTAGGAATGGCCTGAGGTAAAGGAGAGGATGAATAGATGTGTTGTTAATTTGAGATGGCGTACAACCTTTCCAGAAGCGTCCTTATTTCATATACTAGTTTTGAAATCTGGCCACAAGCCAATCTTGCTAAAGATATCTAATGGTTCTAGAACCTCACCTTCTAGACCCTTTTGGTTTTTAGCTAGTTGGCTTGCAGATGAAACTTTCCATTTAGTGGTCAAAGAAGCTTGGAGTATGGATAAACCTTGGATGGATGCAGTTATAGACTTTACTGAGTTGGCTAAAGATTGGATGAAGAATTGCTATGGGAATATCTTCAGAAGAAAATAGACTCTGATGGCAAGGCATGAAGGAATCAATCTAAAACTAAATGTGGGGCAAAACACTTTTCTTGAGATACTGCAAATGGATATGTGGAAGGAATATGATTCCCTTCTCCTCCAAGAGAAGATTTTTTTGTTCCAAAGGCCTAGTGTGATTGGTTTCATTTTGGTGATCGAAGCATTAGGTTCTACCATGTTATAACCATAACTCGCAGGAAGCATAATAAAATCGAAGCCCTAAAGAATGAGCAAGGAGAGTGGGTTTATGATACTAGAATGCTAAAAGATATGGTAGTTAAATATTACAATGATTTATACAGAGATGATGGTGTGGTTAGTTTATATCTAGTTCATGAATGTTTTCCCAAGTTGCAAAGTGTAGTTTTAGATGAAATACAAGCTACTTTCTTAACTATGGAAATTAAAGAAGTTGTTTTTACATAGGTCCTTTTAAGGCCCCAGGACCTGATGGCCTTCATCCTATATTTTTTCAGAGTCAATGGAATTATATGGGAACATCGGTGTGCAAAATGGTGAATGATATTTTTAATGATCTTGGTAAACTTAAGTCAATAAGCCAAATCTCTATTGTACTTATTCCAAAGGTTGACCATTAAGAGCAAATAAAGCAATTTCGACCCATTAGCCTATGTAATGTGATTTTTAAAATAATCACTAAGGTTATTACCAATTGTTTGAAGATGCATATGGACTATTTGATTGGACCAAATCAGTGTAGTTTTGTGCTAGGGAGGCTCGACACGAACAATATAGTGATTGCACAAGAGGTCATTCACACCATGAGAAGGAAGAAAGGAAAGATGGGGCATATGACTCTCAAAATTGATTTAGAAAAAAACTTATGATCATATAAAATGACCTTTTTTACATGACACTTTGACTGAGCTAGGATTGAAGAAGAGTTTTGTTGATATTATGATGGAGGGAGTCTTTTCTTGTTCTATACACATCCTTTGGAATGGAGATAAGACCCATCAATTTCAGCCTATGTAGAGGAATAAGGCAATGAGACCCTTTGTCGCCTTACCTTTTTGTTCTATGCATGGAAAGGATAGCTCATGTAATTGACATTGATGTAGAACACAAGAAATGGCATCCTTTAAAGTTAGCTAAAGATAGGCTGCCCATATCCTATCTTTTCTTTACTGATGACCTTGTCCTTTTTGGTGAAGCCTCCTTGGATCAGATTGAGGTTATAAATTTTATTTTTAATGATCTTGGTAAACTTAAGTCTAAGGGTGTTCTGGGATCGATTTAGATCAGTTTTAAGGCAAAAAATCATATGATTCAAACAAGGTAAGTATCATCGATTCGGTTTAGATTGGATGAATTCCAATAACCAAACCAATCCAATCCAAACTGATTTTAATCGGTTTGGATTGAATTAGATGATTTAATTTTTAGCCAGTAACATAATGAAAATGCAATCTAAATAAGAGTAATACGCAACAACAACAATATAATTCAAATTCTAAACTCCAAATCATTCATAAAGTCATACAAATAAATAAAATTAGACAGTAATTTCAAAGTTCAGAATTCAAACAAATAAAATCAAAATGACAATTCAGTAATTGTAATCCTTCTTGGAATTGAGACAGGAGGCCGACAAAAATGAACAAATGAGAGGGGATTAAGGGGAAATGAGGGGAATGGGGGATAAGTTAGGGTTAGTTAGAGATATTTAGGTAATTTTAGGTATATAATTAGTGTAGTAATCAGTTCAATTATGTTTGGACCGGTTCCATAAAATTGAATCAAAAACTGAACCGAACTGATTGTCTCTTCACAAATTCAATCCAAATTAATCTAGTCTATTTCGGTTTTTGTCGATTTTCAATTTTTTTATTGATTTAGATTTGAACACTCCTACTTAAACGTATCAACCAAACCTCTATTGTACTTATTCCAAAGGTTGACCATACTGAGCAATGAAAGCAATTTTGACCCATTAACCTATGTAGTGTGATTTTTAAAATAACCACTAACGTTATTGCTAATCGTTTGAGGAGGCATATGGACTATTTGGTTGGACCAAATCAATGTAGTTTTGTGCTAAGGAGGCATGGCACCGACAATATAGCGGTGATTGCAAAGGAGGTTATTCACACCATGAAGAGGAAGAAAGGAAAGATAGGGCATATGGCTCTCAAAATTGATTTAGAAAAAGCTTATAACCGTATAAAATGACCTTTTTTATGGGATACTTTGACTGATGAAGGAGAGTTTTGTTGATATTATGATAGAGGGAGTCCCTTCTTGTTCTATGCATATCCTTTGGAATGGAGATAAGAACAATCAATTTCAGCCTAGTAGAGGAATAAGGAAAGGAGACCCTTTGTCGCCTTATCTTTTTGTTCTATGCATGGAAAGAATAGCCCATGTAATTGACATTGATGTGGAACACAAGAAATGGCGTCCTTTAAAGTTAGCTAAAGATGGGCTGCCCATATCCTATCTTTTCTTTACTGATGACCTTGTCCTTTTTGGTGAAGACTCCTTGGATCTGATTGAGGTTATAAATTATGTTTGAATCTGTTCTGTGAATCCTCTGATCAAAAAGTGAATAAAGAGAAATCTCACATGTTCTTATCTAGAAATGTGAATCACAATAGAGCTAAGTACCTATTCAGGAATTGGCTTGACATCTGATCTAGGAAAATATTTGGGAGTGCCTCATCTGCATAAGAGGGTTAATAAGGCTACTTACTAGCATATTTTGGAGCGAACTCAGCAGCGACTTAGCTCTTGGACGGGTAGGATCTTGTCTTTTGTAGGTAGACTTACACGTTCAAGAGCAGTTATTTCAGCTTTACCTACTTATACCATGCAAACTTCTCTTATTCCAAAGGGTGTTTGTAATTCATTGAAGAGATTGAACAGAAGCTTCATTTGGGGGGATACTGGTGAGAAAAGGTCTCGTCATTTGCTTGGATGGGAGGAAATGTGTTCTGCAAAAGAAGTTGGTGGTGTTGGCATCCGTAAACTAGGGTGGGGCCTAGTGCACCATCCTAATTCCCCGTGGGTTCGTGTTTTGAGAACTAAATATCAGTGTGGGAACTTTGTTATTCTGTTGGTAAAAAACTTTGGTACTGCTGGTTATCAGGACTGGGTATACACTTTTGGTTACACAGTGTGGTATGTTTGGAAAAAATAGGAATGAGATTCTCTTCCGTGATAATCCTATGGCTATGAGTTCAATGTTTTTCAGGATAGTTCATAGCGTCAAGCAAGTTGTTGACTATGGATCCAACGAACTTCAAAAAAGTTTGTAGGGTGGGAAGCAAATGGTCATGTTAGGATGGGAGTTCCCTACTCATGGGTGGCTTAAGTGTAATATTGATGGGTCCTCTAGATGTGGTGGCCTCCAGGCAGCCTGTGGTGGCGCCATCAGGGATGAAGCAGGGACGTGGGTTCTCAGTTTTGGTCGAAATATAGGCCCCCAGAATAGCCTAACAGCTGAATTATGGGGTCTATATACGAGATTGCAACTTGCATGGGATCATCATATGCCCAAGGTTCTTTTTGAAAGTGACTCAACATGTGCAGTTGATTTTGTGAATAAGGGGTGTCCTAACACCCACCACTGTGTTGCATTGGTGCAGAGGATTCGGGACCTCATGAGCCGTGGTTGGACTGTCCAGGTGAAGCATGTCTTTAGAGAATGCAATCGGGTAGCAGATTGGCTAGCGATTTACACCCATGACCTTCTTCTTGAGTTACATTTGTTTGATCAACCTCCTGTAGGCTGTGGCAGCCTTTTATCTTATGATATTTCTGGGTTTCCTTCCCTCATTTTGTGGTTTCGTAGGGTGTCCCCCTCTTTTGTTCACCAAAAAAAAAAAAAAAACCTCTCATATTTTAAAGTTTTTCAGATATAATGAGTGTTTATGTACAGATTTTATTCTACATGTTTTAGAAAAAAGTAATGATATTTATACAGATTTTATCTTCATAAATCTCTCTTACTCACATAAGATAATACATTGGTTTCACTATAATTTTTCTTTAGGAAAAAGTATGTAATTCTCTTAAACTTTAATTTTTTTATAAATTATCACTACAAGTTTTAAAAAAAATTTAATTAGTCTCTAAATTTTAATTAATATCCTAAAAGATCTTTTTGTTTAATTTGAATCTGTTAATTCATTAATGATTTATATTATATAACAACATCTTGTTTATTTTATAAGGAAGAAAATATATTTAAAATTAAATTTTAATAAATAAATTAATAAATAGTTCTTAATTAATGTTAATACAAATAAAATGATATCATCAAGATTATCGTTAGTGAATTAACGAATCCAAATTAAATATAAAGATTTATTGAGACATTAATTAAAATTTAGAGACTAATTAAAAAAAATTTAAAATTTATAATAATAATTTATAAAATAATCAAAATTTAAAAAGTCTCTGTATTCTTTTTCCTTTTTCTTTTGAATAATTGATATCTCACCTGAAATTCTGTGAAAAGTTTGTATTTGTAACTATACAAGTATATTTTCTCTCATGATTTTATACAAGTAAATGAACCTAAATTAAATTTGAAAATTAGAAACAGAACCTACAAGTTAGAGCTTCAATCTCCTCTTCCGAGTAAAAATAAATAAAAGGAAAAAAAATGCAATTACACCTCTTTAACTTTAGGTGAGTTGCAATTACACCCCCTAAACAAGAACCCGAGACTCAAGCTCACATTCCACTGCTTGTAATGTTGTTAGAAATTTTTTTTTGTCATTGTTTATGTGAGGTATTATTAAATATTGAATTTTCTTCTACTTTGTTAATTATTACTGAGGCTTTTGTATGCTTATAAATTAGTCCTGCATGTTACAGAGTAACCTATGCTTAGCAATGAGTAGGAAATTACATAGTATAGCTTCAGATCATTAACAAGGTCAATGCTAAGGCACTGATAGAAGGGTTGGAATACTAGAGTTAGGGAAAATTTCCTAGAAATTAATTTATCTAACACCTGAATATATGCCTGGGGTGTACATGAATGTCCTCAGGTGAGCATAAAAAATAATAGAAGATCTAGAAAGGAAGAGTAGAGATATTTAAAAAAAAATTAGGAAACTCAAAAATTTAATTAGATTTTTAAAATATAAATTTAAAGGATAAATTACCTAAATAAGAAATTAAACTACCGAAAGTAACTGGTAGTTACACTAGTAGTTAGAGTAATGAAAAATAATAATTACCTAATAATTTGCATGTAAAAAACAATATAAGGAAACAACACCTGTCCCACTAAGCTAAAATTTGATTGAATTAAAATTTAAGTCATAATTACATTACCAATATAAACCTCAAAGCTACTTATGTGTCCTAAAACTAGCCTAACCTTGATAAGAAATTTAACTAGGCCTAAGACAAACCATGGTTGGCCAACCCACTAAGTCTCCCTCACCCCCTCATTTTTGTGACATAACAAGATAAAAAAAGCAAGGAAGAGGTAGTTAGAGAGAGATGAAAACTGACAGAGAGATAGACGGACATAGAGTGAGAGAAAGAAAGAAAGAGAGCGTGAGAGAAGGAGAAAGGCCGAGAGCGGGAGAGATCTTTTATGGCTTGCATATGAGGGAAGATGTAACATCTTTTTTTAGCATGTTAGACTTGTATATGTTCATAAAGGTATCATAATACTTACTTGACATGTCTGCTTAATTTTGTGATAAACTGAGTTAGTTAAGACACTTTGCTGTGACACAGAAGGCAAAAAGTAATTTAAAATGACTTAGATAGTAACATAAATTACTTATATGAGAGAAATAAATATGGATAATTTATTTATAGGTCACAAATGTATGAAATGAGATGTAGTTAAAGTTTCAAGATAGACTGAATTAGTTTAGTATTTTTAAGTACACTAGTTGTGTTTTAATACCAGATTGACTTGATGCAAAAATGAAAAATTATGGAAATGATGAGAATAAGATTGAGATGAATCCTAGGATTTTCCATAATACTTATGGAAGTTAGAAAAGTTGATTTGGTAAAATCTAAATGTTCTTAACAAATATAAAGTTTCAGCAAAAATATCCTAAGTCATATGTTCCTATCCCTTTATCTTGACTTTCTCTTTTGTTTCCTCTCACTCTCTCATGCCAAGTCTCAGCATAAAATAGAGAAAGAAAATGAAGGGAAAAGGAGAGAGGAACGAAGGGAAGAGGAGGAAAAAAGGAAAGAAATCAAAGGGGAACAATAAGATCACATCAAAGCTTGAGGATCATCTTGTCTACAAGAGGTAAGGGTGTTTGTCTCTTTAATCTCATCTTTTCTTCTCCAACATGCTAGTTGATGCTTGTTTGTGAGTTTAGAGAAAAATAGGTTAAGAAGACAAAAATGGTTCCTTTGGTTGGATTTTGTTTCCTATGCGTGAATTGGATTTATTCTTGGCTTAACCTATACTAGAGTGATGGTTTAAAGCTTAGAGTGATGCATGAAACTCCTTGAGTGGATAGTTGAGAAATGGGTATTCGTGAATGGGTTTTTGATCATAAATCCATACTTGCATGAGTTAAGATGTATGTATGAGATTTATGACATGATTAGTGATCATGAGTGATGTTGGAGAACATCTAGGAACTGATTTTAAGGGTTAGAACTCGATTAGAAACCAAGTTATGCAGGAAAAACTGAGTTATGCAGAAAAAAAACCAAGTTCTGCAGAAAACTAATCCTGACAGCTTGTGATGTTGGTAGCATAACTTGAGATGTATTAATCGAAATGACCTGCTACTTGTTTCGTTTGAAAGCTAAGATATAAGGCTTCATGTAGTGAAATTTCAGATTTTTAAGCCAACCTAAGTAGCACCAATTTCAGTTTGAATTTGAGTCAGATTTTGCAGAAACAAGCTGACTGACACCTATTAAACCAGATTGCATAACTTCTTGCTTCGAGGTGTAAAATATATGATATCAGTGGCATTTTGAAGTTAACATATAAGGCTATAAGAGGTAAAAAATTTCAAGAATTTTGCACTCTTTATGCATTCCCAATTTCAATTTAAAGTAAGGTCAGATTTTGGTAAAATAACTAGTTGCCCTGTTTTAGCTTCTGCATTTTGTTACATAACTTTAGCTACACTGAGTCAAATGAAGTGAGATTTATTTCATTTGAAATATATGAGATAAGGTTATTTTCCTATAAAATTCTAGAATTTTTGAAGTTATGACATTTGGTGCAATCATGAAAATCAGCCTTTCTAGGCGACCAAACCAGAAAATGTCAAGATATGTATATTGTTGAAATGAAGTTTTTTACTCGTTAGGATCCCTTATATATGCATTATAAAGTGTGTTAAGACACTAATAGGGGTATTTCATAGAGGAAATGACCATCTTGTGTATATGGTAAAGTAGAAGACCTTGAGCATCCAATAGTTACGGATTGTCATAGGTAAATATCTAGTCCCTTAGGCAACATAGTATTGCATTTGATATCACATATGAAGTGATGAGATAAGGTACTAGATGCAAGTAAGCTGAGTTCAGTTAGCAATAGTCACTTGTCATATATAGTGCATGAGTTGCACCTAAGAGTGAAAATGGAGCTAGAGATGCTTGTTAGTTAAGAATTGCCTAAAGTAGGTATCTAGGACCTTGAACACACTAGTGTGGCATAGGTTATCACTTGTGGTGTGATAATAAGGCAAGGTAGATACAAGTATCATAAGTATGTTTTACTTATCATAGTGATGCATGAATTACTCTCTTGTAATTAAAGTTGAGTTGATTATGCAAGTTTTAAAGAAATGCTCTATGATCTCATTAAGTTGGGTTGAAATAGAGTATTAATAAAGAGATAGTTCCTTTATTTATTAAAATTGAACCATAGCACAATTATCCTAACTAAGGGTGTGAGATAAGCCCCTTGACCTTGCAAAAGAGTGAGAAAAACACTTTGCTAAGGATGAAGTTGTGAGTAAAACACTTTACCAAGTGTGGTAGATGAGTGAGATAAGCACTCTAGCTATCTAGGACAAAGTAGTGAGTTAAGTTTTTTGTCAAGGAACTTGAGGAGTGAGAAAAGCACTCATGTAAAGGGTAGTAAAGTGAGAAAGCTTATTACCAAGGGTAATAAGATGAGTTAAGTCATATGCCAGGAAAATGAGTGAGATAAACATTTTGTCAAGTAATAATGATATTTTACAATTGTATGGGTAGTTGTTGTATCATAGTAGAGAGGAACTTATGTACATAGATTATGTATTTGCTTAGTGAACTGTTACATAAGTAGAATATGTGAATGTTCTAGAGATAGTGAGTAAAGACTCAATTTCTCATGGAAATTATAATCTATTGTTAATAAGTTTGTTTATAGTGAATGTTTAGTTATGTTTGGCTTTGTTTATTCATTGTGAATGAATAAATGCTAGTTTTAGAATGTTTTTATTGAGAATTTGTGAATAGTCACCCTGTTGTATTGCCATGTAAATACAAGTAAAAGCCTTTCAAAGGGAAAGAAGAAGAAGCATGAAGACTAGTATAGTTTATATGCTTTAATAGACAAAGCTTATATATTTATTTATATTTGCTTTGAGTTTGTATAAAGTTGTATGTATAACACTTTGCCTTTGAGGCTAATGATGTATATATGTTGTTAGGATCAAATGTTTACCACTAGGCCAAAAGTTATAGCTATTAGTCAGAGCCCAACTTTATTTTCTTATAGTGGCAGCGCATAGCCTTGCGTCTATAACGTGTTGCGGATGGGTATGAGGGGCTTCGCAGCGCACACATGACGCATCGGCAGGCTGTGTTTTCAAGCTCCCTTGATGTACATCTATATGCCCATGCAAGTCCTAAGGTGATTGTTGAACTCTCATAAATCCAACAATCTCTCCTCCATCAACACTCGGGGAACTCAAATCTATGACCTCGCTCTGATACGACTTGTTAGGATCAAGCGCTTACCACTAGGCTAAAAGTTATAGCTATTAGTCAGAGAGCAATTTTATTTCCTTATAGTGACAGTGCATAGCCCCGTGTCTATAAAGTGCTGCAGGCGAGCATGAGGGGCTTCGCAGTGCATACATGGTGCACCGACAGGCTGGGTTGTCAAACTCCCTTGATGTACGTCCATACGTATATGCGAGTCCTAACGTGATTGCTAGACTCCCATAAATCTAACATTTGTGTGACTTTTTTTTTATGGCTCTCCATAATGATTTGTATAAATGTTATATGTTAGTTTGATGTTTTTAGATTAGAAATGACATGGCTAATACTGATTACTTGTGTATATCTCAGATATACTATGGTTACTGTATTAGGGTGTTACAGAAAAAGGCACCAACTGCTCTTGAGCTAGTTAGAGAAGTTGTAAAGGAGGAGGTGAGCAATCTATGAAGCACAACATTAATACCATCCAACCTCAATTGCTTGCTCAACTCATGAGAACTATGAGAAGAGGTAAGGGAAAACCCTTGACTTCTACTCTTCTCTTTGTTCACTCTTGATTTCTATACATGGCTATATAAAAAAAAGGGTGGAGGAATGGTTCAAAAATAGAACTATATTCATGGTTTTGGTTGGCAATAGGTCTCGCGTTCTTGACCTAGGAAATGTAAGCTTGAGTCTAGAGTATGATTAAGGGTAGATGGACCTACAAGCTAAGTATGGAGTGAATTAAAATAAGAATAATTTGATTATCTTGAGTTGATTATAAGAATGAAGCCATAGTCCAAGTTGCCTTGTTTTATTAAGGTCATAGTCTTGATCTTAATTTAGCAAGGAAATAATCTCTCTAATAAGATATAAGTGAGACTAATGGTGCAATTTTAATAAAACAACATATGAACATATTATGGGATCTCAATTATAGTCATAAAATGCATAATATAATTGCTTAATGAATGAAAGTTAAGAATTACAGTTAAGTAAATTTAGTTGATCAAGATTGGATTAAATTTGAATTGGAAGCGGGGGTACATGTCGATCTAAAAGGAAAATCTTGGGTAACTCTCGTATTAAATATTTTATCTATGTTAATTGCTTGATTTGGCTCTATCTCTTCACAAATTGAGAAATGGATATTGAAAGTTTAGGTTTGAATGTAGAGTGACCTTTGTCTCTTGATTTATGGTCGTTTGGCCACCTATGATTTTGGTTTGGTGATCAAATTTGGACTTACACTACTTTAGTTTTGCTCCTTATATGTGCATTTAGCCATCTAGTGGAAATTGATGTCTAATTATAAATTTTAGTATATTATTAGTTGAGTTGATATTTTAATGGTGTATGAAGCCATTCGTCCAATGATGATTTAAATTGATTCTTGTACCCTTGGTTAATATAATTGCTTGAATTAGTATTATTAAAGTTATGTTGAGATTATAGATTATGATTTCTGCATCTTGATCCTAAATTGAACTTATAGTGATTCCACGACCAATGAAAGGATGTTTGGACTATTTTAATGATTATAAAAGTTGTTATAGAAAGGAATTGCATGAGTTTGAGTGTAGAAACTGTAAGCTCCAAAATCTTAAAATTCTTGCCTTTGTTCTTAATCCTTTTTTGTTTTATGAGGTTTTGATGATAACAAACTAATGTGTTCTAAATGTTTACATCAGAAAGCTCTTGCAATTTTTGCTTTACACTCTTAATAGATTCTATCTTTTGATTGAGCTTTAATAATTTTGAATTGTGTCAGTTGTTCTAATAGTTTGTTGAAGTGTGTTAACGTCTTAAAACTTTTATCTTAAAGATATCACTTGACTTCAATCAAACTCAAAGCACCTACAATGCTTAGAAAGCTAATGCTCAAAAGGCTATCTTTCATAAAACTATTTGTTGAGAAAGCTTTCCATCAAAAAGTAATTTGTTCAAAAAGCTATGATCGTGGGACTTTAACTTGGAAGATCAAAGTCTCTTAGGAATGTCTTTCAGAAAGTCAACTAACTTGGAATATTCTCCTAAGAAAGTACAAAAGCAGTTGCACCAACTATGAGAAAGTTGTAAAAGTTGCCATAAGAAGATAAAATAACGGGTACATCTTCTCAAGAAATAGTACTGTTGCATTTAATGAAGCTCAACGTCTATAATCTCTTTAAGGCCTATAAATTGATGTTGTTAAAGCTCAGTAATGGAAGAGAACTCGTGGTTGTTGAAATGCATTCAAATCTCTCAAGTTTTAACTCTCTATGAAAAGCTTTTTGATTATATCATTTACTATTATATTGCTTTCTAATAGTAATACTCTATCTCTACTTGTACATTCTTTCTATATCTTGTAAGTAGAGTTCATTGCTCTGATTCTAAGTATTGTAATCCACTCTTTAAGTGTGTGTGAGCGAGCAAACATAAACCCATTCTTTTAACTCTTGTACCTTGACCCGGTAGTGGTCTATGAGGTTTCTAAATGAGCCTAAAGAAGCTAGGTGTGAAAATAATACTTGTAATATAGCTTGAAAAGGATATGGTGGAATAAAGACTACTTGAATCTATAAAAATCTTGGTTGTGTGCTGGGGACTGGAAGTAGGCAAGTGGTTTGGTCGAACCAGTATAAAATCCTGTGTGTAAAGCTTTTTCTATCCCTATTTTTTACTATTTAGACTTTACTTTATAAACTCCGATACTTAAGTTCTTCTAAGTAAAAAGACCTATTTGTGAAAATTGTTTTCTAACTTTAAACATTAGTAAAGGTTTTTCAAACTTTGAGAAAGCTATTTTCTAAGCATGCAACTAGTTTTCTAAACTCAATCATTATCACATTTCTAATAATTGTTTTTTAGTAACTTGGTTTTTGAACTAAGCTTTTTGAAGTCTTTTGATAACACTCTGATCATTTTATCCAAGTTTATACACTTGAGAAGCCTTGTTTATATTTCATATAAGGGTTCAAAATTTTAAAAGAAGCACAATTCAACCTTCTTCTTGTGCAAAAGCCATCTTCAATTGGTATTAGAGCTTAGCCTCTGGGTTGAGCACCTAACAAGCAAAGAGGAAAGATACTTATTGGTAGAATGACAAATTAGAATGTTGCTCCCTTCGTGCTTAAAGTTTCCTCAATCAACAAACCTCCAACCTTCAATGGAGAATATTATCACTACTGGAAGGATATGATGAGGTTGTTTATAGAATCTACACATGTTGATATGTAAGATATCATTGAGATTAGTCCTTATATTCCAAAGATCACATTTGATGATGGAAAAAATAAAGATATGGATTGATGCTGAGAGAACAAAATATCAGCTAAATTCTTTCTCACTTGTGCTCTAAGTAGAAGTGAATATGATAAAGTTCATCATATTGCCATTGCAAAAGGAATCTGGGACACACTGTCCATTGCTCATGAGGGAATTAATTAAGTGAAAGAATCAAAGATCAGTATGCTAGTTCATCAGTATGAACTTTATGCATGATCATGAAACCATTGATGAAAAGTTTGGAAGATTCCAAACTATTGCTAATGGTCTGAAATTCTTGGGAAGAACTTAAAATAACCAAGATCAAGTATGAAAGATTTTGAGAAGTCTACCAAAGATTTTGGGACCTAAATTGACCACCATTCAGGAAGTGAAAGACTTAAGCTCTTTGAGGTTAGATAAGTTACTTGGCTTTCTAAAGACTCATAAACTAGAGTTAGTTGAAACTGAAAATAAGAAGCCTTAGAAACTAAGAATGTTGAGCTAAGGGATGAAAATAACTAGTTAAATTTGATTTCTGAGGAAAACTCAAATGAGATTTCTCATGAATCCCTTTGTGAACATTCTGATGAAGTTGAGAAACTTCAACAGAAAGTTAATCAACTTACAATTGACTTGACCAAATTTGTAAATGGCATAAAAAATCTTAAGATGTTGGGAAAACAAAAATGTGCTTTTGACAAAGCTAAACTTGGCTATCAAAAATTTGCCAAACAGAAGTACCTCAAAAACTTCTTTGTTAAAGCATCTTCTAAGCATAAGAAAGCTTGCTCATACTGTTATAAATCTGGTCATTTATACTTTGCATGTTTTAGAAGAAAAAAAGATCAGAAAGCTTCTGATTAGTGTTAGAAAACTAACAACAAAGTACCCAAACTTATGTGGGTACCTAAATAAGTAGAAATATCACATGTAGGTATGCTTGAGAAACAAGAAACACAAGGAGAAACTGTATTTAGATAGTAGCTGCTTAAGACACATGACAGGAGATCGATCTATGTTCTTGTCCCTAAAGCCTAAAAATGGAGGCACTGTCACCTTTGGAGATGATTTCAAAGGAAAGATCATTGGAATTGGTAAGATAGGTAACAATTTCTCTCCTGCTATTAATAATGCTCTGCTGGTTGATGGATTAAAGCATAATCTACTTAGCATAAGTCAATTATGTGATAGTGGATATAATGTTTCCTTCAACAAAGCTCTATGTACTGTGAAGGATTCTTAATCTAACACTACCCTCTTCACTGCCAAGAGATATGACAATCTATATAAGGTTGATCTAGATGAGTTGAATGATCAAAATGTAACATGCTCAGTGTCCATGAATGATGAAAAATGGATTTAGCATAAAAAGCTTGGACATATAAATATGAAATTGCTTTCAAAACTTGTGAAAAATGATATTGTAAGGGGACTCCTTAAGATCAAGTTTGAGAAAGACTTGTTTTGTGAAGCATGTCAAAAGGGCAAACAAACAAAAGCATCTTTTCAAGTAAATAATGTGGCTATTACCACAAGACCCCTTGAGTTGTTACATATTGATTTATTTGATCTAACCAGAAACATAAGTCTTGGTGGTAAGAAATATGGTTTTGTCATTGTAGATTACTTCTCTAGAATCACATGGGTATCTACCTTGCTCACAAGAATGATTCTTTTGAGACCTTTAAAGTTTTCTATAAGAAAGTTCAAAATGAAAAATGTTTCTGTATCTCTTCTATTAGAAGTAATCATGGAATTGAATTTAAAAATAATTTTTCAAATCTTTTTGTGAAGAAAATGGCATCTTTCATAATTTCTCCTCTCCAAGAACACCTCAACAGAATGGTGTTGTGCAAAGGAAAACTAGATCTTTTCAAGAGATGACAAGAACATTGCTTTGTGAAAGTTCTTTACCAAAATATTTTTGGGCTAAATCCATAAAGACCTCTTGCTACATTCATAATAGAATTCTGATAAGACCAATATTAAATAAAACTTCATATGAATTGTAGAAAGATAGGAAACCCAACATTTCATACTTTCACATTTTTGGTTGTGAATGCTTTATCTTGAATACAAAAGATTAACTGGGTATGTTTGACTCTACAGTTGACAAAGACATCTTTCTTGGTTACTCTATAACTTCGAAAGCTTTTAAAGTTTACAATATTAGAACTTCTGCAGTTGAAGAATCAATGCATGTGACTTTCAATGAAACTAATCCTAGCATTAAGCTAAGAAGGATTGTAGATCCTATAGAAGGATTGTAGATCTTGTAGAAGATCTTGAAGGATTAAATTTGAATGAGAATGTAAACAAGAAAACATCAGAAAACTCATTAGAAAGTAAATTTGATGACCATCATAAAGCTCTTGATAAGGATGAGAAACTTGATGATGGATCAAAGAATCCACAACTGCCTAAGGAATTAAGACATGCTACTTATCATCCAAAAGATCTTATCATTGGTGAATCATCACAAGGAGTGAGAACAATGTCATCATTTAGAGAACTCAACAATATGCCTCTAATATCTGAAATTAAACCTAAAAGCATTGAAGAAGCCCTTGAAGATGAAACTTGGATCATGGCAATGCAATATGAGCTTAATCAGTTCATAAGAAATCAGGTATGGACCATTGTACTAGAACCTGAAGATTATACTATCATTGGAATTAAAAGGGTATTCAGAAACAAACTTGATGAAGGTAGTCATGTGGTAAGAAACAAAGCAAGGTTAGTTGCTCAAGGCTACAATCAACAAGGTATTGACCATGATAAAACCTTTGCTCTTGTAGCTAGACTTGAAGCAATTAGAATTCTACTTGCATATGCTACTTATAAAGGTTTTAAGCTTTTTCAAATGGATATTAAAAGTACATTTTTAAATGGATTCATTGATGAAGAAGTTTATATCAAATAGCCTTCTAGTTTTGAAGATGATAAAAATCCAAATCTCGTTTTTAAACTCTCAAAAGCTTTATATAGTTTGAAACAAGCTCCAAGAGCTTAGTATGTGAGACTAAGTTCTTTTCTAATTGAAAATGATAAAAGGCAAGGTTGACACAACTCTCTTCACCAATAATTCTGAAAAAGATTTTCTCATAGTCCAAATATATGTTGATGATATCATTTTTTGGATCTACTAATAAAAATCTTTGTAAGAAATTTTTTAAGTTTATGCAAGGTGAATTCGAAATGAGCACGATGGAAGAACTCAAATACTTTCTTGGATTACAAGTCAAGCAAGAAAAAGATGGAATTCTGATCCATCAACAAAAATACACTAAGAACTTGCTCAAAAAGCTTATAATGGAAGGTTCTAAGCCCATGACTACACCAATGCATCCATTTGTTGCTCTAAAAAAAGATGAGAAAGGTAAACCTGTAGATTAGAAAGCTTACAGATGTATGATTGACTCTCTTTTATACCTTACTGTTAGCAGGCTTGATATCATGTTTAGTGTGTGGTTATGTGCTAGATTTCAAGCTAATTCTAAATAATCACATCTTAAGGTTGTTAAGAGAATTTTCATATATTTAATTGGAACTACTAACTATGGTTTATGGTATGAGTAAACTCCAAACCTTAAGCTAGTAGGTTTCTGTGATACTAACTATGCTAGAGACAGAGTTGAAAGGAAAAACACTAGTGGAGGATGTTACTTCATTGGCAAATCACTTGTCTCATGGTCAAGTAAAAAGCAAAATTCAATAGCTCTCTCAATAACAAAAGTTGAATACATTTCTACATCAATTTGCTACTTTCAACTTTTATGAGTTAAATATCAATTGAAAGACTATTCTCTAAGGTACAATTATATACATGTTTTCTATGATAATACAAGTGCAATTAACTTAGCTAAGAACCTTATTCAACATTCAAGAGCAAAACGCAATGAAATCAGACATCATTTTATAAGAGATTAGGTTTGGAAAGTTTTTGAATTAAAATTTGTTGACACTGATTATTAATAGGCTGATATTTTAACAAAGCCTTTTCACAAGGATCATTTATGTTTTATTAGAGACAACATAAATGTGTCGATATCAAGGCTTTGAAATTGAATTATGTATGGTTTGTACTTAATTAAAGTTTTTTTGAGACATGTTATATTAAGGAGAAATGATTTATCCTTGTACCAAATTCTTCTACTAATCTTCTTAATTATTAAATGAAAAAAATATTAAATATTTTTTATGTTTTCAAGACATTAGATACATGCATTTTTTTATTTAATACTTTTTTCATTTAGTATTAAGATAATTATTAAGATGATTAAGTAAGAGGATATAACATTACTCTGTATTAAGTTCTAAGCATCATAAAGCTTTTCATTAGTCATGAGAAACCTATTCTCTACAACATCAGAAATCTTCATCTCTTTTCTTCAGAAAACTCATTTATCTTAAAAGAAATCAGTTGCTTTTATCTATTTTTATTTCTCTCTATAATTTTCAAAAAGTAACCATTAGACCCCCATCAATGCCAAATGGTCACTTTTCTCTTTCCTGCGTAACGACTAGTTTCTCCTTAATTCTCTCTCTCTCCCTCTCTCTCTCTCTCTCTTCTCTATGAATTGACAGTTTTCCATCTTTCAACCGCTTCACACAACTCTCTCTTCATCTCTTAACCTCTCTAAATTCCTCTCAAACTTCCTCTCTGCTCCTTCATAACCATCAGCCGAAACCAAACCTGTTATCATGGCCAAGACAGAATCTACCAAGAAATCTCTCTAAGCCTACCCGAAGCTCTTCAAGGCAAGCCTCCCTTGAAAGCAAATATAAGAAGGACTTGAGTCCATCCAAGAAATGAAAAGGAACAGATACTCCAACCCCTAAGTTGAAGCCTTCAAAAAGAGAAAAAAAGCTATCTCTTTGAGTTCCGACGAGGAAGAACGTCCTCTGTTCACCAACAAAGATGAAAAGGAAATATATGAAACCAAGTATATTGGAAAATTTGTCGTTGCCGGATCTCACTGGACGAGACAGAGACTTAATCTAATTTCAGAAATGGGGCAAGTTCTTCAATATAAATGAAGTGGTGTACCCCAGGATTGTTAGAGATTTCTACGCTGCTATCAAACCAGAGAGAAAGAACTTGAGATGAATCTCATATCATGATTTTCTAAAAAAGACTACTACAAGGAGTTGGTTATATAACACGGTTAGTTACATGACAGCTAAGAAACTAACTAACTAACAGCTAATTAAATATTAACTGTAAAATAAGCAATTAACAAAATACATTTAATTGAGAGTTCTAATACCCCCTCAAGTTGGAAGATATATATCATATATTCCCAACTTGGAGATGAGATTTACAAATAATGACTTAGGGAGTCCCTTTGTCAACGGGTCGGCTAGTTGATGCTTGGAAGGCACATGGAAAAGATTGATGAATTTGTTGCTGACATATTCTCTGATGAAGTGAACATCAATGTCGATGTGTTTTGATCGTTCATTCAAAGTAGGATTGCTTGCTAATTGAATAGCAGATTTGCTGTAAAAAAAAACTTTGCATGAGGGAGCTTGGACCTGAAAAGCTCTCAATAACTGCCTTAACCATAATAGTTCAGAAGTGAGGAGAGCTAGTGCTCGATATTCTCGCTTGAGAAGATCTTGACACTTTTTCTCGTAGGCTGTTTTTTAGACTTCCATGCTATCAAGGAATCACCAATGAACACACAAAATCCGGTGGTAGACTTTCTCGGTTGATGTACAACTTCCCCAAATCGCATCTCATATGCCGATATGGCCGATCGATTTTGCGAGAAACGAAAGACCTTGTCCAGGAGATGTTTTTATATACTGCAATATATGATGCACTGCATGTAAATGATGAAGTCGGGGCTGAGTCATGAATTGACTAAGCTTATTCACAGCAAAAACTATGTCTGGCCAAGAGATAGTGAGATACATTAATCTCCCTATTAATCTTCTGTACAAGGAAGGATTTGCAACTAATTCTTCTTCAGTGTCACTTAGGTGTATATTTGGATCCATTGGTGTGGGAAGTGGCTTGGAATTCAGAAAACCAGTATCACTGAGTAATTGAGTGGCATACTTCCTTTGACATAGGTAGATGCCTTTTGGAGATGTAGCAATCTCCAAGCCTAAGAAATACTTCAGATTTCCCAACAATTTTAGCTTGAATAAGCGTTGAAGTAGCTGTTGTGTTGCTGCAAGAGACTTATCACTTGGACTAGCAAGTATTATGTCATCTACATATAACAAAAGAATGACCAGATTTTGCCCTGAACCTTTTGTAAAAAGAGAAGGATCTGCAGAAGCTTTGAACGAAACCATTTTGCAGAATGGTTGATGAGAACTTATGGAACCATTGTCTAGATGCTTGCTTCAAACCATATAAGGATTTATTGAGCTTGCATACCATGTTCTTTCCCTTGCTAGGATAACCAAGGGGCAATTGCATATACACTTCCTCAAATAGATCACCATTGAGGAAGGCATTGTTAATGTCTAGTTGAACTAACTTCCATTTGTTTTGTGCGAGCCAAGGCTAATAAAACCCGAACAGTGGTGAGAGTTGCCACTTGGAGAAAAAGTGTCCACAAAGTTTAGACCAAGTTGTTGAGTGTACCCCTTAGCCACAAGTCTAGCTTTATATCTATCCAAACTTCCATCAGCTTTGTACTTGACTTTGAAAATCCACCTACATCCAATGCTTTTCTTTCCTGCAGGCAGTGGTTGTATAGACCAGGTATTGTTGGCTTCAAGTGCATTGATTTCTTCTTGCATAGCTTTACACCACTCAACCGATTTGCGAGGCTTGGTGATAGAACCGAGGTTCATAAATTGATGAAACCCGCAGGATATAGTTATGGTATCTTTAGCTCGGTATAGAGACAGCTTTGGTGTATGCAAGGTGGGAATTAATTGGATAAGAAGTGTTGCATACAAAATCATCTAAGTATGCAGGACTTTTATGAGTCCTAGAGGACCTTCTAAGGTTTGGTACTGCTGGTGGTAAGTTGACAGATTTTGTTTGAGACTGAATAACATGATCTGGTGTTATGTCTGAAATAGGATCTGTTTCTGTTTCAGGCTCTGTGTGCAGGTCAGTATTTGGTTCTGTTTCTGGGTGTTGGACAGATGTTGAATCATCATGAATAGGTGATTGCAAGGGTTTTGGCAGCACTAAATCAGGAAATTGATTATCAAGTGACTATGTAGGTGAGAAATGTTGAAAAAGGAATGTGTCCTCATGGAAGATAACATCTCTAGAAATGATAAACTTTCTGGAAGTTAAATCATACAACTTGTAACCTTTGTAGCCATTAGGGTAACCAAGGAGGATACATGGGGATGCCCTAGGGGAAAATTTATTTCTGAGTTGAGGAATGGTGGCTGCATATGCTAAACACCCGAAAACCCGTAAACTTTCGTAAACTGGAAGTTTCTGATGCAGAATCTCATAAGGGGATTTGTCTTACAAAATAGGAGAAGGAGTCCTATTGATGAGATGTGCTGCTGTGCACACACTGTCACCCCAGAATTTTATTGGCAACTTAGCTTGAAACATGAGCGCTCTAGCTATGTTTAACAAATGCTGATGTTTCCTTTCTACCACAGAATTTTGTTGTGGTCTATATGGACATGAAAACTGATGTTAAACACCATTATCCTGTAAAAAGTCAGTCAAGGCCAACTCTTTGGCATTGTCAGATCTCAAGCATTTGATAGTTTTGTCAAATTGGTTTTGAACAAAAATGAAAAACTCGCTTAATCAGTAGGGGGGCCTCTGATTTTTTATTTAACATGTAGATCCATGTGAACCTACTACAATCATCTATAATAGTGAGAAAGTAAAACTTGCCATCATAGGTAGATTTATCATAAGGACCCCAAATGTCACAATGAATCAAATCAAAAAGATGTTGTGATAGATTATTCAAAGAAGGAAAAGGCAATCTTTTGAATTTAGCTAAAGGACAAATTTGGCATTCATTTGAATTGAAATTGGAAGGTATAGTGAGTGAAACTTTATCACTGAGAATTTTCAAAACATGGTCAAACAAATGACCCAACCTAGCATGCCAAAGCTTGGCATGTTGCTTTTGCTTAGACTTTGCTGAAAAAACAGAATGACAAACAGAATTACACACAGGATTGGAATGCATGGTGTAGAGACCATTGCTTAGGTTACCCTTGCCAATCTCCTTCGATTGTTGAAGATGTTTTGCTCACCTTTATGGAAAAGGTGATTGGTGCTGATTGTTGGTTCCCTGGATGAAAAAAGTATTAGCAAGAAAAGTTAGTAACATTTTAGTATTCTGTAATAGTTGACTTACAGAAACTAAATTGACACTAAATGAAGGTATATACAAGACATTATACAACTTAAGTGTTGGTGACAAATCAACTGAGCCAATTGCACTAACAGCAACCTGTGTTTTGTTTGGTAATGTGACATGTTTATCATGCAAGTATGTGAAAGAATTGAACATGGACAGATCACAACAAATGTGTGAAGAAGCACCAGAATCAAATATCCAAGTGTTGTGATTTGATGACTCAAAAGTGGACAAAACCATACCTAGGCAAGAATTACCTGGTGGACCTGGTGGATCAAAATCAGGTGTAGCAGCCTTGGCCATTTGAGCTTGAATGAACTGCATAATCATTTGATATTGTTGAGTGGTCATTGAAGAACCAGTTGCATCATGTGCACCAGCATTTTCTGGATCTGCAACATGATTTACAACAGCAGCAGGCTTGTTTCCTGGACCTTTCTTGTTATACGATGGTGGATAACCATGAATCTTGAAACATTTCTCCTTGATGTGACCTAAAACTCCACAGTGCGAGCAAATAGGTCGTTCCTTCTTAGTGAATTTTCCTTTAGGAGCTTGAATCGTACAGGCCATTGGAGAGTCAGGAGGAATAACAGAATTACCTACTTGCCTGTGCTTCTCATCTTGAGAAACAAGAGCAAAAACTTGATCAATGGACGGTAGTGGATCCATTAACAGGATTTGGCCTCTCACATTCATGAAACTCTCATTAAGCCCCATCAAGAATGTATAGACACATTCACTTTGAAGGTGATCCAATAAAGGTTGAACTCCACCACAATTGCAATGGTGAACTGGACGATATTCACCAAGTTGCTCCCACATAGCCTTGAGCTTGGTGTAATATGAACCAATGGAAGATGAACCTTGTGTGCAATTGATCATTTCTTTCTTCAAGTGAAACACACGTGGTCCATTCTTTTGCTGAAATCGCACATGAAGGTCTTGCCAAATTGCAAAATCTTTTAAGACTGCAGAGTAAATAACACTCGCAAGCAATCTCCTTGCTGATTGAATTCAGGAGCCAAGAAGATACAGTGCTATTGTTACGAATCCAGGCGCGATGCTGTGGATGTCCTTCATCAGGTTTGAGGATCGTTCCATCAACAAAACCGACTTTGTTCTTGCCATCGAAAGCCAGGAGCATAGCTCTGCGCCAAGAACTGAAATTATCTTCGGTTAGAGGTTGAGAAACAAGAACGAGACCTGGATTATCTGAAGGATGCAGATAAAATGCATCATCGTGATTCTGCATTTGAGTCACCATTGTTGAGGAAAATCGAACAATGAAGAAGATGAAATGGAGTGAAGATGATCGCGGGAACAGCGAAGCACCGTAGATCGATCGAAGATCAGAAAACAGAAAATCAAAGATCAGAGAGATGAAATCGCATGCATGCGATGAAGGATCGATTGCGGAAGAATTTCTCCTGATACCATATCAAACCAGAGAGAAAGAACTTGAGATGAATCTCATATCATGATTTTCTAAAAAAAACTACTACAAGGAGTTGGTTATATAACACGGTTAGTTACATGACAGCTAAGAAACTAACTAACTAATAGCTAATTAAATATTAACTGTAAAATAAGCAATTAACAAAATACATTTAATTGAGAGTTCTAATAGCTGCTGCTCATGTTTTTGATAATCTTGCAAGAATGACAAGTAATCTCTTTGTTGAAGATGTTTTGCTCACCTTGGAAATTATGGAAAAGGTGATTGGTGTAAAAGGACGCGGAATAGAAACCAATGATAATCTAGGTTGGATAAAAACAAGTAATCTTACCTTGGAGGAAGTGATCAGTGAAGTTTCTGAAGTCTCTTCTCTTTCTGCCTTGACTTCTGGAAAGCTGAAAAAAAAAAAAAGGCACAGTTTCTACGTACTCTGTTGCTACACTTTGTCGTGTTGAGAGCTGGCAGCACTGACAAGGTGACCAATGCTGATCTCACTATTATGTATCACCTTCTGACTAAGAGAAAGGTTAGTCTTCCATTCCTTATTTTTGAACACTTGGTGGCTACAATGGATGACAAAAAAAAAAAAGACTGCTTGCCTACTCACAAAAATCTTCAAATACAATGGAATAGATTTGGACAATGAAGAAAGTGATCCAGGTGGTTCTAAGTTTACTGAGAATAACCTAAAATCGATGAAGCTTGATCTAGAGGTTCCTGGCGAAGAGGAATCTAATTAGAAAAAGAAGAACAACCCAAGCTTGTGAAGAAGAACATATCAAACATAAAGAAAAAAGAAAATGTTTCTAAAGAAACTGTTACTGTTAAAAGAAAAAGGAGAAGAAGAAAGAAAAGTCTGTTAAGAAGAAAAAGAAAGAAGGAAAGAAGGAAAAGAAATCAGAAAAGAAAAAGAAGTAAAGTGATAAGAAAGCTGCTCCAAACTCTACTGAGAAAACTGAAAAGAAAAAGAGAAAATTGGTTGATGCCTTGACCACTGAAGATAGAGAAAGTGATCCAAGAGAAAACTTGACATGGTTCTAGCGGAAGAAAAGATTTCAGTCTCTTAGAATGATGAATCTCCAGAAAAAACTGTTTCTGAGGTTTTTGAGCGTATGAAAGCTCATGAGAAACCTACTGAGAAACCAAATACGAAAACTGTTGGAACCATCTCTATGAAAAAAATCTGGGAAAAGCAACAAGAGGTCCTGGAAGTATTAACTCAAGGATTACAAATCCTTTCTGCCAAAGAAACCCCTGTTGAAACTCCAAAAGAAGTTGAACTTGTTAGGTTCAAGAAAAAGTTACTGAGAAAATTTTGGAAGCTGAACCAAAACTTGGAGAAGCTGAAAGACCTGTCGAGGCTGAACTAGAACGGATAGAGGTAGAAGCTGAGAAAGCTAAGGGTAAAAGGAAACAAATAGTAGAAGAAGAAGAAAAAACTGATGAAGATGAGGATCTGGATATAAAGGAGGAAGTCAGAAAAATTGATGAAGCTGTGGAAGTTAGGAATATCAAGGAACTAAAACTGCAGAAGGTAAGAAGTTCTAGTTTCCCTGAGCTCTCTGACCTTAATTTAGAAGGTATGATCTATGTGCAACCCTCTGAAGCTCTACTTAATACTCTTCCCTCTTCACCTTTTAATGGATCACCTAAGTATGATCAAACTTAATCTGCAAAGTTTGGTGATACTGAAGTTTTGGAAACTCTACCCCCTACTCCTCCATCTATTCAGAAACCCTCTAATGAATCTGAGAAGGATGTTGCTGAAGCTTTAATTACTTTGTTTGAGAAAGTGGTTGATACTGCCACTAGGATAGGACAAGCTCCTGTGACTTTTCCTGACAAGGTTTTCGAAACTGAGAAATCTGAGAAAGTATTGCTAAAAAGGTTTCTGATGGTGAGAAACCTGAAAATGAAGTTCCCACTCTGGAAGCCCCTACTGTTGAACCCGAGTTTAATCCTAACTTGGCCATTGTGCCTTGATACCATTATCAGAAGACCAAGCCTGTGTGGTTTGTTGAAGAGCAACTTGGTAGAATGAACACCAGATTGAGAAAGCTAAAGGTTGAACAAAGGGAATTAAGAAATGAAATGAATCAAGAATTCTATGAGGTGCTAACTGTCATTGAAGAGTTCAAGGGAAGGTTTCTCCAGTTCGAAGTTTGGTGGGTGCTGAAGTATGAAAATGAGCTTAGAACTAGAACCACCCAATCTTATAGACTAAGACCTATCCCTACTAGACGCCTAAATCCTCCCAATCCTATCAACATCTATTCTGACTCTGATTCTGACGATGCTTAGTCTGCATTGCATTTGCTTATTATCTTTTTGTGATGAGAAAGGGGGAGTAAGGAAAAGAATAGTTGTTATTCCTCCTAAACCCCTTAGTCTTATGTTTTTTATGCAACTCACTATAGTTCGCTGGTTTTATAATGATTTGTCATGGCTCATGAATGATAAATTAATGAATAAAGTACATATTTTGATCATATCGTGCACAAACTTATTTTGTTGTCTTGCTTTTATATCATATGCTTTGATCCTCTTATAACTTGAACTCAAAAAGTTTAACTATTATGGATGGTTAAGTTAAGGGGCAGCAGTCTAAGTTTGCAAGATATTTTAGAAATTGTTATATCAGAAAACTCAAGGAAGCTTAAGAATCTAATGGTTTGTCATCATAAAAAAAGGAGAGATTGTAAGCTCCAAAGTCTTAAGACCCCTTGCCTTTGTTCTTAATCCTTTTGGTTTTATAAGGTTTTGAAGATAATAAACTACGGTGTCCTAAATGTTTACATCAGAAAGCTCTTGTAGTTTTTGCTCTATATTCCTAATGAATTCTTTCTTTTGACTGAGCTTTAATACTTTTGAATTGTGTGAGCTGTTCTAATAGTTTGTTGAAGTGTGTTAAGGTCTTAAAACTTTTATCTTGAAGATAGTACTTGACTTCAATCAAACTCTAACATGACATTCAATAAAACAGTTCTTAGAAAGCTAATGTTTAGAAAGCTATACTTTATAAAGTTATCTGTTGAGAAAGCTCTCCGTCAAAAAGCAATTTGTTCAGAAAGCTCTCTATCAGAAAGCTATGATCATGGGACTTCATCTTGGAAGATCAAAGTCTCTTAAGAATGTATTTCAAAAAGTCAACTAACTTATAACATTCTCCTAAGAAAGTACAAAAACAGTTGTTCCAACTCCGAGAAAGTTACAAAAGCTGCCACAAGAAGACAAAATAACAACTACATCTTCTCAACAAGTCTTAAGACATAGTACTGTTCCATTTAATGAAGCCCCACACCTATAATCTCTTCAAGGCAATGTCTTAAAAACCAAACCAAAGATTGAACTAGAAAGGCCTCCGGTCATGGTTCAATTGGTTCAACAGGTTAGCTTTGTGGTTGAACTGTGATTGAATCATGGTTGAATCGAAAAATGCTCAAACCAGAGACATGGCCAATTCATGGTCTAACCAGTTCAATTCGATTTTTAAAACATTGCTTCAAGGATTATAAATTGAAGTTGTTGAAGCTCAGTAATGGAAGAGAACTCGTGGTTGTTGAAGTGCATTCAAATCTCTCAAGTTTCAACTCTATGTGAAAAGCTTTCTGATTATATTAGTTACTGTTATATTGCTTTTTGATAACAATACTCTATCTCTACTTGTATATTCTTTCTATATCTTGTAAGTAGAGTACATTGCTCCAAGTCTAAGTGTTATAATCCACTCCTGAGTCTGTGTGAGCAAGCAAATACAAACCCATTCATGTAACTCTTGTAACCTGGAGCCGGTAGTGGTATGTGAGGCTTTTGATTGAGAAGAGGTTATGTGTGAAAATAATACTTGTAATCTAGCTTTGTGAGGTTAGGGTGGAAGAAAACCTACTCAAATTATTATAATCTAGCTTGGAGAGGTTAGAGTGAAAGAAAGACTACTCAAATCTATAAAAATCTCAGCTATGTACTAGGGAGTGGAAATAGGCAAGTGGTTTGGCTGAACCAATATAAAATCTTGTGTGTAAAATTCTCTCTTTCCCTGTCTTTTACTGTTTGAACTTCACTTTATAAACTTTGATATCTTAATTTCTTCTAAGTAGAAAGATTTATGTGTGAAAACTGTTTTCTGACTTTAAACTTTAGTAAAGGTTTTCAAACTTCGATAAAGCTATTTTCTAAACATTCTGCTAGTTTTCTGAATTCAATTAGTTTCAGGTTTTTGATAATTGTTTTTCAGTAACTTGATTTCTGAATTAAGCTTTCTGAAGTCTTTTGCTAACACTTTGATCATTTTATCCAAATTTATACACTTGATAAAGCTTATTTAAGTTTCAGATAAGGGTTCAAAATTTTAAAAGAAACACAATTCAACCTCTTATTGTGCAAAAGCCATCTTTAGAAACTAGGTTAATTTCCATTCAAGAAATGTATGTATTTTTAAATTCTCCAGGAATGTTTAAGAAATGAATTATGTGGTAAAGGACCCTCGACAAGGGAGGCAATCTCAAAAGAAAATTGATTTGAGAAAGGATCCTCGGTTAAGGAGGTGATCTTTAGAATGTATAATTTTCCACCAGCTTCACCTTCTTCGTCGCAGCTCCTCCGACCCCCAACCACCAGCTCTCCGTCGCAACTCCTCTATTATTCTCCGCTCTTCCATCTAGGTAAGATTCTGGTACTTGTTCCCAGCTCTTTGTTATAAATTGTTTAATTTCTTCTTTCTTTGTTGTTTAATTATTGGTACATGTTTATTTTTGTTTCATTTCAAACATGCACATTTATTCTGGTACTCGTTCTTTCTTGGTTGATAAATGCAGCTATATAGTGTCTGCCACAAAGTTGTTTCCAGTGAATAGTTATACAAAAAAAAAAAAAAAAAAGAACTACCCCAGAAGATTAAAAATTAAAATCATGGAAAAGGAAAAGGGTAAGAAGAAAAGAAAAGAAATGGATGACATAAAGACAGAAAAGGCTTCTAATGAAAATAATGGCTTAATAATTCATGGGGTTGTTGAAATTAAATCTATTGTTGTTCTGTACAACTGTCTTCCTATTCCTCTGGGCTTCAATTCAAGCGTAATGAATTTTGATCAGAGCTTAACTTTCATAGATATACTTGATTTGAGCCTGCATTATAGATATTATTCTTTTGATATTTCCTGCATATTCATTTATCTCCTGAAGCCCAATGGTTCCTTCTTATAAATGCTTTCTTGCCTTCCTTTCCTTTATAACAGGGGTTTTTAAGCATCTTACTGAGTTGGATAGAAGTAAAATCATGTAGATTTTTGTTTTTGTTTTGAGGGGATGAATGAGAAAATTCCTTACAAGCAGACAAAGTTGTAGCTCAGAAGAAAAAGAAACATGCTTCCCTGCAAGAAAGACTAAGCTAAGATTCTTTGAAAAAATACGTAGGAAGTAACATTTACTAAACAAACTGCTATACCAAACAGAGAATTTGACAATTTACCAATGCTGTTGAGACAATTGTGTTGACAATTTGTCTATTCAAAGTCCAAGCACTCGATATTGTTTAAAATACACCAAATTCAATTTGTAGAATCATCACAACCATGGCATGGTAAATTCATTATTAGTTTACTTGCAGCTGTACTACCATTCTGCCATATTATGTTTTGGTAGAACCTTCCGTGTAAAGAATTGAGTGGCCATGCATAATTTGGTGTGGAGTGGTGTTTTCAAACCAAGTCTGTTTTGGTTTTTGCACAAAGTTTAGGCGATAATATTTTGGTGAGATTAAAACAAGATTAAATTATCATGCAACTTGTTACAATAATTTTTTGATGTATAGTCAAGCTAATAGTTACACTTTTGTCTTATAATTCTATACATGATTTTAGAAGTTATTTAACTTATTTTTATGTGTCAAATTATTATTGAGACAAGTGTTCAAATAGTCTGATTTTTCTTTTAGCTGGTTAGCTAAAACTCCCCAAAATTTGTTCTAGTTGACGTTAGACCTACACACGGCTTAGGAAATTAATTGGCTATAAGAGGCGTGGTTCCATTTGAAAGTTTCTCATTTATTTAAGTCTCATTATTATCTTGGTCATATTAATATCAATTAGCAATTAAAATTTGCGTACCATGCGCAGGGGCTTCATGAGAATGACATTGTAAATGCAGTAAATTTGTTGCTTATCCCTTTTATTGGCAATGGTCTTCTCATTTTTTGTCAGATTAAATAATAAGAGTCACTGAGACTTATTTGATTGGGGCTGTTGCCCATAAAACGCTGGTGCTAAGGAATCTAGTGGGAATATTGGATGTGCCAAATGATTATTTGATTGAAATATCTGAAATCACCAAAAAGCCAACAAATCCCAACTCAGGAAAAAGCAAGATTTTTTTTTTGTTGAAAAAGCAAACCCATTATCTAGAGCCGTGAGACTTAATCTTTTGAGATTAGACTCTCAATACTAAAATCCAGCCTGGTGTTAACAGAAGCCAATTTCATAGACAGGAACTGCCAACAAGGAAAGGTGTTCTGGAGAGTGATCCAAAATCTCATCTAAAAAGATCGATACGAACTATCAGACTTTATCATTAACACCTCGACCTAGGCCTTACGACCTCGGTCCACGGTATCAGACTATAACGATCGTCGGACCCACGCAGGTTCTCACAACTACCGGTTATAACCCTAAATGTAGGGACCATAATTGTCTACAACAAGGATTGGCCACTAAGGAGACAGTTCCGACAGGTCAGAGGCAGACCTCAACGATCGTGGGACAGTTTTGACAGTTCAAAGAATTTCAGTCACGCTCTATATGTACCAGGTTAAGTTAACCTAATAAGGTATCTGCTATTTCATTACATGAATCCTACTTGTTCACTGTCTGACTTGAGCGTTAAAGTCCCTTTGCAGGTACCCACTCCCCTGGCTCAACACGCTTAGCAACAACTTTGCAAGGAGGAAACCACCATATACGTGTCTATCTCAGGTATATTCTGAATCTACTTCAGAACATTAGCGTCATCTGTGGGAATCTGATAAACTTCCATTCTCGCATTAACCATGGTGAGCACGAGACACAACCAGAGGAAAGGAAGCACTGCACATGCTGCCCCTGGCCAAACACAGGGCCCAGCGACACAATGCGACCCTCTTTCAGTCACACCACCAGAAACCTTTATCGCTAGAAGCAGGCCTGTTGTGGTAGAAACTCTCAACGATGGACATGAGACTTCAGCTTCTGCTGAAAGCTCCGCTCCATCTCGAAGGGTTTCAATCCATAACAGGCTTGTCTTTCCTCATGGTGGAGCTAACAATACTAACCATGGAGCAAACCATGGAGCTAGGATCCCTGTGCATACTCACTTGGGAACCCCTCATAACGATGTAGACCATGCGTCTCACTATGAAGACAATGTTCAATCCGAAACAACGAAGAATGGCCTTCGAGAGTTGTTGCGCCAATAAACAACGTTCATCAAGGGTCAGCGGCATCAACTAGAAGAACAACGTCGTCGGTTAGAGAATCTTGAAAGATTGGTGAGGACGGACAACGACAACGGAGAGCGGGATGTAGTTCGTAATGATCACACAGTCCAGCATGCTGGCGCCGGGGTTTTTAGAAACCATATCCCGGTCCCCAACGGTCAACAACAATTCTCAGATGCTCTGATAGCATACAGGGTCCTGAGGAACTTCAAGCCTCCGAACAATTTGGAGGCTTATGATGGGACGACAAACCCCAGGAGCACTTGGACGCTTACACTCAGTCCATACAGCTCTACGGGTACACCCCGGAATTACTATGCTGAGCTTTTCTCCTCTTTCTAAAGAAAAACGCCCTCTGTTGGTTTGTCACCTTACGAACAAAAATCACAGGGTGGGAAGATCGGACGCAATGTTTCTTGCAACACTACACCACAGCAAAGGAGCGACTGAAGTCGATTGACTCCCTTTCCGGAATCCACCAAGGAAGTTCTGAATCCTTGCATGAATACGTCAAAAGGTTCAACCAGGCCTGTGTGGGCATTAAAAACCTAGATGACATGATAGCTCTCCATTACGCTAGAAACGAACTCTGAACTGACTCAGGCTTCTTCTTGTCATTGGCGAAAAAGAAGCCGGCGAGTCTAGATGAGTTTCACTTATGGGCGGATAAGTACGTCGAGCTGGAGGAAGTTACCAGAGCCAAAGAGAATCTGGACAAAGGCGAACCAGCTCACCAGAAAAAGAACCAAAACTCTAACCAACCCCATGACTCCTTCGAGAGCGAATGGTATCAGCACAAGTATTCTGAATATACTCCTTTGAACACCCCTCGAGAGACAATCTTGAAGGAGGTCCTTCAAACCGAGTTCTATGATATCAAGAGGCCACCACCCGTAAAGAAGCAATTTCAGAGGGACCATTTGAAACATTGCAGGTGGCACAAGAGTTATGGCCACGAGACGGAAGATTGTCACTAACTCTGGGATGTTATTGAGTCCCTGATCAAAGAGGGACGACTACAAAAGTACATCAGCGGTCTCTGAGGAGGCGAGGACCGCGGAAGACGCAAGGACCAGAGACGAAGCTACAGCCCCTGGCAAAGTCCAAACCAACGCCCAAGAAGAAGTCGGAGTCCTACCAGAAGATCCTGGACCCCGCCACGTCGTAATGTTGAAAACAGGCAGGATCAGGAACAGGATACTCATGGTGGGGGTAACAGGAAAGACAGACTCATTAGTACCATCTCAAAA
The DNA here is from genome assembly GCA_029884605.1 of Ormosia emarginata. Lineage (NCBI taxonomy): Eukaryota > Viridiplantae > Streptophyta > Magnoliopsida > Fabales > Fabaceae > Ormosia > Ormosia emarginata. The sequence goes on along the minus strand of JAQQTP010000075.1, from coordinate 5,335,087 downwards.
GGATTTGCAGGGGGCAGCCCGTCCAACAATTCTGGAAAAAAGGCACTCTAAGCAGTGGTCTTAATCGTATCTGGTTTCGTGTGAAGACCCCATGTTGAGAATAAGGACGCGCCATCCATCTCCTTTTCCGACAAGGACTACAGCGACATTATCCAAGATTATGACGACCATCTGGTCATATCCGGAATAATAACTAACGCCGAAGTCCGTCGTATCTTTGTGGATCAAGGGAGTCCAGTGGACATCATGTTCATGGATGCCTTCAAAAGACTAGAGTTCCCCCTGTCTGCACTCACACCGTATGAAGGTGAACTAACTGGTTTCTCCAGAGCAAAAGTTACCCCAGTCGGTTACTTTGAAACTTTCTTGACCCTGGGTAATGACAACACATACAAGACGATTAAGGTGAGATTTTTGGTCATAGATTGCCCCTCGGCTTACAACATCATCCTAGGTCGTCCTACGCTAAATGACATTGTCGCTATAGTCTCTACCGCCCACCAGACCTTGAAGTTCCTCAACAGGAACAATGAAGTGGTCACGGTCAAGGGCGACCAGATTGCAGCCTGCAAATGTTATAATGAAAGCTTGAAGATCAGTAGGGCTTCCAAGAAAACAAAGACATGAACATCCAGCCCCGCTCGCGATCAAGTCAACATTCTGATGATTGAGTTGGATGTCCGTGAGGAAATCCGAGGCACAAGACCCTAGCCTAAAGGAGAATTAATCCCACTCCAACTGGGTGATAAGCCTGGCCAAGTCAATAGGATAGGAGCAAATATCGAAGAGTAAGAGAAGATCCAGTTGATAGAGCTCTTATAGAAAAATAATGATCTTTTCGCCTGGAAATCCGCTGACATGCCTGGGATCAACCCCGCTTTCATCTGTCATCGTTTATCTATTAAACGGGATGCAAAGTCGGTCTTCCAGAAGAAAAGAAAAGTTTGCTCCGAAAGGCAATAGGCCATTGAGGAACAAGTCAAGGAATTACTAAACGTCAGCTTCGTCAGGGAGATCTCGTACACCACTTGGCTCTCAAATGTTGTCCTGGTAAAAAAGTCAAACAGGAAATGGAGGATGTGTGTAGACTACACCGACCTGAATAAGGCGTGTCCTAAAGATCCATACCCCTTCCCAAACGTTGACAAGCTAGTTGATAGCTCCTCCGGCTTCTGGTTACTATCCTTCATGGACACTTACTCCGGGTACAATCAGATTCCGATGTACTCCGGAGACCAAGATAAAACAGTCATCATCACTGAAAGGGCAAGTTACTGCTACAAGGTAATGCCTTTCGGGTTAAAAAATACCGGGGCCACCTACCAGATGATGATGAACAAGGTCTTTGAAGAACAGATGGGGCGAATGCTAGCGGTCTACATCGACGACATGATAGTCAAGACCCCATCATCAGGATCACACACTTCGAACCTCAAAGAAGTGTTTGCACAGTTAAGAAAACACGACATGAGGCTCAATCTAGAAAAATGCCCATTCGGAGTTCAAGCTGGAAAATTTTTGGGGTTCATGCTAACTCACCGCGGCATTGAGGCAAACCCCGACAAATGCAAGGCGGTGCTTGATATGCATAGTTCCCGAAGCGTAAAAGAAGTACAACAGTTAACGAGATGGATTGCGGCTCTCACCAGATTCTTAGCCAAAGTCGCTCACAAATCCCTCTATCTCTTCAAACTATTAAAAAAAAGGACATGATTCGAATGGATGCAGGAATGTGAAGATGCTTTCGCATCTCTGAAGAACATTCTGGCATCCCTTCCCATTCTTACAAGGCCAGCGTTAGGTGAAACACTTTACGTGTACCTGTCCGTTCATAAGGAGACTGTGAGTTTGGTACTCATCAAAAAAACACCGGAAGGCAAGAAACCGGTTTATTTCATGTGCAAAGTATTGCAAGGCCCTGAACTCAGATATCAAAAGATAGAGAAGGTCACCTTTGCACTTATCATCACGGCCAGGAGACTCAGGCAGTACTTCCAGTGCCATCCTGTGGTAGTAAGGACAGATCAACTCATCCAACAGATACTACATAAACCAGACTTAGTAGGGAGGATGATTGCCTGGTCCATTGAGCTTTCCAACTTCGGGATAGCCTATGAGCCCAGAGTAGCAATCAAGGCACAGGCACTCTTAGATTTCCTAGTCGAACTCACTTTAGACTCCGGTCATACCAAGGAGATACCCTGGACCGTGTTCGTGGATGGGTCCTCAAACTCGAAAGGAAGCGGTGCTGGGGTAATCTTGGAAAACTCTGAAGGGGTGACTATCGAGAATTCACTAAGGTTCGAATTTCCCACCTCGAACAACTAGGCAGAATATGAGGCATGCATCACAGGACAGAGACTTAGGGGCCTCAAAAATTTGACTTCGTAGTGACTCTCAGCTTGTGACCTCCCAGATCCGAAGCGAATATTAGGCCAAAGAGCCCCTCCTGCAGAAATACCTAGCAAGAGTGCAAGAACTCCTCACAAACTTCCAGCTAGTTAAAGTGGAGCATATACCCCAAGAACAAAACTCCAGAGCCGACCTCTTATCCAAGTTGGCTAGTACCAATAGTCTGGGCAACAACCGCTTGGTGATCCAAGAAACCCTTTCGCACCCCGCAGTCTCCGACATAGCTGTCTTCCAGGTCGACGAGCAAGAACGTACTTGGATCACCCCACTATTGGAATACTTACAGTCCGGTAGCCTCCCCAAGGATTCAAAAGAATCTGCTAAGTTAAAGAAAGTCACAGTCGGATACACCATCTTCGATGGGCAGTTATACCAGCGTGGATTTTTTTCACCCCTCCTTAAATGCCTCACGCTAAAAGAAGCTGAATATGTCTTGGCCGAAGTCCACGAAGGAAGTTATGGGCATCATCTAGGAGGTAAGGCTCTAGCATTAAAGGCACTCAGGGCAGGCTACTATTGGCCCACGATGGAGGCAGACTCCCTTGTGCACGTCCAAGTGTACGATAAATGCCAATGGTATTCTGACCACTACCACGCCCTGCCAGAGGAACTATCCACGACATCCATACCCTGGCCTTTCTATCAATGGGGCATGGAGATCTTGAGTCCTTTCCCTCAAGTGCCCGGGTAACTGAAGTTTTTGGTTGTAGCCGTGGACTACTTTACCAAGTGGATAGAAGCAGAGCCCTTGGTCGCCATCACCTCGGCTTGGATTCAAAGGTTCACTTGACGCCACATTATTACTAGATTTGGGGTCCCGGAATCAACCGTGATAGATAACGGAACATAGTTCAAAGACAAGGAGTTCGAAGAACTACTCAACGGGTTGAAGATAAAGCATCACTGTAGTGCCGTAGAAAACTCCCATACAAACGGGCAAGTTGAGGTGGCAAATTGTGTCATAGTCAGGCGGTTAAAAAGAAGACTGGACGAAGCCAAAAGAAATTGGGCCAAGTAGTTAGACCATGTCCTTTGAGCCTACCGAACCACTCCCTACTCCACAACGGGTGAAACCCCATTCAAGCTAACCTATAGATGTGAAACAATGATCCCGGTGGAGATAGGAGAACCGAGCTAGCGTCTCCAAAACTTTTCAACTGATAACAACCCCAGACTAATCAGGGAAGACTTGGATCTGTTGGAGGAAAGAAGGTGCTTCGCACACATACGCGATGCCGCTATCAAGCAAAGAACGGTAGCCCGGTATAACCTGAAGGTCATCCCTAGAAGGTTCTAGCCAGGCGATCTAGTACTTTGCAGGGATGACATCGGCAGAAAGAATGCCTCCCAATGGAAATTAGCCCCTAACTGGGAAGGCCCTTTGACGAGCGCCGAACTCAGTCAAAATTATAACCGAAGTTATTACCTAAGCTTGTAGCACAGTGACAACACCGGATTGTCTCCTCAAGGATCGTAAATGCAATTTAATCAAATCAAGTGAAAGTTAGCAAAAAGGGGGGTTTGACAGTTTAAGATCGCACTTAACAAAATTAAAGGAAGAAATAACAATTAAAGAAGCGATCAATTTAGAAACCTATCCAAGATTGGGTGGATTCAATCATAGACCCTTCATAGAACACTTGAAGCGCAATTGAATTGTTAATTTGGATCTAACCGAGATCTCTGCATCAAATCCAGAATTCATACTAGACGATCGTCTAGAATTCAATTAACAAGTGATAAATACAAATCCGAATCGCACCATTCATGAAGATCTATGTTAATTTCAAGTACCGAATTCAATTAACTTAGGCACAAATCAGTAACCTCTTTTCAATTCTGTGATTAATTTAGATCAATCAGTTCTAAGTTTCATCACAAATCTCAATCTTCATTTATGTGATTAGTTTAGATCAATCAGTTCTAAGTTTCATCACAAATCTCAATCTTAAACCAAGATCAATCAGATCAACATAAATAGAATCATCATTCATGCATTCAAGATCAAGAAGAAGAAAAAGAAGAAGAAAGGAGGAATTCAATTACAAATCAAATACAATACATAACCAAGGTCTCAAGAATCCAAACCACAATCTCTTCAAGAGTTCTAAATTGACCCAAAGTAGCTTAGCCCTCCATTACCATGAAGGGGAGCATCAAAATATACAAAACTATGAGAAACTATGAAGAAGCAAGAAGAAACTTAGAGAGAAATGAAGGAGAATTATTTCAAAGAAATGATAACCAATGGTGCAATTTATAGAAGTCTAGGGTAACAAAATGACAAAGGGGAGTGAGTGGATGAGTGGGTGAGTGAGTGGAGTGTTTGAGTGGAATGGTTGAGTGGGTTGGTTGAGTGGATTGGTTTAGTGGATGAGTGAGTGGAATGGTTAAGTGGGTTGGTTGAGTGGAAAATGCCAAAGGACTTTTGGTGAGTGGGAAATTATGGACATGAATGGGTGAGTGGATGGATGAGTGGGTGGATTAGTGGATGAGTGGATGAGTGGATTAGTGGATGGATGAGTGGGTGGTTGAGGACGAAAATTTCGTGTCTGACTTGGAAGCCAAAAACGACCCACTATACTTCAGAACCACGAAAAGTGTTCTTCATGAAAGTTGTAGATCCTTGTCTTGGCTATAAAATGGATAGCTGGTTCGTCCAATTTGGCTTTCTTCAGCCCAAGATATGTCCCAAATACCGTAGGTTACTCAAACCCAACTTCAGCTCCTCTGTTCCGACTTGCAAGCTCAAAATGACCTACTAGACTTCATTTTTTCAAAAAGTGTTCTCATGAAAGTTGTTTATTTGGATCTTGACTATCAACTGTCCAAATTTCAGCCCATCTCCATTATTACAGCTTGGGATATGATTTTATGAGTGCACACCGTTCGGATTCTAGTGACAGAACTCGTATTCTGACTTCCATGTAAACTTAGGTCCCTTATACATCTGAATTGGACTTCGATCTCTTCATCAAAGTTGTAGAGTTTCCTCCTAGCTTTCCTACAAGGTAAAATTCATGATTATCAGATATCAGGAACTCAAGTTATGGCCAAAATACAGAAACAGTGTCAAATCTCAATAATGCTGAAAATATTCAATTACGACCAATTTGAGCTCAAACTCACAAAATCATTTCAAACTCAATCAATTAAGAATATAGAGAGTGTAAATGACTAAACATAAGGGTTTCTTAATGAATAAAATATGTGATTATCAAATTCCCCCACACTTAGCTTTTTGCACTCCTGGGCAAAACTCAAGACCAAAATTTTACAATCAAGACGAACAACCAAAGGTTCAAAGGATCAAAACATTCATGAGTTAACAATTCCCCACATCTCAAACCAACAAGCAAGGTATCTTCAACATGAATCGAGAATGATAGATCTTCATAAGATTCCCTCTCAATCTCTCAAGTGTTTAAAAGGTAGGTATTTCACTCAATTCAACCCATAAAAATTGCACTACCATAAGCTTTTGGGCACTCTTTTCTTTTTCAACAACCATTTTGTACACACACCCCCACACTTGTTCAAAAACTCATCCATTAACCAAGCTAATGTTCTTTTATTCCCTAAGGTGAAGTAAGAACACGATTTCTCATTTAAGGCACATAATGAGCTAGAAACAAGGAATGGTCAAATAAGCTCAAAGGGGTTAAGCAAAGGAAAATATACAAGGTTGGCAGGAATCAGAGAATTTTCAAGAAGTCAAAAGAGTGCTTGATATCATATTGAAAACAAGGTTGGCTATTTGGTTAAACTAGCTAATTAAGAAAGAGGGCCTCAATCATGTTTATGCATGCAAGTGAAATGTAGCCTCAAAAAGAATCAAAGCAAGTTCTAGAGTGGTCATTAACATGAGTGAAAATCACACAAGAAAGAAGAGAATGACATAAATGTTAAATCCATCCATTAGGCTCAAAATCTCACAAGGTATGCATCCATCAAACTCAATTCATCAATTCAATCATCCATCTCCAAGCATATCAGTTCAAGAAGGGAGAAAAGTTATTCAATCATGCAATGATCCCTTTTTTTGTTTTTTTTTTCTTTTTTTTTTTTTTTTTTTTTTAACAACCAAAAGAAACATGCTAAAATCTCTCCCCCACACTTAATATAACATTGCCCTCAATGTGAAAGAGAGATATAGAAAAGAGCAACACAACCTGATAAGAAGTGAATCAACGCCAAGCAGAAAAGAAGCACACTATCAGTTACGCATCAGACCCTGAAAAGAAATCAAACAAGAAAACGTTAGTACTTCTACAATTTAATACTAATTAATTACTACCTAAAAAATCTCCTTACTCTGCCACCAATTAAGATGCGTCTCAAGAGTAAAATTACTCCTTACTCTGCCATCATTAAGTGGTTTAATAAGTCCATGACAATAATATCATACTTTCCAAACAAAACAACAATTTTTTTTTTAATAAAATCAAACCCATTAAAGAGAAAGTGTCAGATCTGGCTTTTTTTTCTTGTTACTTCCTTCGCTGCTTCCTGTTGACCAATCTATCTGAGCTAATACCTTATCAGGTACATACTCAAAAGCTTCTAATTTATCAATGAGCTCATCAATAGTGGAGGCGAGAGATAAGAAGTTGTCTTCTTAAAGGAGTGATAAATTTACGTTCTACAGACTTTGTCAAGAAAAATAACAAAAGATCAAAGAAATTATTAACATTCAACAAACCAATAGGTTTATGGTGGATGGTCAGTTCAACCAAGAGACAATTTGAAAAATCTCTTCCAAAGTACCAAAACCACCTGGTAAGGCAATGAATGCATCAGAGTTTTCAAGCATTATCTTCATTCGTTTATGCATTGATGATACTTTAAGTTCCTCTCCAATTGTCTTTCCATTGATGTTCTGTTGAGCTAAAGATTCAGGAATGACACCTAAAACCTGACTTGTCTCTTACATATGCAGTAAGTGATATAGCCCCCATTAACCCACGGCAACCTCCCGCATATACAAGATGAATATTCCTCGCAGCAAGTGATCGACCAAGAGTGCTAGCTGCGTTTACAAACTCTAATCCCTTCCCGTAACTCGACCCACAAAAAACACAGACATTTTTGAGGTTACGAATAGGAGGTCCCATTCTATACTTTTCCTCCCTTTGAGTGTTTCTTAGTTGAAGGAAAATGGAGAAAATAGAGTGTTTAAATAGGAAAAAGAATGGAAAGGGGAATAATTGCACCTATGAGGGTAGGTTGGCTGTTGTCAGAAAAGGTTGAAATTAAGAAACACAGAATCTTTTTTTTTATTTTTTTTTTTTTTTTTTTTTTTTTTTTTTTACTTCAAGAAAACCATCAAGGTAAAGAAGTCTAGAAACCCCTGAAGGACCCTGCTCAAAGGATCGTCTGTACAAAAATCAAAATACAACAAAATGATACAAAGATAAAAGAAATAGAAAATGATGACATACCTGTATGTACAATTTCCATGGCGTATCTTTATACTGCGCGTCATGAGTGCAGTAGACATTACGTCCTTTTTTTTTTTTGAAATTGTTAGAAAAACTTGATGAAAGATGAGTGCATACTTACTTAAGATTGGGATGGAGGTAGTCTGCTCTTTCGGCTTTGTGCCAAAGCATTGTTGACCAGTATTCGACCCATTCAAGACCAGCGCAATATAGGGCTCCTAAAAGGGACATGTGGCCATAATACGACTGGCTGCCTCACATGTGGGATACAATCTATCTTCTTTGTTTTTCAATTAAGAAGGCTGGATCAGGATGCATGCATTTCCCCATTCACGGTGTGTGTTACCAAAGCCAACCCTAAGACGTATACATAATTTTTTTTTTTTTTTTTTTTTTTTTTTTTTTTTTTTTTTTTTTTTTGTTTTTTTTTTTTTTGAGAGATGACATGAAGAAGAAGAAGATGATGATATATACAAATTGTTTGTGGATATGGCTCACATCTGCCTCTGGTTTAACGTCCAGTAACGGCTTAAACGTCTTCTATGAGTCGAGGATAAGCTTCCCATCCAATTTTCTTATAAATTGGCAAACAGAGTCTTTTAGAGTCAGATTCCCAAGACTGTAGCGTTTTTCTTCATCCTTGAAGAGATTCCACAATTTAAGAATTTCACGATGCACCAATCCACAAGAATGCGTCTCAAGAGTCAATAAGATATCATCTAATGACTCCTTACTCAGTCCATTCTTAATGAAGAAAATTTTATCTTCTCTATTTGCGGAAACCATCCCCAAAGTACGACATCGCTTGTTACAGTTCTATCGTCCACATTTGTGACAGACTTGTAACCTTTTTGCTCTTCTCCTTTTAGAATATGAACTTCTTCCATGACCGGGCATATATGAGTCAAATGAAATTGAGGACTCACCTGCTAATCGGACCTTCGCTTCAATTATCCAGCGTACATCTTCTGGCATACCTTTGTGCATTAACAGTCTCAATCTTTCACATCGAACTTTGTAGATTTTTCTCAGAGCATTTTGAGGAAGAGAAGAAAAATGTTTTCTCAGGTTTGAAAGAATGACATCCATTTTGAAGGAGAAGAAGAGTTCGGTTATTTTGGGAAACGAAAAATAAACCGACTTGAGAGTCACGCAGAGTCCGTATCCGTCACTTAACCAAGAACACAAAGAACTCAAGAACTTGGTTTTCCGGGAATGGTTGAGTCTTTGTCCATTAACTTTAAGCGCATTATCATTCCTAGGATCCTCAATATCTTCGGCCCCGGAGGATACACGTGTTTGACAAAGAAAAGAACCGCGCCACTTGGATCTCATTTTTCAAGGAGTAGGTGCGGATGATAATCTCAAAGCGAACCTTTTTGACCAATTTCCGCAACTTTTGCAAAATCTATATGGGCCAATTCCATATTTTCGCGAGTTGTTGTCGTTGAAGAAAAAGTGACCTCCACTTGCTTCCGAGTGACAAAATTTAATGCCACTACCTACCTTATTGTCGGGCACACAAATTTTTTTTTTTTTTCTTTCTTTCTTTTTTTTCTATTTTTTTTTCTATTTTTTCTATTTTTTTTTTTTTTTTCTTTTTTTATTATTCATAATGCGGATGGAGAAGGTTCATCACCTCCATTTCTGCATTCTCTGGAAGTTCATGATACTGTTTGAGGCGGTGTCCATTGGTCTTATTAAGTGAGGTTGGTGAAAAGACTCCACCAGGATCCCATTGGTTGAAACGTGATGACCAAGTTATGGTTGACACAACATGAAAGCTTTTACTAGGGTCCCATTAGTTGAAGTGTAATGACCAAGTTAAGCTTGCAGCATGAGGGCTCCCATTGGGGTCCCATTGGTCTTTCTTAATTTCCTTGACTTCACCAATGGCATGCAACACGTGTAATTTGGCAATTCTGCTTTCATTGATTATATTGGACCATGGCCCAAAAACAAAATCCACTTCATTAGTTATTGTCATATCTTTGTCTTTCCTCCTTCTTTGAAAATTCCTCAATGGCCTTCAACTCCACCTCCCTATGTGTTTCGGATTCTGCAACTGCATTGTTGATAGACCACTTCAATATCATTAGATCTTTGCGTAAACGGAATCATCGGCTTTCAAATATGCAGAAATCTCAAGCACATAACACATTTTATATCACCGTCACAATCGGTACATGAGTTGCAATTGATAGAATCATTAAAACCAATTAAATCGGAAATTCAAGACACAACTCATCATGAGTTTCCTCAACTAAATCATGCGGGTAAATCAATATGACAATTAGAATACGGGGAGTTGGGAATTGTTTGGGAAGAGAGTTGGTCGACTCTTGACTTCTCAGTTCATTAATAGTGGTTGTCATCTGCTCATTTGGGTTGTTAAATCCTGAATAGTGGCAGTGAAACTCTGCTGGAACTCAATTTGGGTTTTCATCAAGTCCTCCCATGAAGGCTCAAGTTTTGTGGTTGATGGACTTGTTTTCTGCTGGAATGGCTACTCATATTGAAATGATTGTTCTTTGTAGTGATGCCGTATTGCCATATCCCGATCCGGATAGTATTCCCACTAGGGTTGTATGTGTTGAAGAAAGGGTCATAACTCTGTTCTTCTTCTTGGAACCGTGGTTCATCGGAAAATAACCATTTCTTTGCAACAAATTGATCTGGAAAAACAGAACTACCATACTGAAGTGTAGGGCATGCATATGTGGGGTGAGATGAACAAAAACAAATGTTACACACAAGTGTAGCTTCCTGCACAGGTAATTGTTGTCTCACTACTATATGTCTTACCAAAGAAGTCAATTCCTCAAGTTTTGACTCCATTATGCATGGTCCATTGTATCCTTAAAATGCAACAAAATGCAACAAAATGATAATGAAAGAAAAAGAAAAAGAAAGAGTTAGATGATAACTTAAAAAGATCATATCACACTTACGGATCCCCGGCAACGGCGCCAAAATTTTGACGAGCGCCGAACTCAGTCAAAATTATAACCGAAGTTATTACCTAAGCTTGTAGCACAGTGACAACACCGGATCGTCTCCTCAAGGATCGTAAATGTAATTTAATCAAATCAAGTGAAAGTTAGCAAAAAGGGGGGTTTGACAGTTTAAGATCGCACTTAACAAAATTAAAGGAAGAAATAACAATTAAAGAAGCGATCAATTTAGAAACCTATCCAAGATTGGGTGGATTCAATCATAGACCCTTCATAGAACACTTGAGCGCAATTGAATTGTTAATTTGGATCTAACCGAGATCTCTGCATCAAATCCAGAATTCATACTAGACGATCGTCTAGAATTCAATTAACAAGTGATAAACACAAATCCGCAATCGCACCATTCATGAAGATCTATGTTAATTTCAAGTACCGAATTCAATTAACTTAGGCACAAATCATAACCTAACCTTTTCAATTACGTGATTAATTTAGATCAATCAGTTCTAAGTTTCATCACAAATCTCAATCTTCATTTATGTGATTAGTTTAGATCAATCAGTTCTAAGTTTCATCACAAATCTCAATCTTAAACCAAGATCAATCAGATCAACATAAATAGAATCATCATTCATGCATTCAAGATCAAGAAGAAGAAAAAGAAGAAGAAAGGAGGAATTCAATTACAAATCAAATACAATACATAACCAAGGTCTCAAGAATCCAAACCATAATCTCTTCAAGAGTTCTAAATTGACCCAAAGTAGCTTAGCCCTCCATTACCATGAAGGGGAGCATCAAAATATACAAAACTATGAGAAACTATAAAGAAGCAAGAAGAAACTTAGAGAGAAATGAAGGAGAATTATTTCAAAGAAATGATAACCAATGGTGCCTTTTATAGAAGTCTAGGGTAACAAAATGACAAAGGGGAGTGAGTGGATGAGTGGGTGAGTGAGTGGATGAGTGGGTGAGTGAGTGGAGTGTTTGAGTGGAATGGTTGAGTGGGTTGGTTTAGTGGATTGGTTTAGTGGATGAGTGAGTGGAATGGTTAAGTGGGTTGGTTGAGTGAAAAATGCCAAAGGACTTTTGGTGAGTGGGAAATTATGGACATGAATGGGTGAGTGGATGGATGAGTGGGTGGATTAGTGGATGAGTGGATGAGTGGATGAGTGGATTAGTGGATGGATGAGTGGGTGGTTGAGGACGAAAATTTCGTGTCTGACTTGGAAGCCAAAAACGACCCACTATACTTCAGAACCACGAAAAGTGTTCTTCATGAAAGTTGTAGATCCTTGTCTTGGCTATAAAATGGATAGCTGGTTCGTCCAATTTGGCTTTCTTCAGCCTAAGATATGTCCCAAATACCGTAGGTTGCTCAAACCCAACTTCAGCTCCTCTGTTCCGACTTGCAAGCTCAAAATGACCTACTAGACTTCATTTTTTCAAAAAGTGTTCTCATGAAAGTTGTTTATTTGGATCTTGACTATCAACTGTCCAAATTTCAGCCCATCTCCATTATTACAGCTTGGGATATGATTTTATGAGTGCACACCGTTCGGATTCTAGTGACAAAACTCGTATTCTGACTTCCATGTAAACTTAGGTCCCTTATACATCTGAATTGGACTTCGATCTCTTCATCAAAGTTGTAGAGTTTCCTCCTAGCTTTCCTACAAGGTAAAATTCATGATTATCAGATATCAGGAACTCAAGTTATGGCCAAAATATAGAAACAGTGTCAAATCTCAATCATGCTGAAAATATTCAATTAGGACCAATTTGAGCTCAAACTCACAAAATCATTTCAAACTCAATCAATTAAGAATATAGAGAGTGTAAATGACTAAACATAAGGGTTTCTTAATGAATAAAATATGTGATTATCAAATTCCCCCACACTTAGCTTTTTGCACTCCTGGGCAAAACTCAAGACCAAAATTTTACAATCAAGACGAACAACCAAAGGTTCAAAGGATCAAAACATTCATGAGTTAACAATTCCCCACATCTCAAACCAACAAGCAAGGTATCTTCAACATGAATCGAGAATGATAGATCTTCATAAGATTCCCTCTCAATCTCTCAAGTGTTTAAAAGGTAGGTATTTCACTCAATTCAACCCATAAAAATTGCACTTTCCCAATCCTTTTCTTTTTTTTACCATAAGCTTTTTTTTTTACTCTTTTTCTTTTTCAACAACCATTTTGTACACACACCCCCACACTTGTTCAAAAACTCATCCATTAACCAAGCTAATGTTCTTTTATTCCCTAAGGTGAAGTAAGAACACGATTTCTCATTTAAGGCACATAATGAGCTAGAAACAAGGAATGGTCAAATAAGCTCAAAGGGGTTAAGCAAAGGAAAATATACAAGGTTGGCAGGAATCAGAGAATTTTCAAGAAGTCAAAAGAGTGCTTGATATCATATTGAAAACAAGTTTGGCTATTTGGTTAAACTAGCTAATTAAGAAAGAGGGCCTCAATCATGTTTATGCATGCAAGTGAAATGTAGCCTCAAAAAGAATCAAAGCAAGTTCTAGAGTGGTCATTAACATGAGTGAAAATCACACAAGAAAGAAGAGAATGACATAAATGTTAAATCCATCCATTAGGCTCAAAATCTCACAAGGTATGCATCCATCAAACTCAATTCATCAATTCAATCATCCATCTCCAAGCATATCAGTTCAAGAAGGGAGAAAAGTTATTCAATCATGCAATGATCCCTTTTTTGTGTTTTTTTTTCTTTTTTTTTTTTTAACAACCAAAAGAAACATGCTAAAATCTCTCCCCATACTTAATATAACATTGCCCTCAATGTGAAAGAGAGATATAGAAAAGAGCAACACAACCTGATAAGAAGTGAATCAACGCCAAGCAGAAAAGAAGCACACTGTCAGTTACGCATCAGACCCTGAAAAGAAATCAAACAAGAAAACGTTAGTACTTCCATAATTTAATACTAATTAATTACTACCTAAAAAACCTCCTTACTCTGCCACCAATTAAGATGCGTCTCAAGAGTAAAATTACTCCTTACTCTGCCATCATTAAGTGGTTTAATAAGTCCATGACAATAATATCATACTTTCCAAACAAAACAACAATTTTTTTTTTAATAAAATCAAACCCATTAAAGAGAAAGTGTCAGATCTGGCTTTTTTTTCTTGTTACTTCATTCGTTGCTTCCTGTTGACCAATCTATCTGAGCTAATACCTTATCAGGTACATACTCAAAAGCTTCTAATTTATCAATGAGTTCATCAATAGTGGAGGCAGAGATAAGAAGTTGTCTTGCCAAATGAGTGATAAATTTCTGTTCTACAGCTTTGTCGAAGAAAAATAACAAAAGATCAAAGAAATTATTAACATTCAACAAACCAATGGGTTTATGGTGGATGGTCAGTTCACCAAGAGACAATTTGAAAAATCTCTTCCAAAGTACCAAAACCACCTGGTAAGGCAATGAATGCATCGAGTTTTCAAGCATTATCTTCATTCGTTCATGCATTGATGATACTTTAAGTTCCTCTCCAATTGTCTTTCCATTGATGTTACTTTGAGCTAAAGATTCGGAAATGACACCTAAAACTCGATTGTCTCTTACATATGCGAAGTGATATAGCCCCATTAACCCACGGCAACCTCCCCCATATACAAGATGAATATTCCTCGCTGCAAGTGATCGACCAAGAGTGCTAGCTGCGTTTACAAACTCTAATCTCTTCCCGTAACTCGACCCACAAAAAACACAAACATTTTTGAGGTTACGAATAGGAGGTCCCATTCTATACTTTTCCTCCCTTTGAGTGTTTCTTAGTTGAAGGAAAATGGAGAAAATAGAGTGTTTAAATAGGAAAAAGAATGGAAAGGGGAATAATTGCACCTATGAGGGTAGGTTGGCATTGTTGTCAGAAAAGGTTGAAATTAAGAAACACGAGAATCTTTTTTTTTTTTTTTGACTTCAAGAAAACCATCAAGGTAAAGAAGTCTAGAAACCCACGAAGGACCCCGCTCAAAGGATCGTCGTACAAAAATCAAAATACAACAAAATGATACAAAGATAAAAGAAATAGAAAATGATGACATACCTGTATGTACAGTTTCCATGGCGTATCTTTATACTGCGCGTCATGAGTGCAGTAGACATTACGTCCTTTTTTTTTTTTTGAAATTGTTAGAAAAACTTGATGAAAGATGAGTGCATACTTACTTAAGATTGGGATGGAGGTAGTCTGCTCTTTCGGCTTTGTGCCAAAGCATTGTTGACCAGTATTCGACTCATTCAAGACCAGCGCAACATAGGGCTCCCAAAAGGGACAAGTGGCCATAATACGACTGGCTGCCTCACATGTGGGATACAATCTATCTTCTTTGTTTTTCAATTAAGAAGGCTGGATCAGGATGCATGCATTTCCTCATTCACGGTGTGTGTTACCAAAGCCAACCCTAAGACGTATACATAATTTTTTTTTTTTTTTTTTTTTTTTTTTTAGTTTTTAGTTTTTAGTTTTTTTTTGTTTTTTTTTTTTAGAGATGACATGAAAAAGAAGAAGAAGATGATATATACAGATTGTTTGTGGATATGGCTCACATCTGCCTCTGGTTTAACGTCCAGTAACGGCTTAAACGTCTTCTATGAGTCGAGGATAAGCTTCCCATCCAATTTTCTTATAAATTGGCAAACAGGGTCTTTTAGAGTCAGATTCCCAAGACTGTAGCATTTTTCTTCATCCTTGAAGAGATTCCACAATTTAAGAATTTCACGATGCACCAATCCACAAGAATGCGTCTCAAGAGTCAATAAGATATCATCTAATGACTCCTTACTCAGTCCATTCTTAATGAAGAAAATTTTATCTTCTCTATTTGCGGAAACCATCCCCAAAGTACGACATCGCTTGTTACTGGTTCCATCGTCCACATTTGTGACGGACTTGTAACCTTTTTGCTCTTCTCCTTTTAGAATATGAACTTCTTCCATGGCCAGGGCATATATGAGTCAAATGAAATTGAGGACTCACCTGCTAATCGGACCTTCGCTTCAATTATCCAACAGTACATCTTCTCGGCATACCTTTGTGCATTAACGGTCTCAATCTTTCACATCGAACTTTGTAGATTTTTCTCGAGCATTTTGAGGAAGAGAAGGAAAATGTTTTCTCGGGTTTGAAAGAATGACATCCATTTTGAAGGAGAAGAAGGGTTCGGTTATTTTGGGAAAGCGAAAAATAAACCGACTTGAGAGTCACGGAGTCTGCCGTATCCGCCACTTAACCAAGCAACACAAAGAACTCAAGAACTTGGTTTTCCAGGAATGGTTGAGTCTTTGTCCATTAACTTTAAGCGCATTACCATTCCTAGGATCCTCAATATCTTCAGCCCCAGAGGATACACATGTTTGACAGCAAAAGAACCGCGCCACTTGGATCTCAATTTTTCAAGGAGTAGGTGCAGATGATAATCTCAAAGCAGAACCTTTTTGACCAATTTCCGCAACTTTTGCAAAATCTATACTGCAAGATTTTTGCAGTTGTTGTCATTGAAGAAAAAGTGACCTCCACTTGCTTCCGAGTGACAAAATTTAATGCCACTACCTATCTTATTGTCGGGCACACAAATTGTTTTTTTTCTTTCTTTCTTTCTTTTCTATTTTTTTTTCTATTTTTTCTTCTTTTTTTATTTTTTTTTTTTTTTAATTCATAATGCGGATGGAGAAGGTTCATCACCTCCACTTCTGCATTCTCTGGAAGTTCATGATACTGTTTGAGGCGGTGTCCATTGGTCTTATTAAGTGAGGTTGGTGAAAAGACTCCACCAGGATCCCATTGGTTGAAACGTGATGACCAAATTATGGTTGACACAACATGAAAGCTTTTACTAGGGTCTCATTGGTTGAAGTGTAATGACCAAGTTAAGCTTGCAGCATGAGGGCTCCCATTGGGGTCCCATTGGTCTTTCTTAATTTCCTTGACTTCACCAATGGCATGCAACACGTGTAATTTGGCAATTCTGCTTTCATTGATTATATTGGACCATGGCCCAAAAACAAAATCCACTTCAGTAGTTACTGTCATATGCTGTCTTTCCTCCTTCTTTGAAAATTCCTCAATGGCCTTCAACTCCACCTCCTATGTGTTTCGATTCTGCAAATGCATTGTTGATAGACCCTTCAATATCATTAGATGCTGCGTAAACAGAATCATCAGCTTTCAAATATGCAGAAATCTTAGCACACATAACACATTTTATATCACCGTCACAATCAGTACATGAGTTGCAATTGATAGAATCATTAAAACCAATTAAATCAGGAAATTCAGCACACAACTCATCATGAGTTTCCTCAACTAAATCTGCAAGTAAATCAATATGACAATTAGAATACAGGGAGTTGGGAATTGTTCGGGAAGAGAGTTGGTCTGACTCTTGACTTCTCAGTTCATTAATAGTGGTTGTCATCTGCTCAATTTGGGTTGTTAAATCTGAATAGTGGCGTGAAACTCTCTTTGGAACTCAATTTGGGTTTTCATCAAGTCCTCCCATGAAGGCTCAAGTTTTGTGGTTGATGGACTTGTTTTCTGCTGGAATGGTGCTCATATTGAAATGATTGTTCTTTGTAGTGATGCCGTATTGCCATATCCCAGATCCGGATAGTATTCCCACTAGGGTTGTATGTGTTGAAGAAGGGGTCATAACTCTGTTCTTCTTCTTTGAACTGTGGTTCATCGGGAAAATAACCATTTCTTTGCAACAAATTGATCTGGAAAAACGAGAACTATCATACTTGAAGTGTAGGGCATGCATATGTGGGGTTAGATGAACAAAAACAAATGTTACACACAAGTGTAGCTTCCTGCACAGGTAATTGTTGTCTCACTACTATATGTCTTACCAAAGAAGTCAATTCCTCAAGTTTTGACTCCATTATGCATGGTCCATTGTATCCTTAAAATGCAACAAAATGCAACAAAATGATAATGAAAGAAAAAGAAAAAGAAAGAGTTAGATGATAACTTAAAAAGATCGTATCACACTTACGATCCCAAGACATGCGCCAAAATTTTGACGAGCGCCGAACTCATCAAAATTATAACCGAAGTTATTACCTAAGCTTGTAGCACGGTGACAACACCGATCGTCTCCTCAAGGATCGTAAATGCAATTTAATCAAATCAAGTGAAAGTTAGCAAAAAGGGGGTTTGACAGATTTAAGATCGCACTTAACAAAATTAAAGGAAGATATAACAATTAAAGAGCGATCAATTTAGAAACCTATCCAAGATTGGGTGGATTCAATCATAGACCCTTCATAGAACACTTGAAGCGCAATTGAATTGTTAATTTGGATCTAACCGAGATCTCTGCATCAAATCAAGAATTCATACTAGACGATCGTCTAGAATTCAATTAACAAGTGATAAACACAAATCCGCAATCGCACCATTCATGAAGATCTATGTTAATTTCAAGTACCGAATTCAATTAACTTAGGCACAAATCAGTAACCTAACCTTTTCAATTCTGTGATTAATTTAGATCAATCAGTTCTAAGTTTCATCACAAATCTCAATCTTCATTTATGTGATTGGTTTAGATCAATCAGTTCTAAGTTTCATCACAAATCTCAATCTTAAACCAAGATCAATCAGATCAACATAAATAGAATCATCATTCATGCATTCAAGATCAAGAAGAAGTGATGGGACCACGGCAAGTGTACTGGATCGTCAAGTAATAAAAACGGTGAGAAACCGGATATTGTTCTCAGGGATCGATGGTCAAGTACCAATTCACGAAGTTAGCTACTATTTAAACCGAGATTTGGATCAAAGTGAGCTCTAGTAGCAAAACAAGAAAAACACATAAATTTATGCAGAGACAATATTTTTGGATTTTTTTTTTATATGAGGCAATTCAACGAACACTTAGTATGCAATATGAAAGATAACCAATTAATGAAGGAGTTGGGATCAAGTTTCATTTGATTTCATTTGCTGCAGATTAAATTGGGATTAGAACAAATTTTTACTTCTATTTTGTTATCGAATTCACTTAAATATCCAAGTCCTAATTCCTTAGGCACAAGAACCTTAAATCCTAATCAAAACCCCTAATTCCTTAGGTGATTCTAATAGGGACAAAGCATTAAGATTGAGAATTCAACAAGATAACAAGCATTCATCTACTATTCCTAGCATGATGAATCACAAGGTTCATAATCTTAAACGAAATTCACACATCAAATTTCCATCCAATGCATAAACCCAAAAAGTATTCTAAGGATTATCAAACCTTATAAAGCTTTAAGAACAAAGATTATAAACTCAAAATAGAAGAATCCATTAAGCATACCAAATCCCAAGTCAATTACAAGCAAAATCCATCAAAATCCACTCAATCCCAACAAAGGGAAATTTAGCTACACATGACAACTATTGTAAAAACTGAAATAAGAGAAGAGAAAAGGGGGAACTCCATAGGTAGGTGAAGATCTGATTCGTTTCCACGCTTTCTTCTCTTCAGAACACCTCAGAATGCCCCAGAATAGCAATGATCTGTGCTCCTCCTTCCTATTCTCCGCGCACACACCAAATTAGGTCAGCAAAATTTAACTTCTATTCTGTCTTGAGCGCCTAGGCGCTGCGTCTGTAGCGCCTAGGCGCTATATGTCCAGCACGCATCCTCTTCATGATTCACGGGCGCCTAGGCGCTTCGTCTTGAGCGCCTAGGCGCTGTATGCCCAGTGGATTTCCTCTGAAGTCTTCAAGGGCGCTTAGGCGCTCATTCTATAGCGCCTAGGCGCCCTGTGATCAGCAGAATTGCTTATAGTCTTCCTTAGAGACTTCAAATCCGTTCTTCTTCGGTGTTTTCCTGCAAAGACACAGTAAAAGAATGAGAATTCACCATCTTTTTTATTGACTAAGTTAAATCACAATCTCACAATCAATTTTTTACAATTTATCAGGGCAATGAGCAGTAAAAAGGGTAAAGTCAAGGGAATTATACTAGAATTAGTAGGCATATAACCATGCTTTTGGCGTGGTTATCAAACTCCCCCAAACTTAACATTTGCCACATCCTCGGGCAAAGAAACAAAACCATAGGTACGGCAACCAACCAAGCATTCCTACGATTATAACCCACAACTGTGCAAACTGAAGTTCAACTGGAAATTAGACGTTGGAGTCATACCAACATTACATTGCTCAATCATCACTTGGAAGTTAATGGATCTGGCAACCAATACATGCAAGATGATTTCAAGTGGATGCTCACTCAATCCCTCCTGTGTTTAGGCTTGTGTTTCTCTCAGTCAACACACTGTGAGCCCACCCCCCATGAATTTGATCTTCTTCTCCAAATGCAAGCTCATGATTCACACCATGTAACCCTCAGAAGGCTAAAATTCAAAACTTCATTGGTGCCAAGGTACAAGGTAAAGAGATGAACATGTAAAACAACTACCTTGGAGAGCAAATGAGCATTGGTATTTCTAACAATTTATCAATTCAGAAATCTCAAACCTTCCAAAATTTTTTGTTTTTTTATTTTTTTATTTTTATTTTATTTTTTTTTTTGAATTTTCCCAGTAACCTACCTGGTCTCAAAGGGGTACTTGATCATTGTCAAGTATCACCCAGTAACCCATCGGCCTCAAAGGGATAGCGATTCAGTAAATCCATTCTCCTCTTTTTTTCTTTTTTTTTCTTTTTTTTTTTAAACTCAAATTTTCTCCTCTTTTCAACTTCCAATGCTCACTTAGTCTCTTAGGATGTCACTCATAAGGCTAGGTCAAATAGGAGGGTTCAACCAAGAAAGAGACTCATTAAGCTCAAAGGTCATGCAAAAGATGTGGTCATGGGGTTTGTTTTTGGGGGCTGGCTCAGCAATCAAAATGGCTTAATTCAGATCACATACTGTGTAAATCATGAGTGCATCAGAGAATCAAGCAAATGCAAGAGAGTAAAGCCTCACAAGTGTCCACTCACGAATAAAATCATGTTGGAGGCTCAATACTCATTCCCAGGATAATGAATGCAAATTATTTACCAAAACCCATTAACAGCCAAGCAACTAGATTCATGTAAGAGTGGTATGAAACCATTCCTAATGAACTGCAAACAACAAGATCACACAGTTGCCATGCTTCTTCTTCTTTTTTCATTTTTTTTTTATTTTATTTTTTTTTTTGAAAGGGATTAGCAAAAATGGGAAAAAAGGGTAGTCCAATCATAACAAAGATTAAATTTTCTAACTAAACTTAACTCCCCCAAACTTACTCTCGTGCTTGTCCCCAAGCGCTCGAGTATTGACTTCAAACAGCATGAATAACAACAAAAGCAAAAAGAAAATAAAAACTGGAAATGCAAAACAAATAAAGGAAAAAGAAAATAGAAACTCCCCTTGAAGATCAGTCATCGCCGCTCTCATTGTCTTCCCCACCAAAGATCGCTCCATCTTCACTCTCGACTCCTCTGTGGAAGTGGGATGCCGCCTAGGGCATCCGGATCGACATTTAACCGAACCGCCGGGTTCCTCAAAGCATCATCTCTATTGCTTGGCTCGACTGAACCATATAGGTCTCAAGGCGTTGGAGACGACGTTCAACTCCACTAGATGAAGTCTCTCGGACGGGGGACGAGGTGGCACAGGCTGCCCGGCTCTAGGCTGCCTGGAGGAATCTGGTTGGGGTCATCGTCTTGTAAGTCACCGGTTGATCATGGCCACGTCCACACCGGGAGGCGGCTTTGATTGAGACATCACCGGTGATCTCTACCCCGCCCCGACATAACCGGGTGATGAGGCCGGGTACCATAAACGGACCGCCGGGTCTGCTTTGTGCCAACGTTTGCATGTTACGGGAGATCGGCAAGCCTACATCCACCGATCGCCCGGTCCACACAATAGCAAAATCAAGAGCGCCCGATCCTCGTCACCTCTTGATGGTGAGAGTTGGGGAAGAATCCAGCCTTCGGAGAACGTGCACCGAGGCTTTTGGAATGGGTAGCAAATCGGACTTCTTCGAAACTTCGGGTAGCCGCCGAGTCCGGGTTCCCACTTGTGCCCCTGTTTGCGAGATGGTTCGAAGCACTAAGTCGGGGTTCAATGCTTCTTTCTTTAGGCTTGGGTGTACCCACAATCACCAACTTCTTCGGGTGTCTCCAAGAATCGGTCCAGAGTTCGGGCATCAAATAGAATGCGACGCCCCCTGACGTAGGATTCAAATTTGTTGCGGGCATCATCCTCTGACCGAAATGCATTTGCGTAAAATTCACGGACGATGGAAGCAGACCCATCGACCGGTAATTTGCAGAGCTTTGACCAGTTCCTCCTCAAGATTTGGTTGAAAATTTCATCGCACTCCCCATTGTTCAAAAATATCCCTCGTTCTGGGACAAATCCCCAGTTGCATAGAAATTCATTCAGGCGTTTCTCATGCTCCGCCGACAAGAAGAGATCAGCATTAAACGCAGCTTGTTGGCGTGAGCTCTCACCCTGAGTCTTGCGTTTGCGTGTGGGCTGCATCTTGGGTGCCATGAATCTGTAAAGTAAACAGAGACAATATGAGTGTATAATTCAGAATGCCAGAATCTATGAAAATCTGTACACATGCAATGTGTTTTCTCTCAAGACAGGTATATCGAATCAGATTATGCACACCACATCCATAATGAATTATTTCACTTTTGGGCAGCAATTCACAACATGTATATGTCACCCAGACCAAAGATTACCCCATTAAAGTAGACTCATATGCAAATTACCCAAAACCTTGGAAATGCCCACTAACCCAAAATCACTCATACACATTTAGTGTGTCAAACAATTCAACCGTGGAAATAGGCATATTCTAGCATTGGGAACCCTTAATCCAAAATTATGAAATGTAGGGGAAAACCATACGGGCAATAACACACCCAAATAACTCAAGCATTTGCATAACAGACAATAAAATAAAATGAAAATAATGCAGACAAATTAAAAATAGAGAAAGGAGAAAAACGCACCTAGGGGCAAGGAATCACGAGGAAAAACAACAGAATGCACACGAAAAAGGGAAATGAGGAAGGGGGTTGATGGGTAGTGAAGAAAAGAGAGGGAAAAGGAGAAGGGAGAACGGTAAAGGGAGTGAGGAAGAGAGGGAAAATGAGAGAGAGAGAAAGAGAGAGAGAGAGAGAGAGAGAGACAGACAGACGGCAGATGACGGCAGACGCAGAGAGATAGGGTTCGGCGAGTGGGGTGTGAGAAGGGAAGGGAAGATTAGGGGAACAAATGAGGGGGAAGGGAAGGGTTCTGCGTTTTAAAACGCAGAATCTGATATGAGCGCCTAGGCGCTATGTACGAAGCGCCTAGGCGCTGGTTATTTTTTTATTTTTTTTTTTTTTTTAATTTTTTTTTTTTTATTTTTATTTATTTTTAAAAAAAAAATTTATGAAAACACAGCGTTTAGACGCTGAAATTACAGCGTCTGGACGCTAATGTTCCAGGGATAGCATGGCACAGGCGCCTAGGCGTCTAATTTTTAAGCGCCTGGGCGCTATATAGGCAGTAGAATTTAACAAAACAAAAACGCCTAGGCGCTGTGATACACCGTCCGGTTTCTTTGCCATGCCGGGAAGACGTGACATTGGCGCCTAGGCGCCCTGTTTACAGCGTCTAGGCGCTGTACAAGCAGTGAACACCAAACATTTCCTTGATATAAGCGCCTGGGCGCTATCATTGGAAGCTTAACACTCATGCAAACCTGTTTCTGCCCCCTGATTCTCATTAGAACTTCCCCAACCCAGCTCTTCTTCACCTGTTTTCCACTCTGAACAATTTCAACCATCATCAATTAATAATAAAAAAAACAGGGAACAAATTAAAACCACATCCAACCCAAAACAATTAATCAAAAGCAGAACTGTGAACTGTAACAAGAATGAAAGAAAACAAAACCGAGCTTGGGTTGCCTCCCAAGAGCGCTTGTTTAACGTCTCGAGCCTGACGTTTGATTGCTTTAAGTGGAGATCAAGTTGATGGACTCCCTTCTTCGCTCAACATCTCCCCCAAAGTAGGGTTTGAGCCTTTGCCCATTCACCTTGAAGCTTCTATCTGAATTCGGGTCTTTCATCTCCACCACACCATTAGGAAACACTTGCTTGATCTCAAACGGGCCAGACCACCTAGACTTGAGCTTTCCTGGAAACAACCTCAATCTTGAATTGAATAAGAGTACTAGTTGGCCTTTCTGGAATTCTTTGTGAATGATCCTTTTGTCATGTCATTTCTTGGTATTCTCCTTGTAAATCTTGGCATTCTCATAGGCTGAGTTCCGGAATTCCTCAAGTTCATGGAGCTGCAATATCCATGACTCTCCTGCTTTTGTCAAATCAAAGTTCAAGAACTTTGTTGCCCATAGTGCCCTATGCTCCAATTCAAGAGGTAAATGGCATGCCTTGCCATAAACCAATTGGAATGGAGACATGCCAATTGAGTCTTGAAGGCGGTTCTATATGCCCGAGAGAGCATCATCTAGCTTCATTGCCCAGTCCTTCCTAGAAGAATTTACTTGTTTTCTCCAAGATTAGCTTCAATTGTCGGTTGGACACTTCAACTTGACCGCTTGCTTGAGGGTGATAGGGAGTAGCAATTCTATGATGAACATTATATTTTCTCAAAGAAAGTTTCAAGCTTCTGTCGCAGAAATGGTTACCCTCATCACTTATTAGGGCCCGGGCACCCCAAACCTTGAGAAAATTTGCTTCTTCACGAACCCAATCACAACATTGGCATCATTGGTGCAGGACAACATGCGGCTTCCACCCATTTTGAAACATAATCCACAGACCACCAAGATGTATACCTTAGAATATGAAGAAGGAAAAGGGCCCGTGAAGTCGATACCCCAAACATCAAATACTTCAACTTCTAAGATGGGATTTTGGGGCATCTCATTCCTCTTTGAGATATTTCCTGGTTCTTTGGCACCTATCACACCTCTTGACATATGTAAACGCATCCTTGAAAAGTGATGGCCAAAATAACCCGATTGTAGGACCTTAGGCTGCCCCTATCTCCACTAAAATGTCCACCATACCCGAATTGTGACAATGCCACAAAATTTGTTCTTGCTCTTCTTCAGGCACACATCTTCTCAACAGACCATCAACACCTCTCTTGTACAGAAATGGTTCGTCCCACACATAGAACTTGGCTTCATGGAAGAACCTTTTCCGCTGTTGTGAATTAAAATCCACAGGGAATCACTTTGCCAACCTTGTAGTTTGCTATATCGGCATACCATGGTAAGCTCACCACAGTCAATAACTTGCTCATCGAAAAAAGCGATCATTGATTGGTCTTTTCTCCTCATTTTCATCTGCACTTTCCAACCGAGATAAATGGTCGACCACCGAATTCTCGGTTCCTTCTTATCTTTTATCTCCAGATCGAACTCTTGCAGAATAGAATCCATCGGATAAGCCTTGGTTTCGAATCTTGCTTGGCGAAAAGGTACCGGACAGCTGCATGATCTGTATACACAATCACTTTGGAACCCACCAAGTAAGAACGAAACTTGTCAAATGCATAAACAATAGCTAATAACTCTTTTTCTGTAGTAGCATAATTAAGTTGTGCAGCATTTAAGACATGACTCACATAATAAATCACATGCAGCAACTTATCTTTCCTTTGACCTAGAACAGCACCTACAGCAGTGTCGCTTGCATCACACATAATTTCAAATGGCAGACCCCAATCAGGTGTAATTACAATTGGTGCAGTGGTCAGTTTATGCTTCAAAGTATTAAAAGCTAACATGCATGTCTCATTAAAATTGAATGGAGCATCTTTTACTAGGAGATCACTGAGAGGTTTAGCAATTTTCGAAAAATCTTTTATGAATCTCCTATAAAAGCCAGCATGTCCCAAAAAACTACGAATGCCTTTTACATTAGTGGGAGGGGGAAGTTTTTCAATAACTTCAACTTTGGCATGATCAACTGCAATCCCTTGGTTAGAGATGTGGTGCCCTAAAACAATTCCCTCTCTCACCATGAAATGACATTTTTCCCAGTTTAAAACCAAGTTTGTTTCTTCACATCTTTTTAAAACTAAAGACAGGTTATGCA
The DNA here is from genome assembly GCA_029884605.1 of Ormosia emarginata. Taxonomy (NCBI): domain Eukaryota; kingdom Viridiplantae; phylum Streptophyta; class Magnoliopsida; order Fabales; family Fabaceae; genus Ormosia; species Ormosia emarginata. The sequence continues at coordinate 5,309,153 of JAQQTP010000075.1, read as the reverse complement.
AGCATATATCAAATGAAGAACCAAACACAGAGAAATCATCCATGAATACTTCGATATGTTTTTCAATCATATCAGAGAAGATGGACATCATACACCTTTGGAATGTGGCTGGTGCGTTGCAAAGTCCGAAGGGCATTCTTCTGTAAGCAAACACTCCATAAGGGCATGTAAATGCTGTTTTCTCCTGATCCTCTGGAGCCACAGCAATCTGGTTATAGCCGGAATATCCATCCAAAAAGCAATAGTATTCATGCCCGGCCAACCGCTCTAACATCTGATCAATAAAAGGAAGTGGAAAATGATCCTTCCTTGTTGCATCATTCAACCTTCGGTAGTCAATACATACCCTCCATCCCGTAACTGTCCGAGTGGGTATCAATTCATTGTTTTCATTCATAACCACTGTTGTCCCACCCTTTTTAGGCATAACCTGGATGGGACTAACCCAAGGGCTGTCTGAGATAGGGTAGATAAGCCCAAAGATCAAGAAGCTTGAAGACCTCCTTACGAACCACTTCTTTCATGACCGGATTAAGCCTCCTTTGTGGCTGCACTACTGTTTTGTGATTTTCTTCCATGAGAATTTTGTGCATACACAAAGAAGGACTTATTCCTTTCAAATCACCGATCGACCATCCGATGGCTCTCTTATGATCCCGTAACACCTTCAACAATTTTTCTTCTTCCATTTGGCTCAATTCAGCATTGATGATGATAGGGTAAGAATTGTGCTCACCAAGAAAGGAATATTTTAAGTGTGTGGGTAGTGGTTTGAGCTCAACCTTTGGCACTTCATCTCTTTTTTGTTGGGTTTCATCCTCTCCTCTCACCAATTCCTCCCATTCTTGTTGTTCATCTTTAGGATCGGGGGATGAGTTTTCCAACAAGCTAAGTATTTCTCTAACTGTCAGATCATCATCATCATCAGCTTTCACTTTTGATTCAACAAGCACTTTTTCAAGAAGTGAAGAGAGGTTGCCTTCCCTATAAGAATTGGAGGTACAGGAGTCACATACGTCAATGCTAAAGCATGCTTCTCGATCTCCCGGGTACTTCATAGCTTCAAAGACATTAAAAGTGATGGCTTCCTCTTGGACCTTTAATGTTAAAGTTTCATCCGCCACATCAATGAGAGCTCTACCAGTTGCAAGGAACGGCCGCCCCAAAATCAAAGGAATGTCTCTATCTTCTTCCATGTCAAGAACAACGAAGTCTACCGTGAAGATGAACTTGTCTACTTTCACTAATATGTCTTCAATAACGCCATGAGGATGCTTCATAGACCTATCCGCAAATTGAAGAGTTACCATGGTGGGCTTTATTTGGCCGATCCCCAATTGCTTGAAAATAGACAAAGGCATGAGACTAATGCTTGCACCAAGATCACATAAAGCTTTTCCAAATGTTCTATCCCCAATAGTGCATGGAATTGAGAAGCTTCCAGGATCCTTAAGCTTAGGAGGAAGCTTCTTTTGAAGGATTGCACTGCATTCCTCCGTAAGCATAATGGTCTCTTCGTGTCCAATCCTTCTCTTCTTAGACAACATCTCCTTCATGAATTTCACATATGAGGGCATTTGTTCCAGAGCTTCAGCAAACGGTATATTGATTTGTAGCTTGTTAAAGACCTCCGAAACTTCCCAAACTGTTTTTTTTATCATTCTCCTTCTTGAGTCGTTGAGGAAAGGGCAACTTAATAATTGGCGGTGGAATCTTCACTTGTTTGCTCTTTTGTGACTCCTTTTCATTAGAGTCATTGGGCAAAGGATCTTGAGATACTTCAACTTCTTCATGAGGCACTTCTTCACCAAGTTTCTCAACTTTTCCTTCACTGATCTTCTCCTTTCCTGATTGTGGTTCAATAACCTTCCCACTCCTAGTTGTTATAGCTTTCACATGTTCATTTCCTCTAGGGTTTGGGACTGTGTCGCTTGGCAATGAACATGGAGGTCTCTCTCGCAAGTTGTTTTGCGAGTGGCCCACCCGGGTCTCTAGATTACAGATTGCGAATCTCGATTTCTAAATCCCGCTCTTGTCTCCTCCATAAAATCAGTGGTGGTTTTAACAAAGGACGAAGTTTGTGTAGCCAATTTCTCTAAGGCTAACTCCCATGAAGCCTTCTTCTCATTAGACTGAGGTTGGGATGATGAAGGACCTTGATACGACTGTTGAGAGTGTCCTTGATATCCCATCTGTTGTCTCGGTTGAGCTTGATTTCCTTGATTACTCCATGAAAAATTAGGGTGATTCCTCCACCCTGGGTTGTACGTGTTGGAGTAAGGATTATTCTGCTGTCTTGGAGGGTTGTTCATGAAGTTCACTTGTTCTTGGGCTGGAGGTCCAAACATGTTTCCTAGACAATCCACACTCCCATGTTCACCTCCACAGAAGTCACAAGCCATAGGGGCATTGCTCACCGCATTCACACTAAGGGTGTCGACCTTTTTGGTGAGATTCTCAAGTTGTTGAGTCAAAATTTTGTTTTGAGCCAACAGTGCATTCATAGAATCAATCTCCAAATACCCTTTCTTCGTTACAGCTCTTTCTCCAGCTCGTTGGTAATCGTTATTGGCCATCATTTCAAACAACTCCCATGCTTCCTCTGGGGTTTTATAATTCAATGCCCCACCTGCTGCAGCATCAACCATGGCTCTAGTTTGAGGTAGCATGCCATTATAGAAACTCTGGACTTGAATCCAAAAGTCAAAACAGTGATGTGGGCACTTCCTCAATATTTCATTGTATCTCTCCCACGCTTCACTGAGAGATTCCCCATCAAGCTGTCTGAATGAAGTGATCTCGCTTCTCAACTTTGCAGCTTTGGAAGGAGGAAAGTATCTAGTGAGGAATTTCTGGACTAAGACACCCATGTGGTAATGCTTCCCCGAGCCAATGAGTCCAACCAGTTCTTAGCTCTGTCCCTCACGGAGAAAGGGAACAATCTCAAACGAATAGCATCCTCACTCACCCCGTTCAGCTTCACAGTATCACAAATTTGAAGGAACCCTTGTATATGTGCATGTGGATCTTCATTGTCAAGGCCTCCAAATTGATTGTGCTGAACCAAATGAAGAAGGGCTGGCTTCAATTCAAAATTATTTGCCTGAACTGGCGGTCTCGTTATGCTCGCTCCACACCCATCCATGTTAGGAATAGAGTAATCCATGAGAGTCCTAACAGGTGGTTGTGGTGGTGGAGGATCTACATTCTCTCCATTGTCTGCCATGTCTTCAACAACTGGTTGAATGCCACCCAAATTCCTTCTCCGTTCTCTGCTTTGCTTTCTCAAAGCTTTTGCGGTCTTTTCAATTTCAGAGTCAAAAAGAAGGTTGTCTGGATGAATGGTACCTCGCATACACTTAACACACAATATCAGAGCAAAAATAACTCAATGAAATAAGTAACTAAAGAAATTAAAAACTACAATGAATAAATAAAAAGAAAGAGAGAAGAAAAAAAATGTTTAAACTAGTGGCTGCCTTCGATATTACCGATATTGGTAAAATCGATCCCCGGCAACAGCGCCAAAAACTTGATGGGACCACGGCAAGTGTACCGGATCGTCAAGTAATAAAAACGGTGAGAAACCGGATATCGTTCTCAGGGATCGATGGTCAAGTACCAGTTCACGAAGTTAGCTACTATTTAAACCGAGATTTGGATCAAAGTGAGCTCTAGTAGCAAAACAAGAAAAACACATAAATTTATGCAGAGACAATATTTTTGGATTTTTTTTATATATGAGGCAATTCAACGAACACTTAGTATGCAATATGAAAGATAACCAATTAATGAAGGAGTTGGGATCAAGTTTCATTTGATTTCATTTCTTCATGATTAAATTGGGATTAGAACAAATTTTTACTTCTATTTTGTTATCGAATTCACTTAAATATCCAAGTCCTAATTCCTTAGGCACAAGAACCTTAAATCCTAATCAAAACCCCTAATTCCTTAGGTGATTCTAATAGGGACAAAGCATTAAGATTGAGAATTCAACAAGATAACAAGCATTCATCTACTATTCCTAGCATGATGAATCACAAGGTTCATAATCTTAAACGAAATTCACACATTAAATTTCCATCCAATGCATAAACCCAAAAAGTATTCTAAGGATTATCAAACCTTATAAAGCTTTAAGAACAAAGATTATAAACTCAAAATAGAAGAATCCATTAAGCATACCAAATCCCAAGTCAATTACAAGCAAAATCCATCAAAATCCACTCAATCCCAACAAAGGGAAATTTAGCTACACATGACAACTATTGTAAAAACTGAAATAAGAGAAGAGAAAAGGGGGAACTCCATAGGTAGGTGAAGATCTGATTCGTTTCCACGCTTTCTTCTCTTCAGAACACCTCAGAATGCCCCAGAATAGCAATGATCCGTGCTCCTCCTTCCTATTCTCCGCGCACCCCCCAAATTAGGTCAGCAAAATTTAACTTATATTCTGTCTTGAGCGCCTAGGCGCTGCGTCTGTAGCGCCTAGGCGCTATATGTCCAGCACGCATCCTCTTCATGATTCACGGGCGCCTAGGCGCTTCGTCTTGAGCGCCTAGGCGCTGTATGCCCAGTGGATTTCCTCTGAAGTCTTCAAGGGCGCTTAGGCGCTCATTCTGTAGCGCCTGGGCGCCCTGTGATCAGCAGAATTGCTTATAGTCTTCCTTGGAGACTTCAAATCCATTCTTCTTCGGTGTTTTCCTGCAAAGACACAGTAAAAGAATGAGAATTCACCATCTTTTTGATTGACTAAGTTAAATCACAATCTCACAATCAATTTTTTGCAATTTATCAGGGCAATGAGCAGTAAAAAGGGTAAAGTCAAGGGAATTATACTAGAATTAGTAGGCATATAACCATGCCTTTGGCGTGGTTATCAAGAAGAAAAAGAAGAAGAAAGGAGGAATTCAATTACAAATCAAATGCAATACATAACCAAGGTCTCAAGAATCCAAACCACAATCTCTTCAAGAGTTCTAAATTGACCTAAAGTAGCTTAGCCCTCCATTACCATGAAGGGGAGCATCAAAATATACAAAACTATGAGAAACTATGAAGAAGCAAGAAGAAACTTAGAGAGAAATGAAGGAGAATTATTTCAAAGAAATGATAACCAATGGTGCCTTTTATAGAAGTCTAGGGTAACAAAATGACAAAGGGGAGTGAGTGGATGAGTGGGTGAGTGAGTGGAGTGTTTGAGTGGAATGGTTGAGTGGGTTGGTTTAGTGGATTGGTTTAGTGGATGAGTGAGTGGAATGGTTAAGTGGGTTGGTTGAGTGGAAAATGCCAAAGGACTTTTGGTGAGTGGGAAATTATGGACATGAATGGGTGAGTGGATGGATGAGTGGGTGGATGAGTGGATGAGTGGATGAGTGGATTAGTGGATGGATGAGTGGGTGGTTGAGGACGAAAATTTCGTGTCTGACTTGGAAGCCAAAAACGACCCACTATACTTCAGAACCACGAAAAGTGTTCTTCATGAAAGTTGTAGATCCTTGTCTTGGCTATAAAATGGATAGCTGGTTCGTCCAATTTGGCTTTCTTCAGCCCAAGATATGTCCCAAATACCGTAGGTTGCTCAAACCCAACTTCAGCTCCTCTGTTCCGACTTGCAAGCTCAAAATGACCTACTAGACTTCATTTTTTCAAAAAGTGTTCTCATGAAAGTTGTTTATTTGGATCTTGACTATCAACTGTCCAAATTTCAGCCCATCTCCATTATTACAGCTTGGGATATGATTTTATGAGTGCACACCGTTCGGATTCTAGTGACAGAACTCGTATTCTGACTTCCATGTAAACTTAGGTCCCTTATACATCTGAATTGGACTTCGATCTCTTCATCAAAGTTGTAGAGTTTCCTCCTAGCTTTCCTACAAGGTAAAATTCATGATTATCAGATATCAGGAACTCAAGTTATGGCTAAAATACAGAAACAGTGTCAAATCTCAATAATGCTGAAAATATTCAATTAGGACCAATTTGAGCTCAAACTCACAAAATCATTCCAAACTCAATCAATTAAGAATATAAAGAGTGTAAATGACTAAACATAAGGGTTTCTTAATGAATAAAATATGTGATTATCACCCTTACCGTATCGTAATTAGTATCGACAAAGGAGCTTACACTCTAGAGACGTTGACAGGCAAACCAGTGAAGAACTTTTGGAACACAGATAAACTTATAAAGTACTACAGATAAGTGCCTTTTAAGGCCTAATCTCATAGTCTACTTTATGTTTGATCTGCCCCAATTATTATATGGACCTTAGTCCTTCAAGATATTTCATGAAACATCGATCACGGAGTTAGTACAATTTGTTAAACAAAATTTTCAAAGACCAGCCACGACGTCCCAAGACCCATCATACCAACCGAGAAGTTATCTTGTGCTAGATAGGTTGTGCAATAGAAAAATCACGACCTGAGAAAATTCTCGCACCAAACCATAAGCACGAAAGACCTATGGTACCAACCGGAAAGTTGTCTTGTGCTAGATAGGTCGTGCAGTAGAAAAATCCCAACCTGAAAAAATTCTCGCACCAAACCATGAGCACGAAAGACCCCAGCAATGACCAGTCTCAAACCAAAGTCACGCAGCATCCTAAATGCTAAAGCAGATGGCAATGGACCCCAAACAAGGTTTCTTACCTTAGGCACAAATCCCAAATGCCAATCCACTTTGGACATCGGATCCTAAGCCAAGGTTTCTAAATTTCTTACCACACGAAGTCCTAAAGGGAACCATAAGCACTCAACGGTAATGGGCATTGGACCAGGATCACAGTCTTTCCTCATTGAAATCACAAAGTCAAAACAACACGAAGGGCATTGGACCCCGAAATAAACAAAGAAATGCAACAAAACCAACTTGATTAAAACCTCGAAAATCGAAGTAGCACCTTTGTCCATACAAAAACAAAACCCCACGCAGGGGGCAAGAATAAAAATCAAAATTACTCCGCGGCAGGATCTAGACCGCAGACCTCGGCGGAAGAGCCTTCAACACTTGAACCCTCAGCAGCGAAACGAGGGGCACGAGACGACCATCTCGGACTACCTTCCCGGAATCCAGGGAATCTAGAACCAGATTAACCCCAGGATTGAAGAGCTGAACTTGGTTGATGGCATTCCGGAATTGCTCTTCCTTGATATCAATGCAAACAGTAATAAGCTGCCTGACATCGCCTCGCAAGGAAGTAACTTGGGTACCAAATCGGTTGTTCCTAACCCGAAGACCTTCATTCTCAGTTTTCAGCTCGACCGCACACCTCTTGACCTCCGCCAAGTTGGCCTCCTTTTCCTTCGCCGCATCCTTCAGGGCGACCACTTCACTCTTCAGCTCTCAGGCCAAGGCCTCGGCATCGTTTTTGGCTTTTACAGCCTCTTCCTTTGCTCTAAGAGCTTGGTTTTCACCCCGCACCGTGGCAACAGTCTTCTCCGCTAACTCCCGCTCACGGTCTTCAACCATATGCTCTAAGTACCGAGTCTCCAACGCAAGATAAAGCCCCAAAGTCTCGAACCAGGAGAAGGTATCCTTCTTGCCACGCGGGGCTAGATGAGCTTCAACTTCTTCATTTAGGAGCTGGAAGTCGATGAACTCACAGGGATCCGGATTCTCGTGATACAGATTGATTGGCCCCCCGCTACTTGGATCGGTGTCTTCCTCAACCGCGGCCCTCTTACCCTAGTCGTTTGACTAACCCTCACCAACCACTTTTCTCTTATGTCTCGGGACCACCGGGGAGGAATCCTCCACGTGGACTGGTTCCCTCTCCGTGATCGCGACCTCGGTCGGATGGGGTGATGAAACTAGCACAACGTCAGCGGTGAGGTCTAACAGCCCCTGTTCACTTATGGCCTTCAAAGCTTCAAGAATGACCAGCACGTTTCCATCCTGAGACATCTCGGCCAAGCTCTCTGAAAAACCAGCACAGGCAATTAGATCCATATAACGGCGAAGGAAAAGAAGATAAGCATGAATAACTGCCTATACTACCTAGCACAACCCAAAGCTCCACATCGTCCACGGCATCCAATATATCTTTAGGCCGGATTTTACCGACCTCGCCAACCCATATTTCGAAGAAATTGACACACTCAATCTCCTTGTCATTCAAGTGGCTGATCTCCCTCTCGAATGATTGGGAGGGATGCTCCATGCCGCTGGATTCTAGTATAGGCTAAATGTTGGCTCCTCGTCACTCCCCAACCAGAAAGGACGAGTGTCGCCGGTCACTATCAACTTAAAGAACTTTTCTTTGAAGTTCTTATAACTTTTTAAGTATAGAAAAAAGACCGTTCTTTCTTGCCGAGATCACATCGACAACCAAGATTGTTGACGAGCGCGGGCACCAAGAACGGAATACCTTGTATGGAAATAGAAAAATGCCTTATCGGAGCATCGCAACCCCAACAACCGGCATATTCTCTCAAAAGCTAGGATATTTGCCCAACCATTGGGGTGGATTCGACTGGGGGCAACATGAAGAGTCTGGAGGATGGTAATGTGGAAGTTGTTGAAAGGAAGGCGAAGCCCAAACCTCGTGAAGAAGTCCTCATAGAGAAACATGAAGTGTTCCCCTGCTTGATGGGTCGAACACACCCGTTCTCTCCTCGGGGACAAGATCAGGAAGTCGTCATCCTGGGATCCTCCCTCGGTAAGTTCCAAATATTCTCTTAATTTGTCCAACTCTACCCCAGACTCATAGTGAAAGATCATATCGAAGGCATCATCTGTGACCCAGGTATAAGGCAATCCCAGACCTCGACGAATACGAATCACCTCCTCCTCGGCCTCTTGATTCTCCAGTTCCCAAGCCTCTGGAACCGGGATAAACGCTTCAAGAACAAGTGCTCTCCTTCTGGCCATTTGAATCCCTGGAAGACACACAGAGGCGCAGCGTCAGAACTAGTCAAGTTCAAAGATCCAAACATGGCAATGGGCGAATAGAAGAAGACTGAATACACCCATACACTGGCCTCCGCACCCACCAAGGTTAAAACCTCAGAAGGACACCTCCGTCACACGTAGTGCGACAGAGGAGGTGCTCCGTAGGGTAACACTATCAGAAGATGGGGGCTAAACAGTTTTCCCCACCCTCGTTCATAGTAAAGGAAGGGTGCGTAGCCATTCACGAAACGAAAATAAACAAAATTAAAGTTAAGAAAAAGAAAATACCTTGAAGAAAAAGGAACTAGAAAAGGAAGAAATCAAGCTCTGGGAAGTCCAAAAACTCCAAAACCGCTTCGCACCGTCACAACGCTTGTCGGAAATCACCTCAAACCACCAATTTTGACAAAAATTAGCAAAATGAAACAAAAAGGCTAAAACCCTACTTATAGGGGTTACAGTTAGAGGGCAATTCCATCCGAGCACTTCAGATTTGAAAAGATATTTATCATGGCGCACGAAGCACTATGCACGTCCACTCAACTAGAACGCGCCACGCGGCCCACATAGTTGTCATGGCAGTCGAAAGGACAGTTATCCAGCAGGCCAAGAGATACGCACCCTCAGGACTCCGGTAAAGTTCCCCTAAGGTACAAAGACCCCAAATCCAAGTATTTAAACTTGGCACTTCGCTGGTATCGACTAAGTACCAAGCTGAAGGCAACTTAACATATCGCGTCGTCAAGGTGAATGTTGGACTCACCCCGATATAATATAAATACCACGAATAACAGAAGAGAGAAAAATAGAAGGCATAAGATTCAAAGCAAAGGAAAAATTTTATTAATTTCTCATTCCATATATCATCTTACATCAAAGAGGGGGAAAAGAAAGTATAGAGACATGAAAGACCCCGGAGGAGGGAACTGACATCATCAGCATTCTGGGCCATGTCGCGTCCACATTTCCTCCAGAATCTGCAATGGTCTCCTCCGAGTGAAGCAACTTCTCGAAAAAGTGGATTGGCTCCGCAACCCGAAATAGAACACTGCTACCGAACTTTGGGGCCCTGCCACACTCTTCTTCACTGCCTTCTTCGCCAGGGTAGTAGAGACCGGGGTGAACCCCCCTTTGTTGGACGGGCCACAGTTTTTCATAGGAAGATCGTTCCACCGGAACCTTGATCACCCCAAGCAACTCCAAACCACGGAGCAGTCCCAATAGTGCCTCATGCATATCCAAATGCTTTTAGAGGATTTGCTGGCTAGGAGAGCCACTTTGGACTCTATTTCTCCAATTGCCTCTGTCCAACATGACAGATATCACGAGCCTCCCCAGTGACTGAGCGTAGATCAAATACACCCTCGTACGCTGGGAAAGTGAGACATATGCCGCTAATACATTGAGAAAGTGAGATATCTAGTAGAAGAACCATTTACAAAGACATGACAAAGTTTCGGAGATTTGGGGAAGAACAAGAAGAAAATCCTCGCAAGAGGCAAAACTCTCCAGAAACGCACAGGGAAAGAATGAACTATTTCTCTAAGAGAAGTCACTTCCAAATAGAGACGCAGAAAGGAAGAAGGGAATGCCTAAATTGAACGCAAACATCCCTTATTTATAAAGAGGATGGAACGCTCTGATTGGTTCCTGGGAAGGAAGAGCCTGTCAAACTATAAAATTTGCGTTTAATGCTCTCCCGTTTCCATTAGCTACAAGAGCAGCGGACGATTGGAAACTGCACGAAAGGTTCCTCAATTCTCGAAGAAATCAAGAGCAACGGTTTCGAAAGAATCCAAGACCAACGAAGAACGCTACTACAAGTCAAAAGACCCCGTGAACCACACTCAGGGGCAATAGGAGGAAAACCTCGGAACAAGGAATGGTGATGTAGGCAAGGACCCACCATGGTCTCCAACCACATCCCGACCTTCGGGGTACCCCGTACTCAATGATGGAACTTGGCCTCAATACGAGACACCGCGAAACCTGACTTCAAAGCTAGGGCATAGTCTGTGGCGAGCCTGATAATCTTATACCTTGACACTTGGGTCTTATCCAAGCGCCAAGCTAGAGGAAACTGTTCTGGACCGTGGTCTGGGATCCCATCCAAAAGGATTGACCCGACACATGAACCACCAGACTCTGTCATTAACACCCCAGCCTAAGCCTTACGACCTCGGTCTACGGCATCGGACTATAACGATGGCTGGACTCACGCAAGTTCTCACAATTGCCGGTTATAACCCTAAATGTGGGGACCATAACTGCCTACAACAAGGATTGACCACTAAGGAGACAGCCTCGACAGGTCAGAGACGGACTTCAACGATCGTGGGACAGCCCTAACAGTTCAGAGACGAACCTCAATGATCGTGAGTTGAGACCTCTGCCAAGGCACGATCCTAATGTACTTTCGTATTATACGGATTGCATGAGGATTCCAGTCACGCTCTATATATACCAGGTCAAGTTAACCTAATAAGGTATCTGTTATTCCATTACATGAACCCTACTTGTGTACTGTCTGACTTGAGCGTTGGAATCCCTTTGCAGGTATCCACTCTCTTAGCTCAACACGCTTAGCAGTAGCTGTGTAAGGAAAAAACTATCATATACGTATCTATCTCAAGTACATTCTGAATCCACTTCAGAACAAAAAGCATATTTAAATGAGCAAGAAAACTAAACAATTATGACCATCATTTGAGATGCTTATTGGCTTATACTTTTTTACCTCAACACGACGTTACAATGACTGCACATAGTTTTTAATTTCATCTAGCATAAGTGCTTTGCCAGTAACCTACAATTGTATTCTTATTCTTATTGTAGTATGTTTTTCCACTAGATATTCCTGTGTGTTGTTTTGTTTGTGTACCCATTTTCTGTTTTTCTTTTTCTTTTCTTTTTTCCATTTTCTTTCTTCTTAGGTTTGAGCCATGGTTCTCTTTATTATTTACATATTTTTTTATTGAAATCTTATTTAATATTTTATTATTATTGAATATGAATAGTTGGCATATCTCAAATTCAAAATGAAACAAAGCCACCGCTACAGCACAAGTGAGCAAGTTGAAACCCCTATTAAAGATTTTTTTTTATTCGTAAATTATTAGTATATATAAAAACGATCATTATTTTAATGTCATCAGATCTGTCCTTATAAATGCACACCTATAATTCCATTCATGATGGGCATGTGAAGATCTAGATGTAGAAGTTTCTAGATTGATGGCTATCTCATTTTCTCATTTTTTATGGTTTTAATCTCGCAGGTTGCTATTTTATTTCTGTAGCAATTATCACATTTTTTATTTCTTTTTTGTTATCGTGAAGTGAAAGATAAAGTAAGAAAGCTCTTCTTTAAAGAATTTTTGTATTACATTTGATTTAATGCACTTTCCTTTTTCACTTATGATTAATACATGCATATGGATTATTTTAATCTTGGTTAATCTTTTTCCCATGCTGCAATTGGAATTGGTGACTCTCTATTTAATAAATAAACTATGTATCTTGATTTGACTCTCCATTTTGGTAAAAAAAGTGGATGTATCATGACATAAAATTGATTTGCTTCTACTGCTGTGTATTCTTCTTCAAATATTATTTTGTTTGTACTAAATTTTAGTTTATTTGTGTGATGAATCTTCACTTCAAATATTTATCTAATATTGCGTTTACAATTTGTATTGACAATTAATATATTTGTTAAAAGTTTGAATATTTGTTCTGTAATTTTATTTGAATATACTTACTGTTGTAATATTGAAAACAGGTTGAAATGTAGTTGATTGGAATGTTGCCAAAAATTAAAAAAAAAAAAAAGGAGAAAAAACAAAAGATAATTTTAAATTAAAGATATAATACATGTTTGTGATAGTTGTGAAAGTTTAATTATTTCAATAATTAAGTTGTAAAAGTTTAATTATTTTAATAATCAATTATATTTGGATATATTAGATAAAAAATAATTTTAAACTAATCTATTTTATTTAGATAGTATAAAAAGAATTATTTTTATGTATAAAATTAACAAAATAGATATAGAATAATTAAAAAAATTATTTAATTGATTAAAAAATTATTTAATTAAAGACATAATAGTATTTACATCTCAAAATGTAAGGAATAATTTATAATTTAAAATTAAAAGTTAAAATTTTAACATTATAAAAAAATTTAAAATACATTAAATTTCAGATAAAAGATAAAATTAATTTTATCAAATATAATTAAACATCGTTACAACAATTTTGTTTTAAAAAAAGTTGTTAGTTCAACTTATAAGCTAAACCAAAACACACTGATAATGTTCAAATGCTGCCAAAACCGCGGCCATAAATAAATATTTTAGAATTTGAATATAACTACACCCTGCAACCATTATTGAACCGCCACTAAATGTAAAAAAGGGCCACTAAAAAAACCGCTGCTAATAAATTGACAATGGAGGTTATTCTGCCACTAACACATTTAAGGACACTTATATAAAAACTGCTGCTAATTTTTTTTTTGTGGCGGTTTAAACTGCCCCGAAATCAAACTTTTAACAGCCGCCAAAAGCTTTTTTTTTTTTTGTTGGTATCTATTATGAACTTATGATACATTTAAGCATATGACTTTAAACAATATATATATAGTTAATGTAAAATATATTGAATAAAATATTTTAAAATATGTCTATACACAAAAAAAAGTTACATAATAAATGTTTAATTTTAGTAGTACTAAAATTAAATATATTTATTACCAAAAAAATTGAATATATTCAGATATTTGGTTCTTTTAGTTGACTATTGGTCACATTTCATTTTGTCTAAATGGAAACATGTGTAGCTTTTCTTTTATGCTGAGTTTGATTTCTCGAAAATGCATTTTCTTGTTTGTCAAACATTTGCTTTTGCTACTCTTTCTTAGACTCATTATGTGATTGACAAATTGCCTATAACTTCTTATTTGGTTACTCATGTTTTTATATTAAAGTTGTAGTTGAAAGTTAACAACCCTGGCCTAAACCTTTAAGACCAATAAACTAGATACAAAAAATTTTAACATTTTAAAATTATTTTTTGGTTACCTTTTTAAAATTAATTTATACATGAATAAATAACAATTGTTTACATTAAAGCTTTAAGATACTTTATTTTATAAAACTACATTTCAGTTTTACTGGTAAAATCAGTATATATAATATTTTCTAATATACCTATATTTTTACTTATATTCCATTTATTATTCCATCAGTGACTCAGTGGTTAAAAAGTGTTATCTATCTGCTAATGAGTTAGCTAGCTAGGTATATTTCAACTGTACAACCAAATTCATAATTATACCACTTTAAATTAGTCAAACCAATCAAAACTAATTAAATTGGACTAGCCATTGATTCCTTTATCTGTGATTGGATGGAGAAAGAGAGGAAAAGAGGATAGAGAAAGGTTTTAAGTAAAAATGACACAAGTGGTATTTTCTATTGTGGTGAAGACTTTTGACACAAAGGCTCTAAGGGACTATATCATCGTTTAAATCTTTAAATTATTAGTTTTAATATCACTTATTAAAAAAAAATATTACATCATTCACTTTCAATCTAGTTTAAAGAATATCACATTTTCTCTTTTAATTTTGGAAAATACCATATTTATATCTTTATAAATATGCACAAATATTAATAATTAAAAAAAAAAAAACTTACATTTATAGATGAGAATAGTCAAAACTCCTATAAACATAATTCTAACTTGCAAGTCTTATAAGACATCTCTCTCGAACTCTTATTCTCATTCTCATCACTTTACAAATTCTTAAATATAAGTATTTATAATCCGTCTTTCATAGTTTTATTATAAACAAATATCTCACAAATCTTATACATATTTCACATATCTTTAACATATTTAACATATCTTTTAAATATTTTAATAATATCTTTACAAAATATAAAATTAACATACAATAACAATCTTTAATAGAATTTGAGTCTAACTTAATTATCATTCACATTGATGTCTAACAGGTCACAATACTAAAATAGAGTACTATAAGATTATTTACACAACTTTTCAAGAACAATATGCTAAAAAGTGACCAACGCATATAGTCCTTACTATAATACTTCGTAATGAAAGAGATGTCCATTATTGTGCTATAATAGTAATACTATATGAAGTTGAATGAGGAATATGATTATATATTTGATCACAGTACTGATTGTTTTAATACATCACCTCCACATTTTCAGGGTTCATGTTGCCAACTGCCACATAATCAGTAAATCGCATCCCCCACCCCAAAAAAAAAATTCTTAGTCTTGACGAACATTTAAAAGTTCTCCTAATTTGAAAGACTTTGGATAATTATAAACATACAATAGAAGAAAGATTATTATTTAACACCCATTCTCTTTCCTTCTCTTCTGATTCATTTTCTTTTGATTCCTTCCCTTCCTACCTAATATACCCTTAGAGTATGTTCAGATTTTAGAAATTGATTTAATTGATAAATGAAATTTTTTGTTCAAAAAATTTTAAAATGGGAATTGATTTAATTTTGAAATCTTTTTAATTTAAGTTGCTTGTATTTGAAAATTCACTCAAATTTGATTAGATTAGAGTAGATTTGATTTGATTTTAGTTTTAATTGTTTGAATTGATAATTTCACCTATTTATTTGCTCATTCAACATATTTTAATTACGTGTAGAAAAGAAAAATTATTAAGAAAAATGTTATACAGTTAGAAAAAAATTGATAGAATTCAATCAGAATTTGTCAAGATTCAAATGTAATTGTTGGAAAAGTTAAAGTGGTGATTATCATTTATTAATCCAAGAATCCATAATTATGCCAACTCTTTTGGACAAAATTGCTGTATATACAATTCTGGCTATCTAATATTTTTCAATTATTATTAAAAAAAATGAATTTCATTTATTTTAAAGGTATTTCAAATATAAAAAATAATTTGAAAATCAATTTAAATCCTAACTTTTACAATTGATACCAAACATGAGAATCTAGTATTTTATTACTAATTAAATTATCTCTACTTGTAACATGGCAGTTCTTAATTAAAATTGATTATTAATTTTTGCCCGCTCATTTTTACTTAATCCCACTTCAATTTCGTGCACTATCTATATTTTTTCTCTGTGCTCTACATACTTCTCCTTCTGTTTTCTTTCCACACTGCGTTCTCTATCAGATCCTCTCCGTCTCAGCATCTCGTCTTTGTTACTATTATTATATTTCTCTTTCTTTTTTTTATTAATGTTTTCTTTTTTCTCTCTCTCTCCGCTGAGTTTCCAACTATGCAAAAGTAAAACTTGTCAGCTGTCACGTTGCTGTGTAATAGAAAGGTTAAAACATTATCTAAAATGTTAAATAATTAGTTATTTAATGAATGTTGTACCTAAAAAAATAATTATTTAATAAATGAATTATAGTCTTGTTGTCTTATATGTGATATAAACATATTAAGTGTTGGTCTAATGAGTCTTTTTTTGGTTATTTGAAGAATTTAATTCAGTTGGTAATGAAATATTAATTAAAGTGAATTTAGTTGCATTTGTAGAATTTATTTTAATTTGATAATTAATAAAATATTAATAAATTTTCAATAATTAATAGAGATTCTGTTTTATTTTTTCTTATAAATCATTTATAAGAAGTAAATAATGTTTTATCATTTTTTATTTCATTTCTTTATCTATTTATATATTCTAATGGTTTTTTTTTTAATGTAAACATATTCTAATAAAGTTTATATAAGAGTAAACCTCCAAAATCGTCTTAGAAAATTTAGATGTTAGACACATTAATTCTTAAGAAAATAAAATTTTATTTTTGATCAATAAGAAATTATGAATGTTGATCACATTAATCCTCAGGTACGGGAGACATAAGTCCCTAAGAATAGCTAATGTGACCATCTTTTGTGGGTCGGGTGGAGTTTTAATTTCTCAACAACTAATGTGTTACGTGTTGTTTCTTTTAGCTTTGTATTGTGACATTTCAAAAAGTTCCACATTTCTTGATCTTTAAAGTTTTAAAGAGTTTATAAGGTAACTTATATTTTGGGCTGGTTAGATAAACTTGTGAGAGGAATGGACTTGCACGCACAAGTTGGGCCTCGTTTGGGCCAAGTCAGTGCAAATCATCCGATTTGCCCCTCCTGCACGCACGATAAAGAGGCCTCACAAGTTTTTTGCTCCAGTTTATTTTATTTAATTATTTTGTACTAATTATTAATCTTTTATGAACCTTATCCGGAAACGGTCAATTTTCCTATTCTGTTTTTTGATTTGGTCTCACGTCCGTAACCTCCCACGTGCCGGCGTGAGGCGGCCACGTTCCGATGTGAGGTAGCCACGTGCCTACGTGAGCTGGCCACGTTCTTACGTGAGGCGGACCCGAGGTGGGACACGTTCAAACGTTTAACGGGATTTATAATCTGTTACACCAAACCTTTTTTTTGATGCTTTTAAAAATTAAAAAACGTTCTCAACCCTAATAGATGCTCTCTCCTTCTTCTTTCTCTGCTTCTTCTTCCTGAGTTGCACTAAAAATTACTCTGCTGTTCTGTTACCTCGGCTCCCACCGAGACGAGCCTGTTGAATTCTGGAGGATTCACGCACCCGTGCGATAAATCCTTGAGGACATTGTATTCTCACACGCCTCAGGCTACTCTTCTCTTTGTGTTATTCGGAGTTATCACCTCGATCGATTTAACATTCTCAAGGATTTAATATACCATGGCTGACAACAACGCTAACAACCAGGGCTCCAGTTCCCACCAACGGCGAAGCCGTTCTTCCACACCTCCACCTACGATCACCTATGCAAAACCGTTCCCGGATATCTCAAAGATCGAGCTTTTCGGAGGCCAAAATTTCAGACGATGGCAGGAACGTGTCCACACAATCCTCGACATGCACGGAGTTGCATCCGCCCTTACCGAACCCAGACCAGCGTCGACTGCCAATCCGAAACTAATACAGGATTGGACACATGCAAATAAGGTATGTCGTCACACAATAATTAGCACCCTTTCTAACGACTTGTTCGATGTGTACTGTTCTTACAAGGATGCGAAGGAGATATGGGACTCCATGACTGTGAAGTACACTGCTGAAGATGCCGGAAAACAAAAATTCGTCATCGGCAACTACTACCACTGGGAAATGACTAGACGACAAGGACATAAAAATACAAATTAATGAATACCATAAACTATTGGAGGATTTGAAGGCTGAAAACATCACCCTCCCAGACATTTCTTCGGGGGCTCCTAATTGAGAAGCTGCCTTCGTCATGGAAGGACTACAAGCAACAGCTGAAGCACAAGCACAAGCAATTGTCACCCTCGGAACTGATAACACACATAATCATTGAAGATACCAACCGAAGAGAGTGTCAGGCTACAAGGGCGAAGGCTTGGCTTATCGAGCAAATCTGGTTCAAAATAAACCACCGAAAAAAGGTATGTTCATAACAAAAAGTCTTCTGATCACTTTCCTAGAACTACTAATCCCACTTTCAAAAGGAAAGGTGCTTGCTATGTTTGTGGAAAGTCAGGTCATCATGCTCCTCAATGCAGGCATAGAGTGAGAAACGACAATCCTCCTAAGCCGAATGTAAATTTGGCCGAAGGAGATGATATTATTGTTGCGGTCGTTTCTCAAGTTAACATTGTGACCAGTGTGAACAAATGGGTGGTAGACTCTGGTGCTACCAGGCATATTTGTACAAACAAAGATGCTTTTACCTCCTACACTTCTGTAGGGGATGATGAAGAACTTGTGTATCTTGGAGATTCTCGAACTGCTGCAGTTTCGGGAAAAAGGGAAAGTTCTTCTGAAACTCACATCTGGGAAGACCTTGGCTTTGAACGATGTACTCCATGTGCCTAATATTAGGGCCAATTTGATCTTTGTATCATTGTTGGGAAAAGCTGGGATTAAAGTGTCATTCGAATCTGACAAGATAGTAATGACAAAAAATAATGTCTTTGTGGGAAAGGGTTATAGTGATCAAGGACTTTTTGTACTCAGTATTTCTGAAATTATTAATAAAGTTGCATCTTCTTCTGCTTACTTGATTGATTCCGTTGATATGTGGCATGCTAGATTAGGACATGTTAATATTTCTTATGTTAAGAAAATGCGATGTCTTGGTTTAATTTCTGCGACTAGTGATGCATGCTTAAATAAATGTAATATCTGTATAGAATCTAAATTAACTAAAAATTCTTGTCCACCTATACAACAACGTGAATCTGAATTGCTTAGTTTAATTCATACCGATCTAGGAGATTTAAAAAATACAATGACTAGAGGTGGTAAAAAATATTATGTAACCTTTATAGATGATTTTTCTAGATACACTAAGGTTTATTTAATTAGAAATAAAGATGAAGCTTTAGAAATGTTTGTATCCTATAAGGCAGAAGTAGAAAATCAATTAAATAGAAAAATTAAAAGGGTTAGATCCGATAGGGGTGGTGAATATATATTATTTAATGAATTTTGTGAAAAAGAAGCCATAATACATGAAGTAACTCCTCCTTATTCACCTGAATCTAATGGTGTAGCTGAAAGAAAAAATAGAACATTAAAAGAAATGATGAATGCAATGCTAGTTAGTTCCTCAAAGACCCGATAACCTTTGGGAGAAGCCTTATCATCTGTGTGTTTTTACAAAATAGAATACCTCATAAGAAAACGGTAAGACACCCTATGAATTATGGAAATGTTATATGCCTAATTTAAAATATTTAAAAGTGTGGGGGTGTTTAGCTAAGGTAATGCTTCCTGATCCAAAGAAAAGAAAAATTGGAACCAAAACTTCTGATTGTATGTTTATTGGTTACGCTGAACGGAGTGCAGCTTATAGGTTCCTTGTTTTGCGAAGCGATGTGCTTGATCATAATACAATAATGGAGACTAAAAATGCTGAATTTTTAGAACATATATTTCCTTTGAAATCTGAAAATAAACAACCTTTAGAAAATATTTTTTTAGGAAATAATTGTGAAAACTTATATGAGGATTTGAGAAGGAGTAAAAGACAAAGAAAAGAGACATCTTTTGAAAATGATTTTTATACTTATCTCGTCGAAAATAATCCTTTGACTTTTTCTGAAGCTATTTCATCTTCTGATGCTCAATTTTGGAAAGAAGCTATTAAAACCGAAATTGACTCTATTTCAAAATGCAATACTTGGATTTTGGTTGACTTACCTCCTGGTACAAAACCTATTGGTTGCAAATGGATTTTTAAAAGGAAATATAATCCTAATGGTTCGATTGAAAAATACAAAGCTAGATTAGTAGCAAAAGGTTTTACCCAAAAACAAAATATTGATTATTTTGACACATTTGCCCTCGTGACCAAATTTCTTCAATTCAGATTTTGATAGCATTGGCTTCAATTTTACAAACTTGTTATTCACCAAATGGATGTAAAAACTGCTTTCTTAAATGGTGATTTAGAAGAAGAAATTTATATGACACAACCTGAAGGATGTGTAATTCGTGGTCAAGAAAATAAAGTATGTAAACTTCTCAAATCCTTATATGGTTTGAAACAAGCACCAAAGCAATGGCATGAAAAATTTAATCAAATTTTGATTGATGATGGTTTCACTTCTATTGAAGTTGATAAATGTGTTTACACTAAATTAATGAATGGTGAATGTGTAATCATATGTTTATATGTGGATGACATGCTTATTTTTGGTATTTGTAATGATATTGTGATAAAAATAAAATCTTTTCTTGCATCTAAGTTTGATATGAAAGACATGGGTGAAGCAAGTGTAATACTAGGAGTAAAGATCATAAGGAAGGGTGATAGTATAACACTATCCCAAGAACATTATGTAGAGAAACTTCTTAGAAAGTTTGGTCATTATGACTCAAAACCAATGAGTACCCCTTATGATTCTAACTCACAATTAAAAAGAATAGAGGTGATCCTGTTGCTCAATCCTGAGTATGCACAAATTATTGGAAGTTTATTACATTTAATGAATTTTTCGAGACCAGACATAGCATATCTTTGTGGGGAGATTGAGTAGATATACTCATAGTCCAAATCAGGATCATTGGGCTGCACTTGTTAGACTCATGAGATATTTGAGAGGTACCATGAACTATGGTATAGTGTATAGTGGATTTCCCGCTGTATTAGAAGGATATAGTGATGCTAACTGGATCTCAGATTCAGATGAGACAAAATCCACTAGTGGTTATGTATTTACACTTGGTGGTGGAGCGGTTACTTGGAGATCAGCCAAACAAACTATAATAGCAAGATCCACTATGGAGTCAGAGTTTGTAGCTCTGGAATTGGCTGGTAGTGAGGCTGAGTGGTTAAAGAACTTCTTGGCAAATATTCCTTTAGGAATAAAACTCACACTGTCAGTGTCAATGCATTGTGATTGTCAAGCGGCAATAGCCATTGCAAAGAATAAGACCTTCAATGGCAAAAACAGACATATACAATTGAGGCATAATGTGGTAAAGCAGCTGCTAAAGGATGGAACAATATCAATTGATTATGTGAAGTCAGAAATGAACTTGGCCGATCCTCTGACAAAGCCTCTTGGGAGGAAACCAATATATGAAACATCGAGGAAAATGGGACTTAAGCTAATTTGAAATTAACAGTGATAGTAACCCAACCTTTGTGATTGGAGATCCCATGAAAAAGGTTCATATGGGTAAAAACAAGTCACTTGTTAGTTCTGCTAGCACAAATAATTTTGTCCCTTCCTATGGTGTGAGATGTGCTAGACTGCATTATTGAGAGGATAAGCTAAAAAGCTTTTAATGATTTTCATATCCCTTATGAGTGGTGTATGATTTGCAGCATACACTTGATGAAATCACCTATATGAGTGTCAAGTGGGGCCGCTTGTATGATATTGTGGCATATCTCTAGAGCACTCATGAATTACCAGGCAAGCGCATGGCCTATTAGCGCAACACAAATAACAAAGAAGAACAACATGGGGGTGTAATGTGACCGATAGATCTCTAACATACACAAAGTGTTTCGGTTCATAGAAGTCTACTTCACCAACTCACTTTGTATGTTATGTCACATCCGTCTAGGTCTGGTTCATAGTCCAAAAGACACCAGATTCGATGCATTTACACCCATGGTGTTAACTCAGGAAAATCTAGTTTTCTTTAAAAAAAAAATTATTTAAACTTTTTGAAATATGTGGGGGATTGTTGTTTCTTTTAGCTTTGTATTGTGATATTTCAAAAAGTCCCACATTGTTTGGTCTTTAAAGTTTTAAAGAGTTTATAAGGTAACTTATGTTTTGGGCTGGTTAGATAAGCTTGTGAGAGGAATGGGCTCGCGCGCACAAGTTGGGCCTCGTTTGGGTCAAGTCAGTGCAAATCATCCGATTTGCCCCCCCTGCGCGCACGATAAAGAAGCCTCACAAGTTTTTTACTCTAGTTTATTTTATTTAATTATTTTGTACTAATTATTAATCTTTTATGAACCTTATCCGAAAACGGTCAATTTTCCTATTCTGTTTTTTGATTTGGTCCCACGTCCGTAACCTCCCACGTCTCTGCATGAGGCGTGGCCACGTTCCGATGTGAGGTGGCCACGTGCCTAATTCTTACGTGAGCGGACCCGAGGTGGGACACGTTCAAACGTTTAACGGGATTTATAATCTATTACACAAAACTTTTTTTTGATGCTTTTAAAAATAAAAAACGTTCTCAACCCTAATAGATGCTCTCTCCTTCTTCTTTCTCTGCTTCTTCTTCCTGAATTGCACTAAAAATTACTCTGCTGTTACGCTCATTCCTCGTCCTACCGGGAGTCTGTTGAATTCTGAAGGATTCGCGCACCCGTGCGATAAATCTTTGAAGACAGTGTATTCTCACACGCCTCAAACTACTCTTCTCTTTGTGTTATTTGGAGTTATCACCTCGATTGATTTAACATTAGGTGCCTAAATTTTCAAGGACAAATTTGGATGTTTACTTTTTATATAAATTCTAATAAAAAGACTGCCTCTAATGTTGTGGGGCAGCTCCTCAATTTATTTGCAATTAATAATTTTATAGTTTTTAAGTTTTACTTTTTATAAAAACAGGACAGTCTTCTTTTTATCTATTATAAGACACGTGGGAATACTATTAGGCCTCCTAATTGAGATTCGATCCATTAGAAGTGTTAAAAAATACTAAAGATAAACACAATAAATATAGAAGACCCGTAAAATGTACAAGAGCACATATAATTATAAAAAAATGCACAAAATAAAATAATAAAAGATTAAAAACATGCGTGAAACTCACGGATGAGTATACTAGTTGATTTATAAATCAACTCAAACTAAATCAGTTTAGTTTTAATTTTCATAATTCTAAACACAATCTTAATAAATAAATTTTTTTCACATTTTATGAATGCTTTTTGCGAGAGGCTTTTTTTTGTCTTTAATTAATTATTTACACAATTTTAAATCAAAAATGATAATTAAATAATTTTTTTTAAGTGGCAATTTTAAGATTTAAACATTAGACATTGCATATAAAATTTACCTAGAGTAACCATTGTTGAGTGCGAGAGACTAGACTTAAAAGCATTATGGCAGCAACAATTGCTAATTGTGGTAAGGATGGGCCTATACATGTCAATATGGGTCAAAGCCTACAAGACAACCTAACATCCAACATCTAGCCCCTTCCTTGAACACCCCATCTAGCAATAGGTTATTTTTCCCTAACCCACAAACCTCACTGATTAAGTGTGTTAGGCTGCTAGAGCACCCATGGGCAATCCACAAATCACAAGCCATTTGTTTTTTCATCATCTATCTTCCTAATTCTAATTTCTTTCAGTCCCGAAGCCCAATCTCAATTTTTTGGCCTAATTTGCTTAAAATATATTTTTAATTCCTAAATGTAAGACTTATTTTTAATTTGGTTCATATATGAAAAAGTTAGTTTTCAATTTAATTGTACAATCAATTTCAATGTCATCTTTGTCATCTGTTGTCGCCATAACATCGTGAGATTGGCATGGAGTTACTATAAAGTTTAGATACTAAATTAAAAATAATTATCACTTATAAGGACCAAAAAGATATATTTTTTTATCTCTATATCTGATAGTCATTTTTAATATAGTCTTTATACTTAACTATGTTAGTAACAAACAATTGTAAACTCCAAAATCTTTTTAGTGCTTAATAGTGCATAATTTATTTTGATGATAACAATTATATTGAAAATATAGTTTGAATCTTCTCACAACTTGATTCATTTATACTTAATTCTTATGAAGTATTTTTTGTATTAATAAGCTTTTCAAGACAAAAACGAAATTCAAGGAAGCCTTTTAGTCATCTCAAAATATTTGAGAAGATTAAATTGTGAATTGAAAAAGTTCAAGTAAGACTTGAGAGACTTTCTAAAGAACATGAAAAAACTCACTCTAAAAAGGTCTTGAGAAGATTGAAAGAATATGTAAAATAGAACTTTCACAAACGATCACTTCACTAGAAGAAAATCAAACTAATATTACCATAAAAAAATGTAAAGATTTATCACTAAAATGGTAGAGATCAAAGTTGAGAAAGTAAAAGAATACAAAGAATTAAAGAAAAAAATTGAATTAAATAAGCCTTGGTCCATTCATGTTAAATGCAGGCCATGCGAGCCAAGGCAAATGAGGAGACGAAAAAAAATAAAACAAAAGAGATAAATAGCATGTGCGAGAGGGCGGGAACGATGGAAAAGAAGTGAATTAGTGTGTGTTTGGATTGCAGTTGGTAAATTTAAGTTTAGTTAAAAGTGTGTTTGTAAACTTAAGTTTGGTTGAAAGTAAGTTTGTAGTAACTAATTTATGTTTGGAAACTTTTGTCTTAAAAGTGAGTTTGACAAAATAAATGATAGTGAAAATTATACTACAACGGACAAAATTATTGCCTTTGATCCAACGTCCGTTTAGAAGTAAAAGTATGTTGTAATAGTGCAACTAATAAATTGCCAAACAAACTTGTGCGTCGTTCGAAAATGACAAACATACGTTAGCAGCACAAACGGAATTTCTAACTTGTTTCCAAACATACTCTTAGCCATAGAAAAATGATGTTTACAGGAGAGAAAAATGACATATGACATTTTAAATTGTCTAATTAATAATTAATAATGAAGATGGATTCGTTTATATTAGTGTAAGTTAATTTTTTTTTTACATTTATTTTTAATAATTCTATTTTTATGTAATAGTTAAAATTATTTCATTAAAAATAAACATTAGATAAAAATGAAATTAACGATTAAAAATAAGTATAAGAAAAATCAATTTATATTAATATAAGTTGATCTTTTTCGTTAATAATAACTAATAGATAGATACTTTATATTTTTATATGATATATCATGTAGTAGGTTTTAGAAATTTTGCCTTACCCATAGTCAAATTTTATATTGATATTTTTTTTTCAACTTAAAAAGCGAAATTTTGCCATACCTCACGCTCATAATACCTTTATTCGTAATCGGATTTAAATTTTTTGATATCATTTTTTTAAGTGGTTAAATAAAAGAGAAATAAATATAAAAATTATAAAAAAAATTCACAAATTTAATTCCCATTAATAAATTTTTGTTATGTCTACCTCTCACCTATTTGACTTATGAGAACTGCTATATCCCTCGAATGTATTTCGTGGAATACATTACGAATGACCAAATAACCAATCATGTTGGGTAAAAAAAATAATAGTTATAAATTAAAAAAAAAAGCAAAGAATTATTTAACTAAACGGTAATTGTTTCTTTCATTTCGTGAATCGTTTCACGAAGTCAAGTTTGTGAGAAACATCATTTCCCTTGACTTATTGTGAAAAAAAATAATATCCACTCGTACCCATGCAACTTAACCCAAGAACCATCTTCCCCTGATTGAACCTTCAAAACCATGCCCGTGAACCCGTAGTCTGAACAACCAACAACATCACTAGGGGTGCAAGTAGGTGATTTGGGTTAGATTTTGGAGAAAAATAAATTTAAATTAATCAAAATCAATTGGTTCAGTTTTGTTCGATTTTTATATTTTTGATAGTCAAATTCGAACTACATCAAACCGAACATCTATGGATTAATTTGGTTCGGGTGGTCGAGTTGACAATTTTTTTTACATAAAAATTAATTAAATAATTAGTTTTCTATAGTAAAAACAATGCATAATAAACTTACAATTTTTTTTTCTAGAAATAGAATCACACTTATTTATCTCAATAAGCACACTATAAACTACAACAAATAAACAAAGTCTAAACAAACAAACAAAATTAAAATATATGTAACAATTGATACTAGTACAAAGACAAGTACATAACAGTACTCAAACTTAATCTAAACATAATTAAAAAGAAACACAAGTACACAACATAACAATAGGCAGTACTTAAAGTTAATCCAAACTTAATCTAAACTCAATCCAAACATAAAAAAAACATTATTCATCAAACATCATTCATCAAATCCAATTTATTTTTGAACTTCATATACATCCTACAATAAGCACAAATGAAAATATTATGGTCTTTCTTCTTCATTTCAATAACCAATATCCAATGATTTAACAATGGAAACGTTATGGACCTCCAAGATCACTTTCAATACCACCTTGGCTTATCCACCCTATGAATAATCACTCACCTATCCTGTCACCTTCTATTATTTTATCCTATCAAATGTCAATAGACAATATAACTCACTCTATCTTATTATGCATCCACTCTAAGCCTAAAAAGCCACAACACCAAGATCTCAAGCTTCTCACTTTGCCAACAACAAAAGAAACCTCACTATAAGTTAGAATGTGCACAAAAGAATTACTCAATGAGTTCCGAAAGAACACATTCACCATAACAAAGAAAAAGAAATTGGTGAATTATATCGACAATTGTAAATTGGGGTCGGCCGATTAGAAATGAATAAGATTACACATGGAATTGTAGAGAGAGAACAGAGAAAAAAGTTGTAACCAAATTAATTATATGACTCATTATCAAAGATTAAACATTAATATATTACCTTCGGTAATTGTGACTTTTGCATATGGAGAATCTTGAAGTAAGAATTTCAATAATCCATCTAGTACGTGTAGATCAAATTCACGTCTCACATTCAATTACATCAAGTTACTAAAGTCAATAGGTAATATATATATATATATATATATATATATATATAAAAAATTATCTAGTGAGAGGAGTTTTATTATGAGAGATGAGAAGAATAAATCTTGATCCATAAACCATACGTAGTCAAGATTAAAAGTTATTTAAAGGTCGTGTGACCAAACTAAAAAAGTCACATGCGTTTATGTTTAATCTTGACCAAATTCATGTAAGATCCAATGGTCGATATTTACTCCTCTCACCTCTCACATAAACACTCCTCTCACTGTAGAAAGTAGATTATATATATATATGGAGTGTTTATTGTGAGAGGTGAGAGAAAAATATCAACCATCGGATCTTACATGAATTGGTCAAGATTAAACATAAATGCGTACGCGACTTTTTTAAGTGGTCATTAACGACCTTTAAATAACTTTTAATCTTGACCATCCAATGTATGGTTGTATGGTCAAGATTTACTCCTCTCATCCTCTCACAATAAAAACTTTTCTCATTAGATATCTTTTCTACATATATATATATATATATATATATATATATATATATATATATATATATATATAATATAAGTAATCATTGCGTGAGAGGAGTTTTATTATGAGAGGATGAGAGAAGTGAATTTTTTACTATCGGATCTTACATGAATAGTCAGATTAAACATAAACGCATGTGACTTTTTAAGTAGTCACGACCTTTAAGTAACTTTTAATCTTAACATCTACATATGGTTGTATGACACAAGATTCACTCATCTCACTCTCTCACAATAACCATTCCTCTCATAGATATGTGTATATATATATATATATATATATATATCAACCATTAGATGAAAGTTAAACTAATAATTAAAAATATATATAAAAAAAAGACTTATATCGATATAAATTGATCCTCCTTCATATATATATATATATATATATATATATATATGATTTGATTTGATTCTTATATTTGAAATTTCAAATTGAATTGAATCAATTAAAATTTATTTGATTTAAATTTTATTCAAACTAATTAATATACTCAAACCAAACCGAATCAATTTAATTAATTCAATTCGGATTAGTCGGATTGACATGTTATTCGAACCAATTTACACCACTAAACATCACACCGAAGTCAGAAACCCTCGTCGTTCACCCAAAAATTAGCAGCACATTCGCATCATCTCTCACTAATTTCCATCTCACACTCACTGATTCACTCCCCCACCTTCACTCATTCACTCGGATTTTATGTGCCACACTCACGTTATACACACATATACAGAAATGTGGGGCTCAATGACCCTGGGTCAAGTAAGGAGAAGGGGCTGAAAAAGTAAAAGAAAATAAGGGAGCGTAACTGATAGGAGAGAGAGCAAGGAACGGTTTGATCAAAGGTAACAAAATCTTCAATATTCTAACTGTTTTACCTGGATTTATAGCACTATTCACTATTCTGTTGAATCTATGCATCTGTTTTGGGTGGGGCAGTTCTGTTCTGCTTGGTAGCCTTGCCTCCTGTGTTGTTCCCTTTATTTGATCTTGTGAATTGTGATACTTGTTTATTGCTCACCACATGGTTGATAAAATGACTCAATTGGAATGGTTGAGTTCGAGACTTCTGTGAAACATGAGTGTGAATAGACCTTGCCCCGCCCCCCCTCCCCCTTTTTTTTCTTCTTGATTTTCTTCTCAAATTTAAATGTGTTGTATGGTTTGATCAGATTGCTTGGGTTTGCATAACAATCACAACTTGGTATTGTCTTGTGCTGCAATTAAAGGATTAGTGCATGTTACAAGTTTGAGTAAATGTTTGAGCTGATAAGAATGTGATTTTGGGTCATGGAAATTGAAAGGTTGAGTCAGTTACACGTATTTTCTTGTGGATGAGTACTGTTAGTGCTAGTTACCTACTTTAACTTGAATACATGATAAGAAAAGGGGCTGTTTGGTTTTGAGTTCCATTTGTTAATGAGTTTCACCCATTATTTAGTTCCTACGATAGTTTGATCTTGAAGTCTTACCGTTTCTTTCTTTGGTTTGATCTAATGTGGTATTTGATAAAATGCCAAGCTGATTGTACAGGATGGTTGCTCAGTTTCTCTCTTGTTCTTTAACTTGGAAATTGATGATCTGCGAACTTGTTTAATCTTCTGTAGTTCAGTGAGTTTGCTTCCCTGTTAATATATCATTTCCTTGTGTAATTTGAGTAAATCACAGGAAACTATGGGGGTTTGTTAATGGATTCAAATTCTGAGTTATAAATGAGCAATGTGATATGAATCAGTGAATCTTTGTTTTTGATAAATTGGCATGATGATTGTGGGTGGTTGTTTTAGATTTAGCATTTCAGTTTTTTCCATCCTTTTTTTTAATTTGATACTTATTTTTTAATCTTGATCCATAGGGAATGTACAGGATGTTTTCTTTGTATACGGGCGTGGGTGTCAGTGGGATGAATAAGTGAATTAGCTGCCTAGAGTAACTCTGAATGTACGTTGCCATTTTTTTACCTCTAGGTTTTGGTGGCATGAAATGCATATTTCATTTTGAGTGGAAGGGCTGAAATTTACATAATAAGAGATGATTGAATCATGTGAAAAGGGGATGAGTGGGACCATTGGGCTAGCTCACAGTGCATGTATAAGAGAAATCAGGTGTGAATTTGCTTTGAATTTTTCTTTTATTTGAACTTGTTGGCTGGAGACTTGTGTTTGCATACCACAAACTTTGAATTCTTTCCTTTGAGTTGCTAGCATGTCTCCTCATGAGGTTGGGATATTGTTTGAGTTGTTTAGATAGGATATGTGCATCAAGTCACATTATGGAGCTCATTGTCGCATCCTTTCATAGTCTTTGGCAGCCCCTGCTTTTTCATTCATAACATGAGCTAGACACATCGGATTTGGGTGCTTTTTTTTTTGTTAGAAGCCTAAAACATAAGGCTTTTTACTGCAGAAATGCTGGGTTTAAACTCATTGCCAATCCAAACCAGATTTGGTTAAAATCAAGTTCTGTTCTGCATATTCTCAGTTTTGGACAGTATTCATTCATTTGTGCATAATTTTGGTTACAAGCATCCAATTAGCACACCATTTGTCCTCTTAGAAACCCAAGACGCAATACTTGAAGCTGTAGAATTCTTAAGCCAATCAATACCAGTTTTGGTTCAAAGTCAGTTTTGTGTCACATGACGCCTGTTTTGAACAGCATCCCTTTTCTGTGCATAACTCTAATTATACATACTAGATTTGAGAGCAGTTTGTTTCCTTGGAAAGATAGCACAATAATCTTTTAATCATGAGAATTTCAGGTTTAAAATTATTCTTGGTCAGTGTCAGTTTCTTTTTAAAGTCAGTTATGTTCTGAATTTTCTCAATTTTGAGCAGCATTCACTCTTTCACGCATAACTCGGGCCTTGCATCTCCAATTTGCATACCACTTGCTGCATTGTGAAGCTAAGGTGTAGGGCTTGTACCTATAAAAGTTTCAAATTGTTTTTCCTTGTAGTTTGACACTAGTTTGTGCATGGACTCAGACCTGATGCTGCTGGTTTTGTTTATTTGTCAACGTGCAGTATTTGATTCATAACTCATGCTAAACAACTCCAAATCATGAACTTTTTTGACTCTGTGGTGCCTTGTATATATGAAAATCAAAATGAATGTCACTTGCATATGTAAGAAATGAAAATGAAAACGACTGTGCCTTGGAAACATATATCAATGAGCTGATATGACCCCAATATCCTAAATCACTTGAAGTAGATCTCTTGTAACTACACATGAAAAACATAGGTTATCAATATGACACATTGATATATAAGATTTTTCTTGATTTAAGAAGGAAAGAAAATATAGATACCATTATGTAAAGATGATCGCTTGGCATTGACAGATCTAATATCAAAATCTTTGAAAGTACTGCTGAGAGATAGCAATATGATATATTTGCTCAGGTTAATTAACTATGGAACTGAGCTCTAGTTTTTGCTCTCATCATGGCTATTCAACTCTGGCTTCTCTTGTGCTCTATTCTGTTCTGTGATTAAAACTTATGATGATATATTTACTCTGGTTTATTAACTGTGCAACTGAGCTCTAGTGTTTGCTCTCATCATAGCTATTCAACTCTGACTTCTCTTGGGCTCTGTCATTTAGTGATTAACTCATTTTTGTTTTTCTTGGGGCTTTCAGGTTCCCTCTGTTTCTATGTTTTGATTCATTGTGAGCAAGCTGTTCCTGGAAGCAAAAATCTGTGGATGATTTGGAGTTATTGGGTGCGTTCAGATTGTAGTTAGTTGCATGTACTTCATTTGGGTTTAATTTTGTTTTGATGAGCTTTGCTGATTGTGATTGTGATTGTTGTTTTTTGGTTCTCCCATGTTATCCCCAGCTCACGTTTCTGGTAACATGTCTGAGAATCCACTGCAGGCCCTATTTCATAACTTTGAGCAAGTGTCAAATTTTGTTCAACACCATCTCTCTAATTTCATAGGCCTTCATCTCCAGTCATCAGGAACCTCTGGTAGAGGCCCTGTTTTCTCCATCTCTTCCTCCAGCAAAGCCCCACTTGCCAAAACTACTTCTTCTGTACATCCTGGTGATACCGCCCTCAAGGTATCCATCATCAATGCCTGGCTGGCAACCTTAAATCTCAAAACTTTTATTGTGAGTTTTGTGTGAGTGAGTGTGGCTTTGTGATTGGTTCTTTGGGCTTGTGAATTAGAATCTACTGTAGTTTCTATGTTCTAGTGGAATTTGGATTTTTTTTTTCTTTTTAGTTAAATGTATATTGTGATTCATGCTTTGCTGAACTGCGATAAAGTTGATATTTTGTTTTATTGTTATTATTATTATATGTTGGTTATACGTTAGAACTCCTTGTATCCTTTTCGGTAACGGGGCAGGACAAAAATTCTAATAGCAGAGTGAATAATAAGAATTGGCTTCTTAGAAAGGACTAACGTGACTCATATCATGCATTTTGGGGGCATTCTTTTCTTAATAAAGAAGTTTATTTTGCAACTATGCAAGATTTATCTTAAGTTACTCTCTTGCAGTGCCTGCCTGACTTACTTGACCCTAAATGCTTTCTTTTGCTAGTTAGATAATGAATTGATCTTCTTCTTTTTTTTTTGTTGGGGGGGGGGGGGGGAGCAGAACTTCAAACTTATGATTACCATTTTAGGAGGTGATATGGAAAGTTTAAATAATCCCTATTTACCTTGGTATATGTTGAATATTGAATTAGTTATCCTGGGAAATATGATAGTTAGTTTTTGGAAACAATAGTGTCATGGGGAATAGTTTAATTCTTTAATTATTCTTCTTGTAAATAGAACTTATATATAATTTCTCATGTATATAAATACCTGTATGCTGAGTGAAATTAACTCAAGCAATTTAGCCATAATCAGTTGTTTTACAATTGTTCCTTATTTTTCAAGTTGGTATCAGAGCGGGTTCCGACCCGGCGCTGGTTTTCCTTCCTTCCAATTGAACCACTTTCAGCCATATCAGCTCTTACCTTCCCCCCCTCGGGCCGCGTGTCCATTTTTCAAGTGTATAGTATGCTGTTTTCTATCTCTAATTTGGTTTCCTTTTAGATAAAACCAAATAATACACTAGACTTTCATTTATATTGCTTTTATGTTTTCTCTTTCTTTACTTGTAATTTAAATGTTGCTTAATCTGATTTGTCATGAATAAAAGTTTCTCTTGTGAATGATATCTGGACAGTTTTAGTTGAGGAAAGGACATTTCAGTAGCGCATATCCTACAGTTACCAATTGTATAGATGTTTTCAAGTTTATATGCATTTACCATATTTATTGGAATATATGTAAACTTGGTGATTATTTGTAGTCTTATGAGAGCATTTGTGTACTAAAACTCATTAAGCAATAATTTATTTATCAAGGATTCAAATGTGCAGTGTATCTTTATGTATATGAGATGTTGTGATTGGCTTTTTTTTTCTTTTTTTTTTTGGTGGCTAGTGATTGGTTTAATTTTCACCATTCTGTTTCAATAGGGAAAGTCTGCTACCCCTGTGACTAAAGAAGAGCTTGGAAGGGCTACTTGGACTTTTCTTCACACTCTTGCTGCTCAGGTTTTGTAACTGCAATTGTACTGATACTATTGATTCCCCCATTTCCTTCAATCATCTAGTTTTTTTATGTGCACTAAATTCTTGTTGCCTGTTGCATAAGTATCACATTATTTTGTGTGAGAAGGAGAAAATGTACTAGTGACCATTTTCTCCCCTGTTTTTTATTTCTTCACATGGGGTGTTATTTTAAAAAATTTTACTTCTTCTTGTAAGATTTAGCACATATTTAACAACTAAAGGATGGTTCTGGTGTAGCCATTATAGAATATCATTCACCATAAAGAAACTGTATTGAGAGTCATTTCTCTTGTTATCGTTGTGTTCTACCTGTTATATTGAAATTTCAACATGGCTATCTTTGACCTTTTTTTTCCCTGCATTATCACCATAGTTGTGTCCAGCTAGGACCGGTTGGTTCAACTGGTGAACTGGCGAACCGGTCACCTAACTGGTCCTAACCACTTATCAGATCGGGAATGCATCTGAATCGGCAAAATTTGTTCAAACTAGGAGGTCCAACCGGTGACTCAGCGAATCGGCCAATTTTCCATGAACTGGCTGAGTCAAAAAATTTCACCCTCACCCGTTTCTGAGAGAAACCAGAGAAGAAAATCCCCATTGAACCCCTTGCACAGCTCCTCACATGCACAACCTTGCTGGCGTTTGCAATGTCTCTATCGCCGGGTGCATTTCCCCCATATTTTCTGACAAAGAAGCAGGCTTTTGTGGTAGTTGACGACTTTGCCGCGTTAGATCTAAGCGTCTGCTCCAGCTCAAATGATGCGAAGATGGCAGCAATCTTTGCGGGATGTTCATGCAACCATGGGACACAGTTAGTTGCCGATGAAGGAGGTGTTGCTCAGTTTGGCACTGGGGTCACGCTGGTTAAGGGTTGCGGCGATGAGTGTGGGAGAGTCCTCTCTAGGCTCATTCTTCTTGTTCTAAGGTTTTATTTCTTATTGGATTGGGTACTACATGTACTCATGAAAAGTCTACCACCGAATTGGGCCTTTGATGGTTTTGGTTCGTTTTTTTAACCCTAAAATAATTAAAAAAAAAGAAGCAACAGTATTGTGAGTCATGTTTCAGGTTCGGGCAGCCACTCTTGTGGCTTCTGTTTGGTCTCTCAGGTGGCCGGCGGTGGTTGGACAGCATCGGGAGGAGGGCCTGCAACAGGAGGGGCAGCCAACGGTGGTTGGGTTGAGTTTCGGTGGTGTGGGTCTCGCGTTTGAGCGCGCTGCAGGTTTGTCATCCATCTCGTTTCAAGGCTGGTTCGTGACTGGGCCTTGACTTTCTAGTTCAGGTCAGGGACGCACGGTGGTGAGGGAGGTTCCGGCATGGTGGTTACAGCCCGTTTGGTGCAATCTGACCCATTTTGAACTATCTGCTGGTTGTGTGAGTCTTCTGTTGGGCTTTTGTTCGTGGCTGGGTGCTCTCATTTCTGGCACAGATCAGGTCGCCGATGGTCAGCTCCGGTGAGTTTTCCGGTGACTCTGTTCCTGATTTGTTTTCTTCTGTTCTGTATCAAACTCTGTTTTGCATCATGTTTCCGTATTTTCTGGGTTTGTTTGAGGCTGAATGAGTGCAACCAGGGTTATTGCAGGCTTGGAGATGATTTTGGGTGCGTAGCTTTTTCCCTATTTGGCTGAGATGTTTCCGTTCTGGTTGTTCTGCCTCGGGTTCTGTTCTGCTTCTCTTTGGTTTTTTTGGTTGTTATTCAAGTTCGTTTGGTTCTTTTCTTCTTCCCTATGTCTGTTGTCTATTCTGCATTTGGAGGATTCAGGTGGACTTCTGCTTTACTTCTTCTCTTGAATGAAGCTTCTGCTTCTCTTCATCTCATATGTAGTTTGCCTATTTGGAGGCTGCTCTTTTGATTGTGGACATTTCAGCTGGAGAATTTGGACACTAGTAAGGAACCCATTGTGTTGTTGGGTGGTATGATACCCGACTCAGTATTTTGGAGACCCGGTTGGAGGTCATTGCTGGGTGGTATGATGCTCGACACAGTGTTTTGGTGATTAGTTTGGAGGTTGAGGTGGCCAATGAGGAGAAAAGTCTAAGACTCCAGAAACTAACTCATTGGCTTGGGATGTGTGCTGAGGAGAAGCTAGGAGCTATACCAAGGACATTGCTAAGATTTATGATTCAAGGGGAGTACTAGTTGCCTAAGTTCTGTGTTGAGATGGGCTGGGCTGGTGTTCTTTGTTTTCTGTTTATGAATTTGCTACTTGTAACAAGCTTAAGTTTAGTAAGCTTAAGCTTGACGGGGAGTCTTACAAGATATTAGGGTTATTAATCTTAGTGTTAGTGGGCTTGGGCTTGTACACCTAAGTATTAGTATAAATAAGAGTACTAGGTTATGAAATTGTATTACTTTTACATCATCCTAATAATATTCTCAATTTAGTTTTTCTTGTTAGCCGTCTTCCTCTTCTCCTCCTCCCTAACCCTAAATCCTATAATTCTTCAACAGTTAGTATGGCAGATTTAGATGATGTTTATATTAAATATTTATGCATTTCTTTTTAATTTTATGCGGTTCAACTAGTGATTCACAGGTTGAACTAATGACCCATTGACTCGGTGCCCTGGCCGGGTTGAGACTGGGCTGAGTTTGATAACTATGATTTCCGTATCCAAGATAACGGATTGCTAGTTCTTCTGTGTTGCTGGCTTTCAACTTCTGAACTCTTTGCATGCTGTTACTTTCATCTACAAAGTACATTTGTTGTTTTCTGATAATGGTGTCATACTTCAGTTGAGTCTGCAAGCCAAACACATAGCAAAATATTAGTTTTCATGTTTTACAATTTTTGTATGAGAATGTTCAGAATGTAAAAGCTAGTTAATCTTTTCCATATTCATGTGGTAAAAAATTTGACTTTGATGTCTTGTCACGAAACCCAAAAAACAAAATGAAAAACTTTGATTATTTCAAATATATAGAGTAACGAATCACCTATTTTCTCTTTTCAGTATCCAGATAATCCTACAAGACAACAAAAGAAGGATGTAAAAGAACTGGTATTTTATCTCCCTCCTTTATCCCTTGTTATGAATAATATAATTTCATCTAATTCAGGAGTCACAGAACATGCTGTGGTCTTATTTGAGTCTTTGTTGTAATTAATAGGACAAATCCTTGCAGTTAAATTAATGTTTTGGTCTGATTTATGATGTTGGTAAGACTAAATATTATGCTGACAGTAAGTGTATGACAGAAATGTTCAAGTTTCTTTTTTTTTCCCTTTTTTCCTGTCCTTAAAGTAAGACTTTGGTTCATTTAGTCAATTATGAAGAGAGCTATAAATATAGCTTGTCCAAAATGCATATAACATTGAGTCATGTCCTAAACTTCTGATCTGGCAGACTCTTACCATAGATGACTTTAAAGCATATAATATAATGTGTCAAAACTTCCTTCCATATAGTAGTAGGGGCATTGTGTTATCCTTGTAGACTATAAAGAACTTGTAAGTTGTAACAGGACGTATTTGGAACACAGGTACAGATCATATCTCGAATATACCCTTGCAAGGAATGCGCAGATCACTTTAAAGAAGTCATTAGGTATATTATTTTTGTCACTCTTTATCCAGCAGTTGATCATCTGTTATTAGAATTGTTTGTCCAGGCTTGGTTTTGGCCCCCTTCTCTTTTATTCATTTAAATTTTCATTTTCTGTTCAGGTTGTCTGACTATTACTTCTGATAAATTATATTTTAGTATGAATATGGACAAAGAAATGAATTGGGTTGAAATTGTAAAGTTATGATGGATGTTAATAAATCTACCAGAAGTTTGACCATTGGCAGTTATTCATGGGTGTTAAACCAAGTGTGTTTTTCTTATAGAGTGAATTTTTGCGTGTCAACAATGAATTCAGACTTCTTGTCTGTGCTTCACCTTTTCAAGCTGGGTTATTGCCTTGAGCTAACAGAACAAAGTCTAGCAAGTGTACTAGATGGCCCATAAAATTGATCTTATTTCATCGTTAATTTCCTATAATGTTCCAAAAGTAGAATTTAGTCTCTATATTTTTGTTTTGTAACAAGGTTCTTTTGGAACAATACAAAGTAGTAAGATAGATGGATGAGAGCACTTCCATTTAGCATATGCAAATCCATGCCTTAGTTACAAAAGGATAGCCCCACATCTTCATTCATCTGAAACCATCTCCAAATGCCCACATATTGGCTCTATTCAAAAACATTAAGGAGCTTTCTTAACTATACTGCAGTCCATAAATATGATTTCAGCTGGCATAAGGTAAAACTGTACCACTAGCATGTTTTGACCTTAAATCATCTCTGACTCCCCAATATAGTAGCTCTTATGGATCTTCTATATAGTAGCATGTTTAAAAGACACAATGAATTATTTGATCTGCTCCAATTTTCTCATGTTGCACTACTATGTTAGTCTTACAAAATTTCTGTTCTGCATGACTTCTATTACTTAAGTGTTCCTTTACATGTTTGGCAGAGCAAATCCTGTACAGGCTGGGTCACATGCTGAGTTTTCTCAGTGGTTATGTCATGTGCATAATGTTGTTAATAGAAGGTATGTTCTGTCTGTTGTGCTTTTTAAGATGTTATTTTAGACTATAATCACTGTATCATTTAACAAATATCTCAAACCATCTTCTGTTCTTGGGGTATGTTGGTGTAAGCCACTTTTAGTATGTTAATGGGTATGTCCTGTTAAAACTTGTGGTCTGATTTTTTTGGTGTATAGTTTTTGACAAGTACCTGTCTTAAAAGGGGAAATGTGGAGTTTAATAAATGTTCCAATTTTTTATTCCAATAAAAGTTGCATGGTGTGCAACAATTAGCTAGTGTTTAAGATGTCCTTGTTCTGTTTGTACCTAAGAAAAGTGTCCCTTTTAATATATATCTGAAAAACAGATGGGCTTGGTCAAACTTTTGCTTTCATTTGCTGTCATAGTTTATATTAGAGATTTAAAACCATTCATGAGCCTCCACCTAGCAGCTTAAGCTTTTAGGAGGGTTGGTCATTGACATGGTATTAGAGCATCTATGTCCAAGTGGTTTGATCCTTGCTGCCCATTCTTATAAAGTTGAATTTTAGCACAAGGTAAAATGAGTTTTTGCATTGTCCACGCATCAAGCCCAAAGGACTCTTGTGTGAAGGGTTGTGCTTGAGATATAAAATCATTCATGAACTTTCACTCAACAACTTTAAGCTTTAAGGAGAGTTGGTCAGTTTTTACTGAAGTAGCTGCTGCTTTTAGCCTTAGCAAACTAGCTAGTGTAGTGCCGTAATTCCTGATTCGCATGACACTTGATATTCCTTTCAATTCTACAGCCTTGGCAAACCAGTATTCCCTTGTGAACGAGTTGATGCAAGGTGGGGCAAACTTGAGTGCGAGCAGAAAGAATGTGAAATTATTGGAAGTACAATTTTTGGGAAGATATAGCAGAAATTTATTTAAAAATGATATCTACATATACAATGTGAGGTATGTGTTGAATTTAGACCTTTTGAAAAATGTTTTAGATCTAGGTCTAGTGGCTTTGCACTGGAGTACGTGAATAAATTGTATGTGCAATATTCATTACTCAATTTATTTTGATAGATGAAGTTTTAAGCCTGGATTCTATTGATTTTGAGCCATCACGGGCAGAGATGTAGTTGCCAAAGCTTGTCAATCTTACTTACATTAATTATTCTCATTTTTCTGTGTAATGAATCAATTTCTTTAATTTGCTATGCCTTAGGTTTTTTATTGAATTATAATCAGAGCTGAATTAATCAAAAGTTCTTTATATATGGTCGGACATCTCATGTATAATAAGAGTGATGGCTGACTGGTAATGTCAGTAGTTAATGCTTGTCTTTGCCTTTATGTGAGGAGAAGAGGAGGAAGGATCTATTTAAACTGGAAATTAGATTGCAATTAGCTTCGTCCTGTATGTTAAAAGGACTACTAA